>CM053624.1:275608767-275619214 GCA_028646595.1 Phalanger gymnotis | reverse complement strand
GGTTAGAGGAGGTGGGAGGGTTTTTTTTTGGCAGGGGGGCGGCGGGGGAGAAAGACCATAGATCATAGAGTTCTCTTCTGGAGGGATGAATTGGGGAGGGTTGGCTGAAAGTCAGGTAGCTGGACCAGATGATAGCTCCAGTCTCCAACACCAATCAAGAATGAGGGAATAATTGTGGATTATTCATGCCTTTTACTTAAGGGCTCCCCGGGCCCCTCCTCCGGGAAGCCTTCTAGGTTGTATCCTCTCAGCAGTGGGTGAGTGAGTGCATGTGCATCTAAGCAAAGCTCCATGGTGCATTTCTAGCTTTGTGGGAGATGCCCCTTTCTGGCAAAAGTCAAAGTCCCGTTATCCCATCAAATGGATTCAGGGAGCTCATCAGATTGAGCAGAGGTGCTTCTGATTCCCTCTATGCCATCTGAATTTAGTCCACCACCCAAAACTAGCAGCTTATTAATTCTGTTCTGATCACCAGGCAGTGTGTCTGAAGTGGACAGAGGTTGTTGTTTGTCCTTTGTTCTTGAAAAGGACCAATGCCATCAGGAAGGTGATGTTTTGACTTGCAAGTGAATTGGATTTAAGAGAGGCAGAGCTGGGCAAAGTCACCAGCTTCACTCTCTCCTTGGGAGCCATCTGGGTCCAAGATACAGATCAAGATGACTGGAGATGGCCCCAGATGCAGTGGGAGACCTTGTCCTTTTTAAGCTAAAGTCTTTCCCAGGTCTCAGTTTGTCTGAGGCAACACCTAGTCAGTGATTAAGGCTAGGTAAGAAATGAGGCCAAAAAATGGCCTTTTTTACCTAGTTAAAAAATTATTCTGGGAGGGAAATCTGTCAGGGTTTCTGGTCAAAGTAGAAACGATTGCTATTTACCCTCATTCTGAGCCTTCACAACCCAGACAATGGCCAAGTAGGGCTTGGGCTGGGACCTATTGTTGGCCAATCAGTGAGAAGCAGAGTGATTTGAGTTTAAGGGGTGGTCAAGTAGCTCCATTTGAATCCCAATGGACTTTATCAAAGCCTGGTTTTCCAATGCTCTATTTCAAGAAATCATAAATGAAACTACATGGGGCAAATGAATTAATTGTCCTAGTTTTCTTTTTTAATGAAAAAATAAATAAGTAGGGAAGAGAGAAAAAAGAAATCCATTCCACAAACCCCAAGATATCTTGTGAGGTTTCAGTGATCAAAATTTACATTCCTTTGGGCAGAGCACCCACAGGTAAGGATATATGATTTCCCATGTGGACAGAGGGAAAGGAGGGAGGAAGGGGAGAGAAGGGGAAGGAAGGAAGGAAGGAAGGAAGGAAGGAAGGAAGGAAGGAAGGAAGGAAGGGAGAAGGAAGGAGCATCGTCTAACTGGAACTGGCCATTTGGGTCTCCAGTGGGACAGTTACTACTACTCACAGATTGTTGTTTGTCCTTCATTCTTGAGGAAGACCAATGATAACAAGAAGGTGATGTCTTGACTTTCAAATGAATTGGATTTAAGTGAGGCGGGGCTGTGCAGTCACCAGTCTCATTCTCTCCTTGGGAGCCATTTGGGTCCAGTGGCCAGTTATAGATCAGGACAATGGGGATAGAGGACTTAGATTTGATTGATTGATAAGACCTGATTTGAATTCTGCTTCAGGAAGCTACTCCCTGCATGATCTTGGATAAGTGTCTTCAGCTGTCTGGCCTTTAGTTTTCTCATCCACAAAACAAGGGGGTTTAAGGTTCTCTTAAGGGGGTCCCTTCCACTTCTAAATCTATGACCATAGGCTTGCACCTCACAGTCTATCTCCTTGCTATGGAAATATTGGTCCAGTAAGGCTAGGTAAGTAATGAGGTCAAAAATATTGCTATGTATTAGACTAAGTACTCCATAGTGTTTGTTAATTTTTAAAAAACTGAAGCTCTGACCAAATGCCAGAGCTAGAAGGGATCCTAGAAGTCATCTAATTCAATCTTCATTTTACAGAAGGGACAACTGATGAACAGAGGGCTAATCTTTCTTAGCTAAGGTCACCCAGTGGGATTTATAGGAGGGCCAGGGCTTGAACTTGGTCCACTCCTCTCCTTTTTTCAGGCTCTTTTTTCTACATTACTGCACTGTTTTCTGCTATGTTATGGCAGATGTTGGCAGAGGCACAGGGACCCTAAAGGATGGGGTCTTCTTAGCCCCATCTTTTAAAGATACATCAATAATGGAAGGGTGTCCTTGGCTATGAGCAGCTGTGAACCCTAGGTCCATTCCTTTTCACTCTTTCCCTAGATTGTGAGACCTCAGAGAATTGTGCATGATCCCTCCAGAGAAGAATTGGGGTTTGCTCCTTCTCTATTATTTAGATAATAATTGAGTTGTAAGGGAGAAAGGATCTTAGAGGTTATCTAATTCAACCTCTTCTTGATCCTTTCTATATCAATAGAAGCCTCTCTGCATCACTGGAACACAGCTGACAAGTGGAAGAATGGAAAGAAACAAGTGCCTACTATGTGCTAGGTCCTTTACAGATATCTTATTTAGTCCTCACAACAACCCTTGGGAGGCAGGTTCTATTATTATTCCTGTTTTACAGTTGAGGAAACTGAGGAAGACAGAGGTGTAAAATGACTTGCCAAGGACTCATGGCTAGTGTTTGAGGCTAGATTTGAACTCAGGGTGTGGAGTCTGGAAGGTCTGAGTTCAAATCTGGCCTCAGGCACTTACTAGCTGGCCTTGGAAAAGCCACTTTACCTCTGCCTTAGTTTCCTCAACTGTAAAATGAGGATAATAATAGCACTTGCCTCACAGGCATGTTGTGTGGATCAAATGAAATGTTCATAAAAGTGCACAGTGCCTAGCACATAGTAGGAACTATATAAAGGCTTATTTCCTCCTACCCCTCCCCACCAGAGTTTATCGAGCAGAAGGGTGAGATGGTCAGATCTGTGCTTAAGGAAAATCCCTTTGGCAGCTGTGTAGAGAATGTATTAGAGTGGAGAAGGGACTTGAGACAGGGAGAACAATTCAGAAGCTACTATAGTAGCTTCTTAAAAATCAATTCCCAAAGGTGAGATGAAGAAGGCATGGTTAGACAGAAGTTAATTTGACCAATTCATTCATTTTGAAAAGATCTGGGGGTTTTAGAGACTGTAAGCCCAATTTGAGTCAACTGTTAGGTGCTGAAAAACTTAATGCAGATTGAGGCAAAATGAATAAAAGTATGGCATCTAAGACCCAGGAGGTGACGGCACCACCATATTCTGATGCTGTTGCAATAGGTTCTTAATTGTAAGGCAAGAGGTAATGAGGTCCTGCACTAGTGTGGTGGCTGTCATGGGTAGAAAGAAAAGGACAGATATGAGTGATGTTTGTTGTGGAGGTAGAAATGGCAAAGTTGGACAAATGAATAGATATATAGAATGAGTGATTGTAAGGTGATAAGGATGACATTAAAGCTTTGAACCTGGGAGACTGCAAAGACAATAGTGGTGCCCTAGATAGTAATAGGGAAGTTCTGAAGAGGCATGGGTTTGGGAAGAAAAACAGTGAGTTTCATTTTGGAAATGCCAAATTTGAAATACTTATGGAATATCTGATTCAAAATGTGATATGGGATGAGAACTCAGGAGAAACCAGGGCTAGAGACATAGATCTGCTTAGAGATGGAAGGGATGATAGAATCCCTCTTCCAATCACCATTCTTCAAATACTTGAAGCTAAGAAGGAAAGAAACATACACTTATTGAAGTGTGAACCATATGTCAGGCACGGTGCTAAGTGCATTACAAATATTATCTCATTTGATTTTCATAATGGCCTTGGGTGGTTGGTTCTATTATTTATTATGCCCACTTTTTAATAGTTGAGGAAACAGAGTTGAAGTGATTTATTTGCTCAAGGTCACACATCTAGTGTATAAGCTGGATTTGATCTTCCTGACTTCTGGCCAAGAATGCTATCCATTGTATTATCCAGTTTCCTCTTGTTCTCCCCAAATCTTCTTTTCTCAATGTTGAATATCCTTAGCTCCTTCACCTTACCCTCATATGCCCTGACCTTGAGTCCCTTCACTTTCCTTGTTCCCTCCCTCAACATGTTCTTTCGGGAGGTTCGGAAGGTCAAAGTCCTCCTGAAATGCGGCCCCCTGCATTGAGCAGGCCAGAATATGGTGGCACCATCACCTCCCTGGTCTTGGATGTCATGCTTCTCTCCATTCAGCTTCAATTTGTATTAACTTTTTTCAGCTGTCGTACCCAATAGTTGACTCAAACTGAGCTTGCGGCCCTCTGAAACTTCCAGATCTTTTCAAGATTAATCAATCGATCAGTCAAATCAACTTTTGTCTAAGCATGCCTTCCTCATCTTGCCTTTGGGAATTAATTTTTTGAATTCACATGAGACTCCACAATGATCCCAATTAAATTCCTTTTGATTTGATGGTCAAGATCATTTTGGACTCTGACTGTCACTCACATGGCTGGCTCTCCCTCCCAGCTTTGTGTCATCTGCAAAATTGGTGAGAATGCCACTCTCTCTTTATCCACATCATTGCTAAAGCCTTAAGTGCACAGAGTAAGCATGGATTTTCTGGGGTATCCACTAGGGAGGCTCTTGATGTTGAGTCACTCATATCTTCTCTTTGGAGCTTGTCATTCAACCAATTTTGAAGCAACCTAGTTGTATCATCATATAGCCCATGGACATTTTCATCCTGTCAACAAGCATGAGAGGCTTTGTCAAATGCTTTGATAAGATCTAGGTAGATTATGTCTACAATATTTCTCTAGTCTACCAACCAAACTAGTAACCCTATCAAAAAAGGAAATAAATTGATCTGTTCTTGGTGAAACAACGCTGGCTCTTTGTGATTCCTGCTACCTTTCTGAGATATTCTCTACCTATCCCACTGTACTTCACTCCTTTTAAAAATTATTATTAATTCTTTTTGGGGACTGGGTCTCCCTACTTGCCCAGGCCAGAAATACAGTGGCTATTTGTAGGCCCAGTCTCTTTACCAATCAATACAGGAGCTTTGACCTGTTCCATTTCTGACATGGACCATCTTGCCCCATCAGGCAGCCTGATGCCCCCTTGACCCTGGAGGGTTACCATATTGGTGCTTGATTTAGCATGGACGCCCAAGTACCTTAGCCCACTGAAACTCAGGATCCCTGAGCTTTAGTGATCCACTGGTTTCTGCCTCCTTTGTCGCAGGGATTACAGTTGTGCTCCATCATGCCCACCAGCCTCAACACCATATGAAAAAGCCTTGTCAGGAATCAAGATCAAGATTGTTGGCCTACAGTTTTCAAATGACACTTTCTTAAAAAAAAGAGATATATACACTTCTTTAGTCCTGTGTCACCTCTTCAATCCTCAAACATAGAGAGCTGATAGGAGCTTGGTAATCACACACACTAGTTCTTTCAGTACCCTGGGATCTAATTTATCTGGGCCTGATGATTTGAACTGGTTAAGGGTAGCTAGCTTCCTTTTACTCTTTCCTTACTCAGTTTGGGTCTCTTTGAGAATGAAGGACAAACAACAACAGCAAAGTTTTTAATTACCAATTGGACATTTTCCCTCTCTCCTTCCCAATAGAAAGATTATTCTCCATGGCAGAAAAAGAGGCACCAAATAAGGTTCTCTCTGGCATCCATTATTAATATGCCTCCACTTGAGAACAGGTCCTATCCCTTCTAGAACCTTGCCTTTTTATCCAGCCCTCACCTGTCTCCTAAGCTTCAGTCTCACATTTCCAACTGCCTATTGGACATCTTGAACTGGATGTTTCATTGACGACTTCAATTCATCATGTCCAAGGCTGGATTCATTATCTTACCTCTGCCTCTTCTCTTGCAACTTCTCTAATTACTGTTGAGAGCACCGCCATCTTCTCAGTAACACAGGCTTACAATCCAGGTGTCATTCTCAATTTCTCACTCTCTCTCAACCTTCACATCCAATCTGCTACAAAGTCTGTCCATCATATGTACCTCCTTCCTCTTTCTCAACTCTGATACCACCACCCTGATGTAGGCCCTGGGCACTTCCCATCCAGATTACTGCATGAGCCTTCTGGTTGTCCTCTCTGCTTTGAATCTTTCCCCACTCCATTCCATCCTCCATCAAGCTATCAAAGTGATCTTCCTAAATCACAGGTCTGATCATGTAACTCCCCTAGTCATTACAATCTATAGTTTATGATGCCTCCAGCATCAAATATAAAATTGTCTGTTGGA
Organism: Phalanger gymnotis; assembly: GCA_028646595.1. Classification (NCBI taxonomy): domain Eukaryota; kingdom Metazoa; phylum Chordata; class Mammalia; order Diprotodontia; family Phalangeridae; genus Phalanger; species Phalanger gymnotis. Next base: position 275,613,005 of record CM053624.1, on the reverse strand, counting down.
CTTTTGGACTTTTTATAACCTGGTCCCTTCTTACCTGTTGTCAGTGGTCTTTCCACTTCCATGATTATAATTATTGTTACATTTTTTTCCTGGGTTTGCCGACTTCACTTTGCATGAGTTCACATGTCAGGGCTTCTTAACTTTTTTAAAGTCATGGACCCTTTCGACAGTCTGGTGAAACCTATGGATCCTTCTCAGAATAATGTTTTTAAATGCATAAAATAAAATAGATAGATAGGCTCTTCCCACTAACCACATTGAGAAAAATGTATTTTGGTGAGGAGTGCAGAGTCCATGAAGCTGAGAAAAGATTTCAAGCTCCTTCTTCTACAGAAGGAGTGGAATTCATAATTCTGATTAGTTTTACCTATACTCCGTGCCCCTCCCTCTTCCCCCTTACAACCAATGTCAGGGACAGAGCTAGCCTTACCTTGGGTTTTAGACAGGGTCCAAGGTGGCTCTTTCTGCCTCTTTCCAGCCACATTATAAGTTCCCCAACGGAAGGGCCCAGGTTTATTCCTCTAGTTTTGCTCTCCTAGACTCTGGGGATGGAAGGATTTGTTCTAATTAGCTCCCCATCAATAAAGTGCAAGTTGGAGGAAGAGCTGATGTTGAATGAGAAATGGTTAGGAGCTAGAGTTTCTAGAGAGAAACCAGAGAAAAGGGAGAGGTTCCATGAACAGGACTGGAACACACATTGGAACATGCATACTACATGTATGACTAAAATATACATATTCTTTTGACCCAAAGATACCATTGCTAGGTATGTACTTCAAGTAGGACATCAATAAAAAGAAAGGCTCCATATCCACTAAAATATTTATAGTTGTGCTTTCTGTGGTGCAGAGAATTAGACACAAAATTAGGCAGCTAGGTAGCTCAGTGGATTGAGTGCCAGTCAGAAAGAGCTGAGTTCAAATCTGTCCTCAGACACTTACTAGCTGAATGACCCTGGGCAAGTCATTTAACCCTGTGTGTCTTAGTTTCTGAATTTGTAAAATGAGGTAGATAAGGAAATGGAGAACCACTCCAGTATCTCTGCCAAGAAAACCCCAAACGGGATCATGAAGATTCAGACACAACTGAAACAACTGAACAACAACAAATGCCCTTAGATTGTGGAATGACTGTGTAGTACACGAATGTAATGAAATAGCATTTTACTGTAAAACATGATGAAAATGGTGAACATAGAAAATCAGGGAAAGATGTATGAAATAATGCAAAGCGAAGTAAGTAGAGCCAGGGAAACAATCTACTCAATAGACACAAATGGAAAGAACAGCTACCACAAAACAACCAAGATTGAATGGTGAAATAATAAAGACCAATCTTGGCGCCGCCAAAGGGACAAGAAGACAAGAAGACAACTCCCTCCGCTCCTTTGTGGGAATGGAAGTCCATGGTGTGGTAATTTTTTCAGTGCATGGATTTGTCTTGTTGAATTTTTTCCCCTCTTCCTCTTAGCGAAAAAAATTATTATAAAGCATGGTTCTCTGGGAAGGAGCAGGGAGAGGGATACAGGGGAAATGTAGAAATGTAGGGAATGTAAATGTCAACAAAGGTCTATTTTGCAAAAGAAACTCTACCTTGGATGTTATTTCTAACAATTCTCCTGGCCTTTGGGCATAATAATGCAGACATGGTCTCATTAGGGCAGGGCACAATGGGACTATGGCCTCTTTCTTTCTATATAGTATATGTCAATGAGCGTCATCCAAGAGTCCATTAGGTTTTTTTGACTGCCACATCACACTGCCAACTCACATTTAGCTTGTCATCTGCTAAAGTCCCTAGGTCCTTCTCATATGAACTTTTGTCAGTTCACATCTTTTCTATCCTGTACTTGTACAATTGATTTTTTTTGAACCCAAGTACAGGCCTTAACATTTATCCTTATTAAATTTTACCTTATTAGATTTGGTCTTATATTTTAACTTATTGAAATTTTGAATCTTGATTCTGTCATCCAATATATTATTTCTGCTTTTCTAGGGTTAGCTCTGTCTCCCAGCTTCCTATCATTTGCAAACAATGAGCATGCCATCTCTGTCTCCTTTCAAGTCATTGACAATCCCCATAGAGATTCCCCTAAAATCTAGATTCTTTCCTACTCTTTGGTGTCAATTTCTACTCTGGCATATTTGTGATGGCCTAATGACTTTGTTTGGCCTTTGTTAGGCTTTGTTTGGCCTAATGGAGCACTGCCTGCATTGGATGGAACCATCCTAAGCATCCCTTGGATGTTACCTGTTACCATACCAGTAACATACAGTACTGTTAGGCTCCACACTCATATAATGCCATTACTTACCTCCCCAGCTGCCAAGAAAATACTCATTTTCTGAATCCTTGGAACTTTGATGACTGGTGAATGAAGCCATCTAGGACCAGTCTGACAGTTAAGGCATCTTTGTAATAGTTCAATGTTCCCTTTCAGACTTACCCCTGGTGATTCCTTTCCCCAGAGAGGTTAACTGATTTGTGTTGAAACTTTAGTGTTCAGGTTGTGTGAGCTTCTTGAGAGGAGCAGAAGAGGAAAGAGGCCTTGTAACACAGATTTGGGAGTTAGAAGATGTGGCTCCATGCTAGTTTGTCATTTATTAACTGTGACTTTGAGTTAATCTCTGGACCTTAATTTTCTTTGGAAAACAAGAGGTTGATCTATATAGCCTTGATAGTTTTTGGTAGCTCTAACCTTCTGTGATTCCACAGAAGTAGTAGGTAGGTAAGTAGCAGTAGTAGTAGGTCTGACCTTGAAGAGCAGATAGAAATTTCATCAAAATCAGAGAAACTGCTGTTCACCTACTAGGGGTCTACCAGAGATGGGGAAACTGGTATTTTAGGCAGGTTCTTAGTAAGAAACATAAACACAAAGCAAAAGCAAAAAAGATCAGATGGTTGCATGTGCTGGAAACCAGTGCTTCATAGGAGGAAAGTACAAGGAAGGAGAATGGACAGAGGGAGGTTGGCCTGGTGCTTTTCTTGCTTGGGGTCCAGAGGGTCCTTGTTCTAGTCTCACTTCTCGGCATTTTGCTGGGATGCTGGGAACTTCTCAGGATTTTTAAAAAATCCCTATTTTTTCCTCCAGAGAAGAGGAAGTTAATGTGCAGCTATGGTCAATAGCTAATTTATGAAAAAAAGAATGTCTATAACTATGTAACCTTCTGCAAGTCATATCACTTAACCCTAGATCTTAATTTTATCATCTGTAAAGCAAGAAAATACCAGCCCCACTGACTTCACATGTGTATTGTGAAGATTTCAGAGATGAAACCAGACCTCAGAAGTCTCGTCCAGCTTTTACATGAAACATGAATCTGCTCTATGTACCCTGGACAAATGGTCAAGTCTCTGCTTGAATACCACGAAGGATGGGGAGTTCCCTCCTATAAAATAGTTCATTCCATTGTTGGATAGTTCTAATTGTTAGGAAAGTCTTCATTAGGTTCTAAATATGATTCCTGTAGCTTCCACTCATGGTCTTAGGTTTCCCTTTAGTGCCAGGTAAACAGATGTGCTTCCCTTTCCATAGCCCTTTAAATATTTGCAATCTGCTGATATTCCTCCTAGGTCTTCTTTTCCAGGCTAAAGATCCCTAGCTTCTTCAAATGATTCTCTTACAACAGTTATGAGTTCTCTTACCATCCTAATTGTCCTCCTCTGAATACATGCCACCTTGTCAAAGACCCCCTAAAATGAGAAACCCCAAATTGAACATAATAAATACACCAGATATAGTTTTGCCAGAGCAAAAGACGGTGGGGTTCTCATCTCCCCAACCTGGAACATTAGATCTCGTTTGGTGTGGCCCAAGGTCAGTTGAACTTTCCTATTACGTCACACTGTTAAATAACACTTAGCTTTTGGCCAATAAAGACCCCGGGCCCTTCACATATGAATTATGATCTAGCCTTTTCTCTCCCATTCTGTGCTTGAATAATTGATTTTTTGAACCTAAATTGCAGTTTAAATTTATGAGATAATGAAAATCGAAATTCTTTACCAACATATTGAATTCAATTAAATTCAACAAACATTTATTACGCACCTACTTTGAGCAATCTTCTGTACTAGGCATTGATCGAAAGGTCTTTTGTGTAAGGTGCTTATAATTGAAGCTAAGGAAGGAAATCTGAGAAACGAAAAGATATATACAAGTATATGTATGTGTATATGCATACATGCTCTATCATATCAATCTACCATCTAATGATTTATATAAAGAACTATGA
>CM053624.1:275585154-275602654 GCA_028646595.1 Phalanger gymnotis | reverse complement strand
AGCGGTGCCTTTGTGCCTTCCCCCGACACCCCACTTCACCGTATGTCTTTCACTCACCAGTCTTTTGATGCTACAAAACATAACTGCATGCCTGGGAGGACCCAAAAGGGAACACTGGAGAAATGTGACTATTTTGGGTGACTAGGAATTAACCGTCTTTGTTAAGGGGTTTCTTCCCAGAGGGACTGCCAGGTGCCCAAAATACTTTGAAACTGAGGAGATTCTCTCATTGGAGGAAGTATATTGAATGGCTTGTCCCAAGAGGCCATGCATGTCACATGGGTGACATCTCTGGGACAAGAGGTTAAATAGGAATGCTAGGAAAGTAAGAAGGGAGGGAGGATGAAAGATAGACACAGAGAAGAGAGAAGAGAAAAGAGAGAGAAAGAGAGGGGAGGGAAAGAGGGGAAGGGAGGACAAGGAAGGGAGGAAGGGAGTAAAGAAGGGAGGGAGGGGGGAGAGAGAGAGAGAGAGAGAGAGAGAGAGAGAGAGAGAGAGAGAGAGAGAGAGAGAGAGAGAGAGAGAAAGAAGAAGGAGGAGGAGGAGGAGGAGGAGGAGGAGGAGGAGAAGGAGGAGAGAAAGCACAGCATAAGGAGGACCAGAGAGAACATAAGGTGTAATAGAAGAGAGGCCGGTGAGGGCCTTGTGAGCCAGAAGTGTCAAACACACAGCTCCCGAGGCAGATCAAAATATAATTGGGAAATATATAACAAAATAAAGAATACAATAGAAAATACGCAATGTTAATATGTGGTTTTCTAAGTCAATATACAGCAGCAGGTCCTTATGTCCCCTTGAGTGGCCCTGTTTCCACTGGAGCTCAACGCCCCTGTTGTAGGCTCTGTATCTCAAACAGCCTCCTGGAGAGATTCTATCAGCAGTCAGTCCGGCAGTGCAGTCCTGACAACTGCATGGGCTGGGCTGGGCTGGGCTGGGCTGTCTCAGTGAGACTATACCCAAAAGCCCTGCCACCCCCTCAGCCAATCAGGAATGGCCATGAGTCCAGGTGTTCTCACACACTCCCACAGCTGCAGTCATTCGATGATGAAGTCATGACTTCCCCTCTCATTTAGGGCGCTATCGACTGACAAGACACAGCATATTCACAAACAGCTGTCAGGAGCCTTTCCCCAGAGAACAGCCAGGTTCTCATGGTGCTTTGGAACCAGAGAGACTTGTTCACTGGGGTAATTGTATCTGGAGGGTATATACCTATGTCCTTTCCCTGCTAGGCTGAGGATGTAAGAGAAGACTTGTGCATTTGTGTACATGCATGCTCACATGTGGGAAAGATGTCAGAATCTGCATTATTGTGTCCCCCCCTCCCCGCCCACTTCAACAACCTCATAAAAGCAGGACACAGACAATGGACTCATGGCATGGATGTTACAGGTCAATATTGGCTCCAGTCTTGCTGCTTCCATGGAAGTTCTTACCATTCTGGCTTGTGTGGCTGCCTGGAGCATGCGGCTTAGCCAAGCAGTTCCATAGGGCGGTGTGGGTGTGCTATCTAGTGGGCCTCCTCTCTTCCACCAGAGACTTTGTTCCATCAAGTCGCAGTCACATATTCAGCCTTTCCTAAAACCTCTTGCTCTTTCCTCCCATCCCTGTTATCTCTTTCTCCTTTTCCAGTGTCTCCAGAGCTCCTTTTGAACATTCCCCCTCAGAGACATCTCCATGATGTGTAATCATACACACTATCTTGGGACAGGGAATCCAGGACCCTCTCCTCACTGAGCATCGGCCACACCTGGCACACCCATACCCGATTACTTCCCTTGAGAGGAAAGAGAGGAGCCGTAGTAATGCATGCCTCAAGGTATGCTGGTGTACCTGGGAGATCCTTCAGGCATGCTTACCCCAATGAGCAAGTCTCTCTGGTTCCAAAGCATTCAGAAAACTTGACTGTTCTCTTGGAAGGAACCCTTGACAGCTTTCCATGAACATCCTGTGCCTTGAGTCATGCGATAGCCTCCTTAAACAAGAGAGGAGCCTTGACTTTGTAACTGTGCTGTTGGCGGGGAGTGTGTGAGAACCCCTGGACTCATGACTGGTCCTGATTGGCTGAGGGGGTGGCAGAACTTTTTCAATAGACCAATGGGCTCAGCCCAGAGCACAGGACCCTGGCTTTGCTGATCTAGCCTGCTCTGCTCTGGCCCTTCTGGTCTTGCTGGGCTGCCAAGCACAGATAGCCTGGGTTCAGCATCTCGCTTCCTTTAGTTGGGGCTTAGCTGGAATCTGGAAGTGACCCCATGTGATGCAGAAAGCTGTTGGGGAAGGTACCCTGAATACTCTGGCCCAGACACTGGCCTTCCCATTGACCTTCTCTTCATCCCCATTCCTTCCCCACAACTGCTGACAGGGCACAACGTGGGGTGATGTTATGGGATTCAGCAAACCCCCATATTTCACTGCCAAGGTATGGGATTCTGAGCTTGGGACCCTTCACCCTTGGGACCCCGTGTCCTCCAGAGTGTTGTATTCTTCTGGCTGTAGCAGGTCCTTTTCAGCATTGGCACAGCAGGGAAAGGGACTCCCATGTTCCTTATCACTGGGGAGGGTCCCATTCCATCATGTGATGATGTTTACAGGTATGGTAGAAAGGGCCCTGAGCCCCTGGGAGTTCAGAGATCTGAGATTCAGCTCTGCCACCAATTCCTTGTGTGATTTGGGCAGCCAACTTTCAATAGGCCTCAGATTCTCCTATAAACTGAGGATAACAACTCCTACCCTGTCTGCCTCCTTTCCAAGGCTATGGAGAAAAGGTGTGAAGATGCTTTTTAAACTGGAAAGCCCTGTGACTGGTAAGTGGCTGGAGAACAAACTTGTGCCATTTAATTCAGAGTAGGAGAAACCTTAAAGACAATCTAATCTCATTTCTTCATTTTTTTTTGCAAAGGGGAAACTGAAATCCAATGAAAGGACAGGACTTGACTTGTCTCACGTTTATCAGAGCAAGGCCGATCTTCTCATGCCAAATGCATCTCTCTCTCCATCACTCCCCTCCCTCTTTCCTTTTCCTCTTGACAGACTTTGGGTCCATCCTTTCCCAGACTCCCACCCCAACAAGGTCAATGGCTAGTTTCATTGATCATGCCCTTCTTGACCTACTGAGGGTGGTGCTACTGCTGTTAATGGGGTAGATGAAGGTCAGCTCCCTCTCCCATACCTGTTGGGGCTTTCGTTGGGTATGTCTCCATCTCCACCTCCTGCAGGGTATTTGGGGCTGTGGCTGGCACCACGGGCCGGAACATGTAGCTGTCATTGGGTAGGGAGTGCATTCTGGACACAGCCACTTTGTGCACCACAAGGAGGTTTTGAGACTCCCTAGAAGAGCCAGTGCCTTCCTGTAGAGACATAAGATAGTGGGCCTGAGTCATCTCAGGCCTTCATCCTGGGCCTCTCATATTCAGCTCTAAATCCTGGGTCTGGGCATGTGGAGCCCCATGTAGCCCCATGGCATTTTCCAAATGTTGTGAGTCATATGGAACTGGACCTCACCAGAATCAGACCTAGCTCAGAGGCTATTGCAGGAGATTTTAACTTCCTTGTGTGTTCTAGACCCCTTTGGCAGGAAGCCAGTGGATTCATTTTCAGAATAATGGTTTTAAATGCATAAACTAAAATACGTGGGATTGCAAAGGAAACCAATCATACTGAAATAAAGAAATAATTTTTCTTTATCCAAGGTTACAGAGCCCAGGTTAAGAACATTTAGTCTACAGGGTTCAATACAAGGTTTCAGGGAAAGGCTCCCTGCCCAGAAATGTCTGGCTATGCTGATATGAGTAGGTGGGGAGCTGGCCCAGATGTGACCAGGAATGCTCACCAGGACTTGCTGCTTTGTAGACAGAGTGGATTCAGGGCTCCCAGCCTGGTGGCTCCCTACGGGTGGCCGGCTGTCCGGGCCAGGTGGAGGCCCTGGGCCTCGGGCCACAGCGGCAGGAGCTGTGCTACTCTGTGCCATCTCCAGCTCAATCTCAGCATCCATCTCCGCATCCTCCCGGGCCTCCTTGTTGCTTTCCTCCAGGTGCTTCATCAGCACGGCCACCACCACGTTGACCAGCACGAACTGGGCAACCAGGACGAAGGTGACGAAGTAGACGGGTGAGATGATGGGCAGGTAACTCAGGCAGTGCTTGTCCTCACGGGCACACTCCCGCAGCGTGTCCTGACCACAGAGACAAGCCTGGGATGACACCCGAACCAACCTTTCCCTGCCCTGCAGGCCTACTCTGCCAGGCCAGGCTGGGCTAGATTAGAGGCAGGGACAGCATGGCTTCCATGAGCTCTAGATACCCATTTATCTTAGCAATTAATCAAGGATCCTGGGGAGCTGGGGCTATAGGATTAAACCACATAAATCCTGCCTCAGACTCACACTAAAAGCCCTCCATTCCCTGCTCTCCAAACAGCTATCCAAACTTACGATTCCCTCCTCCCTAATACCCAGCCACCCTTTCATTCAGCTAAGCCAGGCTCCTCATTGTCCCCCTATGTACACCAACGTTTGCTTCCCTCTCCTCCACTCATGCTACTCCCCATTCCTGGAATGTCTTCATCACCATCTCTTCACAGGCTACCTAAGCTATCAAGAGCTAACATTTCTCTAGTACCTTAAGGTTTGCAAAGTACTTTATGCATGCTATTTCATTCGATGGTCATACTGACTTGAGGAGGTAGAAGCTATTATTATCCCTGTTTTACAGATAAGAAAACTGAGGGTGAGAGTGACAGGATCACACGGCTAGTCATATCAGAGGCAGGATTCAAATTTAGATCCTCCTGACCTCAAATCTAGTATTTTATCTATTACATCCCCTAACTGCCTCAGGAAGCCTTCTCTGACCACTTCACCCTCCTCTGAAGTCCTTCTATACTTGGATCGAATATAGACTTTCGTGTAAAACTTGTCTTGCCCTACTCCCTTTCTACTGTGAACACTCAAAAGGAAGGGCTTGGGTCCTAGTCTATCTCCCTCCAGACTGTGGGCTTTCTGAGGGCAGGACCAGGCCTGGTCTTTGTCCCCTCCCTTCTTCCCCATGGAAGATTGGGTGAGTAGGGGTGGGGAGGGAGCAGGGCTTGGGGGAGAGCATAGGGCATTGGTTACTGTGCTGCTTGGGAGTGTTGTTTGTGGGCACTTCAGGGCCCCAGGGAGATACCTTCATGATTCCATTCCAGTTATCCCCCGTGGACACCCTGAAGAGGGTGAGGAAGGCCATGCCGAAGTTGGTGAAGGTGGCGTGTCTGCTCAGGCCCTCACACGGGTTGTCTTCACTGCAATCTAGGAAGCAAGAAGAGACGCACCAGCCAGGTCAGGCAGCCCAGGGCCCCTCTGGGAAGATAATCCTGACCACATCGCTCCTTGCCTTTCTTTCCTGGGGGAAGGAAGAACCCTCCCAAACAGCTTCTTGTCCTCACCAATGAGTACACACAGTTGTGTTGGATGAACAAACAAGGGCTGGCATGGGGGAATTAAACTCAGGACAACTGGGTTCAAATCTCAACTCTTACCACCACTGTGAACAAGTTACTTAATGGTTTCCTCATCTGCAAAACGGGATGATAATATTTAGGAGCACAGTGTCAAAGAGTTAGCATGTCAAGGAAGGGATCATACACAGGACCATAGATCTGGAGGTGGAAGGAACCTCAGAGGTCATCAAATCCAGCCCTTTCATTTTTCAGATGAGGAAACTGAGGCATAGAGACTTGCCTAGGTTTGCGCAGCTTGTAAATTTCTGAAGTGGGATTTGAATCCGGGTCTCCTTTGCATTACTACTACGTATCTCACAAGATTTTTGGAAGGAAAGAGTTTAATAAATCTTTGTAAACCAAAAAATGCTAGAGAAATGTGTTATCATTCTGTAGAGCCAAATCTGCTACCTGCCTGGTAGGACAGCCTCATATAACAAGGATGTAGTTGCCTAAATCTTATGCACTCTGTGGCTGAGCACACACAATTTGTCCAGTGAATGAATGAATGAGTCTGGTGACCTTGCACAGGAAGGGGAGACCAAAGACCTTGCCAAGGTAAACTGAGTCCTCGGATGCCTTGCCCTGGCATCTGGCTATTGGCAGCTCTTGATACAGTGAATCTTGTCCTACACAACACCCCTGTACTTTGTATTGGGGATGGGATAGGAGACTTTGTGACCAATGACAACCCTTAGAGCCCCAAACCCAAGGAGAGCTCCATAGCCCAGTGCTGCTTCTCCAGGGACCCCTGGACACCTAAACCTCAGTCTTCCATCCTCAATCATGGGCTCAGAGTTTGCAGCTCCTCTCCCACTCTGGTAGCCTGAGGGAAGTTGGTGCCCTCGTATGAACCTCACAGGTCCAAATTGGGCTCCAACCGTTTCTAGCTTCCTAATAACAAACTGGGGATCTGACTCCCAGACATTTCCCTACATCCATTTTGGTTCTGTTTCATGTCTCCAGCTTCTCATGGTTCACTATGTTTTCTCCCTTCCTTGTGAAGTCAGACATGCTGTGGGTCCTCCAAATCCCTTTTCCTTTGAGTTCTCCACTGAGTAATAGCCACAGTCTACCCTACTTCCTGCCCCAGTCTGTCCCCATTGTGGTACCCCTCAAGGCTCTTTCCCATATACCATCTAATCAGATCCTCACAAAAGCCCCTTGAGGGAGGCAGGGCAGGGCAAGGATTGATATCTCCATTTTGCAGATGAGAACACTGAGGCCCAGATAATTGATGTGACTTTTAAGGTCAGGCAGTGAGCTCCCAGTCCAGGGCTCTCTCTTATATGGTTCACTGCTGCTTTTGAAATGCAAATTAGCACTGGGTGGTTAGATCTGTTCACCAAAAATATATCATAAGATTTAGAGCTAGAAGAGATAGTGTGGCTCCTTGGGTCCAACCAGGCCCTTCATTCTATAGGAGAGGATACTGGGGTCCAGAGAAGAGAAGAGATTTGCCAAGGTCACAGAGCTCTTAAGCAGCTGATAGGGTTCAAACCAGGGTCCTCTCACCCCAAATTCAGTGCTTTTTCCATTAGACATATTAATAGAGGGCCACCTGTAATTGGTGTCTGGATTTGAATCATTTTCTGGTCATGGAGTTGATTCTGTTTTATGTAATGTGGGGTGGGGGGGAAGCACCTCAGGTATGCTTCTTCAGTGCATGTGGGTCTGGGCAGGGTAAGGATCAGAGATGAAGACACCTAGTTGACATGGAGAAGTCTGCTCACTTTTTTGACAAGATGTTTCAAAGACTGTTGGAAATTATGCTAATGATCATTCAGGCCAATGTAAAAGAAAGGGCTTTGGATTTAGCATTGGAAGACCTGGGCTTAAGTCCTAGAACCTTATTGACCATTTCCATGAGCATATAGACAATTTCTCTGTCTATAAAATGAAGGTACAAATACTTATATTCTTTGTAAGCCATATAGCGCTATAGAGAAGTATGACTTTTATGGGCCCTCACAGCAGGATGCTTTGAGAGAGGCTTCCTGATGAGTTTTATGGAGCCAATCTAGCCAGTTTTCATTTATCTAGAGCACTGACACAGATAATCCAAAAGACAACGATCTATTTAATTTAAGGTATATGTAATGTGATTCCTTTCTGGTACCAGATTTTTCTTCCCAGCTATTTTTGCCTCAGGCTTCTATAATGATATGTTTGCCTTTACTTATCCCATACTCAATGGAGATGGGGACAGAGGGCTCTGGTCATTCTGGAGAGTCTTCCCAGGAGCTGGGGACTTCTCCCTTTGATAGTATGGGCAGTGGTGGCAGTGGTTCCCCCAGCCCCTACCAATAGAAAGTGTGATCTTGTTTTAAGAGCCCCTTTCTAAAGAACCAGGGTACTAGAGTCCTAGACCTGGCTCAGCTACCACCTGGCTGTGTGACCTTGAGAAAATCACTTTTTCCTAGCCTCAGTTTCCCTATTTGTATGATAAGGATTTTCCTCTTGTCTAGGGCTGCTCAAGTAAGGTGCTGGATGGGAATTAGCCCCAAGAGGCATGAAGAAAAAGCATGATGACCCCTGCCATGAACTTTGGAAGCCACATGCTGGAGGCCCAACTGAAGGGGCCTTGTCTGAGGGGCAGAAAGAGCAGGGTCCCTTTCTTTATTTGGTCGATAACCAGATAATGACATGTGGCCAGGAAACTCCCCAAGGCCAAGGGAGGGAAGAAGTCAGCTGCTGATGGGTGGGGCCAGAGAACATAGGGAGGAGAGCCAGCTTCTGCCTAAGCCCAGGCTAGCTCAGGGCTGCTGGGGGCATGCTCTGAGATTTAAGGATTAACTTAATGGTGGAATTCCCTGGGGGACTATGCAGGTGTGTGTGCATGTGGCAGCAACACATATGTGTGCTTGTGCACGCATATACTCATGAACATGTGCGTGCATCTATATGTGGATGCTTGCGTGTGTCTACCCTCGATAGTTGAAGCATGCACGTGCATGCGTGTGCTGATGTACCTGCATCATGTTCATTCATAGTCATGTGTATGAAGCCAAGTGCCCTGATTGTATATTGACACTGAAGTAGGATGGAGTGATAAAAAGGGTACTGGGTTTGGCATCAGAGAATCAGAATTCATCTCCCAGCCCCGCTGCTTAAAACCCATATGACCCTGGTGATTCGGTGGGTAGACTGTTGGGCCCCAGACCCAGAAAGTCCTGAGTCTCAAGCCTTCCTCAGATGCTTATTCGCTGTTTAAGCTTTGAGCAATCTGTTTCCTCATCTGTAAAATGAGGATAATAATACCCCCCTCCCCACAGTGTAGGGATCAATTGAGATAACATTTCTGAAGCCCTTTACAAACTTGCAAACACCATAGAAACTCTAGCTGGGCCTCTGTTTCTTCATCTGTGAAATTGGGGTGTTGGATGACTAGATAATCTCTGCTACATTCTTGGAAGATGAAGGATGAGCCACCACAGGAGTTGTGATGGAAACACTGGACGAGAAACCTAACTCTTCTCCTGTGATTCTGGCAAAGTCCCCTCCTTTTTCTGGGCCTCAGTATTTCCATGGGTAAAATAAAGGGGATTAAATTAGATTATAGTATCATAAACATATAAATTTGGGGTTATGGATCTTTGATGATCTTTAAGCTCCAAAACCTATGTGTGTGTATGTCAGAGATAGTAGGAAGGAGAAGGGAAGATTAGAAATAAGGACCAAGGCCATAGTCCATTCCATCTTCTGAGTCCAAATGTCCCCCTTCACCCACAGTAAAAAAAGGGCGTGGGGGTGAGGGAAGGAACTCTGGGCCCTGGGGGCATGGGATCTAACAACAGAGAGTAGAGGTTCCAGGATGCCGGCTTCAGAAGACACGGACCCTTGGCTATTACTTACCCAGCTTTCCAAACAACTCCACTCCCAGGGCAGCATAGATAAAAAACAGGAGCATGAAAAGCAGGCCAAGGTTCCCTACCTACATGAGAAGAAAGTAGAACAGGGGTCAGGCAGGCTGGCATCATGCCCGGGTGTTACCCATGCACAGCCTCGTCACACGCCGCACCACACTTCCTGTGTGCACCACAGCCCACCCAGGGGCCTGCAGGCTCAGGATGGCAGCAATCACCCACGGGTGTCATCTACACACAGACTGGCCATATCCCACATGCTATCTGCTTCCTACCCCTTGTCACACACCACAGACCAGGGGCCCACGGTGGCAAGGCAGCCTGGTGTAATGCCTGGGCCTCCTCCCTCCATAGGCTCACCACATACCATGTGCCATGCATACTTCACAGAGCCAGGACCTGCCGCATCAGATGTGCTGGCATCGCCCATGGCAGTCATCCATGCACAGGCTCATCACATACCAAGCTCAAAGGTAGCCTTCAAGGCTCAACTCCTCCAGGAAGCCTCCACTGAGCCCCTGTGTCCTATATTCTCCTTCCATTAATTATCCTGTTTTTATTTATGGTTACATATTGTATCCCTCAGTAAAATGTGTGTTTCTTGAGGGCTAGACTGTTTTTGTTTTTGTTTCAGGGCTAGCATAGTGACTTGCATAGAATAGACCTTGAGTAGTTTGTTAAATTGAATTGAATCCATGGGTATATCCTTAACCAGTTTATCCATGACAGATCCATTCAGAAAGGATTTAGTTACCTTGTATCTCTCATCTCCTTCTTCAGTGACTGCCCTGCTCGTCACTCCCATCACTGCCTTGTGCCCACAGATAGGCAGAAAGGCCATATGAGTGTGGGACCGTGGACCACCACCCTCATAGTGGTATCTAAAGCCCATGCATAACCAAGTATGGGCCTTTAAGCCATAGAATCCCATGGCTTGAGAGTCAGAAAGGACTCCCGAGGCATCTTACCCAACCTGCACCTAAACAAGAACATTCTCTACTGAAGAATCATAGGGTCATGGATTTAGAGTTGAAAGGGAATTTATGGATCAGGAATTCTTAACCTAGGCTCCATGAAGGGATTTTTAGGAGATCCATCAAGTTGAATGGGAAAAAATACATCTTTATTTTCACTAAATTTTAATTGAAATTTAGCATTTTCTTAAATTATGAATTAAGAAAAAAATTACGAGAAGAGGTCTGTTGGCAAAAGGAACACAAAAAGTCAAAAAACCCTGTTGGCCCCCAAATTCTATTCCCTCCAGCTGGGGTTTGTCCTTCGTTCTTGAAGAGGACCACGACATTAGGAAGATGATGACATGACTTGCAATTGAATTGGATTTGAATGAAGGAGGGCTGTGCAAAGCCACCAGCCTCACTTTCTCCTCCAGAGCCAGGTGGGTCCAGTGGCTAGATGTAGATCAGGACGACTGGAGATGGCCCAGGGTGCAGTGAGAGACCTTGGCCTTTTTGAGTTAAGGTCTTTCCAAGTTCTCACTTTGAATGAGGCAATACCCATTTAGTGAATAGGCCTGTTTAAGAAACAAGATAAGGGATGGCCTCTTTAATAAAAAAAAAATCGAACTGGGAGGGGAAGACGCTCAGGGTTGCTGGTCAAAAGAGAAACAATTACTATTTACATTCGCTCTGAGCCAGGAGGGCCCAAAAAATAACTATTAAGTGGTGCTGGGTCACTCCTCTAGTAATCCTTTATTGACCACCCCCATCTTCAGTGTTCTCTCCTTCCTCTAAATTATTGCTTTTACTGTCTCTACAACACATTTCTTAGCTCTTAGCCTGGAGTCTTAGGACATCTTTTCCATTGTTAATTGCTCTGTGCAAATCTCCCTTCTCCAATCAGAATGTGATTTCCTGAGTGGTCCTTCTTTTTCAGCCCCAAACTGTGAGCTCCTCAATCTAAAGCATGGACCAGGTCAACTCTTCCATGGAGACACAAAGAGTTAAAAGACTTGAATTCAAATCTTAGTGTTTTGCTAATTATGTTACATGAAAGCCCATTAATATCACTGGGCTTTAGTTTCTTCATCTGTAAAATGAGAGGGTTGGTCTAGAGAAGAGCTTTTTGTGTGTGTCATGGACCCCTTTGAAGTCTGGTGAAGTCTATGGACTCATTAGTATAATTAAAAAGATAATTGAAGGAATTGCTAAGTTTCAGTTAGAAATGAGCGAAAATAAAGATGTAATTTTTTTTCCTCCCTAAATTCACAGAATCCTTAAGAACCCCTAGCCTGGATTATCTATAAGGTCCTTTCTAGCTCTAAACCCAGGTTCCTTAGAATCCCAGTCTGTCTCTCACACAGCAAAACCAGGCACAGGGTTGACATGTGAGAGGATTAGTAAATGCTTATTGAATGAATGCTTTACATAAGTGGACAAATGGATGATCCCAGTAGGTGGCTCAGGAAAAATTGCCAGGGAATAGGGAGATGGGAGCTTCTGAGTGGCACCTGGGGTCAGAGCAGTGTATCCTAGATCCTGAAGACTGAGAAGGGACTGGACCATCTTCAACAGATAGGACCCTACCCTAGCTCTAGAGATTTCCCTCAGTCACTCATTCCAGTGTCATGGTATTTCTTCTGTGAATCTAACCTAAATCTGGGATGTTCAGTGTAAGTCGGCTCCCTTAGGCCCATGTCCTTTGGAGGGCAACATCTCTGACTCTGTCAGAGACAAGAGACCATGAGGCAGCTATCCTTGACCTTCTCATCTCCCCATCCCATCGCCCCTTCACAACTTTTCCCACAGCTCCAAGTTATAGCCAGGCGCCTGGCCTAGGGGAAGAGAGTTGCCAAAGGCATAGAGACAGAGTCCTAGGACCTACCTGGGGCAACGCCTGAACCACAGTGTCCAGTAGGGCCCGCATCCCAGTGGCCATTTTCAGTAGCTTCAGTACTAGGAGGGAAGCCAGAGGTAGAGCACAGATTTACAGAGTAGGAAGTTAGCCAACCTTGGGAAATCTGGGCCAGTCCAGGGTCTGAAGGAAGGGGAGGCAGAATGGTGGGCTGGGAAGAATGTTGAGTTTAGTCAGGAGCCCTGGGTTTTAGTCCTGATTCTGTTGCTAATTCACTGTGTGGATTACTTAAGCTCCTTAGACTTTGTTCATTGGGATCATGGGGATGATAATACTGATGGGGTTGTTGGTAGTGGGAGAAACAAGATAATTTAGGAAAGAGAGGAAGGAAAAGAATCCTGTCCAAGGCATCCAGAATCCTGGGTTTTAATCTCAGCTCTAATACTGATTTGGTTCATGACCTTGAGTGTGTCGTTTTTTTCTTAGCCTCAGTTTCTCTAGTCATAAAGTGAAAAAAATGGTGTTCTATGTCCTTCACATTTGTAACCTCCTTGAGGAGCCACATGTAAGAGCCTTGTAAGAGCCATAAAGACAAGGGCTGTGTTTTATGGAAACCAGGAGTGGGGAACCTGCAGCCTCGAGGCCACATGTGGCCTTCTAGGTCCTTGAGTATGACTTTTTGACTGAATCCAAGTTTTATAGAACAAATCCTTTTATTAAGGGGATTTGTTCTGTGAAGTTTGGATTCAGTCGAAGGGCTGCACTTGAGGACCTAGAGGGTCACATGTGGCCTTGAGGCTGCAGGTTCCCCACCCTGGTCTAAACTCTGAGTCTTCCCCAAGGCCTAGCACACAGGGTGTTTACGAGTGTTGAATGAATGAACGAATCCAACTATTCTCTCATTTGACCCTAACGCTATCCTCCATATTATATAGAGGCAACTGGGAGCCTAAGAAGGGAAGTGACCCAAGGTCACACAGTTTGTGAATAAATAGAATACTAATCCAGGTCAAGAATCCAGGTCCCTTTTCTAGGGAGTCTCCTGAAACATTCTGCCTTTACTAACCTAGAATGGGCTCATTAAGAGAACTCTTCTCTCTCCTCCACCAACTCCAGCACGGCACCTTCCCCCGCTCTACCCCCTCTCCCACCTCCCATTAGATGCCGGCTCAGTTGTGGCAGGCTGCCTGGTGGCAGACGACATTCTGGGTCCCAGGCATGGCCTACCTCGAGCAATGCGGAGCACACGCATGATTCGGATGATGGTAGGGTTAATGGGCAAGGCTGCATTCATCTCAATTTCCTCCAGGGTAATGCCCATGATGGAGAGAAGCACTATGGCCAAGTCGAGCTGATTCCACCTGAGCAAAGGAGCACCTGGGGTTCATTGAGGCCCCTAACCCTCCCTTCCTCTCCCAATCTATCTCTTTCCTTTTCCCAGGGGAAATTAGGTTCTAGGAATGCGTAACCATTGGAATTGGCAACTTCCCGACTTCATCTCACATCCCCCAAACCCTTTTGAAAGTATATGGAGAGAAGCTCAAAGTTTTAGTGTTCGAAAGATCTTTGTTTTATAGGAGAAACCGAGACCCAGCAAAGAAAGATGACTTTCCCAAGGTCATCCAGGGATTTGGGGTAGAGATGGGACAGGAAATTTGGTCTCTAGACTCTCAGGCCAGAGTTCTTCCCACTGTATCACAGCATGGGATCTGGCCCTACTAGGGCAATTAAATGCCTTTCTGTGAAGTCACTGGCTCTCATAATTTTTACCACATCATTTCCTGTCCAAGGACTTACTGCCTATAGAATAAAGTCCATACCCTTCCCCTTTTACACTTTAGCTAAGCTAGCCTCCTCACTATTTCACCATCTCCTCTCCTTCTTTCCTCCACCCCCATCCTTGTCTCCTTCCTTTCCCCAGCCCCCCATACAAACATGCACCCAGCCATTCTCATTCCTACTTCTGAGCCTTCCTTCAGCCTGTTACTCCACTTGGAATGCCTTTCCCTCTTCTTTCATCCTATCAAAATCCTACATTTCATGTAGAGACCAGCTCCTGTGGGAAGCTGTCTCTGACCACCAGCAGTCACAGTGATGTCTCCCAGCTCAGATCTCCTGCTAACATTTCTGGATCCTGTTAAATTGAGGTTTTCTGGATATAAGCCTTGTCTTCCCTCAGCAGTTATGGCCTGGACCTCCTCTACCTCTCACCAGAAGCCTGTGAGTTCCCTGAAGGCAAGCCTTGGGTCTGTTTCTCCTCTGTTTCCCCCATTGATCAATTAATCAAATAGTAAGCATCTGTTAGGTTTTTACTGCACATGGGGCACTGTGCTAAGCCCTGGGAATATGAAGAAAGGCAAAAATAATCTTTGTCTTCAAGGGCAGCATGGTGAAGTGGGTGGACTTAGGAAGACCTGAGTTTGAATCCTGTCTCAGACACTTATTCCCTTTTTGACCTTGGATAAGACACTTTTGCCCTAGACAGAGACTCTTAAGGCTCAGTTTCGTTTTCTACAAAGTGAGGGACTTGGATTGATCTCTAAGATTTCTTCCAACTCCAAATCTCTGATTCTCGGAGCTTACATTCTAAGAGGGAGAGGAAACCTGTAAATGAATGAGTGCATGTAAGGTACATACAGGGTAGTGGGCTAGTAACTTTAGAGGGGGAAGCTCTGGATGCAGGGGGCATCAGAAAGACTTGGTGGTCCATTACTTATCCAGTTCCCTACACCGGCCCTGTTTAGAGAAGAAGTCAAAGTAATGACTATACTCCAGAGTCCATTTTTTCCAGAACTGCAGTTATGAAAAAGTTTGTTTTTAACCTTCTCTCATTTCTTCCCTATCCCATCCCCACTTTGGGCAATTATCTCTCTTCCTTCTTCAGTCTGGGCTCCCTTCATCCCCACCCTCTTTCCCTTCATCAACACCTTCTTTCCCTTCACCACCCACCTGTCCTTGAAGAATCGACGGAACCCAAAGGCCACCAGTTTCAACATAGCCTCGAAGACGAAGACGATGGTAAAGACATAGTTGCAGTACTTCAGGGCTTCATCCAGGGACTGAAAAGAAGCTCAGTGGTTAATTCAGCTCCCTTGACAAAATGAGACACTAGAGATACTTAGGGGTCATCTCAGGCCTCTTCTGGCATTCATTTGTCAGGGCTGTATAGAGGGGATTCCTGCTCACTAGAAGGTTGAACTAGATGACCTCTAAAATCCCTTCTTAGGGATCTGAGACACTAATTCCATGATTTAGTCCAACTCATTTTATTGAAGAGGAAACTCACTCCCAGAGAAATGATTTGCCCAACATCCCACAGTGAGTGGGGAAGAAGCAGAGCAGGGGCTGGGCCCTGTTTGGTTTTACTTTAATTTGTTTTCCTGTATATAGCTCTTACAAAGTTGTAGGACCCCATAGCCCTCTCCTCCTACGGCCAGATGTCATTACAGGTACAAAGGAGATAGACTCAATAGAGGGGGGCGGGAGTGGATTTGATTTTACAGTTCTTGAGTCACAATCTTATGGTCCTTTATCACTTCACCCAAGTACTCCTATATTTCACTTATTCACTATGTGCTAAAAGGGCAGAAGAAGGCTGTGTACTTTAATGAGACAGTACCAAGTTATACATTACACTTAACCAATACATTGTAGTAATGTGCTCTTTAATGGTTGAAGCCAATGTGTATATGGTTCTTCTGGTTCTGCTTTCTTCCCTTTGAATAACTTCATACATATCTTCTCACACGTCTTTGGATCCTTCTTATTTTTCTTTATTATGGGGAAATGACATTCCACTACCTTCATGCTCTACATTCATATTCAATTATTTCCTCATCTTGGGCATAGTCTGTTTCCAACCTTTGCTATTATATATAGTGCTACTATAAATATTGTTTGTATTGATGGGTCTTTTCTTCTTATTTATAGCTTCCTTGAAGTATACACCTAGTAGTTACATCATTGGGTCACACAATAGGAGTAATTTCGTTATCTTTATTTTATAATTCTAGTTAGTTTCCATAAGGATGGGAACAATTCATGGTTCTCCCAACAGTAAATTAGCATTCCTTTTTCCCCCACAACTTCACCAATACTGACATTTTTCATCTCTTAGTATCTTTGCCAATTTGCGAAGTATAAAGTGACAACTCAGAGTTGTTTTAATTTGCATTTTCCGTGCATATTAATAATTTTGAATAATTTCCCAGATGGTGGTTGATTATGTTTCTTCTTTTGAAAATTGCTTATTTATGCCCACTTATATATTGAAGGATGGCTCTTAATCTTATAGATTTGTGTAAACTCCTTGAAGATTATAGATGTCAGACTTAGTTTGTTGATAGCTTATTTTTATTTCCCTTCCGTTTCTCAATACATCCCTTTTTTCCTAGGCACACACCCCTTGATACGAGGAATGGAAAAGTGAGATACAAAAATAGCTCAGTAAAACCGACCACCAAATCAGCCAAGTTGGATGTTCTATGCCAGGTTATATATTTACATTCCTCCAACTTCTGCAAAGGAAGAAGGGAGGTAGATTCTCATCTCTCTTCTTTGTGGCCTAGATTAGTCATTCAAATTTTTCACCATTCAATTTTGATTTCCATTTACACTGTTGTAGTCATTGTATATATTGTTTCCCTGGTTGCTTCACTTTATATCAGTTCATATAAACCTTCCCATGCTTCTTGGTATTTATCACATTCACCATTTCCAACATCATAGTAATATTCCATTACATTCATGTACCATAATTTGTTTATCCATTTTCCCAACTGATGGGTGTTTACTTTGTTTCCAGTTCTTTATAGTACAAAAAATAGAAGTGTTAGATTTTTAAAAATTAAATATAATACAATGATTTCCCACATCCCATATCTTTTCTTCTGGCAGCAATGATAAATTGTGAAAATTTTATTTTAAATGTTTTTATATAATAAAAACAGGTATAAATCAATCATCAAACATTTATTGAACACTTACTACATGCCAGACTCTGAACTATATCTTGTGTACACAAAGAAAGACAAGAGGAGTTCCTGCCATGAAGGAGCTTACAATGGGAGAGACATAAAAAGGAATAGGTACATATGAGATATATACAGAATGGGTAAAAAGAATTCTTAGAGGGAAATATTTTGTTTTTTATAATTTCTTTTCTATTTGGCTAATCAAGAACTTTTCAGTTTCCTTATTTATAAAATGGGGATAATAATAGCACCTACCTTGTAGAATCAATTGAGTTATTTGTAGAAAGCACTTAGCACAGTGCCTGGAATATAGTAGGCATTATAGAATGCTTATTCTCTTCCTTTCCTTTCCCCTTCAATGCTTTCACAGCTCCA
>CM053624.1:275536783-275584654 GCA_028646595.1 Phalanger gymnotis | reverse complement strand
TTTTTGGGGGAGATTATTAATTTGTTGGGTTTCTAATAAACAAATGCTCAGTTCATTAGTTTTCTCTTTCATTAATGTAGGTGTCAGGAATAAAAATTGCCTCTAATGACTGCTTTTGCTGCATCCCAGAAATAATGGTATGTTATTACTGTTATCACTCACTTTGATGTAATATTTATTGTTTTTTCAGATTTATTGATTCACTCAATATTTAGAATATTGTTTTTTAGTCTCTATATCTTTAGGTCTCTATCTCTCATTGATGTTTCTTTTATTGCTTACTATTTTTACTGGGTTGCAGTCTGCAAGAAATATTTAAAGTTTCTGCCTTTATTCACTTTATTTCATATTTTTCCTTGTTTGTTTATTTAGAAGGGCTTTAGAACATGATAAATTTTTGTGAAAGTAGCATGATTGCTTCCCAAATAAGCACACTAAAAATTATATTTAATGATTTCCATATATGCTTTTCAATTCAGTTTTTCTAACATTCTGCCTAATTCTGACATTTTTTCTTATTTAACTTTGTTAGATTTATCAGTTTCTGAAACTGTTAACATTTTCATGTTAACTGTGTTAATTATTTTCACATTTACCATCAATGCCTTACTATCTGCATCTTTTGCATTTTAGTTAGCTTTTCTCTTAAATTCTTAGTTTCCATGTCATTCAGTGCAAACATATTTATTATTACTATTATTAATAATAACATTTGTATGCTGCATTGTGGTTTACAAAGCACTTTACATTTTACATTCTATCATTTGATCCTCACAGCCTTGTGATGTAGGTGGTATTTTTAGCTTACCTTACAGACGAAGCAACTGAGACTGAGAGAGGCTAAGGGACTCGTCAAAGATCACACAATAAGTGTAAACAGTAAAGGCAAGATTTGAACTCAAGTCTTCCTAACTCCAAGTCCAGAACTCTATTTGATATGCCAATTAGCCATATTGATGCTGTTTTATAGTATGTTGTGACTTCAAGCATAATGTGGTTTTCTTGTTTGTTTCTTTTCAAGTTACCTATTTTAGCTTTGTTTTTTTTTCTGAAATTATCACTGCAACTCAGGATTTTTGTTATTCAACTGATCTATATATCTATATCTATATCGACAGATGTATATATATATGTACATATATATATATATATATATATATATATATATATATACATAGATAATATAAGAAGCCCTATGTCTTTGGTGTGTTTTCTGTTAGCAATATATTGTTGAGTTGCATTTTCAAATCTAGTCTTCAATTCTTTCATTTCATGGGCAAGCTAAATCCATTTATATTCAAGCTTATGATTATTGAGTTTTCTTTCCATAGTATTTTGTTATAGTGCATTTAACGTGGTTCTCTCTAAATCTCCTTTTTCTAAGCAGGCAGTGATAATTCTCCTAAGTGACTTACCCAAATGATAAGATGACTACTGCTACTTTCACTAGGAATAGGACCCAACCCTAATCAAGGTAGAATATAACTTGTTTTGTGAATACTATTCAGTTGAATACTAGCCCTGATGTACACACACACACACACACACACACACACACACACACACACACACACACACACACTCCCCTTCCATACCAAATGCATCTCCCAGAACTCTGTTTTGACTGATCGAAAAAAGAACCCTCCGGATTTTTCATTTACCCCTTCATTTGAGACAAGACTAGCTTATTAATCACCTTTTCCTTACACTATCTTTTATCTCTTCATTGGTTTGTTCTTCAACTGTGGTATCAAACCATAACTACCAAAATGTAAACAGAACTTTATCCTAGGGTGCCCACCTCTGAGAAGCTTCATCTTATCATTCTAGTATGTTGAAATCTTTTCAAGTCTTTACTTTGCCCTATAATGTGTTAGTTTCATGCCATCTTAAAATCTGACAAACATGCCACCTATGCCTTCATCGAAGTCATTGATAAGACTACTGAAGAGCATAGAGCCAAAGCCGGACGAGAGAATACAAATCCTTACTACAGCAACCACTGTCCCTGCGGTCTTCTGCCAGCCTGTGCACCATGCTGCCCTTCTCTGGGCCTCCATTTTTCACTTACAAAATAAACAGGTTGGCCTAGGTGATCCATTTTTAAGACCTCTTCCCTCTCTTCAGCCAGTCCTCCCAAATCTTATTTTTCTAGCCAGACAGTGGTAATTCTCCTAAGTGATCTACCCAAATGATAGGATAACTAACTGGTGCTACTTTAATTGGTAACAGGACCCAGCTGTTGTGTGAAAGAAGACTTTTCTGTGCTAGTGGAGCCACATGCCAGAAATTTCGTTTTCTTGGAGCTTATGGCTAATTTCCCGATCATTAGACCAGTGGTTCTCCAACTCTTTTGATCATACATCTAATCAGTAACAAATCTTTGAACGAGCATCACAATATATGTACCACTGCACTAATATACATCTGTATATTTGTACGAATATAAATTTGTATTGTGAAATGGAAATTATAAAAAATACACAAAATTTAGAAAAGATGAGATAAGTAGGAACTAAACAATATTTAAAAATAATTTCTGTTTTACTTTATTACAGCAGCCACTCATGGTCTTGATCCCACTAGCAATAGGTGCAGGTGCTTCAATCTGCTCCATTTCTAATCTGGGCCAGTTCACCCCTCTTTAGATAACCTGATGGCTCTCTGATGCTGGGGGGGAGGGGTGTCACCATATCCAGGCCAAACTCAGCGTAGACACGCAATCAGCTTTAGCTCTATTGTAATTCAGAACTCCCAAGCTTAAGAGATCTGTCAGCTTTGGCCTCCCTGGAAGCTGGGATTACTGGTGTGTGCCAGCTTTTAAAGTAACTTGTTCATTTTGTGAATGTTAGTTTAGCTAAAATTTAATAACATCATTCGCAACCCACTTAATTGGGCACATATAGCCTGCAACACACTGAAAATGAATGAAGAAGTGATTGAGGGGCCACCATCCACTTCTCCATGTCATGGATTTCTTCCAGTGGGGCAAATGACCATCTGACATACAAAATGAGGGCATTAGTCCATATAATTAGATATTAACAAAGCTTAATTTCCTTATTTTTAAGGTAAAAATAAATATAAATAGAAGTTCTAATATTTCCTTCCCCCCCTCACAATGGAGCATCTTGTACACCTCACTTCAGAGATTAATTAATTAGACAATGAGCAATAAATTTTGAAGAAGATTAATGATCACCAAATCACAGTCACAGAACATCAGGGCTGGAGGGGAACTTAGAATATTGAACCTAGAATGTCCCTAGCACAGTTTCTACAGAATCTACATAGTAGATTCTAAATAAATGTTTGCTAATCAGGACTCATTTGGACTGGATCCTTAGGACAGAGACCATGGAGTATTAGACCTGGAAGGGATCTTAGAACAAAGAGAGCATGTAGAATGTTTGAACTGGAAGGAAGCTCAGTAACTATTTAGTCCACCCCTTTTATCTTAAGGAAGGGAAGATGGGCCTGCAGAAGGGAAGGGCCTCATTTAAAGGCTCCCTAAAGGAGGAAACCTAGGGCCCAGGTCTCTTGACTCCCACTATACCAGCTTCTTCCCTAACTGCACCAAGTTCTATGAGGGAGTAAATGAGCCACCTTAAGACCTAGGATCTGGAGCTCTAGGCCTGAGAATAAACAAGGCTAACTGCCCAGCAATGAAAGGAGAAATGTGTCACTGATAAAAGCCTTTTTTACCTATGAGCTTCAAGCATGCTGATGGGACTCATGTCTCCTTGAAGCAGAGAATGCTCTTTAGGACCCTACCCCCCTTCTCTTTGCACTTCATTGGGCATACCTGAAGGTCTTTGGTAGCCAGGATGGCAAGGGCTCCAGGAGACAGCTTGTCACTAGGGGTATGAGGTGCTATTGAACCAGACAGCCAGTTGGTGCATTCTAGGATTCTGTGTATGTCCTAGACCCTCCTTCTACACACAACAAAATAGGTTGACAGCTTCCATGACTGCTTTGGCCTTTGATGATCTCCTTTTTATGATGTCCTACAGTCTTCCTACAGTTTGCACCATACACTGGTGCACTTACTATATTGGCCCGTTCTTAATCACCTTTGGGTCCTGTCTCCCCAGTCAGACCATGGCCTACCTGAGCGTAAGGCCCAGGTCTGTCCCTCCTCAGTTTGGCCCTAGACTGTGGGTGGAACCCAGGTCTCACCTCCCCCAGCACAGCCAAATAACAGCCTGAGGACAAAGGGGTCAGGGGAGGTTAGTAAAATCTGCTACAATGGAATGGAAATGGAGGCAATCTTGGCAAGCCCTCCAAGGACCCTCCAAGTCACCATCCTGTTGTCTCAGTGCCTTGGTTAAGTCCTGCTCCTTACCTTGGGTTGGTTATAGTGCTCCATAGACATGGTGATCACATTAATTCCGATGATGAAGGTAATGAACAGGTCCAAGTAATGGCTAGTGCACAGGCTGTGGATGGACCTCCGGGTGGGCGAGTAGTCAGCGTAGTATGGCCTGCGCTGGGCCTCTATAGAGAGAGAAGGGAACGCACAGGAGCTGATGAGTGTGCTGGAGACTAGCCGTGGCAGAGCAGGGATGGGGTACAGCCACTGACGTTTCCTTCCTGCCCTTTTCCCATGGCTCCCGATTGGGGAATCGGGGCCTCATATCCATCTTCCAGGAGGCAGATCGGGAACTTCTGAGTGTCTTGGACTGGGTCACACTCCATGCACTGCTTGCCCACCTAGAACCACCAGCTCCTAGACTTCCTGTCCCAACTCTCAGAAGTGCCCGATCTCTAAGCCCAGGAAGCTTTTGTAAAAACATTTCCGGATAAAGAGACTAGAGGATCCCGATTCCTGTGAAGACAGCCATTTTCCTGGGGATTTCTGAGCCGTCCGGGGCCCGGCCTGCATTGGAAAGTGCAGAAATATAAGGAAAAGGACCAGAGGAAAGAATCGAAGGGGCGAGTGTGGGGATGAGAGGGCTGAAGAATCAAATGTTTCCACACCTCTGGCCTGCTTGGGGTAACACAAGAGGAAAATTGTCTAAAACTTTAGCTGCATCAGCTTCCAGGCTGAAAAATACATTCAGGTCAAATGTGTCAGCCTTTGGAAGCAGCTGAAGTTTTTTTGTTTTGTTTTTGTTTTTTAAATTTTTTTTTTTTACTATGTATCCTTATATGCCTTGTTCAGTCATTTTGATCGTATCTGGCTCTTCATGACCCATTTGGCAAAGATACTGGAGCGGTTTGCTATTTGCTTTTCCAGCTCATTTTACAGATGAGGAAACTGAGGCAAGCAGGGTTAAGAGACTCACCCAGGTTCACATAGCTAGTAAGTGTCTGAGGCCACATTTGAACTCAGGTCTTCCTGATTCCCTCTGTACGGCCAGCTCTCAGTTATGCAGGGCCTGAGTCTCCTATGTGGAGAATATCCAGACCTGACCATTCTTTTCCTCTTTCCTATTCAGTGCCTTCTGCTCCAGAGGGAACCTTGCTTCCAGGGGAAGAAGAAGGAACTGGAGCCAGTCAAAAGGTGAAAGTCTAGGTCAAATGGATGTTTGGATTTCATTGACCTCTTGTGCTGTTTGCTTCTTTCATTAATATGGATAATTGAGATGGCTTCTTTGACCTACTACAGCTGGTGTTTATAGGATCATGTGATCATTGATTTAGAGTTGGAAGGGGCTGCAGAGACCACTACCCAGCTAGTAGGGGCAGCTACGTGGCACAGTGGATAGAGCTCAGGACCTGAAATCAGGAAGACTCATCTTCTTGAGTTCAAATCTGTCCTCAGACACTTATTGGCTGTGTGACCTTGGGTGAGTCACTTAACTCTGCTTGCCTCAGTTTCCTCATCTGTAAAATGAGCTGGAGAAGGAAATGGCAAATGATTCCAGCATCTTTGCCAAGAAAACCCCAAATGGGGTCACGAAGAGTCAGAAATGACTGAAAACGACTGAAGAGCAACCACAATAACCCAGCTAGTAAGTGATAGAATCGTAATAGCTAAGACTTCAATGTATGTGTCCCCCTCATTTTACAGAGGAGGAAATAGAAACCTAGGATGGTTAAATGATTTACACAGGCTTGCATAAGTAGTCAGTCCTTTTTAGAGGTGGGATTTGAACCCGGGAACTCTGAGAAGAGCCAGTGTTCTTTCTCCACTGTCTTGCTCTATGTAGTCTATAGTTGCTGTCAACAGATCTGGGTATTGTTCAGTTGTACCCAGAGAAAGGGCATTTGGGGACACTTGCAGCCAGTGCTGGCTGACCCAACAGGCCAGAAGTGCAATCCTAGCTCTGGCCCCCGAACACCAGTTTTGATGATAACGAATGAGTCTGATTTGATGACAACAAATGAGTCTTCAAAGTTGAGGATTGAGGAAGTGGTTTATCACTTAAGTGGTCTGGTAGATAGAGTGCTGGACTATACAAATCAGGAAGACCTGAGTTTGAATCCTGCCTCAGATACTTATTAGCAAGTCACTTAACTTCTCTTTGCCTCAGCTACCTCATCTGTAAAAGAGGCCAATAATGGTACCTACCTTGTAGGAAAAGCTCTAGGCAAATGTTAAAGCAGTATATAAACATTTTATTGTGAAATTCAGGGAGAGATGGGGACTGGGTTGAATTATTGTGGTATTAGAGCAGATATTCTTAACCTGGGACCCATGGCGGATTTCAGGGGATGAGGGTATTTGAATGGGGAAAAATTACATCTGTGTCTTTGCTAACTTCTAAATGAAAATGAACATTTTCTTCAATTACCAACATAGGCAACAAAACATTCTTCTGAGAAGGAAGCGGTCCATAGGCATCAGCAGACTATGCAAAGGGGTCTCTGATACCCCTTGTATTACAGGTGAGGGATGGGATAGGAGACAGGAGAGTTCTGTCTTCTTTTTGGCCACAGGTGGAGGTAAAGGAGAACTTCCTAAGTATCTGAGTAACCACTATAACCCAGAATGGGCACCTACAGACCAGTTACTCAATACAGAGGTTTCTTTTCAGACTTAAGGAGAGCCTAGAATTGCAGAACTGGTAAACCCAATAGTTTTAAGGTTTGTAAAACATTTTGCAATTGTAAAGCATTCCCATGTAGAATGATCACAATAACCCTATAAGGGAGAGAGAATTAAAAAAAAAATTCTCCATTTTATGGGTAAGGGAACTGATAGTGAGGTCATGTGACCTGCCCAGGGTAACACAGCGAGTAAGAGTCTGATGTAGGATTCTAAGCCCAACACTCTTTCCACCAGGCCATGCTTCCTCTATGACTTGCTCAGAGTCACAAAGCCAGCAAGAGTTAAGCCTTGAATTTCAGGTGGTGTCACTGTAGAAGGAGGTCTGGAAAGAGAGAGAGCATCAGCACAGCCTCGTGGGGCATGGCAGAGCTGGAGACTACAATTTGGAAACCCCAAGAAAGCCAGAGGGAAACATTTGATGGTCACACAAGGCATCATCACGCACATGCAGCATGCACTGGTAGGGGCTAAGTGGGAGGTGGAGAGTTTATGCAGAGGTTATGGTGGGAGGGGAGGATTGGTGGTTTGGGGCCACGATTCAGGATTTCTGATCCATGCAACAGCCAATTGCTATGGATAAGAAGCCAAGTGTCCATGTCCTTACTCCAAGGATACCTGGGACAACAAGGGACTTAGTGTAGGGAATATAGCAGAGAAGAGGAGCCCTGAGGCTCCACGCTGGACCAATTCAAGAGCTCCCCATCAAGCACGGCCTCTAAGGCTAAGAAAGGCACCTGGTACTCAATGCTGCAAAGGACTACACATGCTTCTTAGGACCCTGCTGAGCATGCTAAGGGGCCCCAGCAGCTGAGGAGAGGGTGGGACACGGGAGATCGAAGGCTAGGAGAGCATTCTGGAGCAGAGTAGGAGTGAATCCCGGGGAGCAGGCAGAGGGAAGCGATCAAGCACATCCTCAGTGATGCTAGGAGGCCAAGAATCGAAGGCAGGGGCAGCCTCTTCTTGTCTCTGCCCTGGCCTTCATACTGAGGGTCAATATTACTACAAAACTCACTTCTCTGTCTTCACTCAGGCCTGTGGAGAATGGAAGCTCCTCCCCAGCGCAAGGCCCAGCTCATAGTAGGTACTTCAAAAATGCCTGCTGACTGATTGACTGAGCTCTTGGTGTCAGGGCTGTGCCGAGGTGGACAGGGCTGGGGACAGGCCAGGGAGGAGAAGCTAGTGAACTCCTCCCTTACATCCTCCTTGGATCTGCTGTTTACCTTCCACATTTTAATCCTTTTCTGACAGCCCTGGACGGCGGCTCCCCTGGGAGCCTCCCTTATCCAAAGGTTCCTTTTGACTGTCTTAGTTTGGATGAAGAAGGGTCAGGGAAGCTCATGGCTTCCTCTCAGAAACACTGGCCCCTCTGGCCTAATAGCACCGGCTGAGCTGCTCCCATATTTGCCTCTTTAGGAAATGCTAGAAAGCAAAGGAGGCGGAAAGGTAAGTGCCCTATGAGGCCAGAGAAATACCTGTATTAGGGAGGATGCCTGGAAAACAAGGGAAATGGTTTTTAGTTTTCAAAAGGAAAATGCAAATTTTCTGAAAGTCTCCCCCTCTCTCTCCCTCTATCTTCTCTCTCTCTCTCTCTCTCTCTCTCTCTCTCTCTCTCTCTCTCTCTCTCTCTCTTTCTCTTTCAACAGAGGGAATCCTTCTGCTCCCTTCCCATTCTCCAAAGCTTTCAGTGCCCACCTCTTCTCAGAAGCCTTCCTAGATTATCCTCACCCATATCAAGCTTTTGTTCCCTTGACTTCACACATTAACAGTCTCTATCACAATTTGACACTTACTGTATACTGTCCTATATTATCTTCTAAACCACTCCCCCCCACCCCGAACTGAGATCTTCTCAAGGCCAGGCTATGAGTCTATTCCCACTCAGTTCTCTCCTCCTCTTCCTCCCCAGACCCAATCCGTAAAATCTCTGAGAACAAGGGGTTGATCTTCCCTTCTTTCTCTTCCCCAGAGTATAAGTTCCTTAGGGGCAATGCTCTGGGTCTCTCTCCCTTGCCCAGACTGAGACCTTTCTTAGAGCAGGGCATGGGATCCTTTGGTTTCCCTCAAAGGATGAGCTTCTGGAGAACAGTCTTGGATCTCCTTCTTCGTCTCTTCAGAACCAGCCTGTCATCAGAAGTCACAGCCACTCTGCTCACTTCCCTTTGCCCTTCCCAGCTCACTCTGGTCTGCCCCACCTACACACCTGCTGCTATGTCTCCCTGAGGATGACTATACCCTAGGGTCCAAATAGATGACCAACGAGTCCTTCCATGAATTGCCACTGCCTTGCTGGCTCACTGCCTGGTCTGTCCAACCTACATACGCTATGCCTTGGCCCCATGCAGGTACCCTCCTCCTCCACTCCTCCCACTGTCAACCTCCCCTTTACATATCGTCTTCCCCCATTAGAATGTAAGTTCCTTGATAGTAGAGACCTTATTGCTTTCTCACTTTTAAATCCCCAGAGCTTAGCAAACTTCCTGGAACATAGCAAGTCTTAATAAATGCTTTATCTGTCGATCTAATTATCGGGCCATATTGGGAGCTCCCTAAATGGAAAGTCTATGCCATCTCTGCCTCCCCAGACAGAGCTCCCTTCTTTCCCTCGTCTCCTTGACAACATCATCTCTGAGCTGACAAAGGGCTGGACATACCAGTGGGATTGAGTGAAACCTTATTTATTGGTTAACTCTGAGATATCCCAGGGGTGAGTAGTCAGTCACAGATTCTCAGATTTGGAGAGTACCTCAGAGATCAGAGTCCAGTGATCCAGAAGCCTCTAGGTCCTTGGGTACAGCCTTTTGACTAAGTCCAAGTTTTATAGAACAAATCCTTTTATTAAAGAAATTTATTCTGTGAAGGTTGGGTTCAGTCAAAGGGCCACATTTGAGGACCTAGAGAGCCACATGTGACCTCGAGGCTGCAGGTTCTCCACCCCTGGCTCTAGTCCAATGGAGTCCTCTCTGCAACAAGGCATCATCTAACTTCTGCTTAAACACTTCCTTTGAGAGGGAACTCGCTACTTTATGAGGCATCCCATTCTACTTTAGGACAGTTCCAATGATGAGAAAGTTTGTCTTTTTATTTTTTAAAGACCCAATCTGTGATTCCATCTATGTAGGGAGCTCCTGGTGAAGAACTTCTGCTGGCTTGTAGATCTTCTTGGCAACTCATTGTCTTAAAGACTTGCCTGGGGGCACCAAGTTAAGTGACTTGCCCAGAATCACAGAGCCCAGCCGTGTCAGATGTGGTATTTGAACTGAGGTCCTCCTGATTCCAAAGCAATTCTTTGTCTACTGAACCACGCTGCCTCTGAGTTTTTCATTATTTTAAGCCAAATTTAGCTTTCTTCAACTTCCACTCTGGTTCTACCTTCTGGCCCTGAGCAGGACAAGTTTCCTGTGTCAGCCCTTCAGATACTTTATGACAGTTATATCATCCCCCACCCTCTCAATTCTTCTCATCTCTAGGCTAAATGTGCCCAGGCCTTTCAACCCATCTCCCCTCATGACACCTTTAAGTCTGTACTCTTCTAGATGTGCTTCCTGCTGTCAATGTCTTTCCTAACCCTATGCCTCTAGATATAGTCTGACCAAGACAACAAGATGCTCCTCTTCCTCATTCTGGCCACTCAGCCCTTCAATGTATCTCATGACAGAAGTCATCTATATAGCTGTCTCTTCATGCTATTGGCTCACATTAAGCTTGTAATCTGTTAAAACTTTCAGGTCTTTTCTTCATGGGCTAGCTAGACTACCTCCACTCTGTAACTGAGTAACTAAATTTTTGAATGCACATGGAGAACTTTACAATTACCCCTATTACATTCATTTTATTGGAGTCATTCTGTTCCATACTGTCAAAAATCTTTTCCAATCCTGTTCCACCATCCAATGTGTTAGCCATCTCACCCAGCTTTGTGTTATATGCAGAGCTGACAACCCTGTTGTCTATGTCATTATTAAGATGTGGAGCAGAACGGGGCCACAGTTTCAGGGAATTGGATCCACTTTTATTTAAGCCTAAAATTTCCCACCCAGCCTCTTCATAGGTCTGGGCAGGTAGGACTTCTCTTAGGAAGTCTTTAAGGAAGTTCTCTTTTATTCCATCCTGGAGCGGAGAGTGTTCACAATTTAGCTGGTACCTCTCATCAGTGAGAGAGGTTTTATTTACTTAAAGACACAAAGAATAAGCCTTGACGGTAGATATACCCATAATGCTGGAACTTACTAATGTGGTTCCTTGCTACAGCCAATAGCCAGGCTGTCTCTAGTCTCTATCATACTAGGTAGGAAATGCTTCTGTCATCAGGCCTGCATATATATCTTACCCCTCTGTTTTTTCCTATGCAGAGCTGTACTCTTCATGATCAGCTCCCTCTTGTTCACATCTTAGTTTTCACGCCTAGGCAACTAACCTGGTAAAGCTCAATGCATTTGTAAAGGTAACACCAACAACTATCCTCTCTTTCTCCTCTGAAATAAAAGGACTTTGGTTCTTGTGACTTCTCCCTGCCTTCTGGAGAAGGAGCTAATAAATTAATAGGAGGAAGACAGAGGAGAAGGAAAAGAAGAAAGAAGACCACAGAGATAGAAGGAACCTCAGAGATCATCCATTCCAAGCCTCTCATTTTATAGAAGAGTAAATTGGGTCCAGGGAACTAGAGTGATTTGCCCAACATCACGGGGAGTAGTGTTCCAATCCATGCTCTCGATTTTCAACCAAGCGCTTTCCCCACTCTGCCACACTGAAGCAGGAGAAGGAAAGTAGGAAGATGGAGATGATGGCAACAAGGAGAAAAAGAAATGAGGGGAGTTAGAAGAAAAAAAGGAAGAGGGGGAAGGAGAGCAAAAGGAGAAGAAGAAGAGGAAACAGAAAGGAGAATAGGAGGAAGAGGATCCTAGAACAGGAAGAGGCCATCTTTTTCAACCCTCTCATTTTACGGATAAAGAAACTGAGGCCAAGAGAAGTTAAGTGTATTGCCCAAGATCATACACGTAGTGAGGAGGAGGAAGAAGAGAAAGGGAAAAAGATGAGGAAGAGGAGGAGGAATAGAGTAGTCGGAGTAGAAAGGAATAGAGCAAGAAGAATAAAAGGATCAGGGAGAAGAGTAGAAGAAGAGAAGAATGAGAAAAAAGAAAAGGAGAAAGAAGAAAAAGATGACAAGTATGCTTTGTCTGAGAGGACTTTAAATCATTTTCATTGAGAATCACTTGAAGGAAGTGAGGATGTTCAGCATGGAGAAGAGAAGACCGAGAAAGTCCACAACCACTTTATTTGGATGGATGAAGGGTCTCAGAATGCAGAACTAGTAGTAATGGCTGGAAGTTATAAAGAAGCACATTCTGGCTCCAAGTAATGAATATAACTAGAGCTATCCTGCCATTGTTAGATAGGGAGGTCCCTGACACTAGAAGGTGTTCAAGCAGAGGGTGGGTTAGAGAGGATTTTGACACTGGGTGGTAGGTTTGACTAGTTGACCTTGAAAATTGAGAGGTCTCTTCCAGGCCCAAGATTCTAAGATTATTTATATGAAGTCTATGGAGGAATCCTATTCCTCAGGCATGGGAACCCCTCCATCCAATCCTCTCTTCTCTCCCACCACTGCCCTGGGCACTATGGGTCAGAGGACCAGTATGTCTTCTAAAGGCTGATCGGTAGACAGCCATATCTTGAAATGTACCCCTTCCCCACCTCAGAGTATGGGGGGGCATGCAGGGTCATGCGTTGACACTCAGAACCTGAAACACATTGCAACTGGTTGGGAGAAGGAAGACGGCAAACAGGACCAAACAAGAGAGAGAAAACGCAGGCCACTCTAAGTCCCAGGGCACAGAGGTCCCCCTGGTTATCCTCCAGGGAGGGAGGGAATCCTGATGCCTTCAGAGGCTGACCTGGTCCCATCTTAGGCTTTGAGGGTCAAATACCGTATGTTTTGCTAGCATACAAGACACCCCCTTTCCACGGCTAAAAGCTGACTCAGAGATCCTAAGCACCTTACTGTGCGGGACCCCCACCGGCTTCGATGAGGATAGTGTAGGCTTGGAGAAAAAAAAAATCCAGGCTTTCCAACTGTGGGTGTGGTAGGTATGCCAGAAAACACAGCTTGTGGGAGGGGGATCATTCCAGAGGTTGTCCTACAGGCCACATGTGGACACGGCTGGAGTCTCAGCAAGGCTTGTCCAGGGAATGATGGAGTGGCCTGTGACTTAGAGCCCTACCTCCCCCAAGTCCACAAACCAAGACAAGGTGTTTGCTTTCTCAACAGGCAGGGCTCAGAATGAGTCTACTTGGTAACGCAATCTACCGACCGGACACGTATATCGCCTTACTCCTACGCTTCTTCTCTAGCCTCCGGAGCCTCTTCTCTTCCCTCCGCCGCGCCTCCTCCGCCTCCTGGTGCTGCCGGCACTTATGGAAGTTCTCGACCACCACGCCCACAAACATGTTCAGGACAAAGAAGCTGACGATGAGCAGGAAGGAGATGAAGTACAGCAGCATCCAGGGGTTGTGGTTCTGGATGGGCTGATGGCCCGCGGGGTGGGCAGGAGGGGAAGGAAGGGAAAGGCCCGGTGGGTCACGATCTGAGCCAGGCACAGAACAGCGCCCGGTCCCCACAGCCATCTACCTGTATCCCAACAAAGTCTGTATTCCTTTGTGCCCCACCCAACGCCTTTTCTTTCAGGGCTTATTTTTTTGGTCCTGCCTCACTCCCCCATCCAGCCCCTCTTCTGTTTTCTTCCCCGGGGGCCTGACTCTGGGCTTGCTAAGGGGCTGATGGCTTAAAGTGGCTTAGAGAATGACCTTGGCCAAGGGCATCTGAATTTTTATAGTAGACTCAAAGAAAGTAAACTGGAATTTGAGATACCACGGAGAGAGATTTTGGGGCTGGGGGACTTCTTGAGTGCTACATGCACTGCATAGGTGTCTACTTAGTGGAGGTTGGCCCCACTTCCTGGGTGGCAGGGATGACTACCTCCAGAAGTATGTGTGTGAGTGTGTGTGTGTGTGTTTGTGTATTTCAGGATTTCACTATCATACTCCTGGTTTGGAAGCTCTAAGTCTGGTGGAAAAAGGGGAGGTGGGACTTTGGCGGGGGGACGATAAGAGTGAGGAAGACCTTACTTTTCTAAAAATGTGCTGGGATTCATGCTGTCCCATGGGAAACTGCTGCCATCTCTGACCCCCTAGGTACCTGTTGGTTGATGCCTACGGCATCCAGGCCGTCATACATGATGTTCACCCAGCCATCCTTGGACGAGAGCACAAAAAGGGACATAAGAGCCTGGCCCAGGAAAGACAGGGAGAAGCAGAGTCATGACCTGTGAAAGTCCGGCCCTGCAGCCAACCCCCGCCCCCCCACCCAACTCCCACTCTTATTCACTAACTCAGAGCAGGAGAGGTAGGGATAACTGAAAGCCAGCTAAGAACTCCAGCTTATTGTGCTTCATCAGGCCTTGAAGCTCTAACAGTCTATAAAAAGAGGCCATAGATAGGAA
Organism: Phalanger gymnotis; assembly: GCA_028646595.1. NCBI lineage: Eukaryota > Metazoa > Chordata > Mammalia > Diprotodontia > Phalangeridae > Phalanger > Phalanger gymnotis. The sequence goes on along the minus strand of CM053624.1, from coordinate 275,570,161 downwards.
GGAGCCTTGCTAAAGCTAAAAAAGAAATCCTTGGATCAGGAGTCAGGATTCCTGGTTTTATGGCTCTAGCTCTCCCACCCACTTGCAGTGCAGCTTTGAGTACGTTGCTTACCCTCTCTGGGCCTCAGTTTGTCCCTTTGTAAAATGAAAGCATTGTGGGGGATGATCTCCATGTCTCCTGTTTGTTCTGATAGTCATTTTGCTAGCACTACACTCCTATATGTCCTCTGGACAATTTGTGAACTTGCTCTTTTCTGGGTGAATAAACAGACCTGTGTAAAACTCAGGATCTTCCCCATTTGTAAAGGGAAAGGGAGGAAGGGATATCAGAACTCAAAGCATCTGGACAGTGTCCTTGTCAGGGAGGAGACAATTAGGGGGCTAGAGTACAGGTGAAACCTTTAGCAGGGAGTAACTTGAATTTAACTTAATTTCACCATGTATTTATTAACAGACCACAGCAGCGGATCGTGGCTCTAGAGCTGGAAAGACCTTCAGAAGTCATCTTAGCTCAAACCCTTCATTTTCCAGGTAAGGGAACAGAGGCCTAGAGGAGAATATTGTCTGGCCCAAGGTCAGTGAGTGATGGAGCTGGGATTCAAATGGAGGTCCTTTGACTGCAAATCCACCACTGTAGGGATTACACATAGATTTGGAGCTGGAAGGCGGGTTAGAGATTCTCTAATCTAACTCCCTGGTTTTCTTCATGAGGAAATTGATAGGTATTAAATGGCAGTGTTAGGATTTAAACTCAGGGCCTTGGAGTCCAAATATCAGCACGCCTTCCACTGTTTCTCAAAAAGTGCCTCTTCTGTGTAAGCCCTATGCTGAGCACTGGGGAGAGCCAGACAGAGATGACACAGACCCTTCTCTCAGACAATGTATATTCAACAGAGGAAGAAAACATGCAGAAATGATGATGTAATGATGGCACAGAGATGAATGAGAGGCGAGTCAAGGAGAGGTCTAGGCAAAGTGCTAGGAGAAATTGGAGGAGGAGGAGATCATTTTCATCTGGGGAAATAAGGGGAGAGAGAGCTTGAAAGAGGGAGAACCTATAGATCTAAACATGGAGATTATTATCGTGGTAGGGGTGGAGAGAATACAATTTGGGCATGGCCGTGAGCAAAGGTATGGAGGTGGGAGGGTACAGTACAGGGAGAGGCTAGGAAATAGGACAATAGATGGCTGAAGGACAATGATGCTGGGCCCAGATGTGGTTTAGTGATCTGGTGGGTTCTAGCACCTTAGTCAGATAAACACAGCAGGGATCTTAGCCAAGGCTTGTTCCTGTCATCCAGTCTGATAATCCAGTAAGCATTTATTAAGCGCTTACAATATACCAGGCACTGTGCTTAATGCTGGGGACACAGTTAATTAAAAGAAAGACAGTTCTTGCCCTCAGCTTATAATCTCAAACCTTACATGGCCAGCAATGGCAGACTATAAGCTTCTTGGGAGTCTGGCTCAACCCTAGGTGTGTTTGATAGTAGTCTAGCCCCAGCTTCTTCTAGCCTTATAGACTAGAATTTGACTTGTCAGTTCTACTACCACGGCTGATAACAGTTATGTAGCACTTAAAAATGCTATATAATCTATATATTACATAGATTGTCCCATTAGATGATCACAACAACCCTATGAGGTAGGTGGTATTACTATTCCCATTTTGTAGATAAGGATATGGAGCCTGAGAAAGGTTAAGCAGCTTGCCTTGGGTTACACAGACAATATGTGTCTAAGGAAGGATTTGAACTTAGGTCATCTTGACTCCAAAATTCACCTGTCTACTATGCCACCCAATTACTGTAGAGTCAACTGGGTCCAACCTGTACCCCCTAGATGGACTAAGAAGCCATCCAGACCCTAAGGACCTGCTCAGTGCCTAGGTTCCTTTTTCACTTGACTCTGGCCGTGGCAGAAATTTTTCCGTGAGGGTCTTCTAAGACTTGGAGGAGGAGCCAGATTCAGGTGGAACGGGAAGGATGGTCTGGACACAGGGAGAGCCGTCAGGTCCACCTGATCCCGGCCTATCATCTGGGGACCTGGCCTCAGCCTCAGCTGAGCCTGAAGCGGCTCTCACCTGACCCAGGTTGTCGAAGTTGTATTTGCGCCGAATCCAGCGGTAATGGGCTGCACAGCAGTCATCTTTGGTGGTGATGTTTCGAGTGTCTGACCCATCGCAGTAATAAAACTTACCCTTGAAGAGCTGGAAGGAAGAGACAACAGCTCATCTCAACCAATGTTCATGAATAACAAACACTCACGAAAGGCCTAATAGACATTGGATGCTGGGGATCTAAAGACAGATAGGACAGAGTTCTTATTCTGCAGGGGGCTTACAATATGATTGGGGGGTAGAGGAGGGAAGGGACATGTCTACTAATGCTATAGTGATGAATGAAATGCATGCAAAAGAGAGGGTGCAGGGTACCCCACCCCTGATAGGCCTTGAGGGAAAGAAGGGATTCAAAAACATTTGGGGTAGGTAAGAGGGATTTCTTTCAAGGGTGGGGGATGGGTGGCAGGAACAGCACGGGCAAAGGTTTAGAGATGGGAAAATACAACCTACCCAGAGCTCTCCTAGGCTTTAATTTTCTCATTCATCAAATAGGAATTTATGATATTGAGCCTAATTTTTTCCCTAGAAATAGAATCATAGACTGCTAGGTCTGGGAGGGGGCCATAGACACATCTAGTTCAGGGGTTCTTAACCTTTTCATGTCATGGAGCCCTTTGACAGTGTGATGAAGTATATGAACCTCTTCTCAGAACAATGTTTTTAGATCCATAAATTAAAATACATGGGAATACAAATGAAACAAAATTACACTGAAATAAAGACGCCTCTCCCCACTTTTCCCCCCCACCCCCATCCAAGTTCATGAATCCCCTGAAATCTGAGCAGAGACCAGTTTAAGAATGCCTTTTCTAATCCAACTTCCTCAGGATCTTAGATCTAGGGACCAGAAGGCATCTCTGAGCATATCCAGCTCAGCCTCCTCATTTTACAAATGAGGAAACTCAAGGCAAGGCCCAAGGAAATTTAATGACTTTTCTTCCCTTATTTCTTTTTCAATAACATTTCATTTTTTCCCCACTTACAAGTAAAGACAATTTTTTACATCCTTTTTTTGATAATTGAAAAAAAATTAATTAAAACTAAAACACAATAAAGCAAAAATTTAACCAGTGCATACTTTATACTCTGTGATTTTGGTGCAAAAGCATGGAGGAGGCTGGTGGAACATATGTTTAAATATATGGCCCAGACTCAAGAAATGAAAGTGGCCAAAGACTTGTAGACTAAAAAAAAATAACTTCATTTCTAGCTGTTTAATATAACATTCGTTTGAAAGAAAATTGAGTTCCAAATTTTCTCTCTCCCTACTTTACCTTCCCTCCTTCCTGAGACAGTATCAAGGAAATTTAGTGACTTTTCAATTGTCACATGGGTATTAAGTGTGAGATTAGCTGAAGCTTAGCGAGAACAGCTTTGATGAAGATCACACACTGAGTTTATGGCAGAGCTGGATTGGAAGCTGTGTCTCCAGGTTCCTTTGATAGCATCTACAACCCTACATTATCCCAGCAAGTGCAAAGAACACTCTTACCTGAACCCCGAGAATACCAAAGATGATAAAGAAGGCACAACAGATGAGGACGATATTTCCAATGGGTCTGAGAGATGATATCAAGGTCTCCACCACCAACTTAAGGCCTGGGGCTCGGCTGATCACCCTGGACCGAGATATTAGAACAAGTAAATTTAAGAACAGATTTTGAACATTAGTATCCTTCTCTGGCATCCTTGTTGGAATGTAGTTTCCAACATGATGGCTTCTTGGTAGCTTTAGTAATTGGAGTCACCAAGTGTCTGAGCCAGTAGGGCCCTTAGACATGAGTAAATGAATGAAGGAAACCAAATAAGTACTGCATGCAAACACTTTGCTAAGTGGTGGAGCACTTTTCTTGTTAAGTTGTTTTTGTTTTTTCCCAGTTGGTCTGATTCTCCACGATGCCATTTGGGGTTTTCTTGGCAAAGATACTGGAGTGGTTTGCCATTTCCTTCTCTAGCTCATTTTACAGATGAGGAAACTGAGGCAAACCGAGTCAAGTGACTTGCCCAGGGTCACATAGCTAGTAAGTGACTGAGGCTGGATTTGAACTCATGAAGATGAGTCTTCCTGATTCCAAGCCCAGCATTCTATCCACTGTGCTCCAAGGTAGAACATTAAGCTAACTTTTAATGTACTCCCTTCCCCTTACCTTTTTTATTTTCAGAGATGGGGAAATGGAGGGCCAGGAAGGAAGAGAAACTTGCTCCAAGGTAACATAGTGAATCCATCGGCAAAACTAAGACTTGACCTTGAGTTTCCTGATACCTAACCCAGCATCTGGAGATAGGGCAACACTCACAGTAAGATGGCCACGATCTACCCCTGTCATCATGAAGAAGAGCCAGGAGCCAGACTTGTGACTTCATTTTACCGTGGAGAAAGTGATCTCTGCTGTCAGTTTATATGGATAGAACTACTTTTTTGTGGTTTCAATTGTATTTGACTCTTCATGACCCCATTTGGGATTTTCTTGGCAAAGATACTGGAGTGGTTTGCCGTTTCCTTCTCTAGCTCATTTTATAGACGAGGAAACTGAGGCGAACAGGGTTAAGTAACTATTAAGTGTCTGTGACCAATTCTGAACTCAGGAAGATGAATCTTCCTGACTCCAGGCCTGGCGCTCTATCCACTGCACCAGATGCCCCACACACAGCTCCTTCTAGATTTCAAGGCCCCTGTGTCTGGGGTTATGGCAGCTGCCACTAGATGGTGCTGTTGTTTATTTTGGTAACCCTAGTTCAGCAACTCAACTTCTCTGATACACTGGGCAATAAATTACACATCACCTTTCACAATTAATCTTCAGTGGGATTATGCAAACTTGTTGCCACAGCTATGTATACCCTCAATCAATAAACCAACAAGCATTTATTAAGCACTTATTGTGTGCTGGGCTCTGTGCTAAGCACTGGGGATACAAATGCACAGTCTCTGTCCTCAAAGATCTTACATTTGAATGGGAGAGACAGCACACACAGGTAATCCAGTACATACAGGACATATATGAAGCATATGGAAGGCTGCCTTATAGAGGAAGGCATTTGCCGTGTGGCCTCCAGGGGAGGTGGTGCTTGAGTTGAACCTAAACGGGAGCTGAGGTGAGGAGAGTATTATAGACATGGAGTACCGCCAATTCAAAGACATAAATTTGGAGATGGAAGAATAGCAAATGGGTTAGTGATAGAGCTACTGCATTTATGATTAAAATTAACAGGACAGAGCAGTTATATAGCTGGCCTATGAATTGCCTCAAAAGGCACCAAGTCTCTCCTGGTTTGATTTAACTTCTATGTGGTAGAATTGTAGCCAGGGGTATGTTGGTGTCAGCTCCTACTGGCTTGTGCTAGCTGGTGGTTAAATTTTCAGCGTGAGCACTTACTCCTTGGAACTTGGCAAATGCTACAAAGCAGGGGTTGGTTTATTGTTTTGTTGATTGTCTGGACTTAAGGGAGGATGCAGATTAAACTTAAAAGCATGATCTATATTTCCAGAGAGCTGATTGTTAAATATATGCCAGCACACCCTTGCCTCTACCACGTCTTAAGCTTTGCTGCCATACTTACTTAGGTTTCTGTTTTCTAAGGACTGGGGTCGTCTATCTCTTACCTCACTCCCTGGTTGAGATGACAGGGACACGTACAGCTCCCTCCCCCATTCCTCTGTGTCTCTCCTGTCTCTCCCTTTTAGAGATTCCTTGCAAAGCCAGCTCCCTGGAAGCTGGTCACACAATCAGTGTGGTGACAGATTTATTAGCCCCCATGCCCACCCTTGAATTGGTCAATGAGCCCCTGTTGGGAATGATAGATGGTGTGATTATATATAATGTTCCTTTCTCTGGCAGAGCTCACATGCTCTTAATTAGTAATAGCAACATTTGCTTCCTCACTCTACCAATCCAAAGGTGTAAATTGTTGATTTATATACCCATCTGACTGCCCAGTATAAAGTGGGGCAAGAACTCACTTTTCATTGCTCTAGACATTCATGCACATGCTGAACACACAAGCCTAAGACGGAATCACCCTGGGGCGCTTTAACCCAGGACTGGGGCTTTTTAAGAGATTGCCCAATCACCACCATAATAAGTGGTTTGGAGCCGCTGATGCTGCTTGGAGATTATTCTCCCCACACTGAGACTGTAAGAAGGGAGGCCAACAAATGGAAGTGGGATAGTTTGCCAAAGGGCAGTGCTCATGGATATCTGATGTCCATGGAGATCACTCATACTTTAGAGTGTAGGCCATGGAAGTCTAGGCTTGACTAGGAGGGATGTGGCTGCCACTAGTGAGGGGACCAGTGAGACTGGATCGGGCAGGGGGGCTACTAGCTTCCATCTGGTCGTATTTATCTTTCAACAAATACTTCTAGCCTTATAACTCTCTTTTTCCTCTTGTCTTTGATTTTTGTTGTGGTTAAGGCATTTCAGTCATGTCTGACTCTACCCCATTTGAGGTTTTCTTGGCGAAGATACTGGAGTAGTCTGCCATTTCCTTCTCCAGCTCATTTTACAGATGAGAAAACTGAGGCAAACAGAGTTAAGTGACTTGCCTAGGGTCATTCAGCAAGTACATGTCTGAAGTTGGATTTGAACCTGCATGTTCCTGACTCCAGGCCCAGCACTCTATCCATTGGGCCTCCTGGCTGCCTAGTCATTGCTATTGTCTTGCAATTCAGACCTGAGCAATGATTGGCTGTTCTGTTAAGTTAATACATTAACTTCAAAAGAAAATTCCCTTTTGGAGCAAGACACAAAGGACAAAATACCTATGTACTTCTTATACCTCTTAACTAACATTGTCTCCTCTTTCCTATTTAAAATTTTTGAATTAAATAGTAGTTTTTGCTTGGATAAGCCATATAAGGAGCCAAGTACCATTGCTAGCTCATCAGACCTTTTCCCTGAGGATTCAAAAGTTTAGAGTTTCCCCTAATGTTAGATTAGATCTTTAAAGTCTTCTTAAGGTCTGCCATTCTATTTTTCTGGAGTGACTATTAACAGACACTGTTTTTGTCACCACTGGCCATTAGGCAGGGGTGTGCTGCAAAATATTTAACAACCAGCTCTCCAAAACAAAAAGCATGCATGATACACGTTTAAGTTTAATTTGCATTATTAACATTTTCTTCATCATTTGCTTCAGTCTAGACAATCAGCAAAATAATTCAACCCTGATCTGTAGCATTTGTGGATTTCTGAAGTGTAAATGCTCACACTGAAAATTTAACAATTGGCTCTTACAAGCTGGTCCAGGCTGGCTCCATTATATCCCTGGCATTAGATAGAGCCAGAGGTTTCTGGGGACACCGACCTCTTAAAGATCAGCTCAAGAGGGCTACTTTCCAGAACTCAGGGTTTGGAAGGGGCCTTTTGAGATGGGTTAAATATTCTAAGATGGCCCTGGGGACTGAGCACGGAACATGAGGCATCTGCTCCATTTTCCATAATGCCCATCCAGTGTTCTTGTGCTCACCAACTAATCCCTGCTACAGTGTGAACCAATAAAGGCTCAGTGGACTTCCTTAGCAGGCACAACTCTATGACCACATAGGTCTATTAAAAGTGAAAAAGGATGACTTTGTAAGAGCAGAATTTCAGTCCAACTGGAGAGAAATTTGCAGGAGAGAAGGCATGCCTAGTATCCCTCATATCATTGCCTTATTTTATTTGCATGTAAGGCTGACCCTTATCTCAATATCTTGGCCTAGTCATTGGGCAATTAATTGACCAATGAACATTTATTAAGCACTTATCATATCCCAGGCATGGTGCTAAGTTCTCGGGATACACAGAAAGGCAAAAACACTTGTTGCTGCTCTCAAAGAGCTCACGTTCCAGTAGGGCATACAACATATAAATAAATAGGTAGATCTAAGCTACCTACAGTGTAGATAGAAGGAAGCTTTAGTGAGGATGGATCTGGGAGACTGGGAAAGGCCTGTAAAGGTAGCATTTGAGCTGGTTTCTGAAGGAAACTAGGGATGCTAAGAGGTAAAGGTGAGGAAGGAGAGAAGTCCTTTGGTCAGCCTTGCCAACAAGGAGTAACTAGCAGCAGCTAGGTGGCAGAGTGGATAGAATATAAGACTTGAAGACAGGTAAGACCTGAGTTCAAATGTTGCCTCAGACACTTAGTAGTTTTGTGACTCAGGACAACTCATTTAAATCTCAGCTTCAGCTTTCTTATCTATAAAATGGGGATAATAATAGCACCTATTTTGCTGAATTGTTGTGAGTCAATGTATGTAAAGCATTTTGCAAGCTTTAAAACATTATTTAAATACTAGCTATTTAGTGATGGTTCTGTCTCAACTCATTCTACTTCAGGCAAATATTCAAATCTTATATTCTATCCACTCTGCCACCTAGCTGCTGCTAGTTACTCCTTGTTGGCAAGGCTGACCCTCTTTCCTTTTATTTCTTCTGCTCATCCTTAGGGGCTCTGGACTGGCCAGGAGCCAAGAAGGAGAAGATGGAGGCAGAATGAAAAGGCTTGGATAAGCCATATAATGGGCCATGTACCCTTGGATAATTGAGAGCTGGCTGGAGGAAGGACCTTCTTTGGATACCATTCCCAGTGGTACAATTCCATCCTGTATCCAGTCCTACTCTGTGGGGACAGATTCTGGAGCCCATTACATACCGAAGTGGCCTCAGTGTCCTCAGCAATCGCAGGACCCGGAGGATGCCCAGGATCTTGGCCCCACCCGCTGAGGCCATGGAGACAATGATATCGATGATGGAGACAAAGACCAGCAGCCCATCCAGCACATTCCAGCTGCTCTGCAGGTAGCTATTCTCCCCAGAGAAAAAGCCCAGGGCCACCACCTGGGAATGGAGCCACAGATACTGTCAACTCAAGAATGTCATTGAGGGCATACTATGTGCACAGCCTTGTGGGAAGCATTTACTGGATGCTAACTGTGTATGCAAGCCTTATTTATGTCTTACCTATCTTTGTGTCTCCCCTAGGGTCTAGTTTGAGTCCTTACACTTAATAAGAGCAAATGGGATGGTCAAAGGGGCTTTGTACTCAGAGATAAGAGGCTTGAGTTGAAATCTCAAATCTGAAACTTATGACTTGGGTGACCATGGGCCAGCTGTTTCACCTCTCTCAGTCTCAATCAATTCATCTGTAAATTGGGGATACAGATGCTTGCGCTGTCTCCCTCAAAGAATTATTGAATGGAATGTACCTTGTACATCTACAGAAGAGTAAACTCTTACTAGGTGCTTAATAGATGTTTGTTGAAATGAATGAATGGATAGATGGATGGATGGCACCCTGTGGTGGACATGAGGGGTATACCAAGATGAATTATTCATCTTTGGCCCCTACCCTCAGGAATCTTATAATCTAGTAATAGACACGAGACATCAATAGCTAGCATTCAAGACTATGGGAAGGCATTGCAGGGAGACTTCAGAGGAAGAACAGACTCCTGGTGAGGGGGAATAAGGGAAGCTTTCAGAGAGATGCTGGTGCTTGAGCTGGGTCTTCAAGAACAAATAGGTAAGTAAATAGGAAGCATTGCGTGGGGAGGAAATTTCAGGGCAATGAGAGGTGGATCTAGAGACAGTTGGACATATACATGGAGGCTTTGGGTTTTCCTGTGGTCTATTCTCTAGACTCTTTTGAAAGCATATGCCATGTTTACTAGGTTGCTGAGCAAAAGCCATGCTGAATCCCTCCCCCCCAGCCTCCCCACTTCCTACCCCCTTCCTTCTCTGTGCCCTCATCCAATCAAAAAGAAAACCTTGATGCCAGATACCTTCACCATCATTTCAGCCACAAAGATCGCTGTGAAGATGTAATTGGAAACACTCAAGAAGACCCGCTCCTGTAAGGAAGGGACATGACATGAGGATTCCTGACAGTGGGGACCCAGAGGAGTAGCAGGCTGGGGCTACACTGACCCTTAGTAAATGGGAAATTGGGGAATTCACAGCTTACGCTTCTAAGGGAAGAATGTCTCCAAGAAGGAGGTTAAAGAAGGTATAGTTGAAAAAGTCCTAGACTTTGAGCTGGGATATTTATATTAATTCTTGTTCTTCTTTATTTTGGGGAGATCTCTACCCCCAGGTGTCAGTTTCCCCATTTGTAAAATGAGTGTGGACACATTAGACTAGAGAATATTTAAGGTCCCCTCCAGCTTGGACATTCTTCCATTCTTTGATCATCTGAGCTGCCCTCTCGGTGACTCTCAGTAAAGCCACCAGCTGCAGGGTTATCTCCACAGGGTGATAGAGACCTACATTCAGTGGGAACAGGCAGTGCGGACAAATCTGTCTGGGCCATTCAGGAGTAATTCTTCTGCTGGATAACTTGACCATGACTGAGCCATTTGCCTGGATAGTTAGGACAAGCCAAAACCCATAATGAGGGAAGGTCTATTTGTGTGTGTATGTGTGTTTTTGAAGGGCAAGGGAAGAGAATCATCCCACTTTCTATAGGAAAATCAGTTAATCAATAAAGATCCATTAAGTGTCTGGTGATACAAAGACAAAAATTAAATAGTGCCTGCCCTCAAGGAACTTATGTTCTATTCCCTAGATCTTTCTTCCTTCTCAAGACAAAGAACTGTTGCCCCCTGGAAGTCGAGATTGTGGCTATTGCCAAGGTTACTTTAAGGTGTTACAAATTGAGCCCAGAACTGAGAGTTGATGGCAGAGGGGGCCTTCTTCTTGGCCGTTGGGGTGGTATGGAGATACTTACTGTGCTGTTGGGATCAATGTCAGGTCGCTCCAGGGCTATCGTGATGCAGTTGAGAAAGATGAACACCAGGACCACATGGTCAAACATCTTGTGGGCAATGACCTTCTGACATGTGACCCGGGCCCTGGGTGGAGCAAAAAAAAAAACCATTCAGGAATCAAGGAGGAACATATGGCCTCAAAACCCGATGTTGCCTGCAAAATGAGTGCACTAATGGAAACAGCCCTGAGTTGGGGTTACCTGGTTTGTGAAACTTGGTGTGAATCCCTCCCCTTACCTGAACCTAAATGAAGTTCACCCAACTGTATAAGAAGTATGAGTAAGCCATGCCTGCTTCTGTCCTAGGGTGGTGCCAACAAGATAATGGCTCTGGAAAATGTAAAGCATGTCCCACAGTGGAGAAGGGGTACAGCCAGGCTTTGACCCCAAGCGTTCTGGCTCCAAAGCTGGTGCTGTCTACGTGATGACATGCTAATGTCATGCCAGTGGTTGGATTTCAGGTACAGGTCAGCAGTGGTGGATGTGGAGAGTGTTGGGGGTGGTATAAGGGCCTTCTTAGGACTTCTGGTATCCTTCCTATGGATTTATGGAGAATGAGATGCCTTTAAGGTGAGGAGTGAAAGTGGTCAGATTCATTGTGCGAACTAGTCTTTATTTTAGTCTAGCTCCGCTACTAGAGAGGAGGGGAAAATTAATATTTAATTAATACTTATAACACCTATTATGTGCCAGGCATTGTGCCTTTTAAACATTTTACAAATGTCATCTCATTCGATTCGCACAACAACCCTGGGAGGTAGGTGATGTTAGCGTCCTCATTTGAAAGTTGATAAAACTATGACAAACCGAGGTAAAGTGTCTGAGCTAATAAGTGTCAGAGGCTGAAGTTGAACTTATGTCTTCCTGACTCCAGGCTCAGAGCTTTATCCACTGCACCACCTAGCTGCCCCCAGCTTTATATATCCTTGCCTCTAAAATAAAAAAAGGCTGGGCTCAACAACCTCAAAGTCCCTTCCAGTTCCGAGAGCTTATGTTCCTTAGAACCTTAGTTCCTTCCAGCTTTGACATTCTATGTTCTAAGGTCCCTCCTACCTTAACCTTCTTTGATCTATGATCTGAGTTCCCTTTCAGCTCTGACATTCAGTGTTCTCTGTTCTGAGATTACTCTGAGCTCTTACATTTTATATTTTATGTTCTGAGGTTACTTTCAGTTCCCGTATTCTTTGTTCTATGATCTGAATTCCCTTCTGACATTCTACAGTCTATGTTCCAAGGTTCCTTCCATCTTTAAAACCATCCTACATTCCACATTCTAAGTTCCCTTTGAACTGTGATATTCTATGTTCTAGTTTCTGAGGTTCCTTTCAGTTCTGATATTGTGTCCAATATTTTGAAGTCCAGTCTAACTCTACCATCCTGTGTTCCAAGGTCTCAGTTCTTTTTCATTCTTGACATTCTATGCCTGATGTTCTGACATCTCTTTTGGCCATAATGGTTTACAATATATATGGTTCTTTGTGCTGTTATTAGATATTTTGGTGGTATCAATATAGGAAGATGCTTGGGTGCAGCCTTAGTTAGTTCTCTGAACTATAGAAAGAAGAATCAAGTAGGACCAGGCTTCCTTCTCTACCCTGTTTACCTTTGATTAGAGATGGGAGTACAGTATCACAGAGAGTGCTAGGGAACTTGTGGAAGCTGGCAGTGTCCTATGTGAAGCTTAGTGGCACAGGCGGGGGCTGGTGATCCTGGGGATGGGGTTTGGCCAGTGCCATTTATGAGTTTCTAGAGGGCAGGGGTCATGCCTGCTTCTCAAACCCAACAGGGCTACTTTTGAAGCTTGCTGTGCCCAGAAAAAGGCTCACTCACCACCATTTGCAGCTGAAGGGGGCAGCTTCTTACCGGTTCTGAGGTGAGAACATGTAGAAGGACCAGTCTTCATGGGTCTTACACCATTCTGGCTTGTAGGGTTCCAACATCTTTTTCAGTCGGAAGCAATAGCTCTGGAAGAAAAAGAACATTGAAGGATCACGAGATTTAGAGCTGGAGAAGATTTAATGGCTGCCTACCCCAAATCCCTTGTCAGAGCGGGCCATCTCCGGTTGTCCTGACCTATGTCTCTCCGCTGAACTTCAATGACTGGAGGAGAGAGTGAGGCTGATGACCTTGCATAGCCCTGCCTCACTTAAACCCAATTCGCTTGCAAGTCAAGACATCACCCTCCTTGATGTCATTTGTCCTCTTCAAGAGTGAAGGCTGAACAACGATTTATGAAAAGAGACCAAGAGAGGCTGAGGAACTCACCCAAAGTTACACAGTGAGTAGTAAGGCTAGGATTCGACCCCAAGTCTTTGGGTTGCAAATAGAGTACCACTCCCATCATACCATGCTCCCTTTCATAAAAACATTTGCTCCTGGGGATGAGAGGAAATGGGGCTCCTTTTTCTGCTTATGGATCACTAAACCTACTCCGCCCAATATATAGGTCCCAAAGAACCCTCTCTTGTGGAGTCCTTTAAGCTAGGTAGTCTTCTTCTGAGTCCTTGGGAGGGATTACAGAGGTAGGAGAAATGAGGATGTTCCTTCTTGAGCATGGTGTGGTGGAGAATGCACAAGCCTGGGAGCTAGGAGACCTGGATCTACCAGCTAACCATAAACTTTGCGTGTGACCTTGAGAAAATCCCTTCCTGTCTGTGGCCTCCACTGTCTCATCTGCAAACTGAGGTCAGTCCAGATGACCTCTGAGGTTCATTTAACTCGCACAAGCCATCACTTTAGTTCAGGCCCTTGTGCCTCTCCTCTAGACTACTGCAAAAGTCCCCCAGTTGGCCTCCTTATAGCAAGCTCTCCTTGCTCTGGTCTGTGATAGCATGAATTCTAATAATGATAACAATAACTAGCATTTCTGTTGTGTTTTAATGTTTGCAAAGCACTTTACAGATATTTATTTCATTCTCACAACAACCCTGGGAGGTAGGTGCTATTATTATCCTTATTTTACAGATAAGGAAACTGAGGCAGACAGTGAGGGTTAGTGACTTGCCCAGAGTCCCATAGCTAGTAAACGTGTGTGGCTGGATTTGAGCTTGGGTCTTCCTGACTCCAGGCCCAGCACTTGATCTGTTGGGCCACACAGCTGCCTATCTTCCACATAGTTGTCAAAATCCTTCTTTAAGAGCAGACCTGACCATGCCTTACTCAATAAACTCCAGAGGCTTTCTGTTTTTTTCTAGGATAAAATGTAAACTCTTCTTAGCTTTTAAAAGCTTTTCACAACCTTGTTCCAATGTATTTTTTTAGCCTCAATTTACATTACTCCCAATCTCATATTCTGTAATCCTGCCAAACTGGCTTTCTCTTTACATCCAACGTGGCACTTCATTTTCAGACTCTACATCTTTACACAAGCCATCCCTCCAGCTCCCCCACTTACCAAGCCTGGAATACAGTCCCTCCTTGTTTCCTCCTCACAGAAACCCTTTCTGCCTTTACGACCCGACTCAAGAACTACCTTTTATGTGAAGCTTTTCTTGATTCCTTCAACTGGAGAGCCTTCCCTTTCAAATGACTTTGTATTGAACTATCTTTTATTTATTTATACTTCTCTTTATATTAATTTGCAACATAGTTACATCCCAAATAGTATGACTAATGAATCCCCTGAAGTAGTTGTATATATTCGAATTCACATAATTCAAAGTTATAAGATGGTTTCGAGAAAAGTGCTTTGCAAATTGTAAAGTGCCGTGGAAATGCGAATTACCACTATTCTTATCGGCATCAGCACCAACAGCATCAGCATTAGCATCATCCCTTCACTTCTCTGAGAGATCCAGAGACTTGGGGAGTGAAGGAGACACTCTCACCCCCTACATCCATGTGATCTGATGAGTGACCCAACTCACATCATCCATGTCATCATCATAGTCTGAAGGGTCCTCCTTGTGGCTGTCGATGCGTAGGAAGAACTCACTGGGCATGTGTACCATCTGTCCATTGCAGTCCTGGTACTCCAGGGGCAGCAGAGCAGTTGGGCGCGGGGGCAGCCGTTGGAGCCCCTCTCGCAGATCCAACGTGCTCCGGTAGTCTAGGGACTCGGCTCGGCGCAGTTGGGATGCCCGGCCTGCTGATCCCGGTTTGGCATCATCCGACTCATCATCTGTGCTGCCTTTGCCCTCCCCAGAGAGTAGGGACTCGCGCTCCCCACATTGGCTCTTCTTCTTTAAGCTGGGCGCCCGGCCCAGGCTGTTCCAGCTGGAGCGCCTGCTGCCCCATGTACTATTGGGGCCCCAGTTGGCACAGGGAGAGCTGCGTAGGCTGGACTGAGAGACAGTCGGGGAAGGACATGACATGAGGGAAAACAATAACAAGAAATCAATGACATATGAAATCTTTTGTAGATTGCAAAGAGATTTAGAGATTATAAATCTGTTCACAGTTTACAAAGCACCTTGCTATCTTCGAAAGGGTTAGAAATATAAAATCATAGGATTTAGGCATAGAAAGAACCCAAGAGACCATTTAGTCCAGGGGTTCTTCACTCTTTTAGTGTCCTGCACCCCTGTGGCAGTCTGGTGAAGTCTATGGACCTCTTCTCTGAATGATATTTTTAAATTAATAAAATAAGGTATACGGAATTACAATGAAAAGAATTATATCAAAATGGTTCTCCCTGTCTCTCTTTTAAAAACAAGTCCATGGGCCCCAGATTAAGATCTAGTCTATTTTCTTTATCTTATAGATAGGGAAACCAGGTGACTTGCCCAAAGCACTATATAGTAAATAATAGAACTGGAATCTAACTCAAGTTTTCTTAAAACGAATTCATTGCTCTTTTAATTGCACTATAACTTGTTGTTTCCTTAAGAGTGGATAGCATTCTTTATAATTTACACAATGTTTTCATATCTACCCTCTTATTAAATTCTTACAACAGGGTTTGAATTCTGGTCTTTTGAGAGAAGTAGAGCAGGCAACATCATTTTTACTCCTCTCAGGAGGGGAAGCTCAAGGTCACATAATGAATTAATGACAGGCCTGGGTTTAGAACCCAGGGCAGATCTCCCAGTCTAAGTTACCTTGAATATAAGAGCATAAGATCACATGACCCTCTGTGATTAGGCATGACAGGATCTCAAGTCAGACAAGGGCACTAAAGAGTAGTCTAGGGGAGGCCATATGGAAAAAATGGAAATAGAACAGGATTATTGCTCCTGGGAGGATTTGAGAAATTTCAGGAGGAGGAGAAAAAGGAGAAGAATTTTACCTAAGGGAAGAGAAAGAATATGAAGAAAAGGAGGAGGATATAGATTCTAGGGCAAGGACAAGGGAGAATAGAGGAGCAGGAAGGGAAGAAAGAATAGAAGGAGGATAGGAGGGCTCTAGCTACAAGAATCAGGAGAAGATATAACGAGGAGAGGGAGGACTCAAGGGAAAGGAAGTTGGTAAGGTACAATAAGACAAGTTGGTAAGAGGCCACTAGGTGGATATGGCTGATAGAGTGTTGGATCCAAAATCAGGAAGATCTGAATTAAAATCTAACCTCAGATACTTACTAACCATGTGACCTTGGGTAAGTCACCTAACTTTTGTCTGCCTTGGTTTCCTCACCTGTAAAATGGGGATAATAACAGTGCCTACCTGCCCCCACCCCTGGATTGCTGTAAAGATAAAATGAAATACTATGTTAAAACACTTTGTACATACTAATTATTTTTGGCAGCAGTAGTAGTAAGAAAAGGGAAGGGAAGGTGAATATGGCTAATAAGATGCTAACAATGGTAAGGAGCTAAAAAAGAGAGAGGGGAAAGTGATATCTCTGGGTTGAAGACCTTCCCTGGCATCTCACAGTTTTATATGATCATAGAGATGGAAGGTATCCTGGAGGCTGTCTTGTCCTGCTCCCTCATTTTCAAAGTGGGGACACTGAGGTCCAGAGAGATTAAGGAAATGCTCATGTCACGTGGTTAGTATCAGAGCTGGGATTGGAACCAGTTCCTCGGACCCGCTGTGTCATGCAAGTCCATCCTGTTTGTCTCAGCTTCCATGGGAGCGAAAGCAAGAAACACAAAAGACTTAGGATCTCCC
Organism: Phalanger gymnotis; assembly: GCA_028646595.1. Classification (NCBI taxonomy): domain Eukaryota; kingdom Metazoa; phylum Chordata; class Mammalia; order Diprotodontia; family Phalangeridae; genus Phalanger; species Phalanger gymnotis. The sequence goes on along the minus strand of CM053624.1, from coordinate 275,553,243 downwards.
TTTCAGCAAGTCTGGAGAGCAGGGTGAATTTTGCAGTGATCTGAAAAGAATATGTGATACTTTTATTTCTGCCATGACCAAATGCCTCTTATCTTTGCCCAAAGTATAAGCTGTTCTCCTTCTTAGAAAAGAAGATTAAAAAAAAAGATAAAGAGCTTTGAGGCACATCTTTCTATTCTCCAGGCTATCAAGGAGAATGGAGTGTTCTTTAAAAACAAAACAAGTAAAGAAAACAAATTAGAAGAAAAGCTTTTGCTTGGAAACAAAAAAGACAAAGGATCTTAAGAGGCTGAGGGGAATCCTGATACATGTCTAGAGTTTGGGGTTTGGAGTCACAATGATAGAACATGATCCAGAGAAGAAAGAGAAGAAAGCACATTGAAGCCACGGAGCTCAGCGATGCGTATGAGTCTCTTCTTGAAGAGGAGGGAATTGTGCCCTTTATAGAGGAAGGAATTTCTTGTTATTTAAGGAATGACATGTATCCACAGGATGAGCAATCATCCAATAAGGGTCAGAGGAGGAAGAGATGAGCAGAAGCAGTTGGTGACTCTCTGATGAGGGATGATGAGGCAGATATTTGTCAGCTTGACAATAATAATAAAGAGATTTCTCCCTACGCCATATATCTTGAGTATTATGGGGAATTTTCTAAGCCTCATCATACCTGATGACTGCTACCTAAATTTGATGATTCACCTAGGCGCAAACTTACAGAATAAATCCAGAGAACACTGTTGAAGATTATGAAGTCTTAAGCAAGAAGCTGAAGAGCTTAGAGACAGAGGAAAGAAGCCATCCACAGCTTGGAATGATACCATTAACACTTTCAGGAAAACAGGTAGGAGAAAGGCCTGATCCTGGACAGATGCCTGCAGAAAATCAGTTGAAAGTATTTACCGTGTGTCAAGAACTGGACATTCAAAGAAAGCCAACTTAAGAAACATTAATTAAGTGCCTACTATGTGCGAGGCACTCTGCTGGCAGTCCCTGGCAAAAAAAGGGCAGAAACAGTCCCTGCCCTCAAGGATCTCACATTCTAAAGGGAGAGACAACATGGCCAAAATTGTACATGCAAGATAGGTACAATGCAAATGCAAGATAATCTCAGAGGAAAGGCACAGGTAGTATTTTCCAAATGTAGACAGACTTTAGAAGAAAAAGGCATTTTGGGATCAAACATTTGGGATGTGAACAGCTGGTTAAAAGAATAGTCTTTAAGAATAGGATTTGAAAACAAAAAAAGAATGGGATTTGGACTCCAGGGACATGGTTTAAAACATTTAAGGATGACAGCCTCATTGGCAAGGATAAAGTTCACCTAATGAGGGCTTATAAGAATGGCTTTGCTTAACTGTTTCTTCTTTAACAACTTGACTACTATGGAACTAGGTTTTACATGACTGTGCATATATAACCTATATCAAAATGCTTATTGTCTTAGGGAGGGAGGGAGAAATTTGGAACTCAAAATTTTATTTAAAAAAATGAATGTTAAAAATTGTCCTTGCGTGTAATTGGAAAAAAATAAAATACTATAAAAAGAATGGCTTTGCTTGAAGACTGGCAAATCTAATCAGAAGGCTTCAAACTGAAAAAGAGGGGATGGAGAAGATTGCTTACATACTGTAGATCCTCTAACCTAAATACCATGGGGAGCAGTTGCAATGGAGGAATATCAAAGACAAGCCAGGAAATTCACCAGACACAAAATTCAAAATAGGAGTCAGCAGCAATAAAACCCAGGATATCATCTCTGTCTATACAGAGAGTAGGGTAACAAGCAAGATGATGTGGAATTGTGGTGCAAGGAGGCAAACTGGATCTCATCACTGAGACCTGATGGGGCTACAGTGTAGCTCTGAAAGGATTTACTGCATTCAGAAGGAACGGGATAGGTAAAAGCAGGGGGGAAGTAGGGTCATGAGTGCCTGGTACGGCAGCCTGGTGCAGCGTGGATGGGGGATTCCAGTTATCTGGATACCTGCCACCACTCTCTCTATGCCCAATCACAACAGGTGACAGTGTCCTGACTGTCTTTAATGATCATTTCATCCTTCTACAGATGCAAGAACCAATGACGAAAACTTTCATCCTGGATCGGATTTTCACCAACAAGGAAGAACTGGTTGATGCAATAGAGATGATGGGAACCTTTGAGGAAGATAACCATGCCATCTTAGACTTTTTGACAGAAAAGGAGAAGAAAGTTGGACATAATCTGACTTGCCTCCTAGGTTTGGGGTGGGAGGCAGGAGCCAATTTCAAAGGATTCAGAGAAAGGAAAGGAAAGATGCCATGGCCTACAATTTTACAGGGGAAGCCAAGTCCAGCAGATATGGGTGACTTTTAAAAATGAAATTCTGAAGACAAGAGAAATAATTCTTTTGAGGAAGAAAACAAGGCGTTATCTAGAGAGAGTGATGTAGATTCAAAGGGATCTCCTCTACCAACCTAAATTAGAAAAAAAAAAGGTATGCAGAAGTAATGGGAGATAACAGAAAGAATATAAAAGTGAAGCAGTTCTGTAAGGATAGTGATAAGTGATAAGGATAGTAATGAAACTCAGAATGAGCTGAGGTTGGCAAGGGAGGTTAATGACAACAACAGATGTTTTTAAAACTATACTAGGTGGGGAGGAGCAGTTGGCTGGCACAGTGGATAGAACACCGGCCCTGGAATCAGGAAGACCTGAGTTCAAACCTGGCCTTAGACATCTACTAACTGTGTGACCCTGGGCAGGTCACTTAACTCCGATTGTCTCCAAAAAAAGAAGAAGAAAAAAATATACTAGAGAAAAGAGGAATATCAAAGAATGGACAGAATACTGGGCCTGGATTTAGGAAGACTCCAGAGTTCAAATCTGTCCTCAGACACTCACTGTCTGTGTGCCCACCTTCTCCTTCCTGTCCAGGGGTCCTCTATCCTTGTTGCAAGGCATAGATAGGTGTCTAGCAGGCAGCACCCAAACAGTAGTTGTCCATCTGCAAATGTCCTGGGTGAGAACAGGGCATGTCTAGGGCCTAGGAGGGAGGAGAGAACTCTATCCCTCATTAATGAGCTTACCACCAATTTGCAATTTGTGACTGTGTGGGGGGCAGAACTCGACTTTCCATGAGCACACCTTGTCTTCAGAGTGCAAGCTAACAACAGGGTTACAGGTTGGGAGAGGTATTGAGGTCTTGGGCTGCGAACTGGTTCAGAGTTAAGGTTAGATTGGGTTAGAGTTCAGTCTAAGGGCAGATTTAGAATTATGGTTCCATTGAAAGGAGAAAGATCTGGAGCAAGGTTAGGACAGCATTAGGGACAAGGCTAAGGTTAGGAGTTTAATCAGGTTTGCCAGAAATAATCTTTTTAGAGCAGCGGCTCTTAAAGCATGGTCTAGGGGACCCTGGGGGTCCTTGAGACCCTTCCAAGGTATCCATGAGGTTAAAATTATTTTTATAATAATACTAAGATATTTTAATATCTAAACTGGTAACTATTAATAGATAAAACTCACATAGAAGCTCTTTGGAAGATACTCGATAATTGTCAAGAGTATAAAGGAGTTCTGAGACCAAAAAGTTTGAGCACTGCTAATTTGGAGCACCCCCCCTCTGCCCCACCCCATGTTTTCAACTTTTTCCCAGTGTTCCATGCAGATGGTGTGTGCAATTCCATACAACCTTCCTTCTTTAGTTCTCTAATGATTATTGGCACACCTGGGCTGCATATTTCCTCTCTTCTTCTCATGCAGTTCAGGCTGGTGTGGCAGTGGTTTCATCTGCCCTTAGCTCAGACCCACTGAAGATAGTTAAAGCAGCCCGTCATCCTCCTTGTTGTGGTGGTTACGATTGAGACAAGATGTCCCAGGGTCTGTGATTTCTCACAGAAAATGGGCAATGGATAAACAAAGTACTTTGCGAGTGAAGCATTTCTGTGTAAAGGCTTTATCAGAAGTCCAACATTGGCACTGGGCTTCGAGGCAGGAGAGTAGAGAGCAATGGGCATATAGGCAGGAGAGAAGAGAGTGACTTACCATTGACTTCTGGTCATAGTGCTGGGGGTCCACAGAGACACTGCTGCCTCTGCGTGAGTCCAGCAGGTTGGGGACAGAATCCACATTGGGGGAGCTCTTGGGTGTCAGCATGGGTGTAGCTGCAGTACGCATGATGAGAGGTGGAGGCAGGCTACCACGTCCCTCCAGATGCCCGTTGGGTGTCATTGCCAGTGAATACATCTTCATCTCTGTAGATGAGAAGGATGGTAAGAACAGGGCTATAAGCACTTAAGGGAATTATGCATGAATAGGGCCTTGGAAAGAGCAACGAGGCATTTTATAAAAACAGAGGAAGGGAACCATGCCCACTCCCTATTTCCTCTGAGTCACGGGCTGGCTCAATTGGCAATGACAGTATGGTATAGTAGAAAGAGCAGTGGTCTCAGGGTGATGTGTACATTACCAGCTTTGAGTACTGACTCTGATGCTGACCAGCATTCTATCAGGGCTGGCCACATGTACTTAGATTTAGTCATTTCAGTCATGTCTGACTCCCTTTGTGACCCCCTTTTTGGGAGGTTTTCTTGGCAGAGATACTGGAATGGTCTGTCATTTCCTTCTCCAGCTCATTTTACAGATGAGGAAACTGAGGCAAATAGGGTTAAGTGACTTGCCCAGGGTCACATAGCTAGAAAGTGTCTGAGGCCAGATTTTAACTTAAGTCTTCCTGACTCTAGGCCTGATGCTCTATCCACTGCACCACCCAGCTACCCATGTACATAGATAGGCATATATAAAAAGACAAGGTGATGAGAGGAAGGCACCGACAAGTGGAGCTGATAAGAAATGGTTACAAGTAGAGGTATCACTTGAGCTGAGTTTTTAAAGAAACCAGCAACTCTGGGAGTTGACGGAGAGGCCAGAGTGCATGGCAAAAGGGCCTGGAATGTTGTGTATAAGGAACGGGATGAAGGCCAGTTGGCCTGGACCACAGAATGAGTGAAGAGGAGTGTGTACGATAATAGGTGTACTAAGGTTGGAAAGGTAGGTCAGGGCCAGATTGTGTCCCACTGTGGCCTGTCTAGGTATTGTATGATAGTTTGATCAGCCAATGCCAAGGAATGTGGTGGTACTGGACATGTGTTGGACACATGCTGTGCTTCCTCTCTGCTGCTGATTCCATACAAGAAGAAAATCCAGCACAGAGTGTACATGTCTGTACATGGAAATGTTCTGGAAATGCCAAGCACTCTGGAAGCCTCATAATTCTGTTTGGTGTCTCCTTGGGCACACTGCAACTAATTTGATGGAGGCTTCCAGCTGAGGCTCAGGGTGAATAAATGTCCTTTCTTCGTCAATTGGCAAGAACTGCAGGTGGGCAGACCTATGTTTGACTGAAGGAAGAGTATTGCAAACTAGAAAGGCCTCTGGGTGAACAATTTTTCTAGCAGGGAGAAGGAGAAGGAATCATTCTGATCCTAAGGATATGAGTAGAGCCTTGTACTTGGGTCAAGCTGATGGTGCCCAAAAGTGCATCAGCAGGGCCACTATTTGCCACTGAAAAGTAACTATGGAACTGGGTTTGGACTAGACACAACCAAATTTTTCAATAGTGGGTCACACAATCTACCTATGAATAATGCCATGCAAATTTAATTATATAATTAAGGATAGGAATAGACACTACCCTTTTGCAATTTCTTTGATATATGGAACTCCAAGATGAGAAAACTCCCTCTATCAAGATAGTAAGCACTTTCTCTGCAAGTTAAAGCCTTAGAGTGTTTCCTACAACACTGAGTGGCTAAGTGACTTGTTCAGGGTCACACGGCCAGTAGGTATCAGTGGCAGGACTGAAGGCCATGTCTTTCCGAATCCAAGACCAGTTCTCCATCCATTTTATCTCCTTGCCTTTCTATAATTAATCATAGAGAACAAGAGATAGGGATTGGGCCTGGAATTTCGTTAGTCTATGAGATGCTTGAGTAAGGAAACTCCTACCAACATTGGTTGGCACCTTCTTTGCAACTCCTAGCTAAGAGCGAACACTGGGCTAATGTGTCAGAAGCAGAATTGAACTCAGATTTTTCTATCTTTGAGAATGCCTCTAGTGTGGCATCATGTGACTCTACCTCTCAATTAGTCATATTCACTTTTAATTAACATTGTAGAAGAAATAGTCCTGTTGTTGGGCCCCAAAGATTGGGGTTAGGATAGATTGGAGTTTTGTCTTTGGCCCTTATACTAGCTGTGCACTAATTAATTGGGTCTCTGGTCATCATTCCCATCTCCCCATCTCCAGAATCTTGAGCAACACCCCTGGGACATTAAACTCTTATAGATGCACTTTAGTCTTATCTTGTCTAAAATGAAGTCTTTCTATCTCTTCCTACCCTTTTGCTAGGAATATGCCCCTAAGCAACTGCCCCCTTTTCTATTCCCCCTGTTTTCTACCTTCCCCCAGGTGAGGTCTCCTCCCCATTAGCCTATAAACTCTTTGAAAGTGACTATTGTCCTTGCTTATATTTATAACCTTAGGGTTTAGCACAGTTCTTGGTACATAATAAGCTCTCAGTAAATTCTCTGTCTGTTTATCTATTCATCTATTAAAAAATCTCTGGTGGGTTGAGCTCTGAGGTCAGCCCAACTTGCATTTGACCTCAGGATAACATGTTAGATGCCTTCAGTTTAGATAAAGCCAGAAAGAGGATGTAGCTGGTCATTTTCCCAAGGCAGTGATGGCTATTTGATGAGGTTTGGCCTGGAGGGGAGAGGTCAATGTGAGTAGCCCAGATAAACTGATCAGCACCACTGTAATGAGATCTCATTGGAAGCAATCTTGGAGATGAGAAAAGCCCACCACTGGGTGCTCTGTCCAAAGCAATATAAATTTCGATTGCTTACATAGATACCCTTTTGTGGGTGCTCTGTCTAAAGGAATATAAATTTTAATTGCTTACACTTCTCAAGATATCTTGGGGCTTGGGGGCTAGATTTTTTTCTACTTCCCTACTTATTCTATATTTTTTCCCCTTTGGTCTCACGTAGTTTTCATTTATGCTTTCATGAAATATAGCTCTGGAAAACCAGGCTTTGATAAGGTCCATTGAGATTCAAATGGAGCTACTTGACTATACCTTAAACCCAAATCACTCTGGCTCTCACTGATTGGCCAACAATATGTCCCAGCCCAAGCCTCACTGGCTCACTGTTTAATTTTGATGGCTTAGAGTGAAGGTAAGTAGCAATTGTTTCTGTTTTGGCCAGAAACTCTGAAGTCTTCCCCTCCCAGACTGATTCTTTGGAGAAGGTAAACAAGGCCATCTTTTACCTCAATCCTTACCTATCCTTTAACGGCTGAATGAGTATTCCCTCACACAAACTGAGACCTGGGAAAGACCTTAAGCCTAAAAAGGCCAAGGTCTCCCACTATACTGGGGCTGTCGCCAGTCGTCCTGACCTATATCTTGCCACTGAACTATGAATGACTCTGGAGAAGAGAGTGAGGCTGATGATCCTGCACAGCCTTGCCTCACTTAAATCCAAGTCACTTGCAAGTCAAGATATCACCCTCCTGATATCATCGATCCTCTTTGAGAAGGAAGGATGAACAACAACAACAGGTTTATCTGCCTTCCCCAATAGGGGTAAAAGCCCTGGGAAGAAGTCAGGAAGTCCTAGTGGCTATCCACTGCTAGCTCTGAAATGATCACATTAAGGCCTAGCCCTTCCTGGATCAGGATTTCGCTTTTGTCTCATGGATGACAGAAGATTTAGGCAATAAGGTATAATGAGTGGAATGTTGGATTTGGAGTCAGAAGGACCTGGGTTTGGATCCTGCCTCAGCTGCTAGCTGTGTGACTTTGGGCAGATCCCTTCACCCCTCTGAATCTCAGTTTTCTCATTTGTAAAATGATGGGGTTGGATTTGATGACCTCTAAATGACCTGCCTTTTCAACTCTACATCTATGATCCCATAATCCTATGACAGCAAGTCTTCTCCCTGCATGGTATTTCAATGACCTAGATTTGACATTAGTTATAAAAGAGGTTTCTGGTTATTGGTTAGGAAGAATCCCACCCACTGACACTAGTGGATAGTCCTCTCTTACAAAGCAGCCAAGGTCAACAAGCCACGTCAGTGTCTGATTTCAGAAAATATTCAGATGCAGTCTCCCAGATTTTCATTTAGCCCCACAAGACCAATGAGAAATTACTTTCCCTAGAATGTTTTGGGTTTGAGTCTTAGCTCTGTTATGAATTTGTAGTGTGACCCTGGGTAAGTTCCTTCCCTGGTGCTCAGTTTCTCTTTCTGTAAAATAAGGGGCTTGAGCCATATGATGTCTAATGTGTCTTCTAGATTTTAAATGTTCTACATTCTAAGGCTTCTCCCAGTTCTGATAGACCATGTTCTATGTTTTAAAACTCTTTTGCAGATTTGCTATTCAACTAACTTCATTCTTACTGTCATAAATCCTTTTTATCAGAAGCAAAAACTTTGCCTAAAACTATGCTAGGCACTGTGATGGGGACAGGGTACTTTTTCATTTTTCAGAGTCCCTCACCTGTAACTTCCCATGCCTTTCTCCACATCTCATCAATCCCTAAAGAACTATACCTGTGGCACGTAGGTCTCTCAGTTTTTCGAAATCTTCCTCGAAGTTGGCAGATGTCTTGTCCTCATCTGTGTCAGATCTATTTGCATCCCCCTGCCAACCAAGAAAAGCAGGAGTTATTAGCTTCATGCTTTGTTTGGGATGTCAAAGAGCAGGAGAATGGGAATGGTTGTACAGATAAAATGACTTTGAATCCAGCAAGTGTCTTCTAAGCACCTATGGTTAATTGGGTTGAGAGAGATCAGATTTGGTCTCTGCCCTCAAGGAGTTTGCATTCTTGGGGGATAGACAAAGTCAGCCAGTATGGCTATAGAGCAATGTATCCATTAGGAGGTGGTAAAAAGTGGGGAGGAGGACCAGGAGTTGTTATGTTATGTTGGTAGATTAGGAAGATGGGAGAGATTGACTGCGGAAGCTTACTGGAGGAGATGTTGTAAATCCTTGCCATAGGCCCAGACTGAACCCCAGCTCTGGCCCCAGTCAGGGACTAGTCTATTGGCTATAGGGGTTCCCACATGCAAATCCATGGCCTTGTATATCCATCTATCTATATCTATAGCTATATCTATATCCATATCTATATCTATATCTATATCTATACCTACATCTACATCTATATCTATATCTATTTAGAGATATATGTAGATATGAGGCTCTAGGATGGGACTTGTCTGCTTGTCCCCATTTCCTGTCCCTCACCTCAGCCTGGAAACCCTCCACCAGGATGGCCACCAACAGGTTGAACAGCACGTAGTTGCCGAAGGTCATCAGGGCCACAAAGTAGAGAGCAGCCCAAGAGGAGGTGGAGGCCATGCCATTATAAAGCACAACATTCCAGTCTTCTTGGGTGAGAATCTGCGAGTAGATAGAGAGTGATTTCCCATGTTGCTTTCCTCTTTTCCCATTTCTCTTCTCCCATAGAACCAATGGATCACTTTTTTCATGGGTGGCAAACTAACAAATTGACTTTGAACCCAACAAGAGTTAACTGAGGCTCCACAAAAACCTTCCTAAATATGGGGTGACATTGCTCTAGCTACTGCCTCACCCTCTAAACCAAAGAATATCCCCCATCCCCACTCAAACCCCTACCATGGGCTGCTGTGGATTTCCTATTTAAAGCAGAGTTAATAGAGTTAAAGAGAAGCTAAAGAGTTGATAACAATAGTTAATCAATTGATTTAACTTCATTCCATTCAACAAAAATTTATATGTCCCTACTATGTCTAAAGCATTGCTTTAAATGTTGGGGCCATTAAGAAAAAAATGAAACACCCCTGCCTTCAAGGAGATTATATTCTGCCAGGAAGATAAATACGCATATTACTTGAAGGGGAGAAAGAACCTCAAAAATTTGGGGGAGGGGAAGATTAGAGAAGGCTTCTCCTAGGCAGCACTTAAAGTGAGCCTTAATCATTCTAAAAAGAATGGTAAGAAATTGGAGAGGGGAAGTACACATGAGGCAAGGGGGAGAGAGAACTTGTGTGAAGATATGGAGATGGGAAGTGGAATGCCAAGTTCAGAGAATGGCTGGTAGATTAATTTGACTGAAATGAAGAGTGCATGAAGGCAAGCAATGGCCTGGAAACATAGAGAGGTCATGGAGGGCTTTAACTGCCAGTCAGAAGAGTTAGTATTTTATGCATGAGGGGAAAAGGAGCGACTGAAGGTTTTTTGAACATAGAATGGTGTGGTCAGATCTGGGCCCAAGGGAAATTATTTTGGCCTCTGTGTGGAGAAGAGATAGTAAAAGGGAGATGAGGAGCAGAGATGTACTGGGATATTGCAATAGCACTGGGGAAAGGTAATGAGGATGTGAGCCAGGTGAGAAGCCATGGGAATGGAGAGAAGGGGACCAAGACACATGGAGGCTGAAGAGATAAGACTTGGCAACTGAGTGGAAATGGAGGGTGAAGGAGAAGGAAGAGTCAAGGATTATTGGGGATAAAAACATGGATGACTAGAAGAATAGTGGTGCCATCAAGAGGAAGAGGGAAGTTAGGAGGAGAGGTGGCTTCAAGAAACAAGAGAATGAGTTCCATTTTGGACACATTGAATCCAAATAATTAGCTAGAATTGAAAAGGATAGTAGTAACATTGTAGAGCCCACAGATCAGAAAATAAAAGTGCATAAATAAATAATTTCTTTACACCTTATATTGCCCCATACTGGGGGCTTGCAACTTAAATATCTAAAGAGCTGTCATGGAGGGAAAGGAACAGATGCGCTATGCTTGATCCCAAAGAGTAGAATTATGACCAGTGTGGAGTGAGATGAGAGAGAGGCAAATTTCTCTCTGCAACTCTAATAAATCTTTTTTCTCCCTACCCCTTTCTCTCCATTTTTCTCTTTATCTGTTCTTTTGTGTGACTCATCTTCTCTTTGTGTCTTTCTTTCCTTCTCTATAGCTATCTGTTTGTCTGTCTGTTCCTCATTTTATATTCCACTAGCCTTCTCTGAGATGAAAAGAAGACCAGAAGTCAATGAGATCTGTCCTCAACTTCCTATGTTACTCTGGTCAAGTCACTTGAATTCTCTAGGTCTCAGTTTTCCCATCCGTAATATGAGGAAGGGAAGAAACTAGGTGATCATTAAGATCCCTTCCAGCTCTGATATTCTATGATTCTTTGTCTACTGATAGTGTCAGAGATGACATCTTCTTTCTCCACCATGGTACCTAACACAGAGATGAAGGCAGGAATATCTTGTTAATAAGTTAACTAACAATACTCTTTATATCTTAATAGGGCTATAGTTTGCAAAGCTATTCACAGTAAATAGAGCATTTTATAGTTTATAATTCAAATTTGACAAACACTCACCTACTACCTCTAAGCATGGTAAATACAAAGATTTTTAAAATGATAATTCCTGCCCTCAAGAAACTTATATTTTATAGGAGGACATGATGTATTCACACATAAGTATAGCATATCATTGGGAATGAGTGGGTTGAAAAAAAGATCTAGCCAGGGGTGGGGAACCTGTGGCCTCGAGGCCACATGTAGCCCTCTAGGTCCTCAAGTGCAGCCCTTTGACTGAATCCAAACTTCACAGAACAAATCCCCTTAATAATAACTAATAGGTAAAGTATCCTTGGAAGAGCTGAGGTTTGGGAGAACATTGATTTCTAGGGGTAGTATGTCATGGGAAGCTTTGGAGAGGATCTATCACCTCGTGAACCATAAAAGAGCTGCGCAGGTAGAGATAAGGAGGGAACACATTCTGAAAGATAGGCATGCTTTCCATTTATAAAAGGCTTTTCGTATATTCTCTTACAACATTACCTAAATTACCTAAAGGCTGTGCATGGATGAAAACTCCCATTTTGGAGTTGAGAAAACTAAAGCCCATGTGGTGAACTTAAGGAAAAAGCAAGACCAGAATCCATCGTTGTCTTCAATTTCTCTCTACTATGCTACATCACCACCTTCACCTTCATCTCATGCCCTTGCCAGTGGTGAATGGTGTTGTCTAGGGTGGGGAAACATAAGTCACCTCCCTAGGCTTCTTGAAATGTGACTAAAGTATGGTGCTCAGTTGCTGATTGGTGGTCCCAATTCCACCGAGAGTCCAGCTTCCCTAGGTGCCCCAGGGGGTGCACAAAAGTATGGAGTCCCAGAGATGGAAGGGAGATCATCATTCTGTTTGCCCAGAAAAAAAACAAAACAAAACAGAAATCTCCTTCGCTACATTCAAAAGCTGGACAACTTCTCAGAGATGCTTTAGACTAGAGGAAGTTCTTGACCAGAAATCAGATGGATTAGATGACCTTTGATATTCCTCTCAGCTCTGATTTTGATAGTGCAATTCTGCAGTACTCATGATAAATAATCATTCAGGTTCTGCTTGAATGCTTCCAGACAGGGAGCTTACTATTTCATGAGATGATTTGTTCTATCATTTCATACCTCTCATTATTAGAAAGTTCCCCTTTATTCTGAGCCAAAATTTGTCTCTCTCTCTCACCTCCTCTCACTCCACTGATTGTAACTCTACTCTTTGGGATCAAGCACAACACATTTGTTCCTTTCCCTCCATGACAGCTCTTTAGATATTTAAGGACTTCCCTGAGTCTTTTCTTCTTCAAGGTAAATATTCCCAGTTCCTTCAACTATTTTTTATATCACATGGTTTCACTTCCTCTCACCATTCTCATTGCCCATCTCTAGCTTGTCAAAGTCCTTCTTAAAATATGGAACCCAAAATCAGACACAATATGGCAAATTGCCCGAACCAGTACGAGAAGCAAGGGAAAAGGGGAAGACGTGTCATCCTTCCTTAATATGGTGACTGGCACAGAGTCAATACTGTTTCACTCATTTATTCATTCTTAAGCCTCCCATAATTAGCAACTTCTATCTCCAGCCCAGTCCCAGATGAGGCATAAAAAACAGTGGTGCTATGCCGTAGCATGGTGGAAACCACCCTAGATTTAGAGTCAGGAGACTTAGGTTTGAATCTTTGATCCCACTTGTAAGAGCTATCTAATTGTGGTCATGTCATTTGCTCCCTCTGAGACTCAGTTTCTTCATGTATAAAATGGGGATAATAATTGTATTACCTAATCCATAGAATTGTTGTGTGAAAACAGCAATCACAGTAAGAACCTTATAGAAGATTTAATTTTCTCTAGCTGGTCTTATTATTGTCATTTGGCATTATAGCTCAGATACCTCCTCCATGATGAGTCAATGTATTTAGAGGTCCTGGTTCCTTATGTAAAAAGCTTGGTATGTGGCTGATGGAAATTTTACACTAATTTAAACCTCAGCTGGGCGAACATTTTTCTATTGAGAGCCATTGAACGAGTCTTCTGACTCCTGTATTCCCCCAGTCAATAGAAGGTCTCACTCAAATTTTTATGTTTTTCTATGTTTCTAGAAAAAGTTCACCTCACCCACATTTTAAAAAGATATACAGGAGTATAAAACTTAAATGAGTAATTATGACAAATTTGAACAAATATATTTTCATTCAATTTATGGTTGATTAACTCAAAGAGTGAATGAATGGAAAAATAGGGAAAAAGAGAGAAACAAGGGTGTTGAGAGAATAAAGAAGAACAAGGAGAGGGAAAGAGTAGTGAGGGGAGCTGAGAAAGAGTGGAAGGAGATAGAGCAGGGAAAGATGGAGGCAAAGAGAAAGATTGAGAGAGATAGGGTGAGGGGCATAGGCATAAACAGTTTTTTTCTCTTACAGGCATCTCTTTATTTGAGCTGTGTCAGAGTATGTTATCACTGATCATCAATGCCCCACTGAAATACAATATTACTAATTACCTATTGTTCCTAGCTCTTCAGCAGTTATAATCCTTAAAGCTAGGGGTACCTTCCTGAGTGAGATGACCACAGCAGCCCAGTATAAATTGGGATTTTGCTCTGGGCTGCAGCTGTGATGGTCTGGGAAGGAACACCCTTGAGGGACAAAGGAAGTCAATCTAAGGCTGTGTATTGGGCTGGGTATGGCAGCCCTACCCCTGCTAAGGTCCTGGACTTTACCTGGAACACAGTGACAATGGCCCACAGCAAGGAGTCAAAGTTCTTCCTGTCTGGGACGGTGTCTCCAGTGTCAGTTTTCAAGCTGAATTTACACCCAAAGAGGTGCATGCCCAGGATGCTGTGGGTGAATGAAGTTGAGAGAGGCCAGAGCCATGGGTCAGTGTGGGATACTGGGGAGGGGAAGGACACTCCCCAGCCAGGGACACTAGATCATCAAGAACCCATGAAGAATGGGCCATCCCTCCCAATCCTTGGCTTTTCTCCCATTTTAATATTTACTCCAGGGCTTGACACACAATAGGATTTTAATAGAAACTGCCTGGTTATCTCACTATTTGTATTTGAGTCTCCTTTTTCCCAACCTCCCAAGAAGGCGCTCCTGTGTGCACTCGCTCTTCCTTCTGCTTTCCCTGTGACTACTCAGCACCATGGACAGTGAGACTCCCCACATTGGCTTCTGCTGAGCTGGGGGGAGCTGTGTGCAGGGCTGGGGTCAAGGCTGTGGGGAGAGGTTACCTAAAGATAAAGATGAATAGCATCAGCAGCATACAGAAGGTGGCCACGTTGTCCATGGTCTTCATCAACACCACCAGCTGTCGTCGAAGGGCTGGCATGAACCTTACCAGCTTCAGCACCCGAAGGAGCCTAAAGGTCCGGAGCACCGACAGGCCCCCATCTGACTGCCCGATAATTTCCCAGACACTTTTGGCACAAGGCACAGGGAAGAACATGTCAGAAAATTAGGTCGCCCTTCATCTGTCTATCTATCTATCCTTCATGTTATGGTTTGAGTCTCCTTCCTCTAAGAAGCCCAACTGGATTACTCCAGCCTTTCCTCTGTCTCCAAGTGTCCACCCTGGGGGATCATCGCAATATGGGAATGGTATAATTCTGTGTATTCCATGAGTGTCAAAGGAATGACTTTCTTAGGGGAAATTAGTGACAGATATGGGACTAGAACTCAGATTTCCTGACCTGGAATCCATTATTTTTGTTACTGCACTACATTGCCATCCCTATCATTACACTGTAAATTCCTTGAGGACAGAGAATGGGCTACTTTTTAGTTTTGTTTTCCAGAACCTAAGGCAGGTATGCACAGCCCACATGTTACTTCACACAGTTTTTGTTTAACTGGCTTGGATCGTTCACCTCCTGATAGCCAACAACATAAAAGCCTACATCTCTGGTGTGGAAAGGTTTTGATTAACTAGGAATACTTCATTTAAGCGAAGAATGAATATCTTTCCTGCCTTGCAAAGATTACCCTGAGGCCCCTGGGGAATACCCAGGCTCAGCCAGCACAGCACTTCCTTTAAAAAAATCCTAGTTTCACAGAATCACAGAATGTTACAGTTAGAAGAGACACTTGGGGATCCTTTAGTACAACTGCCTTATTCTTCAGTGAAGGATACTGAGTTAGAGAGAAATTAAGTGATTTGCCCAATACCACACAGATAGTAAATGTGAAAGCCAGAGTTTGAACCCAGATCTCTTGATTCCAAGTCCAAGACTATCACTATTTAGTCTATGTAAATTACTTTTTTAATATTTTTTTAACTGCAAAAAATTGGAGATAAGATGAGGTTCCTTCCAGCTCTAAGTTCCATGAGACCATGGCCAAACTTTCTGAATTGCTATTCCAACTAGGTTTGGGAAAAGCTTAAAGTTTCTCCCAGATTTCTTCCAGATTTCTGGAGCCCTATGCTTCCTTATCCTTGGGCAAATCTTTGAGAGGAAAATATATCTGTTCTTCTCTGCTGATTCTGTTTTAGTAAAAGTCTTCAGAGTCAATGTTTTTCACTTGCCTACTTGTTTAGAAGGGAGTGGAAGGTCAAGTGACCAGAGCAAAGTTTTATACTGAAGACTGGGGGATATAGAAACTAATTCTTCCTTGAAAGCCACTCTAAACACTTAGAGCTGGACTTCTTTGTGTCCAAAGAGGCCCCATTGGACTCATCTCCTTGCTGGCTCCTGAGATCTCCCCTGCCTTTGTGCCCCACCCCTTACTTTATGTCCCCCCAACCACACCCATAGTCCACCAGTCACCTGATAACAACGATGATGCCATCAAAGATATTGTAAGGATTCCTGATGTAGCCCAGAAGCCCAAAGGCCAAGAGCTTCAGCAGCATCTCCAGGGCAAACATGCTGGTGAAGACGATGTTGCTGATCTCCAAGGCATTGGTCAGCTCTTCAGGCTGGAGAGTACAAAACACAGTGGGTCCCATCGTTGCCCTGAGAGCACTAAAGGCCAGAAAGGCCAGTAGGGGAGGTCTCCACTTTGGATCAAATGAGATAATATTTATAAAGTGCTTAGCACAGTGCCTGGCACATAGTAGGTGTTTAAAATTTCCTTC
>CM053624.1:275510152-275526369 GCA_028646595.1 Phalanger gymnotis | reverse complement strand
TCCTTCCTTCCTTCCTTCCTTCCTTCCTTCCTTCCTTCCTTCCTTCCTTCCTTCCTTCCTTCCTTCCTTCCTTCCTTCCTTCCTTCCTTCCTTCCTTCCTTCCTTCCTTCCTTCCTTCCTTCCTTCCTTCCTTCCTTCCTTCCTTCCTTCCTTCCTTCCTCAGATTCTTCCAGCGTTTCAGGTACTACCCACTGAGAGGCAGGTTAGGGTGGTGTAGTGTGATGAGACCACTGGTCTGGGAACCTGGGACGTAGGGTTCTAGTTCGGGCTCTAATACTAACTTGATTTCTGAGTTTGGCCAAGTCATTACATCTCTGTTGGCCTCAGTTTGCTCCTCTCTGAAATGGGGACGATGGTCTCTGCCTCATTTCCTTTACAAGGCTCTAGTGAACGATCGAAAACTTTGTAAATTGTCTGGCGATCCTCTGGTCAAAGCCAAGCTACTTTGGGAAGCTGCGATAACTCCATTTGACCACAAGGGGGCATATTAGTATAGTTAAATTAGTCCATTCCTTGCCCTGCAAAAACAAGACTTTTAGGTTGGGCTGCATCTAGGCAGGTCGCCTGCAAGATTGAGGGCTGTTTGCCTGGAGTGAGTGCTGCTGGAAAGGAAGACTGAATTTCTTCCTTTCTATACGAAATACCGTGGGGTGAGCTTAGGAATTTTCATTGTTTCTCATTTCAAATCTTCATTTGGCACGGCTGAGATGCGGATCTGTTCAAAGTTAGGGGATGATGTAGCTGACCTTCCCAGAATCTCCTCCCTGCTGTAGGATGGTGCCTGATTTATAGACATCCCATGTTATGAGCTTGTTTTGACCCAGCCTTAGTGGAATGATGCAATAGAAGAGGTCCCAGAACAAGCCTGGGTTCTAGAAACGGCCTTGCCACTAACTCCTTGGGTAAGTCATGCCCCTTTGCTGAACCCGTTTTCTCATCTCTAAAAATAAGGGAGGCAATAGATTAACTGAGCTTTACAAGTCAGTTTCACTCTATTGTGAGTCTATAATTTTATAATCATTCCCTTTCAAAACATTTGCCCAGTACATATTTATAGAGCATGACGGACATCTGGGATGTTTGCCACTCAGGTCCAGGAATCTTTGCACAGTGGGTGGGTGGGGCTGCCAAAATTGTCTCCCAGGATTGATCCGAATGGTAGGCCTTGCTCTCCAGCTCTCCTCTTTCTCGAGGCCTCTCCCCCCAACCTTTTCTCTGTGTTCTACTGAAGGGTTCTGCTTAGGCCTCCAGCATCTGAGATGGTGGCAGTCCTGAAGTGGGAGGAACCTCCGAGATCATGAAAGTCACACTGGGCAAGAATCAATCTCATAGAATTTTCGGGTTGGAAGGGACCTCAATGAACCAGACCCCAAAGGAAGCCCACCTTCAACCCACCCAATAAGTGGCTATCCAACTTCTGATTGAAGAACTCCAGTGGAAGGAAACCATTACTTCCCCAGGAAATCCGCCCAACTTTTGGTCAGCTCTAATCCATGGTAATAGTAATAATCATAGTAATAATAATCCATGGTAATGCATAGGACAGCTAGGTGGCTCAATGTATATAATGCTGGGCCTAAAGTCAGGAAGACTCATCTTCCTCAGTTCAAACCCAGTCTCAGACACTTACTTGCTACCTGTGTGACCTTGGGCAAGTCACTTAACCGTGTTTGCCTCAGTTTCCTCATCTGTAAAATGAGCTGGAGAAGGAAATGGCAAACCACTCCAGTATCTTTGTCAAGAAAACCCCAAATGGAATCATGAAGAGCCAGAAACCAACTGACAAAATCCATGGAAAATTTTTCCTGACACTAAGCCTAAATTTGTGTCTTTGAGATTTCTACCCACTGCTCCTTGTTGTGCCTTCTGGGGGGACAAACCCAATGAGCCTATTCCCTCCTCCACATGACAGCCTTTCAAACACTTGAGAATAGTTATTGTGCCCCCCGAATCTTCTCTTTCCCAGTCTACAAACATCTCCCTTTTCTTCAGCCCGTCCCTGGATGACATAAGTTCAAGGTCACGTTCCTAGTTGCCCTCCTCCTGGGTATTCTCTAGATGATCAGTGTGGCCCCCAGAACTGAAAGGAGTAACTCAGATATGGTCTGACCCACGCAGAGTACAGAGGAATCATCACCTCCTGATTCCTAGAAGCAATGCTGATGATCTCAATGGCTTTTTGGATTGCTACATCATACTGAAGGAAGGGGAAGGGAATGCGCATTTACATAGCACCTATTGCGTGCAGGGCACTGTGCTAAGTGCTTCACGAATGTCTCATCTGATCCTCACAACAACCCTGTGAGGTAGGTGCTTGTCTATGTTTATCCATTTTACAGATGAGACAATGGAGGCAGGCAAAGAAGTGGCTTGCCTTGGGTCACACAGCTAGTGTCTGAGGCAGGATATGAACTCCCATTTTCCCGACTCCAGGTCCAGAGCTCTATCTACACTGTACCACCTGGCTCCCTCGATTGAGCTGCCAATTCATATGGAGTTTGTAGTCCACTAAAACCCTGAGATCTTTTTCTAATCATGTCTCCTCCCCACCTCCTCAATCTTATATTTGTGAAGCGGATATAAGATTACCTCAAACAATCATAGATTTAGAATCGAGACTTTAGAAATGATTCAGTCCATCCCTCTCATTGTACAGAGGAGGAAATAGAGGCACGGAACAGGGAGGGGGTATTACCAAGGTCATACACAGTGAGTCGGGGGCAGATCAAAGCTAGAACTCTGGGATCCTGACTCAAGCCCTATGACAGGCTGGTTCTCTGGATCTGAGACCCATTTTCTTAGCTACAGTCAAACCCTCCTAGGACTGGAAGTCTAGACTAAGGACACTTTCCTAGGAAGTCAGAGACAGGCTATGCAGGATGTTCAGGAGAAAGAGCTCAAGTATCACACGGATGCTCATCGCTGGAAAGGGCCTTAGAGGTGGAGTGTGTATTTAAGTATCCCCTTTACACCATTGGTGACAAATGGTCCTCTGACCTTCACTCAAGCTGTCTCCAGTGATGGGAATTCATTATATCCTGAGTGAACCTCTTCCCCAGCTGGATTGCTCTGACTGTTAATGAGTTCTTTATATTCAGCTGAAATCTGCTTCCCCATAACTTCTACTCTCTGGTTCCGATTTTGTCTTCTGGGGCCACACAAAACAAAGCTAATCCCTTTCCACGTGACAACCTTTTAGATGACTGAAAACAGGGAGCACGCTTTCCTCTGTCTTCTGTCTTTTCCAAGTCACTAATTCCCTTAACCAATGTTGGTATAGTAGTATCAAGTCCCTCCTGGGTACATTCGTTTTTAAATTCTGACATTTCCAAGGTCTTCTTACTTTTTATCTCAGTCTGTGCTCAGAAGAGACCTACCCCTAATGCCATCAGCTGTTGTATTTCATCCCTAGAGATACCCAAGGTGGAGTCAGTGGATAATGGGAGCCTGCAGCCTAGACAAGTAGCAGTCCCAAGTGCGTGATACAACCAAGGGACCTGGGGTTCCTCTCTGTCTTGTCCCACACCCCCAAGACCAACTTCCTGAAAGACAAAGCCCGAGGGACACTCTAGCCAATTTTTCCTGAGCACAGCGTTTGCCTTGAGCCCTTGTATTTTTCTTGGGTGGAGAAAGGGGAAAAGACAGCTGAAGAAAGAAACACAGAGCTTCTTGGCACACAGAGTCCATAGGCAGCCTTGGTTCCCAACTCTTTGCTTCCTGTGGGGAGATTATCTCAGGCCCTTTGGCCCCCAGAGCCAAAGATGCTTCTGGTCCAAAGGCTTCAGACTCATCCCATCGCCAACCACTAGGCTCAAACAGCCACGGTAGCCCAAAGATATCTGAGAGTCAGAGAGATCAGGTTGAAAAAACTATGTGATTATGGATAAGTCCCTTTCCTTTTCTGAGCCTTAGTTTCCTTGTCTGTAAGATGGGGGAAACCAATATTTATCCTGCCTATCTCACAGGGTACTTGGGGAAAATGCGAAAGGACCACAGATTGAAGAGTTATTATTGTTCAGCTATATTCTTTTTCTAAGATGCCTACTTGGCATAGGAGATGGAGTAGGGGAAAGACATGCGGCCTCCAAGGAGCTGCTGAACTGATTCTCTATTCCCAGCTGGGGGTCCCTAAGCAATCCCAGCACTTGCCCATAGTGTCATAAACAGCTGGTGCTAGCCATACCTGCTCATGGTGTTCTATGCCCATGCTCAGGGTATTTATCAGGATGGCGATCATGATGCCCCGGTTGAAGTACTTGCTCTCCACAATTCGCTTGAGTTTGTTCCCGAAGGCCGCCCAGAGACAGGCCACACCACTTCGATCCCCAGCCACCTTCTTCCTGTGGGTCCCTCCCCGCCGCCTCGACCCACTCTGGGGTGGGGCCTGCTGTGGCTGCTGGATGGGGTCTCGGTGGTCGCCATGCCGCAGATCTTGTGTGAACTCATAAACACCGTTTGTGTCTGAGTCGTAGCTCTCCAACTCACTCAGCTCAAACTCAGGATCCTCCAGGATGTTGGCACAGTACGGACAGTTCTGCAGTTCACATGTCAACATGGCTGCTTGGGGGCTGGGCAGGGAACAGGGCACATTCAGCCCTGACAGCCGGCTGGGAGCCCTGCAGAGGCCTATGAAGAGAAAAGCATGACGAGGGTCAGCACTTTGCAAGGACACATTTACAGATGTAGACAGGCACTCATACACCTGGAAGTGGGTTTGGTAACCATGGTGGCTCAGGAAGCATCATTCCATCCCACAGCTCATAGACTGGCTAGGAAGTTCCATCTTGTGGTGGATATTAGAGGCATAGAATCATGGGGTTAGAGCCAGAAGGAGCCTAGGAAATCATCTAATTCAGCGATATCAAACTCAAATAGAAACTGCTGCGTATTGACTTAGAAAACCACAAATTAACATTATCTATGTTGTATTCCATTTTTCATTTATTTTGTTAAACATTTCCCAATGACATTTTAATCTAGTTTGGGCAGCACCTGGGAGTTTGGCAGTCAGAGAGGTCAACACCTCTGAGCCAGTCTAACATCTTCCTCCTCTTAAAGATGAAGAAACTGAGGCCTGGAAGAGGTAAGTGATTTATCTAAGGACAAAGGTAGATTCAAACCCAGGTAACTGAATCCCCAAGTCTGTGACATTTCTACTGGGCCACACTATTGAGGGGAAAGCCGACTAAGCCCCATTCCCGTGCACCACTTCCCAATCATTCTGTCAAACAGAGAATTGGAGCAGCTCTGGGAGACATGTAGGGCAGGAGTAATTAGCCCCACTGGACAAAGGAAGAAACTGTGCTCCAGCCCAGGGACATGACCTCAGGCCACTCACTTATAAAATGAAGCAGATATTAATTTCTGAAAAGGCTTTTGTATGGGTCTGAGAGTCTGGATAATGGTTTGCTCAATTGGTTGAAGATGTGACTATGTTTCAAGAAGTCTTCATTTTATCGTGAGAAGGAACGAGAAGATGGGGGTTTTAATGCTGCCCCAGCCACTGACTTTCTGTGTGATCTTGAATAATTCAATTCTCTACAAGCCTCGACTTCCAAACTGTGAAATGGAGGGGCAGAGGAGCTGGAACAGATGGTCTCGAAGGTTCATTTTTCATTCTAGGATTTTTTGATTAAGAGATTCTAATCCGATTCAATTCAACCAAAGTCTCTGGAGGCTTTGCTACGTGCTGGGCACCATTCTTCAGCGACTCTCCACTCTGACCTTTCTTCCTTTCCCTCCATCTGCTACCAGCCCAACAGAAAATAAACACCTGGTTTGGCTGTCCCTGAGTCTGGCCCTCTGGCCTTGGGAACGTCGTGTTCTTGTTTGTTTCTGTTCCATTTCCTGGCTAGAGGATTCCTCTCCTTCCCTGGTGGCCTCCTCCTCCCCTGGGTCTCTCTTGCTTTCGGTGGTTTCTCGCCCTTGCTCCTAGTCCTGACTAGGGGGTCCTGGAGGCCTGTCATCTCCTAGGTTTTCATGTTCCAGAGAGGGATGACCAAATGTGTGCTTGACACCTCTTTGATATTCCCCCCATCCCAAAGCCTCTTGATCCTTCACTTTCCCCTTGGAAAGAGAGCCGCTATCAGTTATTTACACCCCAGTGTGAATATAGGTCATATACCCATTAAGTGATAGCTGGGATATAGTGGAAAGGACCCTGAATTAGAAGCCTGGGTGTAAAACCCAATCCTGTTACTTTGTTGGGTATAGGAATTTGGGCTGACTTGATCCATCAGGTCTTCAATTTTCTCATCTCTGAAATAACTCAATTCTTAGGATATCTATGAAAAGCCAGATCTGATTGTGGGGAGAGGTTGACCCTACACCCTGTAAACCTGGAAAAAAGTGTTTGACATGTCTCCTATTTATGAAAATTACGGTCATTGACCTAACTCTTAGGCAAATCATGTATTCTTAAAATCATACAATTCTTAAAGATGGATGGGACCTTAGACATCATTGGTTCTTAATAGATGGGGAAATTGAGACCCAGAAAGGGTCTCATAGGCCAAGGTCTCATAGCAAATAAATGGCAGAGCCTCAGTCTCAGACATGGAATGGTGTCAAAATTAATTTACATAATCTTCCCACAGAAAATGACTTTGAAAGGTCATCAAACCTAATCTGCTGCCTCTGAGCAGCATGGGGATCAACATGACCACAGATTTACCTAAGGATGTTAGAACATATGGAATCACAGCTAAAGAGACCCTTAGAGCCCATCAAATCTAATTACATCATTTTATGGCTAAGGATACTGAGGCACAGAACACAGTTACTTGACCAAGGTTACCTGGAAAATTAGTGACAAAGTTGGGGCTGTATCCAGAATTCCTACCTCCCTATCCAATATTCTATTCGATGATTCAG
This sequence comes from Phalanger gymnotis, assembly GCA_028646595.1. NCBI lineage: Eukaryota > Metazoa > Chordata > Mammalia > Diprotodontia > Phalangeridae > Phalanger > Phalanger gymnotis. The sequence goes on along the minus strand of CM053624.1, from coordinate 275,519,496 downwards.
TTTTATAAACACTACTAAGCGCCTGCTCTATAGAAACTCCTGGATCAAATGTGGAGGAAATTGAAGTGCACTGTCTTCCTCACACCACACTGTTTTCCTCCCTCAGAGGAATTTGTCCCAAATATGGCATCATCACTGCAGGCAGGCCACTTCCCAATTAGTCCCAATAAAGGACGCACACTCTTCCTCTAGGGAGAGTATAGATTGTAGGGTCATGGGTTCACGGGCATTACCAGCTGGAAGGGACCTTAGAGAGTCTGCCTGGAATGCAGCAAAGTAAGCACTTAAATGCTTGTTGACTGCCTGATATTTAGACCAATCTCTTAATGGAACAGATGAAACTTGCCACATCTCATACCATTGAGAGGTTAAGGTTGGGCACATATCAAAGAGACACTTGCGAGTAAATCTACGAAGCATCTCTCAGGGAGAGGGGGAGAAAAAAAAGCCTTTGTAAAGATGGGGCAGTTAGGTGGTACAGTGGATAGAGTGCCTGGCCTGGGGTCAGGAAGACTCATGTTTCTAAGTTCAAATCTGGCCTCAGACAGTTACTAGCTGTGTGACCCTGGGCAAGTCACTTAACCCTGTTTGCCTCAGTTTCCTCATCTGTAAAATGAGCTGGAGAAGGAAATGGCAAACCATTCCGGTATCTTTGCCAAGAAAACCCCAAAGGGGGTCATAAAGAGTCAGACACAACTGAAATGACAACAAAAAAGAAGGAGGCCTGGCCACCTAAGGTGGGAGGGGTGGTGGTGCCTCTTGCTTCATTCATCATTGCAATAACTCATTGAGATAGGGCAGGGATTCTGATCCTCCCTCCTTCCCATTCCCCTACCCTTCCTGCCCCCCCCCCCCCCATCTAACTGTTAACTCTCATTCCTTCTTCAATATTCCCTGTATCCTACATAGATCTGGAGCTAGAAAGGGACCTTAAGGGACTTTCAGTTCAACTCCTTCTTTTGATAGATGAGAAAAACCAAATCTCAGAGAAGCAAAGTGGTTAGACTAAGGTCCAAGGTCTTATCTGAGCTTCCCTCCCATCTCAGTCCCCTTTAGAATGGTAGCTCCTCGAGGGCAGGAACCTTTAAGTTATTCCTTTGTCTCTCTACTGCTTAGCATGGCTCCTGCACAGAGAAGGCACTTAATAATTGTTTGTTGACTTGCTGAATGATCCCTACTTGACAGGTGAGAAACCTGAGGCCCAGAGAGTTGGGAAATGACTTGGGTACATAGTGAGTGAGAAGCAGAGCTGGGACTACAACCCAGCTCCCTCAGTTCATTGTTGGGAAGACAGCACAGGGAAAGTGTGGCACAGTAGAAAGACTGTTGAAATGTTCGTAGGAGGATTTGTGTTTGAATCTGATCTCTGCCATCCACTACCTGTGTCACTTTGGGCCAGATGTAATGTGGCCTCAGTTTCCTCATCTGTAAAATGAGATTTGATGACTTCCAAAGTCCCTTCCAGCTCTAAATGCGTGAGCCTATGATTCTGTAATCTCCCAGCTCTGGGCTCTCCTCCATCTGCCATGAATTCCCAGAGCTGAAGGCATACCCCCTTTCCTTACCATGTTCCCCAACCAAGTGTTGCAGCTTCCCATAGGCGTCAGCACTCAAACTCACAGAGCTGTTGTTCACTACGGGGACAGGCGGCCCACTGCCCTTCTTCCCCACAGGACCTAGAGCCAAGCTACCCTTGCCCCCTGAAGGTGAAGGCAAGATGGTGGGGTAGTTCATGCCACCAAGTCCAGCGGCCAGTTTGAGCCCTGCAGCGGCCCGGGACACTCGGCTGCCCTGATCTTGGGGGGCTTCCACGTGGCAATCAGCATGGTAGATGCTGTGAACTGACTCAGTATCATGAGGTGGGGATGGCAGTCCCTGTGGGCCAGGGGACGGGGGAGGCGGCAGCATGAGCCGGGTGCCGGGCTTCCCCCCTCTAGGCTCCACGTCCCCGCGGACCTCGGGGCTACCGCAGGGGCCCCTAGGGCTCCCGTTGCTGATGTGGTAGTGATGATGGTGGTGGTGGTGATGGTGGTGAATCAGGTGGTGGATGGAGGGGACCCGTTTGCGACCACGGCGCCCGACCCCCTGTCCGTGGAGGGCGCCGTTGGGGTTGACCTTCTCCCGGTGCTTCTTCTGCCAAGTGGCGTACAGCCTGAGGGTCCGCCGCTTCACTTTGCGGAAGATATGGCCGATGTATTTGAGGAGCTCCTCATAACAGCTGCCCGGCTCCGAGAAGCTGGCGATGGTGCTGTCATTGGACAGGTAGCGGGCCCGCTGCTCCTGCATCAGCTGGTTCTCACGCTGCTTTGTTTCTGAGAACTGCGTGGCGATCACCACCAGGCACAGGTTTATCATGAAGAAAGAGCCCACCTGCCCACAAAAGGAGAGGAGAAAGACAGGGTCAGTTCGACAAGCAAGTCGGCGCAATGCACACTAGTGCTGACTACCTTTATAGCCAACCCAACAGTCTCATTGTACCTAAGAGGAAATGGAACCGTAGAGGCAACAGAGGTGGGGCTTAAAATAGAAACTCAGACCCTCTGATTCTATATAAAATTCTCTTTCTATTGCACTACACTAATTTTGGGGGCTTCAGTTTCCTCAGTGGCAAAGTGAAAGAGTGGACTTAGATGACCTCTGATATTCTTTTTAGCACCAAATTTATAGTCCTAGAGAATTTGGGTCATGCTTCAAAGTGCACCTTAAATGCTATCTCTTCCAGGAAGCCCAAACCAATTCATCCCACAAAGGAATGATCTCTACTTTCTTGGACCTCCCATAGCACTTGTACCTCTTTTGTATTGTGGTGATGTGTAAAGGTGTCTTCTTCGCCCTCTCGCCCCACTCAATCCCATATCCCACTGGACTGTAGATCCATTAAGGACAACAGCTACATTCTATCTTTCCTGTTTCTCTGTATTGAGTACATTTTTTGGCACAACAGGAATACCTAATAAATATTTGTAAATTGAAATCTCCTCATGTGGAAAGCCCCTGCGCTGCTCTCTGCTTAGCTGCAATGCTGGGGAGACAAGAAGAAGAGACTTCATTCTCACAAACCCACTATGAAGTAGGTGCTATTACTATACCCATTTGACAGATAAAGAAACTGAGGCTGAGATAGTTTAAATGAGTTGCTCCTAGTCATGAAGCTATGTGGCAAGGCTGGAAATAAATGCAGGTCTGCATGGCTCCAAATATAGCACTTTGTCCACTAAGTGTATGCATAGGAAAGAGGCAAGTGATACCCCCTAAGCAAGTGCCCTTAGGGGATGGTTCGCATCGACAAGTTTCAATCTCTAAGATCCTTTCTGAAGATGACATTCTTGGAGTCTAGATTAATGAAAGGAAGCCAAAGCATGGCATTATGGAAAGAACACTGAATTTGGAGTCAGAACCCCAACCCAACTACTGGGCAAGTGACCTCCCTTTTCTTTGCCTCAGTTTCCCCATCTATTAAATGAGGAGTTGGACCAGGTGACCTTTAGAGTCCCTTCCAGCTCTAACGTTCTTTGTTCTAAGGTCTCTTCAAGTTCTACATCCAATCAATGTGAATTATTACTATTGTGACACCATAAGTTCCAAGCAAATGGCCTGGACCAGGGGTGTCGAAACCAAATAGAAACAGATCCTTGTGGCAGCAGGTTGACTTAGAAAACCACAAATTAACAGTATCTACATTGTATTGCATTTCTATTTATTTTGTTAGATATTTCCCAATTACATTTTAATCTGGTTCAGGCTACAAGTTTGATAACCCTGGCCTGGACACCAAGTGCTACAGGAGTTTAGAGGAGGAGAAGGTTAAGAATGGCTAGAAAAGTTGGGGAAGACTTCCCAAAAGAGGGGGTTAGCAGCTTCCTGAGGCACAGCAATGACATGAGGCATCTTCCTCCCTAGGGCCAAAGGCTCTGGCCATCCAGATCCTAGTGATTTATTATATTGTCTAGTCCATGTAACATTCAGGTAGGCATTTCTATTCTTTCTTGGACTTGCTACCTCTGGTTTCCTACAGGTTATCTTCCAAACCCTTACCATCATTTAATCTATAGGAGGCATCCCCGACTACTCAATGCTTCACCACCTCTTCTTCCTCTGGGCTCCTATAGCCTTGGAAGCTGAATTATACCATTCAGCACTTGATAGTTGATCATTGGCTCACCATCTTGTGTGTGAGTGCTGGCTCCCCTCCAGATACGAGCTTCCAGAGAGCAGGGCCCAGATTGGTTCCTTCTCTGTCTCCCCACCCCAAGTGTTTAACTTCCCCTAGGGTCAGGGTCTTGATCTGCATCCTCATCTATTTCCTCTAGATAATGAAATTCCCAGGGTAGGGGCTGGCTGGGAACATAGGAATAGAGGTAATTTGGCAGGGAGAGGAGAGAGCTCAGTAAATGCTTGCTCAATTAAATTGAAATTCACAGAACCTCAGAGTTGGAAAGGGATGTCAGCCACCACTGAGTACAACCCATACTTAAACAAAAATCCACTCTGAAGCATAATTGACAAGTGATCATCTGGCCTTTGAAAAGCATAGCAATGAAGGGGAACCCATTACCTTCCAATGAGTCCCAGCTCACTTTTAGATAGCTTTAATTGCTAGGGAATTTTTTTTCTTGGTTACATCAAGCACAATCTGCCTTTTGGCAACTTAGCCAAGTAACCCTTTTGAAAAATGACGACTATTCACCCACTGGGGGAAAGTCAATCAAGAGTCAAATGAAAGTAAAAAAAAGATATTAAATTTATATTTTGTTTTCAAGAAGAAAGACACATACAAGATTTCATTTGATTTTTAAATTAAGAACTAGAATATGAATGTTTATTCCCCAAATGAAACTGACTTCACAAACCCCTCCCAATTCCATTCTATGTTGAGGAACAAGGAAGTAGATAAGGAACAAGATATGGGGGAGAGGATAGACAAGGTGGATAGAGAAATAGCCAGGAAAAGGCCAAAGATATACTTAAGGAGAGAAAGAGACAGGAATGCTCAGCACTTCCTGAGACACAAGGGACCTACTCTTGGGAATACCCTGTTGTTTATTTTAATGTTATCACTTGCTATGGCTACCATTTGAAATGCTAACTGCTACTTATGGTTCTTCAACTTCCCTTTATCCTTAGGGCCACAGACTGTGAGAAAGTCACAGTGCACTGAAGAGAGCAAGTCAGGGGGTAGTTCTGTCATTTTCCAGGCTGAAGTGGTCATAGCAATATCACCATAGGTTAAATAAAATCAAAAGGTAAGGTTGGATCTATCTGACATCGGACAGAGTTTTTCTACCCCTACCTTACCAAGTAATGCCTTGGTCATTATGGGGAACCAAGTCCGTGTTGCCTCAAGTGGGTTCTTGGAATAAATCCAAGTCTTGGCCCAATGGGACTCAAAGTTTTAATCCCTGAACTTGCCACTGGGCTGGTGAATTGAAATAGAATGTTTGATATCAGGGCACATAACCACAACTCATACTTACAATTATTAGTAATATAAAATATATAAAATTATAAAAAGAATGTGCATCCATGACATAATACATGATGTCAACCCAGCCTTCCAGGGTTATAACCTAGAGGAGAGAGAGGAGAGAAGTGAGAGTTACCCAGAGAACAAATCTGGCCAAGAGAATATAGCTTGTCTGACCCTTGGCCTCCCCTTCTCCCATCCATCCTCTTCCCCCCACAATTCTCATATGTCTGCACAGCTTCTTTAATTCGGGCTTTTCTTTCTCTTGTTTGGCCCAACTTTGTAGCCAGACACAGTCCTGAAAGAAAAGTGGTCCATCTATAGTCAACTACAGCTGTCTCGAGGAGGTACTAGGCCCTGGACTGCTCCTGGGGTTATGGAGCTGGGGTGGTCCCTAGGTGGGTATGGGGCCTGAGCATCTATACTATATACTGTTGTGCACTTATATTGAACTTTTTATCTAGTACCTACTTCTCCCCACCTTCAGGGGTCTTTTTCACGCAAACCAATTTTAAACCACCTCTTTCTCATCCTGTAACTGATTTTTTGGACTCAAGGACAGAAATTCACATTGATTCTTTTCCAATTCACCTCGTTGGTTTTAGCTCATCCTTGCAGTCTGAAGAGAGCTTTCTAGATTCTTATTAGTGCTCTATTCCCTTATTATTATTCCCTTAGGGTATAGGGAGCAAGGGTATATATACCTCTACATATATATGTATATATGTAGAGGTATATATACCCTTTATATACATATATAAAGGTATATAGCAAGGGTAGGGAGCAAACCGGGTGAAGCACAAGTAGGAGAGGAGATCCTGGCTCCTGCCTTGATATTATCTGAGTTATTGATTTGAGGCTCCCCTGGATGTGGGGACATGGTCACTGTAGGAAATGTGGCCTCAGCCAATTCTGCTGCTTTACCCATGAGGCTTTTCTGGGATCAGAAAAATCACAGAGCAGGAAGAAATCTTAGAAGCCCTATAATCCAACCCCATTTACCTAGACAAGACAACCCCTCCTAGTACCCTGGGTCATCCAACCCCTGCTTGAACTGTTCCTCAAGGTAGCCTCTTCTATTTGTAAAGAGTCAACCCAGAAAGTAGAAAGAACAGTGTGTTTGGATTCCAGCCACTTTGGTTCAAATCTCAGCTCCAACAGTAAGTAGCTTAAATAAGTCACTTCTTTCTGAGCATCAGTTTTTTTAATGTACCGCAGGAATAATCGTACTTGTACTATTTGCTGCAAAGAGCTATGAAGAATGTATTTTTGTAAAGCATAATAGAAATAGAAGCTGGCTTTTTTTAACCACTTAGATTTTTAGGAAGTCCTTTTCTTGTTTGAATCAGATTCTATTTCCCTCTACCCTGGGCCCATCTGCGCTACCAGAATTGGAGGCTATATTGCTGCCCAGCGCTCACGGCCAAACAAGACAGAGTTTTGAGAAAGTAAGCCAAAACGCCCACACCCAGCTTTTCTCTACAAAACCCTTTCTCAAAAATTATTCTCATGAAAATCTGAATTTTAAGCTATTTGAGGCAGAAAGGGTAAATTGCCTTGGGTAAGGATGAGATTATTATTATTATTAGTTATTATTATTAATATTCTTATTGTTAATATTCTTATTCCTGACAAGGGTGGATGCCCTGCCTTTCTCTCTTTCCTGGGATGCTACTACTCTTTAGAAATCCCACGGGCGGGTGCCCAGATGACATTTCTTAATAGAGACAATGTTAGAGCCGGAAGCATTTTAATCTAATGCTCTCATTATACAGGTGAGCATCCTAAGGTCTGGAGAGGCCAAGAGATTTGCCCAATGCTACACAGTTTGTAGGTACTCAAGTTTTCTGTCTCTAAGCCTAGTGTTCCTACCACTGAACAGCACCGCCCCAGAATTTCTGTAAACTTCAACGTCGATCATAGGATGAGAGATTAAGAGTTGGAAGGGACATTCAAGACCATTGGGTCCAACCTCCCTCATTTCACAGATGAAGAAACTGAGAGGTTAAGTTTGTCAGGGTCATACTGCTATTGAGTATCTGAGGTAGGATTCAAACTTGGGTCTTTCTGACTCCAAGTCCATGGATATGGACTCCAAGAAGAAAGTTACAATGTGTGAGTTCTCCCCAGACTCCCTGAGGAGCAGCTAAGAAAGTGAAGCCTCTTTGCCCTTATAAAGCTGTCAGGAAAGCTTCCCCAGGAACAATACAAATCTATAGGCATCCATGCAAACTGGCATGGACACAGCTCCTCAGCCTATACCCAACTTGGCCACCTGGAAGAGAGCACCTTCTGTTACTCAGCACATCATCGTCCCTTTGCTTCCTCCTTTCCAGGCCACGGCATGAGTATTTTTGTTTCTGGTTCACACAGGCAGCTGCTCTGTGGTCTTTGGGAAACTCGTAATCCCATATCAATTCAGGGATGGTTTGGAGGACAAGTCCTCTATCGTTCATGTTATAACCTCTAATCACTGCTGTGCCAAATGGCCTCAGAATTCACATGTAATAAAAGGCGAGACGCTCCTCCCTAAACCTCCCAATTAGTTTCTTGGCATCTTTCTGCATCTGTCCACATAAGCTAATGAGTATGCACCATTTGCTATGAGATGAGAAGGACCTGGCAGCGGAGACATGCCCTTGCCTTCAACGCCACCTTCAAAGTGCCTGGTGACTCACTCCTTCCCTGTCACAGCCATACTATGTAAGTGGCTCAGTATAGGAGGTGGTATGATGTAGTGAGAAAGGCATGGGGGATCTGGGCTTAGAAAACCTGCGTTCCAACTGTGACTGCCATTAATTAGCTACGTGACTTGGGCTAAATCCCTTCCTTTCTCTGGTTCCTCAGTTTCTTCCTCTGTAAAAAAGTAGGATTGGGTAAGATGATTTCTAAGGTTCCCTTTCTAGTTTTAAAATCCCACTTTCTTCTGAAGTCTTAGCAGCTTATCCAGCTGTTTCTGAAACCACAGGAACCCCCCCACCAAAAAATAAAAAAGCTCGGGTGAAACAACAGGATTGGCTCAGGCAGTATTCCCCGTTGGGTGTGAAATAAATAGTTTGGAGCCAGATTGCGGAGGGTCGTCAATATGCCTACATCCTTCTGTGACTTAGAGGTCACCAGCAGGTACCAGTGTCTGCTCTAATTTCTAGCCTCTGTTGACACTGATGCCCAGAAAACCCGAATATGTGCTGAGGAAGATGCATCAGCTCACATCCTGTACCCCATCCGTTGCCAGAATCAAGTCCTTAGAGAGCATTTAGCCCAACACCTCATTTTAAAGATGAACTGTCTCATCTCTCTGGCTCCACAGCCCAGAACCTCTTGAACATCTTCATCTTTCCTCTCATTTACTCCAGTCTCCAAGGAGGAGGATGATGAGGAGGAAGTCTTTCTCTTTGCCAAGATTAGCTCTTTTACTTGTGCCTTGATTCTATCCTCTTCCATGTCCTCTAGGAATTTGTTCCATTTCTTTCCTTCCTCCTCCTCTTTCTTTCCTTCCTTCCTTCCTTCCTTCCTTCCTTCCTTCCTTCCTTCCTTCCTTCCTTCCTTCCTTCCTTCCTTCCTTCCTTCCTTCCTTCCTTTCTCTTTCTTTCTTTCTTTCTTTCTTTCTTTCTTTCTTTCTTTCTTTCTTTCTTTCTTTCTTTCTTTCTTTCTTCCTTCCTTCCTTCCTTCCTTCCTTCTTTCCTTCCTTCCTTCCTTCCTTCCTTCCTTCTTTCTTTCTTTCTTTCTTTCTTTCTTTCTTTCTTTCTTTCTTTCTTTCTTTCTTTCTTTCTTTCTTTCTTTCTTTCTTTCTTTCTTTTCTCCCTCTCTCTCTTGCTCCTTCCTTCCCCCTCCCTCCTCCCTCTCTTCTTTACTTCCTTCCATCCTCTTCATTATACTA
>CM053624.1:275412687-275509652 GCA_028646595.1 Phalanger gymnotis | reverse complement strand
TAAATTAATTCAATGCCAAGTTATACATGGAAGTTACATGGGATTCCATGCCTTCTTGGGGAGGGAGGGGGGAAGGGAGGGAAGAAAATCTGGAACTCAAAATTATGTAGAACTGTTTGTTGCAAACTAAAAATAAAAAAATAGAAATAAAAAAACCTTCAATGTGAACTATTGCTATTATGAAAGTAATTATGATGATAATAATAAACCAATCGATAAGCATTTATGAAGCACCTACTATGGACCAGATGCTGTAGTTACAAGGACAAAAAGTACAACAGTCTCTGCCCTCAAAGAACTACATTCTACTGGCGGAGGCAGCACCCATGTATGTAGGTAGGGATAAATATCTACCAAAAAGACCCAAGGTGATTGGGGGGCATGGGGAAGGGGAGGGCCCTAAACGCTGAGTGCTTCAGGAAAGGCTTCGTATAGAAGGTGGTGCCTGAGTAGAGTTTCAAAAGAAACTAAAGATTTGAAGAGGCAGAGGTAAGGGGAGGAAGATGATGATGATGATGATGATGATGATGATGATGATGATGATGACTACAAGCCCCATTTATCTGCTGCACAGTGTTAACCATAGTGTTATACTTTCAACATGTCTTATTCTTCCCTGTCTTTTGCCCCTCATTTTTCACTCGCCAGCTCTTATGTTGCGGGCTATCCTGAATGCCCCACTTCCTTCCCCTGCTCTTCTAATTTTGTCACATTGAAAACTCCAACTGAATGCCAGTCTGCCTTGGAAGATAAGCAACATCAAACAATAGTAGTTCTGGAAAATCCCAACTGATCCTTAAGGCAAGGCTTGGAGAAGCTGGAACAGGCTTTCCCGGAGGAAGGATTGTCAGGCTAGTGATGCAGGAAAAACACAGAGAATGACTTGTCAGGCCAGGGTCTGAGACACAGGATTAGAGTTGCCTTTCCCTGGAATCATGGAACAAGATTCAGGAGTTGGGGACAGATCTGGGGCAGGGACAGACCAGAAAGGCTGAATTCTACGAGTCATCTGGGTAATGGGTCTCCATTTTTGCTCCCTGGTGCCCATCCAGAGCTCAGGGCATGGGCTGGCACAAGGATCCATGGTAGGCCTGATCTTGTCTCCTGTTTGCTGCCTTAGGTCAAGATGATCGAGATCATCGTTAACAAGAATTTATTAACCACTTATTTTCCAGATACCAGGTGAAGTGTTAGGGTTACAAAGAAAGGCAAAAACATGGTCAACCTAGAAGGGAACCTTAGAAATCCTTTCTTAGGCAAGATCTATGAACTTCAGATGGCAGACTTCTGTCCCTCTAGGGAACAAAGAAGTCTCAGGCGAGCCTCAGAGGGCAGGATGCAGCAGGCTCTAGGCTTAGGACCCCTCCCCACTTGGGTCCCCATTCACTCGGAAGAGCCCCTTTGCAGAGAAATCTCATTAACTTGCATCCAAAACCTATCCAACTATTGTACAAAATCAGATTAAGGCTTATGTTTCAGCATTGTCCATATATCCTGGCATTACCAAGTGACTATGCTTGTTTGAGGCTTTAACACACACACACACACACACACACACACACACACACACACACACACACATCATTAAACATCTTCCAGGGCCAGATGAGGAGAACATGTTACTAGGTTACGGCCTCGAGTGGCAGCCCACCAGCCTCCCCCACAGCCTTCAGGTGACCTATATTCCTTCCCTGGAGATGGAAGAGCTGAGCAGAGATGGGACTGGCTATCCATTTTGTTACCAGCCATTGCATTCACAACTACTTGGCAAAACACGGAGAACTGCTTCAGAAGTACCCCTCCCCCCCAACACCATCTATACGCCTCAACATAGACACAAGGTGGGGATGTAAGTTTAAATTTGGAGCCCTTAGTCACTAGAGAGCAGCTGTGATCACTACTGGGTTGCTGAAGGTAAGCACGTGGGTGGACATGCGTGGATCAGTCACACTGGGAGTCAGGGCTGGGATTGGGGGAAGCACCCCTAGGGACAGTGGGGCACATAAGGCCCCTAGATCTTCTCCTTTCAGGAATCTGTTTCCTGGCTCTACCTGTTTTTTAGCCTATGAATCTGTGACAGAGCCTCCCCCTGTATTACCTGCTCAGAGCTCACTGATTGTAGCTTGGTCACTGGGTTCTGTGCTCCTGATTTTGCCTCCTGACTATGAACTTTCTGTCCCTGGGATCCTGATCTGAGGTCTCCGAGGATAGCCTGACCCTCCCTAACTCCTTTCACTCCTTTTGTTAAGTGATTTGGTATTGGTGTTTGTGATCATGGGCTTGTACCACAGAGGCTTTATAGAAAGGGTCTAAATCTCTGCTCCTGAAAAGTAATATTAGCAGCAATTCACATTTATGTACCTGTTGATGGTTTGCAGTGAACTTTCCTCACAACTGCCCTGTGATATAGGTAATGCTGCTATCATTACCATTGTGCCACTGTTTGACAGATGAGGAAATTGAGGCTGAGAGACATTAAATGATTCTTCAGTTAATTCTTGGATCCAGGATTCCTGGTACCAAGTCTAGCATTCCCTACTTTGCTGCTTTTTGTAGCCTGCCTAGCAGAATTATGCTCCTTATGGGAAATCCCCTTGCCTTTAGATACAAGGATCCAAAGATGCACAATAGGATAGGAGTCAGAAGGTATTGTCAAGGATGAAACTGTCGATGGTTTTGTGCCACCCAGCCATCATTCACAAATCCCGCAGCCTTCTCTGTGCCCATGCTGTTGGCATCTCACAGCCTGATGCCCAAGAGTTTTTCAGGGACATGTATCACAAAGAGGAGCCCAGGGCCACATGAGGAAAGCCCCTCAGGAAGCTCAGACCTCCTTAGCTATGTGGTTCTGTCATTAGGAAATCTTGATGGATTCTCTCTTTCTCTCCTTTCCGCACTAGTTCAGAGGTTCTGGCAACTTTGAGGCCTTCCCCTCCTAGACTGATACTTTTGCCATCATTAATCAGGCCATCTTTTGTCTCAATTCTTACGTAGCCCTTAGGCATTCAATGGGGGATGCCTCAGACAAACTGAGACCTGGGAAAGACCTCAATTTAGAAAGGCCGAGGTCACCCATTGCATCCTATACCATGTCCAGCCATCTTGACTTTTGTCTTGCCACTGGACTTTGATGACTCTGGAGGACAGAGTGAGGCTGATGACTTTACGCAGCTCTTCCTCACTTAAATCCAATTTACACACAAGTCAAGACATCACTCTATGATGTCAATGGTCCTCTTTGAGAAAGAAGGTCCAACAACAATGACAAGAGGTTCTGGCTCTCCCCACCTTTCTTGCCCTTCTGCAAGCACCCTCACACTGACCCTCCTTAGGGCTGTGGCCCATATGTGCCACTCATCAGTCCCAGAACTTAGTTGCCATGCATTCCTTAAGATGGTGGTGAGTGATATGGTGGGGGCATGATGGATTTAAGAGTTCTCCAAACCTTTAACCAACCACATTCAATAGATGCTACTGAATTTAGATGCATAGAGCCTGAATTTGAATCCCAGCTCTATCGCTTACTACCTATGGGACCTCAGTGAAGTCACTCAACTGCTCCGGGCTTGGTTTTTCATCTGTTAAATGAAGGGGTTGTAATATGGCCTCTATGGTCCTTTCCAGTTCTAGGTCTAAGTATAACTCTATGATACATGTTCAAGATAAAAGATTTTAGAATTTCTTTGATTAATATTGGTACCAGCAAATGTTTAGATTTTTCAGCTTAAATTTTATTGACGATTTGTTATAGGGTATTAACTTGGTAATCTTTTTTTATCCATTGCAACCTCCAGAATGTGAAAATTATTATGGTCAGTAATTAGTATTCGACAGAATTGAATAGTAAACAATATGGTAAAACATGACATATTAAAGAATGTATTATAATAAATTGATAATATTATATCAGTGCTTTATATCTGCACGTGCCTTACAGATTCTAAAGCACTTTATATACATATCTCTTTGCTTCTCAGACACATTACCATCCAAAGTAAGTGAAAGTGAGTGAAAGTATTATCAGGTAAGGCAAATGAAGCATTGTAACTTCTATTTTGTTGTTTAGTTGTTTTCAGTCATGTCCGACTCTTCATGACCACACTGGGGATTTTCTTGGTAAAGATATTGGAATGGTTTGCCATTTCCTTCTCCAGCTCATTTTATAGATGAGGAAACTGAGGCAAACAGGGTAAAATGGCTTGTTCGGGGTCACACAGCTAGTGTCTGAAACTGGATTTGAACTGATAAAGATGTGTCTTCCTGACTCCAGGCCTTGGAGTAAGGGCCTAGCTGCCATTTAACCTTCAGAAAAATCATATCTCCGCTTTTAGACCTTGTTTCTTCCTCTGTAAAAGGAGGCTAATGATACTTGATATACCTTTTTCATAGGGTTGTTTTGAAGATCCAATGAGATAATGTATGTAAAGTGCTTTGGAAACAATATGGCACCACACAGATAAAAGTTGTTATTGTTAGCATGATCAATTTGTTAGGGGATGTTGTTTAATATATTATCATGTTTCATCATATTGTTTAATATTTTATCATATTAAATATTAATTTATAATAACTTCCATATTCCATAGGAGGCTGTAAGATATAAAAATTATCCAGTTCATATCCTCAATCAGATTATCAATAATATATATGCTGAAAAAATCCCTGAGCATGAGGCTCGTGATTGATAACAACATTAACCAAAGAAACTCTGTAGTCAGTCTGCTTGAACAAGTATCAAAGGATCCTAGCTCTAGCTGTAGAAAAGATAGAGGTCATCTGTTCCAACCCCTTCATTCAATAGATGAGGAAGGAAACAGGCCCAGAGAAATCGAGTGACTTCCTCGAGGCCACATAGAAAGTAAATGGCAGAGCTGGGATTTAAGGCCCTGGGCCTCCAAATTTTACCAAATGCTGTTGGTTTACGGTTTGGAGCAGGTTTGGCACCACTATATCAGGTATGACTAGTAAACGGAGACCCAGATTAAGAGCGTGTGCATGTTTGTGCGTATGCATGCAAACACACACGTGTGTATAGAGTCCGGGTGAAAGTTATAGTGCAGGTGGTAAGCAGCAGAGGAGGGGGAATTCATCCTGAGGTAGTGTGACTCGAAAGCACCGCTGAGTGTTCAGGATCATCCACTGAATGCAGTTTGTTTGGAGTTTGGACCAAATATCCAAAACAGAACTTACTGTCTTATGTGCCTACCTGAACCGGTCCTTCTTCCAAACTTCCCTATTTTGTTTGGAGGTGCTATTTATTCAGTTTCTCAGTCAGCTATGCTCGTGAACTTGGAGTTGTCTTGGGCTATTCCTTCTTTCTTACATAAACACACATATAAATATGCATGTACGCATGTTTGTCTGCATACATGTATATGCCTACACATGACTGTATATGACTAAACACATATGTATAAGTATATATATTTGATGTTTGGTCAATTAGTCATGTCTGACTCTTTATGACCCCATTTGGAATGGTTTACCATTTTCTTCTCCTCATTTCACAGATGAGGAAACTGAGGCAAACAGGGTTAAGTGACTTGCTCAGGGTCATACAGCTAGTGTCAGAGATTGGATTTGAACTCAGGTCTTTCTGAATCCAGGCCTGAAGCTCTATCCAGGGAGGGGGAACCTGCAACCTTGAGGCCACATGTGGCCCTCTAGGTCCTGGGTGCAGCCTTTTGACTGAGTCTAAGTTTTACAGAACAAATCCTTTTATTAAGGGGATTTGTTCTGTGAAGTGTGGATTCAGTCAAAGGGCTGCACTTGAGGACCCAAAGGGCCACACATGGCCTCGAAGCCACAGGTTCCCCACCCCTGCTTATTGACTGAGCCACCTAACTGCCATATAAATATACATATGTGTATGTATATACACACATATTTAGAGAGACAGATAGAGGGAAGGGATGGTATCTAGACCAGTGATTGAATACAGAACTCTGGATCTAAAATTCCCATCCAGAGATGAAGGTCCCAATAACTTCGTTGTAACCTTTGTTCTTAGAGAGCTGCCTGGCAGCCTTGAGAGTTTATGTGACTCACCCATTGTCTCACAGCTAGTGTGAAGCAATGGTAGCAGCAATAGAACCTAGGTCTTCCTGACTTCGAGGCTGGCCTAGGCTTCAATTCAGCCTGCTACATCAACCCTTAGTTATACCATAATTTCTCAAACTGTTCTCCCATTGTTTCCTGTGTGTGTGTGTGTGCTGGTTCCCCTAGGCTATGAGACCCCCCCGCAAGACATAGCCTACATATATGCTTCTTACCTCCTCTTCCGCCTCCATAGGGCTGCATACAGGGGGACTCAGTAAATGCCTGTTAGGGGAACACTTGAAGTCAAAGTCTTCTGATTTTTCATCATAATCCATGATAGAGCTTTGACCATGAAAACCAATCATCTAGCACTTATTAAGCACCTACAATGTGCCAGGCACTGTGCTTAGTGCTTCAGACAGAAAGAAAAGCAAAAATAGAGTTCCTGTTCTCAAGATGCTCATAGTCTAATGGGAGGGACAACACACAAACAAGAAATTTATGAGATAAATGAGGGAAATTTATAAGATAAAATAAGATAAAATTTCAGAGGGAAGGCATGAAAATTAAGGAGGATTAGGAAAGAATTCTTGTAGATAGTGGGACTTTAGCTGAGATTTGATGGAAGTCAGGGAGACCAGGAGGAGATGAGGAAGGAGAGAGTTCCAGGAAAGGGGCCAGCTAGTGAAATTGGTCAGGATCAGGAAATGGAGTGTCTGGTGAAAAGAACAGCAAGGAAGCCATTGTCATTAGAACACAGAGTATTTGGAGGAGAATTAGGCATAAGAACGCTACAAAGAGGTCAGGTTATGAAGGGCTTTAAAAACCAAGCAGAGGATTTTATATCTGATCCTGGTGGTAATAGGGAGCCAATGGAGTTTATTGTATAGTAGGGGGAGGGGGTGACATAATCAGACCTGTGCTTTAGGAATATCAATTTGTCAGTTACATAGCTGAAGTCACCTTAGATGAAGGCAGGGGCTGGGGAGGAGAAAAAGACTATGAGCCAGGCACTGGACTTGTGAGGAAGGATAGAGAATGTTCTGGAGGTCTATAGATGACGGCCACCAGAATTTTGATTGGGTGAGAAATATAGATCGAATCGATCTCCAAAGAGGGGAGGTTATTGAGTGATGTTGATAGAGTGCCATCCTAGAAGTGGCAATAGGGAACTTCCAACTTCCCTGCCCATGGCAAATGAGTTAGGGGGTGGGGGTGAGGGTGTAATTGAAAGGGCAGCTGGTGCTGGAAAGGTGGCCAAGGAAGCTGTGCATCAGGAGGAAGCCAGGTCTCGGGGAATGCAAGAAGATGGAGGGAGCAAGAAAGGAAATGATTGAAGATGAAAGCAAGTTTGTTACCTATAGAGCAGGCATTCCAGAGAACACAGTGGAAGGTCACTAACGGAAAGGGCATCTTAACTCTGTACTAGGATTGTCTGAGCACTGGCTAAGGCTAAGCCTCCTCCATTTTCATGTCTTCCCTCTGAGATTATCTCCCCACCCCAATTTATCTTATAAATTTCTTGTGTGTTGTCTCTTCCTTTAGACTGTGAGCGTCTTGAGAACAGGAACTATATTTTTGCCTTTCTTTCTAAGCATAAGGCTAAGTCATTTTGAGTTGTATATAATCCTGGAATGTTAGCCCTGGAATGGACATAACTTAGAGGTCATCTCATCCAAACCTGTCATTTAATGGATGGGAAAACCAAGGCCCGGAGAGGGCAAGGGGCCCAGAATGAATCAGTAGCGCAGCTGGGATCCCAGCGAAGTGATTTATCGAGGGGATCCCAGCTTCAGAGAAAACCTCCCTTGATCTGACTAGAAAGAAGAAGGGAGGGGTGGAGGGTGGGCGAATCTGCATTTAAATAACACATTTTCGTTTTGCACAGTGGTGACCTTTTGAATAAAAAACATGGGATTTTGATAGCTAGCTGGAGACATCCAGAAATTGCTTCTCTCCTCTGGCATGTGCAGGGTGGTGGGGGTGGGGGCAGTCAAATGGCAAACAGGCTAGAGAGGCGGCTAAACCCTGTGCAAAGGTTTGAAGGTTTAATACCTTGAGGATGGGAGGCAGGGGATACGGCAGGGAGAGGTCACAGGGGTGCTTTCTGTCCTAGGCTTGGCACTGAGAAAGGAGGAACTCACTTTTCAGGTAACCAAAGTATAGTAGGAAGAATTCTAGATTGAGAGTCAGGAAACTTGAGGTACTCCTAGGTCTGACATGGATTTTTTTTTAAGTGATCTTGGAAAAGTCAGTTTCTTTTTCTGGGTATTGGTGTCTTCATCTGTAAAAAGCAGAAGATACCAGCCCTATGGACTGTTCTTGTTTGGGTGGTTTTGGTACAGCCAAGAGAGCAAAAGGCATCATCATCAGAGCTAAGACTTGAGATAAGGGATAGGAGTGTGCTTGGGAAAGTTGATAGGACAGTATTGATGTGTCTTATGAATGAGCCACTGCTAAGTCACGATAGGTTCCTCTGTCCTGCTCTGGACTTTTCTTTCTGTGTTCACGACACTGCAATTCTTGTCCTACATTTCTAACCACACTCTTAAAATTTCCTTTGCTGGTTCATCCTCAAATAATTCATGCTCCCTTAGTATGGATGTCCTTCAAAGCTCTTAATTTGGGTTCTCTTCTCTCCTCTCCTCTCTTCTCATCCCTTTGTCTACACTCTCCCCCTACACTCTCTAGTACCCATTGGCTCAACTACCTCTAAGCAGATGACTCTCAAATCTATATATCAAGCAATCAATAAACAAGCATTCATTAAGCACCTAGCGTGTGCCATTCAGAGCTCTTAATATAGGTTCTCTTCTCTTCTGAGTCTGATTTCATTAGCTTCCCTGGGCTTAATTATCTCTAAGGAGATGATTCGTGAATCTATTTATAAGGCAAGCAGTCAACAAATATTCATTAAGCACCTACTATGTGCCAGTCACTGTACTGGGTGCTGGAGATAGAAAGACAAAAATGAAACAATTCCTGACTTCAAGGATCCTGGAATCCAAGTCAAAAGGCTGCACTTGAGGACCTAGAGGGCCACATATGGCCTCAAGACCATAGGTTTCCCCACCCCTGGATAGAGACAACAGATCATTATGAGTTAAATGGAGAAAATATCCTCTGCGTTGCAGGTTTTGAGTCTATAACCTTGACTTAAGAACTAATTGAAGAAAAGGAAGTATTCAAGGAAAGGCCACTGGAAGGGTCACCTGGAAACTAAAGGCAATGTGGGGCTGATAGAAAGAACTCTGGACCCATTTGAAGTCAGAAGGTCTGGGTTCAGATTCCAGCTATGCCTCTACCTAGCCATTTAATCATGTTCAAATGACTTTATCTCCACCAAAATATGGAGAGAGTGATCTCTGTTCTGCTTCCCTCCTTCTCTCCCTCCCAAGCTTATTGTGAGGATTAGATTGGGTAAGAGATGGGAAGATATTTTCTAATCTTATAGCACTGTACAAATGTAAAGATCTCTGCCTCAACTTCCCCATTCTGTCTTTCTTCCACCTTTGTTTCCCTCTGCCCCCAAACTCTAAAAAAGCAAAAAACAAAACAAAACTATTCCTGGCGTTGATGTCCTTGGGAAAGTACTGCCTGGGAGCAACCAGACTGGTCTGTGGGCTCAGAGAGATGCCGAAAGTCCACGTTTTATTTCTTTCACTCCTTCCCAGTCCGTTGGCCAATCCTGTGGCCCGCTCGGCCCTCTTCACCCTGTGTGCCTTGTGGGGCCCAGCCTGTGGGAACAGGGAGAATCATCCCTCTGGGAGAAAGTACCCAAATAAGTGACAGGCTCTCCAAATGCTATACACTCATCTCTGCCAAGATTACAGCCCACTCAGAATGCAGGGCTCTGGCATTTTAGCTGAGCAGAAAACTTCCAGTCCTCTTGTTATTATTTTCTTTAATCATGGGCCAAGCACAACGTTCACACTTTAAGAAAAGAAATGCAAACATATCAAGGACGATCAGAGACAAGTTTTACCAAACACCACTTAAAAAAAAGGGACTTATGTGAAAATTAAATCCCACAGTGTCTGGGCTCTACTTCCCCTTAAACTTCTCCTTCTGTGAAAGCAAATGTGTACAAGGAGGCAAGTTATCTGGGGATTTTCCTGGGCTTCCAACTGTCTGAGAACAGTTTTGTGTGACAAGCTTGGGGGTGACCTTGGATTACCCGTAGTGGAGCGAGAAGCTGCCTATTAGCAAGATGGCAAAGGAACGACAGAACTTTAGAATTGAGGGGGGGCCTAGTTCAATCCGCAGCATTTATGGACTGACAGACAGGCTCTGAGAGGGGAAGTGATTTTTCCAAGGTCATCTAGCAAAGTAGAAGTAAAATGAGGACTAGAATCCATGTGCCTGCAGCTCCTGGCTCAAGATGCTTCCTGTTGTATGGCTGAAGATGTCTCGCTGTTGTTTCTTTTCCACACCTGCCTTCTCCTCCTTCTCCAACTTGGTTCTCATGGAACAGGTTAGAAATCTTGCCCCAGTTAGTTTTCTTGAACTCCTGGACCGCAGCGAAGGAGATGAAGAAGAGGAGGAAGAGGAACAGGAAGAAAAGGAGAGGAAAAGCTTGGTCCTTGGGATTCATGCTAGATGACACCAAGAAAGAGGTATTCCTAAGGGTCGCCACTTGACTTTCCACCTGACTGAAAACTGGCCAGCTTATATATGTGAGTGCCTTGACAGTTAGGACTATGTTAGGACTTGCTTTTCTATTTGTATCTCCAGTGCTCAACATTTAATAAATGCTTTATCTATCCTTCCTTCCTTCCTTCCTTCCTTCCTTCCTTCCTTCATTCCTTCCTTCCTTCCTTCCTTCCTTCCTTCCTTCCTTCCTTCCTTCCTTCCTTCCTTCCTTCCTTCCTTTTTCCTTTCTGCCTTGTTACAAAGCATTAGCTTTACCTGAAATTCCCATTCCTACTCCTTGCCATCAATCTAGATCTTCTTCCTTCAAAACACCATGTGGAACTTCTGTAATCCACAAAGCCATCCCAGAGGCAGGTAGTAGCATAGTGGGTAGAGTGCCAGACCTGGAGTCAAATCTTGATTCAGGCGCTGGCTTGGGCAAGTCACAACCAATATCTGCTTTAGTTCCCTCATCTACAAAATGGTGATAATCATAGCGCCCACCTTCCAGGGCTGTTGTGAGGCTCAATTAAGATAATGCTTGTAAAGCACTTTGTAAACTTTAAGGCATATAAATACTAGCTGTTGTTATTAATATTATTAATATGACTATTAATGTTACTATTAACCCCAATCTTCTCTGGCTACTCTATGACTCCTTATTCCCTTAGAATTTACGTGCTAATTTGGTTTATATTCACACCCACTGATTTATATACTGCTTTGAAAGTGTTATGCTTTTTTCCCCATGTGTTTTGGTAGGATACAGGCTTGAATTACAGCTTTGCTGTTTACTATACGACCTTGGGAGAATCACTTTACCAAGCTTGGGTTCACTTTCCTCATCAGCAAAATGGAAAAAAAAAATAGTTGCCTTAGCTACCTCAATGGCTTGTGGACGAAGCCAAATAAAATAATGGACTTAAAGTGCTTTGTAAACTCTAAAGTATTGTATAGGGAGCTACGACAGTAATGAATAACAGCAATAATCCCAGCGCTTTCACTCGATCACAAATAGTAAATAATTGCTTCCACCGGGGCAATGGTTTGCTGAACATTAAACATAAAGGAGTCATCGAAGGAGAGCATCTTTTCTGGGTGCTGCTTCTAGATGAGTTCCATCCAATATGAAGTCGAGAAGAGTAAGACAAGCATGAAGGAAGAGCAGCGCCCTCTGCTGGGTACTGTGGGGAAGAGAGGATCTCTGCCCTCAGAGAGCTACTAGTCTAGTGATGTCATGGTCCTCTTTGAGATCGAAGGACAGACAACAACAACAAGGGAGATAAGACTTGTACATGTGTGGGAAGTCCCACACACTAAGTCAGTAGAGAATCTGGTGTTGGACTGTGTGGCTCAAATGATAAAGGCAAAAGGATCTCAGGAGAAGGTATTCTTAAGTGGGATCAGGGAAGGTTGCCTGGAGAAGGATCCAGGAAGATACACAACAGAGTGAAAGGGACGTCCGAACACCTCATTTGACAGATGAGGACACTGAGGCACAGGGAGATCTAGTGACTTGTCCAGGGTCACATAGTTAGCCAGTAAGTGTATGAGGCAACACCTGAATCCAAAGCTTCCTGCCTCCAAGGCCATTGCTCTCTCCTTTATGGCTCATTACCTTATGGGAGGTGAGGTTGGGGCTAGGGTTCGATGGTTTGTGAGGAAGTGCTCTAGAAAGAATGATGGACAGAGAGACGGGAATAGACTCACCCCTCATGGTCATCCAGGAAGCATGCTTCCAGCCATGTTTGACACAGGCAAGTGAAGAAAGAAAACCAGTCATTTTTTAAAAAGAGAGAAAGCTTGTACACAGTCTTCCTTTAATAACAGCAGTGAGAGATCCTTGGGCCCTCAAGAGGGGAAGAGATATGAAGGAGAAGGAGAATTTGATCTCAGTCACGTTCTTCCAAAAGACCATTGCATGTAAACATGGAGATTGCTTTTCACAGAAGAACATGCCTGAAAATACAAAGTCTGTCCACGGCACATCCTTCTCTGTCTTTGCAGTTTTTTGCCTATACAGAGGCTCTAAACCTTCATATATCAAGGGACTACTGTTCTATAGCATGACAGATCTTGGAGTACCTCAATGATGCCAGGGACTGAGGTGTATAATAACCCACACAAGCCAAGGCTCACAGAAAAAGAAATACCTAGCAAAATATAAACTCTTCGAAGGCAGAGACTATATACTTTTGGTCTTTCTGTCTCTAGTGCCTAGAACAAGACCAGGCATACAGTAGGTGCTTAATAAATCTTTGTTGACTGACTGATTGATTGATTCTAGCCCATATCTGGGGCAGCTAGGTAGCTCAGTGGATAGAGTGCCAGCCCTGGAGTTAGGAAGATTCATCTTCCTGAGTTCAAATTTGGCCTCAGACATTTATTAGCTATGCGACTCTGGGCAAGTCACTTAACCCTGTTTGCCTCAGTTTCCTCATCTGTAAAATGAGCTGGAGAAGGAAATGGCAAACCACTCCAGTATCTTTGCCAAGAAAATCCCAAATGGGGTCATGAAGAGCTGGGCATGAAACAAGTGAACGAAAACAGCAAAGCCCAAAGCAGGGGGTTGATAAAAGCAGAGAATATGAAGGAGAGGCCAAAATATCTATGATACCAAAACGGCCTTTTGGGAAATGACTCTAAGGCTACAAACCTGTTGAAGAAATCACCTTCATGAGTTAGGCTTAAGCCACCTTGAATGTAGAGTTCCAATACCAACAGCTTACATTGCTCCAATTCTATAAGGCACATAAAAAGCTTCCTTCCCAATGATCCTATATGGTAGGTGGAGCAAGCACTCTTAAAAAAACCCATTTACAGATGAGAAAACTAAGGTAAAGTGATTTGCCCATGATTACCCAGCTGGTGAGTGTTAGAGCTGGAATCTTACCCTGGGTCTCTCCTTTTCCCACCATTTTGCCTCTCAAAAGAGGGCAGCTTTTCCCCAAAGGCCAGTGCCAACCTGGATTCTCAGAAGAGGTCACGGCTGTTCCTACTCTCTGTGTCCCTTGGTGACGTGACTAAGTTGGTAACTGCCAGAGAGGGCAGCCCAAGGTCCCCATCAGGACATTTTTAGCTTTAGCAACCAGACGGCCCCTCCAGGTAACCAAGAGACAAAACAAACACTGTCACAAGCTTCTTCCCAAGTCCTTCTTGACTCCAGGGCCTGCTAACACGGCCCAATCATAAAAACCAAGTCTGTGGATAATAATAGCTGGTGTTTATTTTGTACTTTAAGGTTCGCAAAATGCTTTTTCATAAATCATCTCATTTGAGCCTCACAGAAACCCAACGAGGTAGGTGCTGTTATTGCCCCATTTTATAGATGAAAAAACTGAGGCTGAGAGAATTTAAGTGACCAGGTCAGGTCACACATCTAGGAGTAACTAATTGAGGCACTATTCAAACCTAGGACTTCCTGACTCCAAGTCCAGCACTCGATCCATTATGTCACTGGTCTCTCATAACAGCTGGCGTGGACACGATGCTTCAAAGTTTGCAGAGCTCTCTATATCTTCGTAACATCCCTGTGAAGGATGTACTGTTAGTATCCCCATTTTATAGATGAGTAGAATGAGCCTCAAAGCCCTTAGGGTCACATAGATCTAAAGGGCCTCAAGCTGGTGGGCCAGCTTCCTCCTCAGACTGGCAGCTGCCTGAGCCAATGGCCATAGCTATCCTCACTGGTCCTTCTAGTGTTACTCTTTCCTCAGGCCCTTTCAGGAGAGATGGAAAAATATCCTGGGCTTTCATCTCAATCCTGACCCTTATTAGGTGCTGCTTTGGGCAAGTTTATAGGTTTTTAGCACTAGAAGGGACTTCAGTCCTATCTTCTCCATCTACAGCAGAAAAAAATGAAGTCTAATATTGTTAAATAATTTTTCCCAAGGTCACATAGCTATTGGGGCAGCTGGTGGTACAGTGGATAGCGTGCCAGGCCTGGAGTTAGGAAGACCTGAGTTCAAATCTGGCCTCAGATACCTAATAGCTGTATGAACTTAGGCAAGTCATTTGACCCTGTTTGTCTCAGTTTCCTCATCTGTAAAATGAGGTAGAGAAGGAAATGGCAAACCACTCCAGTATCTTTGCCAAGAAAAGCCCCAAATGGGGTGGTGACGAGTTGGACATGACTGAAACAACTCAACAACAACAACACGTAGCAACACACAGAGTGACCAAGCCCCAAGTCAAACCTTTGGCCCTTGAGGCAGCATTAGTAGAGTGAATGAATATGGGCTCTGAGTCAGAAGGCCTGGTTCATAGGCCGCCTTTGGTATTTACTACCTGTGTGCCCTTCCATCTCTAGATGTATAGGATCCTGTGACTTCAAGTCATGTGTTTTTTTTCCAGTGATTTAGGAATAGAGTAGAGTCCATATTACCTGGGTTCAAATTCCCCACTAATACCAACCATGTGATTTCTATGTGCCTCAGTTTGATCATCTGTAAAATAAGATCCATAGTATCTGTGGTGCCAGCCTCGCAGGATTGTTATGAGGTTCAAATGACATGATATATGTAAAATGCTTTGCCAGCTTTAAAATGCCACATGGTATATTTATACCACATTATTTCTTCCCTGTGAGCTTCAGTTCTCTCATCTGTAAAATGTGGATGATAACACTTGCATATCTACCTCACAGGGCTGTTCTCAAATGGAGATGGATGCATGTTCTGACCTGCAGGGCCTCTTGGCAGCCTATTCCGACAGAAGCTATCGCTTTTTTGTAGTTCGTTATGGACCCTCCCTCTATGCTCTAACCCTAAGCATAGGGCCAATCCTACCTGATATCCAATTGCTTAGCACCCACCTGGCAAAGTTATTGTCCAGGAAGCATCTGTTCCTCAGAAGTCCAGCCCAGAGCTGCACACCCACGATGCCAAAGATGAAGAAAACAAAGAAACAGAGGAGCAGGACATTGCCCAGCATGGGTAGTGTGTCCAGCAGCAACGTCACCAGGATCCGCATGCCTGCGTGGGAGATGAGAGGACAGAGCACACATTACTTCACATTGGGAGGCGGAATAGCAGGCATGGTGGAAGGAATGATGGGTGTGAAATCAGAGGACCTAGCTTTGAATCTCAGCTCTCCCACTCACTAGCTGCATGGCCCAGGACCAAGTCTTTACCACTCTTTGTCTAAGCTCCTCATTTGTAGAATGAAGGAATTGAACCAGATGGCCACTAAATGTCGCCATGGCCACATTGACCCCTGGATATGATGGCAAGAGGAGATGGCAAATGTGCACCCCAAACAGGGGGTTGTGGCACCCGAGACACTTGCCAGAGGAGCTCTGGTCAGTTGGGTACTTGGGATGTTGGCTTTGGGACCAATCACAGCTTTGATTATTGGAGGCAGGATTCTCTCTGATGCTAGCCTTCAACTACCTGTCCACAACCTGTCCCCAGCCTGCTAATCACAAATGATTGAAGTTTACTCTTTCCAGTCTGTTTTGCCTGTCCTGGATAAACAGCCCCATCAGCTGGATCCGATCTCATCCTGTTCTCCTGAAGGCTGTTTCTTATGTCTGGAATGCACTCTTTCCACATCATTCCCTCTTAGAGGCTTTCCTTTGACTACACTCCACTGATCTCCCAGATCATATCCTCCCTGGTATCATTCTTATGTGGGTAGAGGTTGTATCATGTCCTCCCAAATTCCCCAACATTTCCCTTTGGACTATATATAGGCTCCTTGAGAAGAGACACTCTTATTTGTCATTTTTGTGCTTTCCCTCAGTATGATGCCACCTAACAGGTCAATATTGGCTGAGTTTGTCTGCTGAGCAGATCAGCTCTGTTATCACTGGCTCTGTGACTTAAAGCAAATCACTTCACCATTCTGGGCCTCAGTTTCCTCATCCGCCACATGGGAAAAAACCATCCATCCTCTTTGACTCTCAGGGCTATTGCTGGGAGTCTATAAACGAATAAGCATAAACATCCTTTGAAAAGTGTAACTATTTTATCCAGATTTTTAGGCTTCATTTTTTTCTATGGAATTTCCTTGGGATTTGCTACATTGCAGGCATTGTGGTATAAAGCCTAGTAGAGATCAACATTGGCTCACAAGCTTGGTGACTCCAGGGTCATATGCTTATGTCTAAGGTAAGTGGGCCAAGGGTGATTATTAATCAGTTTTACAGAGAAGTGACTTGACCCATATCATATATAACTCCCTCTGGGGAAAGCCTCTCGGGTCCAGAGCTAACTCAGTAAAAGCCTGTCATGAAATGCAGAAAGTCCTTAAAAGAAATCACCCTTCCTTTTTCTTGCCCTTGGTGCCAGATATCTGGGACATATGCATGGGCACAGCCTGATTACCAGGATTTCCAATGGAGTTCTTGAAGGGTGTTCCTGGGACCAAAGGCAGGAAACAGGTCACACTCCTGTAGTGTTTGAAGGCATAGAAGTTTACATAATCCTGCCAGATAACCACAGCAACCCTCATGATAACCCTGCCAGCTTGGTAGTCAGGTACTCAGTAATATCCATGATGGGTATTATCTGTATTTTACAGGTGAAGAAAACAAGGCTTATAAAGGTCAAATAGCTTTGTCCAGGGTCATATAGCTAACAAGAAATGAAGCCTTAATCCCAAGTCTTGTGAAAGACCAGTGCTCTTTTGGCAACACCAAACTACTTCTCAGAACAACAGTCCATCAATCAACCAGCGAGTACTCGAGTGTCTACTCTGTGCTGGGCACTGTGCAGGGGATAAAAAAGACAAAAGTGAGACAATTTTTTCCCCTAGAGGAGCTTATATTCTAACAGGGAAGACACATACAAACATACACAGAATAAACACAAAATGAATACAAGGGATCAAGAAAGACTTCAAGGAGAAGATGGTGCTTGAGCTGAGTTTGAAAGGAAACCAGAGATTTCAGGAGGTGGGGAGGTAAGAAGGGGAAGCATTCCAGGTATGGAGGCCAGACAGCGCAATGAGGAGGCCACTGCAACAGTCCAGGTGAGAGCTGAAGAGGCCCTGAACTAGGGTGGTGGCTGACTAGAAAGAAGAGGAAGTTTGGGAGACATGTTGTGGAGGTAGAAGTGACAAGATGTGATAACTTAGAGAAATCTGGGCCTTTATTGCTACTCTTAGCAGGAGAGACAACTGGCTTAGAAACCCGGGAGCTCAGGACCATTGAGGACTTCAGGAAAGGTAGGAATGTGGGGTGAGGGGGAGTGTGACAATAAAAATTAAGTGCTTTCAATCTAATGGCTGTTATGGTTGACCTGATAAGTTCATTTTGATGTCACTCAGGCCCTAAATCTCAGTAGTCTTTGACTGTTCCTTCTGCCTTACCTCTACCACTTCCATAAGATAAATAGCCCTGTCCGTGCTATTTGCTCTTGCTTTTTAAAGAATCCCATATCAGCCGTCTCCTCTGCTACTGCCACTGTTGCCACCCTGGTTACGGCTTGTCACCTTTCTCCCACTCTTAGAATTTTCTTTTAGCTGCACCCTGCCTTTCGATCCATCCTGCATATACCGCCAGATTAATGGTAAAACGATTTTCATCGTATACGACCTTGGGCACTTTCTGGGCCTCCCCTGTCAAATGGAAAAGACAGATATGATCATTGCTAAGGTTCCTCCTAAGTCGGGAATTCTTTGGTTCTAGGTCATTCATCTAATGTGGAGCCTATAATATGTTCCTACTGCTAACCAGTTAGAGTCAAAGGTCCAAGGCTCTTTAGTACAATAGGCTTCAGAAGTGGATGAAACCTTTCTTTCTCTCTGTCCCTCTCTCCCTCCATTTTTTCTTCCTTCCTTCCTCCCTTCCTTCCTTCCTTCCTTCCTTCCTTCCTTCCTTCCTTCCTTCCTTCCTTCCTTCCTTCCTTCCTTCCTTCCTTCCTACCCATCCCAATAATGATCATTATGAACCTATTACCTGCTCCCTTTCTCTGACCTGGGCCTATCTGCCTCTCCTTAGGCAGCCTAGTGGCTGTCCATTCATCTGGAGACTTCTCCCATTAGCACTGGTCTTGGTGCAGGTGCCTGTCTAGCCTTATTCTGATTGCAGCTATGAACTCTCAAACTCAAGGGATCCATTAGCCTCAGACTCCTCCAGCTGTGGGGAAAACAGGTGTGTGTCACCATACCCTGTCTATTTATTTGACAAAAGTCATTATTTCTGTAGATACCAACACAGCACTGAATCCTCTCTTGTAACAGAGCAAAAGAGGTAAGCAAATCAACTGATACTATGGCACATCTAATAGCGTATGTAGTATTCTGCTCCCATAGTCCCCATTTCTCTTCAGAGAGATTCAGAGTTCAAGTTCCGTTTACCATTCATTTCATTTACATTGTTGTAGTTATGCACATTGCTTTCCTGGTTCCACTTAATTCACTCTGTATCAATTTATACAATTGATCAACAACCAATCAGTAATCATTTATTAAGCACCTACTTTGGGCCACTATGATAAGCACTGGGGATACAAAAAGAGGCGAAAACTAGTCTCTGCCCTCAAGGAGCTTACAACCTAGTGGAAGTCATCCTATATATCTCTGAATTCCTAATTTTTGAAATTTCTCATTATAAAACATCCCATTTCATGTCATTACCATACCACAGTTTTTTTTTTAAATTTCACCAAAGGACATGCACTTTGTTTTGAGTTCTTTGTGACCAACACAAGGGTTACTATGAACATACTGGTATAGACAGGGCTTTTCTTTCAGCCTTTGACCTCCTTGAGAGTACATACATAGAAGAAGCATTATTAGGTCAAAGGACATGAACAAATTAGTGGCTTTTCTACCTAAATCAAAAACACCTCCTAGAGCGGTTGGTTCCATTCACAGCTCAACAGCATACTGTTGTGCCTGTCTTCCCATAACTCTCTCAAAGTTGGCTCTTTCTGTCTTGCATCATACTCACATTTTTGATGCCCATGAGCTAAAATCACAAAGTTGTTTTAATGAATATTTCTCTTATTATTCATGATTTGGATAATTTTTCAGATGATCATTGACATTCTGCATTTCTTCTTTTGAGAATTGTTTGTCCATGTCCTTTGACCACGTATCTATAATGGAATGGCTACTGGTCTTAACTATTGGTGTCAGTTCCCTACATAATTAGGCTATCAGAACTCTATCAGATATTTGATGCAAAGTTTTTTTTTCTCCCAAATGGCAGTTTCCTTTCTTATTCTAGTTACATTGATTTTCTCTTGAAAAAAAATTAAGCTTATGTAATTGAAACTATCTATTTTATCTTCTATAAAAACCTCTGTCCTTTGCTGCAATGATGGTCGCGCAGTGGTAGAAAAAGACTTGAGATAGCTTAAGAATTTTTATAATGCCAATGAACATAAACTTAACTATAAGTAGTCTAACTTGTTAATTTGTTATCCAAAGACTACTGGATATTGACATACTATTGGAGGAAATAAATCACATAAGTATGGACTTGAACCAATAGGCAACAAGGAGTGTTTGAAAGTTTCCGAGTTGGGAAATGAGATGATAAAAGCAACATAACATCCTATGTGGAGAATGAAAGAGGAATCAAGACTTTGGGAAGCTGTATCAGGGGTGGGGAACTTGCGGCCTTGAGGCCACGTGTAGCCCTCTAGGTTCTCAAGTGCAGCCCTTTGAGTTCAAACTTCACAGAACAAGTCCCCTCTAGGTCCTCAAGTGCAGCCCTTTGACTGAGTCCAAACTTCACAGAACAAATCCCCTTCATAAAAGGATTTATGTTGTAAAACTTGAACTCAGTCAAAAGGCTGCACTTGAGGAGCTAGAAGGCCACACGGGGCCTCAAGGCCGCAGGTTTCCCACACCTGCGTCTAGGCCTATGATCAGGGGCTACAAAGGTAATAATGACTATTGATAACATTTACATAGAGCTTTAAGTTTGCAAAACACTTTATTCAGACCTACATACATGTCTGTGTGTGCATGTCATTTGCTCCTCACAACAACCTGGTGAGATAAGTACTATTATTAGCCTCATTTTTCAGAAGCTGAGAGTGGTGAAGCCAGGGTCACGTGGCTAGTAAGTATCTAAGGCAGGATTTGAACTCAGACTGGGAGTCCCACCTTCGTGGTTCTAAAACCAGCATTCCATCTACTACCCCATCCCGCTACCTTGCATTAGACATTAGACAAGAACTGTTATTTCTATTGAATGATCTCACTGATACCTTTTGGTTCACGGTCCCACTGGCTCATTTACAAATCTAAAATCACGTTATTTTTATGTTGAAGTGTAAGGGCAAAGTGATTTTTAGCTTCAGCGGGAGAAACTTGGGTTTGAGACTCATATTTGATACTTACTACCTGTATAACCCTGGGCTATTAATTTTATTCTATTAAGCAATTCTATTGATTCCTTAACCTTTTTGGGTCTCAGTTTCTTCTTACATAAAATAAGGGGGTTTGGGTGAGAGGAAGGTCTATACAAATTTGAAATCTATGATCCTATGACATCATTGAGGACAAACAAAATGAAAAGGCAAAGAAGAGTTCAGTTAAACAGAAGGATGTCTCATAAGGTCGTGGAGAAGTGAGCATCTGACAGAGTTGGTTTCATTATGTACCTAGAAGCAGTAAGAAACCTCATCCCATGGGTACTGGATTGGATAATCTCACAACGAGCATAAGCAAAAAAATCAATCAAACAAACCCACAATGGCAATTACAGATCTATGTTTGTATGCCCCCATTGAGGGAATTTGTTTCACTTGACTATGCATATTTGTTATAAGATATTTGTTTTCCTTTTCTTTCTTTTTCTCTAATTAGATAGAGGTAGGAAGGGGAGTAGATAGATTACTACTAATTTTAAAACTTAGAGAGGTAAGAGGATTATAGATGTGAAATAAGGCATGCAGTTTTGGTTGAATATATTATTAGTATTAAACTATAGTTTTAGTTTTACTTACCTGTTTTACTTCGTTACAAGAAATGTATCATGGAGTGGGAATAATCTGTAAATGTTTGTGATGTAAAAGCAAAACACATCAAAGAGATGAAAAAAAGACAATTATAACTTCTGGGCCAACATCTATTGTAGAAGATGAAAAGGCAGAGAAATCTCACAAAGAACCTGATCTTCCACACCTAATCACCGCATACCTTGACACTATGACTTCAAGGTAAAAAGTGGCACAGGGGAGAATGATTAACAAGTATGTTGGGAAAGACATCTCAGACTTGAGAAACAAAAGAAGACAAAGGATTGTTGAGTATTCGGAGGCATCACCCTTATATATTAGGTATACTTTCTTCTAGAAGTGAGTCAGAAAACACTGGATATGGCCAATAATAAAAACTCCACAGAAAATGAAACTGACTTTATCTTACATAGAAAATGATTGGTAGATATCATATCAGACTCAGCTATTTATGTCCAAGCAGATCATTGATCACTCAGAGGAAACTTTCAAAACAATATTAGATTAGAAGAAATGGTGAAGATGAGAAGACATGGTCAACATTGAATTAGAAGAAAGGATAGAGCTGAAGGAATACTGCCAACAATTACAACAATGTTAACCTAACCCATGGGCTGATGATGTTGAAAGACAGGAAATGGGAAAAGGTCAAGAATTAGGCTTTCATATTACCATTTCTTATAATAGATAAGCTGATAATTTAAAAGTTCTCACAAGAAGGAGGCTGAAAGAGCCCAGAAAACACCTTAGCCAACCAATAGTTCAGGGCCTTATCGGTGAAAGGTACATGGAAGCCCGGGGCAATGCTGATTTAGAATGCAGATTCTTTTATAAACTCTTACAAAGGAGGATGACAGAAGCCTATGAACAGCAACACTTCATAAAACATTGGAAAGAAGCGGAAGCAATAACAAGTCTTCAAAAAAGCTTGGCACAAGACCCAGCTGGGCCACATCATACTGAGATCATTCATAGATAAAACAAATAGACAGAAAATGGAACAAATTTGACTATGTTTCTAAAAAGAAATCTATTTTTATCATCAGTGATAGTGGAACTACCAGATTTGGAGTCTAACTCCTATGCTCCCCATGTGCTTGGTATATGAGATTGAATTGGCACTTAAGAAAATGAAATCAGGAACAGTGACTGGATCAGATCAAAGATACAGTGAAGAAATCTGTTCTGGATGTGACAAACCATTGAAAGCATTGAGAGGTCATTTTATATGATATCTCAGGGAAATAAAGATATCTAAAAATAGAAAAGACCTTGGCTATATCATTACCCTAAAAAGTGATCCAGAAAAAGTACCTACTGGTCAATAAGGCAGCTAGGTGGCACAGTGGATAGAGTGCATAGCCTGGAGTCAGAAAGACTCATCCTCCTTAGTTCAAATATGGCCCTAGACATTTACTAGCTGTGTGATGCCTCTGAATACTCAACAATCCTTTGTCTTCTTTTGTTTCTCAAGAGTGAGATGTCTTTCCCAACATACTTGTTAATCATTCTCCCCTGTGCCACTTTTTACCTTGAAGTCATAGTGTCAAGGTATGCGGTGATTAGGTGTGGAAGATCAGGTTCTTTGTGAGATTTCTCTGCCTTTTCATCTTCTACAATAGATGGTGGCCCAGAAGCTATAATCGTCTTTTTTTCATCTCTTTGATGTGTTTTGCTTTTACATCATGAACATTTACAGATTATTCCCACTCCATGACAGATTTCTTGTAACAAAGTAAAACAGGTAAGTAAAACTAAAACTATAGTTTAATACTAATAACCCAGGGTCTTACTTAACCCTGTTTACCTCAGTTTCTTCCTATGTAAAATGAGCTGGAGAAAGAAATGACAAACCACTCCCTGACTTTGCCAAGAAAACCCCAAGTGGTATCATGAAGAGGTGAACATGACTGAAAACAACTGAACGACAAGAAAACCAACAACATCTATTAGAGAATCCCTGCACTGGACAAATGGTTATCTGACTGATGCTCACAGAGCTCAAGTGGAGGGATCCACGATCTCTCTAGGCAGCTTGTTTGACTTTTGGACAGTTCTAATCACTGAGAAACATTTTCTTAATATGAAGCCTAACTTCATCCCCTTTACAAACCCTAGCCATTGCTGTTAGTTCTAGCAGTGAAGAGGAATTTTAAAATGACGCGGCTCATGGCCTCCAAGAGCTTATAATCTAATTATGGAGATGACTCACTGCAAACCTGTAATCTTGGGGTTCAAAGGTATCTTTAAAGTCATCTAATAACCACTTTGGGCACATAGGTGATGCAGTGGATAAAGTGCTGGGCACGAAGACAGGAAGACTCATCTTCCTGAGTTCAAATCCAGCCTCAGACACTTGTCAGCTGTATGACCCTGGGCAAGTCACTTAACTCCATTTACCTCGGTTTCCTCATCTGTAAAATGAGCTGGAGAAGGAAATGGCAAACCACTCCAGTATTTTTGCCAAAAGCCCCCTCAAATGAGGGCACGAAGAGTCAGATATGACTGAACAACAACACAACAAAGCAACTATTTACCACTTCAGCAATCCCCTTCTATAGAATCACTGAGAGGGAGCTGTCAATGACAGAGTACTTATAGCCTCTTACATAGTTTCTTCCATTGTTGGATAGGTCTGACTGGAGAAAGCTGCTCCTTATTTTCTACTGAATTTGACTTCTCTGCTATTTCCACACACTGATCTTAGTTCTATCCTGTGGGGCCACAGTGATTAGATTCCTCCTGTCCATGACAGCTTTTCAGATACTTGAAGACAGCCCTAATGTGTACATGTGTGCAAACACACACACACACCCTAGGTCTTCTCCGTCCCAGTCTAATCATCTTCAGTGACTTCAGTTTTCACACGATTTCATTTTTAAACTCCTCATCCTTCTCGTCACCCCTTCGTGAGGGCTTCCAACATGTCTTTCCTAAAATGTGCTGCCTAGTCCTCTACACAATGTCCCAGATGTTATCTGAAGAAGACAGAGTAATGAGGCTACCATATCCCTTCTTCTGAATACTATGCCTCTGTTCAGGAAGCTGAAAATCATGCGAGTTCTCCTGGCCATCATGTTGCACACTACTAACTTACGTTGTTTGTGATCTACTAGTAACCACAGCTATTCTGCATGGTTGCAGTGGTTTTTGAGTCTATGGAGGACTTGATATTTATTCCTGTTAAATTTCATCTTAATAATGATGATATGCATGCAAGGAGTAGTTAGTCAGTCGAGTAGCATTTATGAAGCACCTACTATGTGCCAGGTACATATTATGTGCTAAGCACTAAAGATACAAAGGCAACAAACCAAAAAAGAAAGACCCTGTTCTCAAGGAGCTTACAACCGAATGGGGGAGGCAACATGCAAGCAACTATGTACAAACAAGATCTACCCAGGATAAATTGGGGATTATCTCAGATAGAAGGTGCTGATCTTAAGGAGGACCAGGAAAAGTTGCTTGCAGACAGTGAGATTTTAGCAGGGACTTAAAGGAAACAGGGAAATCCAGGAGGTGGAAATGAAGGAGAATGTTCCAGGTGTGGGAGACAGCATGTGAAAATGCCCAGAACAGGGAGAGGGAGTATCTTGTGTGAGCAACAGCAAAGAGGCCCATGTTACTGCATCACAGGTTTGTGGAGGAGAAGAAAGTGTAAGAAGAAAGGAAAGGGAGTA
The DNA here is from genome assembly GCA_028646595.1 of Phalanger gymnotis. NCBI lineage: Eukaryota > Metazoa > Chordata > Mammalia > Diprotodontia > Phalangeridae > Phalanger > Phalanger gymnotis. Next base: position 275,484,382 of record CM053624.1, on the reverse strand, counting down.
AGAAGCCAGGTCATGAAGGGCTTTGAATGCCAAACAGAGGATTTTACTGTCTTTAAAGCCACACTATGAGTGGAAAAGGAAGTGGCCTGGCCACAGAACAAGATTGATAGACCACAAATGGATGAGCAGCCAGGTGATGAATTGGCATACCAATACAATACCAAAAGAACCAGAGAAAGGTCTCCAGTATGTGGAAGAAATCCTCTATGGAGGTTTTACAGAAAGACATGCACAGAAATCCAACAGAACACAAAGTGGTGGATGGGTTATTGATCTCAGTAGGGGGAGAGCACACAACTAGATGAGATCAGAGATCCATGCAAATAATAAAGAAGTTTTATTTTCTCTTTTTTATCCATCTTTCTAGAATGTTTTGAATTCCCTCCCAGTTTTGACCAGTCACTCTCCTATGAATAGGGCATAATAGAGAGAGCATTGGATTTCCAGTGCACAGAATTGAATTTAAATCTCAGCTCCATTACTTACTCCCTATGTTTCTTATTCTCCCTGGACCCCAGTTTCTTTATCTTTTAAACGAAGAGGTTGGCAGTGATGATATCTAGGACAAAATTTAGCTCCAAATCCTATTAAATCACTTAACTCTGTTTGCCTCAGTTTCCTCACCTGTAAAATAATCTAGAGAAAGAAATGGCAAACCACTCCAGTATCTTTGCCCAAAAAACCCTCAATAACAGACCCTAGCATCCTAAAGGCTTTGAATCAAAACTGAACACTCTTACTGAGCTGAGACCCTTTTACTTGGTCCTTCTCTTAGGAATGTTGAAATCACTATCCTTAGGAGATCAGATAGGGGTGCAGGCTAGGGAGCCTGGGACAATTTTCATTCTGTTCTGCCCATTTTGATTAGGTCTTCATTCTTGTGAACGGCCAATCCATCCACCAGATTAACAAAAAATAACGAAGCTGATAAAACTGTCATTGCTCTTAGAAATGATGACTTCAAAATTGCCGTTTAAAAATCCATCTGATTTATTGCTTTGGCAGGGAAGGCATGGCTTTCTGTATGGGCTGTCTCTTCCCTGATCCAGCTCGGTGCTCTTTGTCAGTGCAATTTAAACCGGGCCCTGCATACACTGGAAGCAAGGAAAAATTATATTCCTCATTTTCCATCTAAGTGGCACTAATAATCTTCTTCCTGGGACACTTGACATTTTCTGGAGTGTCGTCCGGAGTGCTCAGAGAAGATGGCTAACAGATGGGGTCTGTCATAGACACCGCGGTACTAGGCAACCCCAAATGCCAAAGGGAATGGGAAAGAAAAGTTGTCAGGCAAAGGAAGATAACAGTCCTGAATAGGGGGGAAAACCAACATGCCCCTTGCCTACCAGGAATCATGGTTAACTGTTTGTTTTTCTAAGGTGAGAGCTGTGCCTTGAATAACACATTATGTAACATAGGATTCCAGAGGGGAAGGTATACCATATTTATTGACAATGTATTATATGAATCAGCAGTTAGCCTTCAATTTTCATTTTGGGGTCTATTCCCCAACTCAGACAAAATTGACTAACTCTCAGATGGTTTTACGAGAAATCTCAGTTATGCTCAATTCATTTAAGTGATCCCATATCTTGTTGTTTGGGGACACATGACCTGATTTTCAACTGCTTTTGCAGATGATAAAAAATAGGGCTAGAGAGTAGAGGAAGATGCTTTAGTTCACATGATAGCTGAAAAAGAAATAGATCTAACATCTTAAGATAATAGCTTTAGAGCTGGAAGGAATCTTAGAATCATCAAATGGGAGGGCCTGAATTCTAATCCTGGATCTTTTAGTGTGTGACTTTGAGTCAGTCATGTTCTTTTTTGGGTGGGCCTTAGTCTCCTCCTCTGTGGAATGAGAGATTTAGGTCAGATGACCTCTAAGCTAATGTCTGCTTTACATCCTATACTCTTTCTAAAATATTTATTGATGCATCCAAAGATCCCCCTTTGGAGAAATCTGTTCTTTTATCATGGCTTACAATTTGTTTTCCTATACTTAATCCGTATTGGTTAGAGTTCAAATTGGCAGAAGCCCTTTAAAAAAAGCCAACTATGCAGAGTCAATCCTCCAGAGACTACCTGGGAGGAAGAAAGTTAATTAGAAACAGCTGAGGCAGAGCACCAGCTCCACAGGCCTCCAGTGTATAATGGGGGTTGGAGCTCCTGATGAGAGAATGGAACTTCCCCTTCAACAAATTGTTTGAGGATTAAGGTTGGTGGAGAAAGGTGACTATGCCAGAGAATTTGTCCTGAGAGTTGGTTGTTTTTCAGTCACATCTGACTCTTCATGACCTCATTTGGAGGTATTCTTGGCAAAGATAGACTAGAGTGGTTTGCCACTTCCTTCTCCAGTCTGTTTTACAGATGAGGGAACCGAGGCAAACAGGATTAAGTGACTTGCCCAGGGTCACACAGCTAGGAAGTGTCTGAGGCCACATTTGAACTCAGGCCTTGCTGACTCCAGGCCCAGCACTCTATTTGTTGTGTACCACATAGCCTACCTCTATATACTAGCTCTCCTTCACAGGCTTGTGAGGAAAAGGCTTTGCAAACACTAAAGTAATAGAAAAAAATGCCAATTATTCTACTAAAAGAAGGAATATTATTTATTTCTGGTAGGCTACCTAGAGATGACTTGTTGTTCAGTCATTTCAGTCACATCTGACACTTTGTGACCTCATTTGGAGTCTTCTTGGCAAAGATACTGCCATTTCCTTCTCCAGCTCATTTTACAGATGAGGAAACTGAGACAAAAAGAATCAAGTTACTTTTCCAGGGTCACATAGCTAGCACACGTCAGAGGAAGGATTTGACTCCAGGCCTAGTCTTCTATCCACTGTACCATGTAGCTGCCCAGTGTCCCGAGAATAAGGGATAGCAAAACTTTGGAGATGTAGTACATCATGGCTTGTAGGAAATTATTAAGTAACAACGAGTTCTGAATGACATCAATCAAAGAACAAGATTCCTGCTGAGGATAGGATGAGAGAAGCTATTATAAGTAACATAAAAGAAAAGGTCGACTTCTTATACTTAATGGTTTTCTTTTCCTTGGAGAACTACTTGACCTCTATTTGCCTGGCAAGGTTAATACTTTGTTATAAGTAATAAACTACATCTTGTGACCTTCTATTGGATAAGAGACTGATAGAAGAGCATTGGAAAAGACGCTGATGTTGGGAAAGATTGAGGGCAAAAGGAAAAGGGAACCACAGAGGGTGAGATGGATAGATGGTGTCATAGAAACAGTGCACATGAATGTGGATAGACTTTGAGAGATAGTGCGGGGTAGAAGAGCCTGGCATGCTATAGTCCATGGGGTCACGAAGAGTCCGAAATGACTGGACAAGTGAACGACAACAACAAAGAAAGAGGACAGATGGTGTCTAGTTTCATCTTCCTATCTCTCCCATCATCTAGAGTGTGTAATGAATATTATATTGAATTGAGTATGTAAATGGAATTGAAAATGTAAATCGTGATATTGTTAAACGTGTGTGCAGTGTGTACACACAGGTGAATGAATGCTGATGTGTTTGTTTCCTTGTCATTTCAGCTGTCCATGCCTAAATGCCTATTATGGCTACCATTCATTCTGTGGCATCAAATAGGGAAAATTGGTCCTGAGGATGATTTCCCAAGACCCATTAGGATTTGTTTCAGTCTTCTGACACCGGTGGAATCTTTTCCATCCCCACCACAAATATGAAACTAAGCAAAGGGAGATTAAAGATAGAAAAAAAGAAAGTTTCATTCCAAAGTATTTATCGAGTGCCAATAGTATGCTCAGCCCTGTGCAGATATAAGATCAGAAGAAATACACCTTGATCCATTGAGTTTCTATTTTGTTTGGGAGACAAAACTCATATACCCGAAAGAGCAATTAACATTATATGGAGTGTAATGGTTAGATTGTGTGGCCTAGAGAAAAGTCAATTCAGGGTGAACTGGAGTGGCTGTAGAAGGCTTCTTGGAAGACACAGGGCTTGAGTTAGGCCTTGAAGTTCAGATGGGATTTGGCTAGTCAATTTTTCACCCACGATATCCGGCCTAATTGCTCTGGTGACTCAGGTACTACACCAATATGCATGTCAGTGGTTCTATACTGGCATGAGTGTAGCCCACATAATCTGGTAAAGCGGTCATCCTGGTTCCCTGGATGAAACTGGATAATAACAAACGCAAGCACTTATTTATTGCTCTAAGGTTTGCAAAGTACTTTACAAATGTTAAATCATTTGATCCTCACCACAATCTTGGGAAGTAGTTGCTATTATCATCCCTATTTTACAGAAAAGGAAACGGAGGCAGGCAGCAGTGAAGAGATTTGCCCAGGGTTACACAGCTAGTAAGAGTCTGAGGCTAGATTTGAACTCAGCTCTTCCTCTTCCCTTCCTCACCTTCCTTCCAGGTCTGGTGCTCTATCACCTAGCTACCTTCCTATAAACACAGAGGTGAAATGGATCTGTAGAATGTCAGACATGGAAGGAACCTCGAGATAATGTCATCAAAGGATCACAGCAGCATAGCTTTTCAGCAATAAAGGATCTTAAGACCGTCTAGTACAATCCCCTCATTTTATAAAAGGACACTCAGGCCTACAGTGGATCAATGATTCGTCCAAGTCGACAAAGGGAGTGGCAGAAGCAGGACTGAACCCTAGGTCCTTTGACTCCCAAAGCAGCGATCTTGCCATTTTATCATAATGCCTCCTATCCCTTCATTGGGCAGATGGAGCCGCTGAAATCCTGATAGGGAAGAACACTGCTCAGGATTATACAGTAAATTAGTTAGTGACAGTCAGGGCTAGAACCCAGGACTCTTGACTTCATGCCCAGTAATCCCACTACTGAAATGTTCTAGAATATTTAAACAAATGAAAAACCAACAACAAGCTTATAAGCCGGTGATGAAAGACTTCATTGTCTCATTAGGTCCCAGTTGGTGGGAAGTAGGTTTAAAGGGAGCTCATTTGAATTAGGATTTTCTCTAAAAAGGGTAAAAAAATGAGGAATGCAGCCCTTAGAGCAGGGAGCAAAGAGAACGGGCCTTACGCTCAGCCCAAGTCCCATGTCTTACAGGAATCCTTTTCTGCCCCAAATGATCTTTCTCGTTTCTGAACTCCTAGAACATTTGGTGTTTATAATATACAATGTATCCCTGAGTCACACCCAGACACAGATACACAGACACACAGACACACAGACAAACACATACACACATAGATACAGACACAGACACCACACACACACACACACACATACTGCCCTGTCTGTGGCCTTCACTGTTTCACGTATGTGAAGCTTGTCTCCCCAGCTGGGGAGTGAACTTCCTGAAGGCAAGATTCATTGAGTCTGTCACTTCTCTGAATCTTCCACATGAGGTGGAGAGTATGTTTCTCTTTGATATCCCCCTGACCATAAGCTCCCTAAAGACAGGGTCTGGGTCTCTTCTTCCTCTCGTTTCTGTTTTTGTCCCACCCTATCTCATCCTGGACTAGCTGAACACAGAACTGAGCAAAGAGCAGGGTTCAGTGAACACCTGATGGATGGATGGACAGACTGATAGATGAATGGAAGGATGGACTAACAGATAGATGGATGATTTCTGCCATCCTTACATTTCTCACTGCCATACAGTTCCTGCTGGCCTTCAGATGCCTTCCTCTGGGAACCTCAGCAGAGCTGAGGTCTTTCTCCACAGGGTGGATGTCCAAGGGCCAAAGTCTTAAGTTGGCATATGTTGTAGTGGAGATGGTATTCTCTGTCTGTCATGCAAATGTCAGAACCAGAGGAGGTGTGTCAGCTGACAAATCAGGCAGCAACTATTTTTCTCTGGAACATCTGGAATTCTCTGTTGTGTGTGAGACACTTTGAAAGGAAGCAGCTCTTGGAATGTTAGCTCCCACTTTCTTATCTTATTCTCCTGCCTAGACCTCTAATCTTTTTTTTTTTTAAATTACTAAGCATTTGCTAAATGGGTACTATGTTCCAGGCACTGTTCTGAGCAATGGGAGACAAAGACAAAGGCAAACAATTCCTACCCTGCCTTGCCCTCAAGGGTCTTCATTCAAGTGGGTATGGACAGGGGACAATTATCCAGAATATAAATAATTACTTCACATAATGCAAGGATATCCACTTGAACATGAGGGAAAACAATGAGAAACAATCCTAGTAGCTATGGTGCAGTAATAGGCACATAGATGGGCAGCTAGATAAAGTGGATAAAGTGCCAGGCCTAGAGGCAGGAAGACTCATCTTCCCGAGTTCAAATCTGGCCTCGGACACTTACTAGCTGTGTGACCTTGGGCAAGTCATTTAACTGTTTTCCCTTTAGTTCCTCATCTATAAAATGACTGCAGAAGGAAGGGCAAAGCACTCCATTATCTTGGCCAAGAAAACCCAAAATGGGGTTTTGAAGAGATGGACACGACTGAAATGGCTGAACAGCAGCAGCAGCAGTAGCATACATCTGAGTAGGACTCAGCATACATTGGTCCAGAGCACAAGCATTCAAGAGAACCAAGATGTGTCTGCCAATGCTTAATTGTAGATTAGGAAAAACAAAGCTAGACTTCTAATTATGAAAATGAAAAGGGCCAGGCATATGATATTCTTCAGTCAGGTCTAACTTTTTGGGACCCCGTATGAGGTTTTCTTGGCAAAGATACTGGAATGGCTTGCTATTTCCTTCTCCAGTGGATTAAGGCAAAACGAGGTTAAGTAATTTGCTCAGGGTCACACAGATAGTGAATGACTGGGGCTGGATTTGAACTCAGGTCTTCCTGACTTCAGACACAGAACTCTATCCACTGAGCCTAGGCACCTAATATATGCTTATAAATTGACTGACTGACTTTTCCTGGGATGAAGAGGGAATCTGTTGATCCATGTTTTAAAATACATTTAAGAAAAAAATGGAATGGCTCATCATACATATTCAGAGTTAAAAAATATCATTCATGGAACTAGATATTTTGGGGGAAAAGCCATTGAATTCAGGACAAAGGACTAGATTTAAAATTGTATATATGTATATTTCTTTTCCAAATAACCAGTTGTATAAACTCTGCTGTCTTTTTCTTTTTCTTTTAGACTAGTTTGCCTGTGAGGAAGTCCTAACATTTACAAAAATAGGAATTTAACCTCAAGCTTCAGGAAGCTATAGAAAACGTGCCTTCCAATTCCACTCCATTCAGCTCAATTACTGTGTCCCGAGGGCCTGCTGGGGTTTTCCCAGCCTTGAAAAAAATCTTGTTTCAGATTCTAAGCCATTCAATGAATTATATCCTGCCTGTTACTAAGGCACAGATTCTTCTGTATTTCGAATGCTGTTCCCTGCCTTGCATTGCCCCTTAGCCTCCATCTTGATGCAGAACTCTGTGTGAGAGCCTTAGTTTTCTTAGAAGTATCCCAGAATCATAAATTTAGAGCTCATTTCCCACAACCCTCTCATTTTATAGATGAGGATGCTGAGGCACAGAGAGGTTGAGGGCTTTGTCCAAGATATCCCAGGTAGAAATGGTAGAGCTAGAATTCTAACCCATGTGCTCCAACTCCACAGCCAGGGCTAATTCTACTGCATGTCACATTTAAAGCAGGAGAAAGGGCTCATGGCTTCTCAAGGATTAAAAATAAGGAGCTCTCCATTGTCTGTTTCACTGTGATGCTGACAGTCTATACTGGTTCTGCCACATCCGTCTAGAAATGGGTTTGATGATCTTGTTGACTACACCTGGGCTCCAGTCTCAGATAAATCACTTATTTGCTGTGAGATTGCCCCTAGCTGTTCTCTGATGTATGATGTGGAGGCTGCATAAGACAACCTCAAAGGTCTCCTCAGGTTCTGACATTCTTTGGCCCCATGCTGCAGCAGATGGGTTTCAGCCAACGCTTCTTGGATGATGCTATCTGGGCCCTCTACAGAGCGGCTATGGTGAGGATGGCAGGAGCCTTGGTCCTATGTTTCTTAATCTAGAGCCTACTGTATCCATTGCGTTTACTGGTTGGGATAATTAAAGAGCCTGGAAAAAGTAACATGAAGCAAGGCCTTGCTAAGTCTCAGTAAGAAAATTTTAGTACTTGAGGGGTTAGTCTGGTGTGGTATAGTGGAAAGGAGACTGGATTTGGCTTTAGAGGTGTTCAAATCCAACTCCAAGAGAATTCTGTGTAAGTCAAGATAGGAGGGAGTGAGGCAGGGAACAGCATTCAAAAATATAGAAGGATCAGTGATGTAATAGACAAGATGTCATTCACTGAAAGAGTTAGAATCTCTGACAAGTTTTTACAGGAGTGGGAAAAACCCAGCAGGTCTTCAAGACTCAGTAATTGAGCTGGATGGAATGGAATCAGACCTTGAAAATTTTACATAAATTCCTTGGGTCTCAATTTCCACCTGTGTAAAATGACAGGGTTAGATTAGTCTCTAATGACCCTCCTAGGACTAAATGATTCGAACACTTTCCAGTCTTTTTCTATGACATAAGGATATAGACTCAAAGGACAGTCTTCAGCTTTCTCATGCCCGAGTCTTTGTCCATACTATTCCTCAGACCTGGATAGAAGACATGCATATAAATGCCACCTCCCTCCACTTCCACTTTGGGTAAGCCATGCCCCTTTTGTTCATAGAAGACAAGTGGAGTTTATGAATATGAAGAGAATAAAATTATGGGTATAAGAGGGAACTTGGTCTGTGAGGACAAGATATTATTGTAGAAGCTAAAGGCCCCTATCAGTGATCACAGAGACATAAGGAATACAGACAGCAAGAAAGAATGTATGGAGGGGATTTTATTTCACGATTGGTAAGGTTAGAAATTTTAGCATAGGACTAGTAAGGTTCTTTGACGTTGGAACTGGCAGAGGACAGACTCACAAGAGAAAGGCAGCATAATGTAATGAAAAGAGCAATGCATTTGGAGTTGGAAAGCCTGAGTTCTAATGTGAATAAATAGCTTTGCTACTTACTACTTGTGTGACCTTGGGGCAGGTCTATGCCTCAGTTTACCTCTTTGTAAAATGCTGTAGACAGACAAGATGAAGTCTAAGGTCTTTCCAACTCTAAAATCCTGTGGCAGTTTTTCTTGGGCCTAAGTGGACTCCTGTGATCTGTTAGACCCTGGCTCATTGTGATAAAAGCCAGCAGGGTCCCATGTGGGGTTTACCCTTACAGAGAGAGGCTGGCATTTGCTCAGCTATGAAATGTAGGCAAACATGGAGCTGCCTTAGGATGCTCTCCATGGAACTGAATCTGCTTGACTTTCTGGAGTTTAAAGGCCATCTTTGACAACGCCTCTATTTATTCTTCAGATAGAACCAGAGGGCTCTGGAAGGGGCTCTTACACACACCCTTGAAAGTTAATTTCTAGCTGTTTAAGGCATAATCTTGGTGACATGAAGTAGCTGCAGTGAGGTCCGCTGGAATGAGCCTGGGGCTTGGAGGCAGGAGGGATCTGGATCCCACACTCACTAGCTCCTCTTGACTCCAATTAAGTCATTTCATCTCCCCAAGACTCAGTTTCCTTGTCTATCAAATGGATATCATAATAATTGCATTATCTATAGTTACAGGGGTTTTGTGTGAAAATCATTTTATCTGTCTTAAAATGCTGCAGAAATATAGCTGTTATTATGTGATAGTTTAGGAGAAGGTGATATGTGTATAGTACTTAGGGACATGGAGTTAGAATGGATAGAGAGTTGGCCTTGGAGTCAGGAAAAGATCTAGGTGCAAGCGTCACCTTGGGTGATACTGGCTGATACCATATGGTAACATCATAAGAGCTCATATGTTGACAGCACATGGAGGCCCAGAAGGCAAATGAGATACTTCTGATTTGATTCTCACAACAATTCTACAAGGGAGGTGTAGTTATCTCCATTTTTCAGAAGAGGAAACTAAAAGTGACTGGCTGTGTGTCACAAAACTAATAAGTGTCAGAGGTGGTGTTTGAACCCAGGTTTCTGCTGATTTTGGGTCAGCATTCTTTCCTCATCTGGGTATCGTGCCTCACTGCAAAGCCTGCAGAAGGACAGCTGTTTCTTGTTTTAGGACTCTTTTCTCCCTAGTTGGTCCTCTATACATCTCTCTATCTCTTTCTTGCTCTCTCGCTCTCCCTCCTCTCCTCTCTTTCTCTCTCATTCACTCTCTCAATCTTTTTCTCTCTCCCTCCCCTTCTCTCTTTTTCTTTGTCTCACTTCCTCCCTCTTTCTCTTCTCACCTCTCTCTTCCTGTCTTCTCTCTCATTCTTTTTTTCTTTCTCCCTCTCATTTTGTCTTCTCTTTATCTCTCTCCCTCTCTTTTCTCTATTTCATTTTTTTGCCTTCTGCTTCTTTCTCATTTTTCTCTCTCATTTTCATTCTCTCTTCTCTCTCATTTATTCTTTCATTCTCTCTCAATCTCTCTGTCCTCCATCTCTCTTTTTCTCTCTTTATGTCTCCCTTCTTCCCTCCTCTCCTCACCTCTCCCTTCCTCTTGCTCTTTCTGTTTTTTTCTCCTTCTTTCTCTCCCCACCTTTCCTTTTTCCTCTCTCCTTCCTCCTCCATCCCTCTCTACCTCTCTCTGTTTCTATGACTCTGTTTGTCCCTCTCTGTCTCTGTGACTGTCTCTGTCCTTTTCTGTCTCTGAACCAATTTCTCTCTCTCTCTCTCTCTCTCTCTCTCTCTCTCTCTCTCTCTCTCTCTCCCTCTCTCTTCCCCTCTCTCTCCCCCTCTCCATATTTTTGTCTTTCATTCTTACACCCTTTCCCCAGAGTACCCCAAGTTCTAACTGATGGTCAAGTCTCTTTACATTCTAACTCTCTATCTCAAGGTGCTTCAAGTACTATATGAATATCCATTATTCCTATACTACCACATACGAACAGCTCTGACTCGATGACCCCATGTGCTTGTAAGTTACTTCTTGTGTGCGGGTCATAGTTTCCCCATTTTACAAATGAGGAGTTGGACTTGATGGCCTCTGAGGTGCCTTCTAGTTCTATTCCTATGACCTTATGAGCCCAGGACTTGGCTATCACAGAACAATGTGCTCCAAGAGTGAAGTAAGAAGAATGAGGAAATCAACATACATAATGACTCCAACAATGTAAATAAAAACAATAACAACAGAATAAACTTACCTTTTGTCATTATAGTAACCAAGCTCAGCCCTAGAGAACAGATGAGAAATGGGACCTTGCTTTCATCTTTCAGAGGTGGGAGAACATGGGTGTGGAATACTGCATATGCTGTCAGACACTTTTGATGTGTCGCTAGGGTTTTCTTCCCCACTCTGAACTATGGCAGCATATGATGGACACAAAGCTTGCCTTGGAGCTAGAAGTCTTAAGTTAAAGTCACACTTCTAATGCCACAAGCTGATTGACCTCTCAGTACTCAGGTTAATGCTCTAAGACTAAGAGGTACCGAGGAATTTCCGCCTTGTATTGGTAAGGGGGCTTCCTCATCCGGGAGTTCCCTATAACGACTGAAATCACAATTGCTATCCCTGTTACAGGAGATGGCTCACTGAGAAGGGCAGGGAAGAGAGACAGATTCAGAAATGGAGAGAATGTAAAAAACAAAAAAAAAATAGAAGTAAAAGTAAGATTTGTTCCACTTACTAGGCTGCCTGGCAAGCAGAGACCTAGGTTCAGATGGGAAAGGACTCCTGTGGAGAGCCTGTCTTCCTTTGAAAACCACGTCCCGCATGGTGCCAGGCTCTCCTTTTCCCCTCTCTCCAGATACTCCATGACCAGCCTTGCCCTATCCTGTTTGCAGCCTGGGTCACAACAGGAATGCTCTAAGAACCTATTGCAAAAGCAAATTTTCTCTCCCTTCTTTAATTACAAAAGCCATAAATATGTTTCTCAACTCCCTGACATTGATAATACAATATAGAGGGGATGGAGGAGGAGTTAGGGAATTACAAGACTAAAAGGAGCTGGTAGGACAGAAGTTTTGTACCCCCTTGTACTGATTTTAAGCTGCTTTTGGGCTGAGCTTTGTCAGCCCCGGCTCTGCCAGCTGAGCTGCCCAGTTCTTGAGCCTGGACTGTGGAAAGACCCGGTGGACTTACTTGGCACCCTGTTAATGGCTCTGAGTGGCCGGAGAACGCGGACGGTCCGGATGGCAGAAAGGCTGACATTGTGTCCATCCAGAGAATACTCCATCATGCTGGAGGGAAAGAGACAAAGAGATCAGTTCAGACTAGAAGGCATGGGCAGAAGTCATAGAATCTGAGTGGAGATGGCCCCCAGAGCTCCATGTTATATGGCAAATCAGTACTGGGGAGGGGTTCAGGGTCAGGTTGGAGAGGTGGATGGCCTACAAGTGTTCAGGACTTTAAATGCTAGGCTGGGCAGCATGGACATTATCCTACAGCCAATGGGGAGCCAGTGTAAATACTTGGGGATGGGAGCGAAATGATGAATTGATTGAATGATTGAACAATAATCTCATATTACATATTAAGTGCAGGGTGAAGTATGTGGGGAAGAGGATGGAGAGAGGGTGACCAGTTAGGAGGCAGCTGTAATTGTAATGGAAGGAGGGGGAACTGACAGCATGGGAGTGGGAACAGTAAGGAGGGAAAAGTCTTATTTATCCAAGTTAAGATCCAGGAAAGGGTGTTTGCTAATTTGGCTACAAATAAAGACATTTAGGGAAAAACCTAATCAGGGCCTATCATGCTCGAGTGCTTCTCAATACTTTTGAGCTTCTCAGGAGAAACAATAGGGTATAGAGCAAGTAGGTGGCTAAGTGGATAGAGCTCCGGACCTGGACTCAGGAAAACCTGAGTTCAAATCCAGCCTCAGACACTTAGTAGCTGAGTGACCCTGGGCAAGTCACTTAACCCTATTTGCCTCATCTGTAAAATGAGCTGGGGAGGGAAATGGCAAACTATTCTGGTATCTTTGCCAAGAAAACCCCCAAAAGGGTTTATGAAGAGTTGGATATAACTGAAAGATGACTAAACAACAACAAAAGCATGCTACAGTAGAAAGAGCACACTGGATTCGGGGTCCTCTAAGGACCCAGACTCAGATCCTAACTCTTTCATTTATTGCCTGTGTGACCTTAGGCAAGTTAAGTTCTTTGGGCCTCAGTTTCTTCATCTGTAAAAGCAGGGGCTTGAAATGTATGACCTCTATGGTCTCTTCTACCTCTATATCTATGATCTTATGACAGTGACCTTGCTTTCCTACCCCCTGCTCGTGGAACAGTGAGAGAGGCATAAGCTCCTTTGGGAGAGCAGAGAATGCCAAATCCTCTGTATTTGTGTCTCTAGTACTAAGCACGGTGCTTGGTACATAGCAGATATTTAATAAACACTTGCTGATGGACCAATTGATCCACGAAACTGAACAGTTGCTTGGCCTTCTGGGTAAGGAATAAGGCTAGAACCCAGCCAGAGAGACCCGCAATATGGATGAGCCCACAGTCCCACCAGGTGATGTCATCAGGAAGCCTGGCAGAAACTACTTATGACCATGAGCATGACCATGGTAGCATAGCAGGACTACCAAAGGGTGGGGAAGACAAGTAGCTACACTAGAAATGACAACGACCACCACCACCACCACTACAAAGCAAGAACAAAAAATATTTGGCTAGAAACAATCAACCGCCTGAATTGTGACCTCCTGATCTAGTATGAACATCCTTGACTCTGCCATTATGCCTGCTAGGGCGATGACCTGTTTCCCTTTTGTCTTGGTTCCTTGGATCTTGCTTTATGTCCCATTGCCTCCCAACACAGAGCCGGGGGGGAACTACCATACTCCATGTCTCCTCACTGACCTCCATCCCTGGGCTTGTCTAGGAATTTCTTTAATCACTGGAACACACAGACCGTACTCCAAGTTCTCCAAATGAATAGTTGTATTTCACAGAATTCCATATCCTCTGGTCCAATCCTCTCATATCATAATGGAAGAAACTGAAGCCCAGAGAGGGAATGCAACTTGCTGAAGGTCACACAGCTCACTGAGGCTAATACCAAGGTTTTTGGTTATCTCCCCACCCCCACACCCCCACAAGCTTGGCCTCTTCCCACAGCAATACATTGCTCACAGAAAGGACCAATGGGCAGCTAAGGAGAAACCCATTGGTAGACTTCAAAAGAGTGTGGTTTTTCTTCCTCTCTGGTTATCCAGCTCTGCCTGGCCCCTGTCTTTTGGATTTGTACCTAGACCAAGGGCACACATTCTGTGCCTCTGTCCAAATCCCGGGGGCATCTGAGGGGTACTTGTGCCAGACCTATAGTTGTCCAGCCTGGCTCCCACACCTGAACCCTGGTGAGTGGAGCAGCCCAAGAGCCCAGGAGGTTCCTGAACTTATTGTATTTGGTCTGGCTGTGCCTCATGGCTGGTCTCAGAGCTCCCACTTCTGAGCATGGTCTTAGCTTTAGGATAGTGCCCTCTGGTCCATGACCTCAGTCTAGTCAGTAACAGCTCCTGTTCTTCCCTTTGGTTTCTCCTAATTGAACTCTGTCAGATGATCCTGGGGAATTTTATGGTCCTGACAGAGACAATGGTTCTGTGAATAACTATCTGCTCCAGGTACATGGCCAGAAGAGCAGGATGAGAAAATCAGAACAAGGCAGATTCCCAGTTCATCAACCACATCCAGGATCTAGACTTCCTTCCCTTTTATTGGCACTGGAGGGACTTTTTCCAGTCCCCAGTTACCTGGGAGAGAGATAAGACTTCTGCTTTCCCTCAGAGGGCAGAACAAGAAGCACGGATAGAAATGTCTAGTAAAGTGGTCTTCTGAGGGACCTGGACTGACCCTCAGCTTCCTCTAAGACTCTGGGGTTGGCTTAGGATGGCACAGCATCATGACATGTCAAAACCCAAAGGATGAATCATACTCAGAGACTCTTTAAGGCAAACGAACTCCCAGCTGGCTTGTTCCAATCTGCAAAGATGCCCAACTGCAGTCCTGGCATCCTTAACAGATACATCTCATAAGACTTAAAAATGTGCCAAGAGAGTAAATGTTCCCATTTTGGGAAGCTTCGAAGGTGTGTGGTATGTAGAGAGATTCCCTCTAATTGGATGGATTTATTGGAGCCAGCCCAGAGCATAGCACTAAAGCCTTCTTCTCTTCTGAGGATGACATCGTTAGGTTTGAGGCTGCCAGCATGGAACACTGAGCCCATGCATAGAAAATACTCATGGAGAGGCCTAGATGGAGCTGAAACCCTCACTAAGTGGCATGCATTAATTATAGTGAATAGTCATAGACCAAAGGCCTCAGCTGTCAGGGTGCCACACTGGGGACTGGGACTGGGCTTGGACTTCACAGGCTTTCTGCAGCGGCCCCCACTGCAGGGGCCACTACAGTCCTGCGTTTGGATGATGGAACATAGAGTGTTAGAACTGGAGGGGCCCTTAGAACAGAGAACACTGACTGGCAGAGCTACAGGGGCCTTTGGAACATACGGCAGAGAATGTCAGAATCCAGCCATGTCCTTAGAACAGGACACAGAATGGCAGAATTGGAGGAGCCCTTAGAATATGGAAGACAGGATGTTAGCGCTGGAAGGGACCTTAGAACTCAGAACAGAGAATGTCAGAACCAGAAGGAGTATTAGAGATCAGTTAGTCCAAAATTTATACTTTGTGTCCCAGTCTCTAAACTTCTAGCTGGCATGGTGATTAGACTGCTGGACTTGGAGTCAGGAAGACCTGAATTTTGAATCCTGCCCTAGAAACCAACTTATGACCTTGGGCAAGTCACTTAGCCTCTGACAGTCTCAGTGTCCTCATCTGTAAAATGGGAGTAACAACTGAGTCTAACACATGGATTCTTGTGAATACTAATGCACACATATGTATATATAAAATAATTTTTTAAAAACTTGAGGGATCATTGTTTGTGACTATTAGTAATGAAATAGCTGACTAAATATATAGTGCTTCCTATGTGCCAGCACTGCACTAAGCCCTTTATAATTATTTCATTCAATCCTCACAACAACCCAGAGAGGCAGATACTGTTAATATCCCCATTTTACAGGTGTGGAAACTGAAGCAAACAAGGGTTAAGTGACTTGCCCAGGGTCATACATCTGGTAAGTGTCTGAGGCCAGATTTGAACTCCAGTCTTCCTGACTCCAGGCCCAGTGCTCTATCCACTGCACCACCTGACTGCTTCTGTACCACTTAGCTCCAGGCAAGGGCTAGGTATTATTTACCTCTCTTTCTTCCCACAGTATAGCCCCAAATATGCTTTTATTCATTCAAGCTATTTGTGTGATAGCAAGTTCTTTAGCGTCCTAGATTCTCAGAGCTGGGAGGGATCTTTGGCATCACCGTGGTTTAACTCTCTCACTCTGTGAATTGATAACTTTGAAAATATCCCAAAGAGCTGGTCATCCATCCTTGGCTTGAATAGTTCTAGTGACAGTGAATTCATTACATCCCAAAGCGTCCTCCTCTCTTCCCAGTGAATACGCATTGTTAGGAAGGTCTTCCTCAGCCAAAATCAGAACCCCTGTAATTTCTGCCTACTGCTCCTAGTTCTCTTCTCTGGGGTCAGGCAGGACCAATCTATTCCTCATTTCATATACTTGCATAGAGCTATCATAATCTCCTTACATTTCCTCTCCCCAGGCTAAACAACTCTTGTTCATTCACTGATCTTTATATGACTTGCTTTTCATTCTCTTCCTAATCCTTGTCGTTCTCTGGGACTTAGTTTCCTTACCTATAAATGGAGATCACATAAGAGCACTTCTTAAATAGTTTGACATTATTCCTGAGTCGCTAGGTGGCTCATTGGATAGAGTGCTTGGCCTAGAGTCAAGGAGACTCACCTTCCTGAATTCAAATCTGGCCTCAGGCACTTACTAGCTGTGTGACCCTGGGCAAGTCACTTAATCCTGTTTGCCTCAGTTTCCTCATCTGTAAAATGAGCTAGAGAAGATAATGGCAAACCACTCCAGTATCTTTGTCAAGAAAGTCCAAATGGGGCAGCTAGGTGGTACAGTGGATAGAGCCCTGGCCTGGAGTCAAAGTCCAAATGGGGCAGCTAGGTGGTACAGTGGATAGACCCCTGGCCTGGAGTCAGAAGGACCTGGGTTCAAATCTAGCCTCAGATACTTACTAGCTGTGTGACCCTGGACAAGTCACTTAACCCAATAGCCTCCAAAAAAAGAAAACCCTGAACGGGGTTGCAAAGAGTCAGATGTGAATGAAAAGTGACTGAACAACAACAAAAATGTTCCTGTGACCATGAAGGGCTACTTTAGGGGGAATCATTATACACTTGGGGTACTACATAGGCTCTCAGGCTCAGAACAACAAAGTTTATAAACCACTTCCATGTGGGCAGAGCCTTCTGGTCCTAGGGTGATCTCAAGGTCTCCCCCATTCACAGTCTAGGCTATTGACCCAGCCAGTATCCCTGAGGCAGGGGATGAGGCTCAAGTCTGTGCTGTGGATTTGCTGGTAGACCATTTTTTCCCTTTTCTTTGTGTTCTTGGTGGACATGGGCCATGGATTAAAATTTCTGCTGTTTAGGCAGAAGCAATTTGCTGCAAGAAAATCCCATGACCATCTGTTGCAGCAGCTCAGAGTTGTAGCTTGGCTTGCTGTTTCTCTGCTTATCGCTTCCCTTCCTCCATAACTCTGTTATTAGTGTAATCAACTCACTTAGGGAGGCTGGGCCGGGGGTGGACAGCATGCATTTAATCCTCATTCTGTGGCTTATTGGAGTGCCCAGAATAATTCCAATGCATCTCCAATCCCCGGACTGAGGAGAAAGAGACTACACTGGGCCTTGAGCTATTGTGACTTTCACTAGCCCAGAAAGCTCAGAGACATTTTCCCAAAGTCTTTTGGCAAAGAAATCATCCCATGGTACTCTGACTGTCCAAAGAAAAGAACAGATAAACCTGGGGGGCCAATAGGGGTACTGGAACCTAAGCTGATGGGGAAGGTAGAGAATGGGTGTACTGCAGGGTACCTGGTTGGGCATTGTTAACCCAGTCCTAATAACTGAAATAAAAATTCCTTATATTTCAATTTATACCCATAGGATCACATGTCAGAGCTCAAAGGTGCCTTAGAGGCTAGCCAGTCCAACCTTCTCATTTTATAATCAGGAAACAGAGGTCTAGAGAGGTTAAGTTATTCCCCCAAAGTCACATTGGTATTCTGTGGGAGAGATGGGGTTCAAACACGGGTCTTCTGACTCTGAAATCCAGTAGATTTTTCAATGCCCCATGCTGCAAATGAACTTATATACTAGTATCTGGGCATACAGAGAAAAATGTAAAACTCTGCCTGCCCTCAGGGTGCTTATATTCTACTATTGGCAGAGGCAGATATGAGATGTATTCAGGTCAGTATGTACATGATAATTTGAGGAAAGGATAAAACCCTAAAAACCAGGGAGATCAAGAAAGAATTCCAATCAGAGGCATCAGAGGAGCTGAAACTTGAAGGAAGTTAGGGATTCTAAGTAGAGGAGGTAAGGTGGGACTTAATAGGTCTTTCCCATGCACTGTTGGATCCATAGAGCCTGAGAATGTCAGAGCTGGAAGGCAATTTAGAATAGAGAACACAAGGGTTAAAAGGGACATTTGAACAGTAAAAATACCATGCAATTGTTAGGAAGGACTAGAGATTAGCTGGTCTCACCCCTTTGTTTTGTGTCCCCGTCTTATCTTCTATTAGGCTAAGCAACTTGAGTGGCCAGCAAGAGCTAGATATTCCTTATCTGGCTCCCAGACTCTTGGGGCCAGCACAGGGACCTATACATAGTTGGTGGTCATGGAATGCTTGTTGAAAAAATGTATTTAAAAAAACAAGAGGAGAGAAGCTCTCTCTCTCCCTTTGGCTCAGTCTTTCTCTTCTCTATTTCATAGAGAATTTTGCGCAGACGAAGAGCAACTTATGTGGCATGAGTTTCTTTGATCATATCTCAATAGGCTGGCACTTGTTGTTGTAGAGTCATATTTCAGTCATGTCTGACTCTTTGTGACCCCTTTGGAGGTTTTCTTGGCAAAGATACTGGAGTGGTTTTGCCACTTCCTTCTCCAGCTCATTTTTACAGATGAAGAAACTGAGGCACACAGGGTTAAGTGACTTGCCCAAGGTCATACGGCTAGTAAATATCTGAGACTGGATTTGAACTGAGGAGGATGAGTCTTCCTGACTCTAGGCCAGGCACTCTATCCTCTGTGCCACCAAGCTGCCCCTGACACCTGTTGGCTTTCAGGAAAACCTGCCAAATATGATTATAGGTGGATGGCAGGTATGTGACTCAGTTGCCCTATTGTGTGTGCATCTATATATGTCATGGTAATGTATGTGCTTGAAAGTCTGTGAATGGTTGTTTATGTATGTGCACAGGTGAGAGGATGTGAGTGGATATGGGTTGGTGCATGTTTGTATATGTATTTATGATTGTATAAGCTCCTTGGGAATAGAGATCATCTCATTTTTTGCCTTTCTATCCTTTCCACCTATTGCAGTTGCTGGCACGTAGTAAGCACTTAACAAATGCTTGTAGATTAGTGGATTTACTCCAGCTCCTAGGAGGTCTGTGAGTCTTGGTTACTGACCCAGCCATGACGATGAAGAAGTCCAGACGGTTCCACGTGTCTCCCAGGTAACACTTTTGGCCGAAGATTCCCAGGGCAACCATCTTGATGACCATTTCCACGGCAAAGAAGGCAAAGATGAAGTCATCGAATGCCTATATTGGTGAAGGAAAAGAAGAGACCAATCAGAATAGTCATCTCTCCTTAATGTGACAGAGGAGCAGATGACCAGGCTCTACACAGTCATTTTGTGTTTGGACCAAAGTTAAGGGACTGTCTATGGAAAATTTTGCCTGACTCTATAATGGGACCCTCCTTTCTCCCGCTCCCCACATGCACCCCACCTCATATTCTGGGTCTACTCAAAAGATGCCAACTAATTCTACTATTTATTAAACATATGCATGATCCTTGTGCTAATTTATTAAAACTGATGGACATGATCAACAAAGAAAAGTCACACTGGGACCCAATAGGCATATTCCAGTGTCTTTTGTATAATCTCAGCGAATAACTGAGAGCAGACTGTATTTGTCCCCTGGAATATATGTTTAGATAAGAATGGGAATTGTTTTTTAAGCTCAACTGACCAGATTCCATCATTGGGGTAGGAGCCTCTCCTAGAGAGTTCTTTGGAATCTGAGATCATAGGATCATAGGATTTGGAACTGAAAGGGACCTTACTCACTCTTTAGTGTAACCATTTCATCATACAAATGAGGAAAATGAGAGCAATGAAGGGAGTGATTTTCCCAAGGATGCCTACTCAGTGACTGGCAAAGTCTGAAATTTGAATCTGGGTCCCCATTCTGACTCTTTTCACTAGACCCCAGCCTACCTCCAGGATATTGCAGCGCTCTGACTGGCATTCCACATCCTCACAAGGCTGGAACATGCCCAAGGTCACGCAGTTCAGAAGGATGACCAGCATGCTAACATGCTCGAACCAGGTACAGGTCAAAGTTAAGGAGAGCAATAGTTGGAAACAGACTGAGGCACTCACGAAATTCTGTACCAGAGCCCAGTGAAAACAAGGAAGAAAAGATGTAGGAAGTGCTTGAAACCAGGGTCAGTCCTGGATCTAGGCAGTGAATGTGGCTGTTTACATCACAGGAGGATTTGAAAAGACATCTCTGCCCCTGTCAATAAGCTGATATTATCATCGTCATCATCTCATCACCACCACCACCATCATCATCATCATCATTATCACCATCATCGTCACCATCACCATCATCATCACCACTACCACTGTCATCATCACCATCATCATCATCATCGACATCTTTTATATCACACTTTAAGGTTTGCAAAGCATCTTAAATATAGCAATAATAACAATAATGGGCACTTATAAGCACCTACTATGTGCCAGACACTATGATAAGCACTTTACATTTATCTTATTTGATCCTCACAACAACCCAGAGACATAGGTGCTATTATTCTCCCCATTTTACAGTTGAGGAAACTGAGGCAAACAAAAGCTAGGTGACTTGGTCAGACTTACATAGCTAGTAAATGACTAAGGTTGGATTTGAACTCAGGTCTTCTTGACTCCAGGCCTAGCTCTTGTCCACTGTGTTATTTCCTACCAATCCTTCAAGGATGTCTTTCTTGACTTACACCAAGTCAGAAGTGATCTTTTTCTCACCCTTTTCTTGTTTCATTTCATCTCCCTTGCTCTGAAATGTACAATCAGCCTTTTAGCATCATTAGTTTCCTTCGAAGCTCAATTTAGGTACAATCTTCGACATTAAGCTTTTCCTGATCCCCACCAATTCCCTACACACAATCCCTTGCATTTATTTTATATCTCATTATATTTTATTTATTTATTATTTATAATATTTATACTTAACATTAATATTATTTTATTTAATATTTATACATTTATATTTATTTCAGATCTCATATCTATCTATTTCATCCAGCAAATAAATATTTTACATTTATTATTTATATGTACAAGTTGTCTCCTTTGATAGAATGTAAGCTCCTGCAGAGTGGGGCGTCTCCCACATCTCACCTGTTACAGAAGACTGCCTGATTCCATAGCACAAAGGATCATGCTTTGTCTTTCATTACCATGATAACAACTCACATTTCCAAAGCACATTATGGCTTTACAAACAAATCAACTTCTCTCACACCTATCCCCTAGGGAACACAGTGCAAAGATTCTTATCCCTGTCTTATAGATGAGTGAACTGAGGCTCAGAAAGGCTAAAGGACTGGTCTGTACTCACATAGGTTGTGAACTGTGATTTGCATGCAGGTTTCCAGCCTTCCATTTGGCATCTCTATTCCTTGTAGTACCTCTACTCCCTTCCTAGTGAATTTTATTTCTCACTATCTCACACTGTGTCTAAGCAAGCCTCACTTTCCTTATTGAATTATAAGATCCCTGATGGCACAGATCACAGTTTTATTCATCTCTATACTATGCCTCTTCACTCCAATTCCTTGCCTTCTACTTTGCAACCTGATTCCCAGCCAATCTACCCAGAGAATCCAAAGAATATCAAAGCTGGAAGGGACCTTGTTGAACTAAACTCCTAAGAGGTTGACCAAGGTCGCATGGCAAATCAGTGGCAGAGGTGGGTTGGGAACTCAGGTCTTCTGACTGCTAGTTACTTTTCACAATGCACCACTACCTTCTTTTCCTCCAGCAAATTTTAAAAGTTTCCTATGGAGAAAAGTGCTATCCTAAGCATAGAACTCAGTGTTTGTTATTCTGTCATTTCAGCCATATCTGACTCTTTGTGGCTCCATTTGGGGTTTCCTTGGCAAAGATACTAGAGTATCCTTCTCCAGCTCATTGTACAGCTGAAGAAACTGAGGCAAACAGAGTTAAATGACTTGCTCAGGGACACATAACTAGTAAGTGTCTGAGGCAGGATTTGAACTCAGGGAGATGTCTTCCTAATTCCAAACCCAGTGCTTTGTGCACTATGGTGCCACCTAGCCACCCTGAACTTGTAGACTCATAGATGGGCTGATGCTAGTCCTTTGACCTCAAGTTGGGTAGAATCAGGAGATGGCCATGGGCTTGGGACCCTGTACCCTTGGAACTCTTCAGTCTGGGCTCTGAGGAAGAGGATTTGTCCATCACAGCAGCTGTATCTGCTCCGACCATAGTTAGACCTAGAAACTTGCTCAGAGCCACCTCCCCTTGTATTCCTTCCTGGAGATTAGTAGCAGGGGCCTCTCAATTATCTTCACATCCACACATAGAATTCTGGAAGGAATTTTAGAGACCATCTTATCAGATTGCTTCATTGTACAGATAGAGAAACTGAGGGAGAAGGAGGGACTCTCCCAGTTTCTCCCTTGCTCAATTTAATGGCACTGGATATGGACTAAGATTTCATGTTTCCAAGTGCCCAGTTCAGAGTAGTGTTGCTTCCCTTCACTCTAGACCAAAGGCTCTTGTTCCTTGGCACCTATGTATGAACTCTCTCTGGTGTTCAGTTTATCACACAGTCTGAAGAAAATATCACAGGGAAAAGATGAATCTATTTGGCAACTGAGTCCACAGCCAAGCACCTGATAGAGTACAAAGCTAGAGATGGGGGGAGGGATATTTTTAATGGTGTGTTATTAGCAATATTAAACTACTGGGGATGTGGAAAAATAGAGACACTAGGTTCGGAGTCAGGAAGATCTGAGTTCAAATCTGACCTCAGACATTTCTAGCTGTGTGGCCCTGGGCAAGTCACTTAACCTTTGCCTCAGTTCCTCATCTGTAAAATGGGGGCACATTGGAGAAGGAAATGACAAACCACTCCAGTATCTTTGCCAAGAAAACTCCATGGACTATGGATTATTATCCATGGGGTCACCTAGAGTTGGACATGATTGAATGATTAAACAACAGTGCATTGTTGGTGGAGTTCTGACCTGGTCCAACTATCTTGGAGAAAAATCTGGAACTATGCCCAAAGGGCTATAAAACTGTGCACACCCTTTGATTCAGCAATACCACGACTAGGTCTGTATCCCAAGGAGATCAAAGAGAAAGGAAAAGGACCTCTATATACAAAGATATTTATAGCAGCTCTTTTTGCGAGAGGAAAGAATTGGAAATTGAGGGGATGCCCATCAATTGGGAGATGGCTAAACACGTTGTGGTATATGATTATGATGGAATAGTAATGTGCTATAAGAAATGATGTGGGGGATGGTTTCAGAAAATCCGGGGACAGACCTATTTGAATTGATGCAGGGTGAAGTGAGCAGAACCAGAGGAACATCATATACAGTATTAGCAATACTATAATCGTAATCAACCATGAAAGACTTAGCTACCTAAATCAATACAATGATGCAAGACAATTCCAAAGGACCCATGATGAAAAATGCTCTCCACTGCCAGACAGAGAACTGATTAACTCAGAGTGCAAATTGACGTATAATTTTTTCACTTTATTTTTCTTGTTAATATGGAAATATGTTTTGCATGACTTCACATGTATAATTGATGTCATATTGCTTGCCTCCTCAATAGATGGGGGAGTGGTTGTAGGGAGGAATAGGATATAGAAATCAAAGTTGAAAAAAAAGTTAAAAATAAACAGATAATAATTTTGAAAAAGAAAAAAAAAACATTAAGCACCAACACACCTAATTAAATGTGCTTTGCGTTTAAATAAAGTCCATAAAATATTATATGTATCCTGCCTCTGATAAACATACTGTCTGGGCTGTGTGACCTGGGTGAGTCACATAACCTTTTAATGCCATTAATTATCTAAGATGTTAAGGTGAATGATTAAAAGGTTCCACTGCACTGGTAGAAGGAGATTCCTTACCTGGCAGTCCCCTATATTAATGAAATCATAGATCTAGTCCCTCTCTCTGGCCTTCGCCCATAAAATATATTAGCTTTTCAGTTACTCTGTCCAACTCTCACTTCAGAAAATCTACTTATCCGTTCATCTTTATTCACTTTGGCTCTTATAAGGTCACTTAGCATGTACTCTTTTCTTGTTCTGCTTTTTTTTCCTTTTCTTATTTCATCAAGGTCTTTCAAGATTTCTTTATATTAATTATACTTGTCTTTCTTAATTGTATTAAAATATTCCATTCCATTAATGCACTGCAGTATGATTTATTTGTATATTCTCTTATTGTTGGACATTTAGGTTGTTTTCACTGTTTTTTTCTTTTTTGCAATTACAAATAATGTTGCTATAAAAATCTATGAATAGATGGCATTTTTGTTTGTTTGTTTTTGATAACACTTGAAAGGGTATATATTCCCAGCAACGGAATTATTGTGTCAAAGGGTATGATTATATTTGTAACTTTTACTTCATGCTGCCAGATTGCTCTCCAAACAAAGTCTACAAGGGTTTTTTGTGGGAACGTTTTTGAGATCATTCATTACTTTATAATTATTCATGCTGGCTCTCATTCCTCCCCACCCCCATTCTTTCTCACAATTTAGTTGTAGGGGGTTTGCTACAGGAGGGATCATTTCCTTCTTTGTCTTTGCATCCCTAATGCCTAGCAGTGTTTGACACACAGTGGATAAATGATTGTTGGCTGATTATAAATTAATCAAGACTGGGAGGGAATGTAGATACCAAGTAATCTAACTCCTTCATTTTATAGATCACACAATCAATCCATCAGCAAGCATTTATTAAGCATCATTCATGTGCCAGGCACCGTTCTAGGTGCTGGGGTTACAAAGGCAGAAAAAATAGGAAGAACGTGATGCTCTAAAAAGGGAAATGACTTGCTCATGGTCTGGAAGGATGACTAGGAACGAGTTTTTCTAATGAACTATCAGATAAAGGATATCCTGGGAGCTGTGGATAGATGTGCAGTTTTGCACTAGTCTAGGCCCTCTGCAGCACAGACTAGAAAATATACTTCCTCTTTTCAATTATCTGGGTAACCATGGCAACTAAGGAAAAAATAAGGTATGCTTTCCTTGTAAGCTAATTAAACACCAATTGATTATGTAAAACATAACTCAATTGCTATTTATCACCCAGCAAAATCTCAGCCTATATTTTCAATCACACACACAATCAATGTTTAATATGTCACGTCCAACTTCCCATTCTCCCTCAGGACTCTGTCCGAAGAGACCATCTCTAAGTGCTTAGCTCTGTGCTCTTGGTGTCCCTTGGTGACCTCCCACCCCTCAGTAGGGAGAGGACAGAACTGGGTTGATGGCTTAGGAAGCAGAATTTTATCCAGGGTTTTTCTTAGGTTAATTGAATGCCTGACATCTCCATGTAAGGTTACCTCTGGGACACAAGTGCACTCTAATAATACTGAGCAGAGACAGCTCTTGTCGAAAGTCACAGATTGTCACACGTTCTTTGCATTTGCTCAACCTAGACACATGGAAACCTAGGCTCCTCTTGTATGAATAACAGAAGGAGCCCTGAGATGGCATCTTAGGATGATGGGGTCACAGTCCTGATTCTGCAACTAACTCCTTGTGTGACCCTGGATAATTTGCTGCACCTCTGAATTTTTGTTTTGTCTCTAAATAGGCAGCCAGGTGGCACAGTGGATAGAATGATGGACCTGGAGTCAGGAAGACCTGAGTTCAAATCTGGCCTCAGACATTTGTTAGCTGTGAGACTCTGGGCAGGAAACTTAATCTCTGTCAGCTTCAGTTTCTTAATCTATACAAGGGAAACAATAGCAGTACCTACCTCCTAGGGTTGTTGTGAAGATCAAATGAGATATTTGTAAAGTGCTTTGCAAACCTTCAATAGGGAGAGAGACTGGACCTGTGACATCATTGGTATAGAGAACTCCCAGGGGAATAAATTCCCTTGACCATGTTGGCAGCTGCTCTTCAACTTGTATTCTTAGAGAGTTAGAGAGTCTTTAGAGAGTTGCCTAGAGCGCTGAAGATAAGTGACTTGATCAGGGTCACACAGTCGGTATATGTCAAAGTCAGGACTTGAACCCAGGTCTTCCTATCCTGAAGGCTGTCTTTCTATCTACTATATCATACTACTCAGCCATGTCTTGCTCACAGGTGTGTTTTGAGGATCAAGTGAGATCATGAATGTAAAATCGGTTTTTAAATTATGAGGCACGGAATATATAGATATCATTAGATACATTTATGCTCACGGGGGTGAGGTTTACAGGACAGATTCTACTGTCTTTGGTGATAATATGTGAATATGCTTCACAGTGGAGATGTTGCTCATTGAACATCTCTCTCTCCTTTTTTTTCTGCATTCGAATTTCTCATTTTGCCTCTCCTGGCCTCTGCCTCTGTGTCTCTGTGTTCCGGGTTGTCTTCCACTTTGTGTCACTGTCTTTCTGTTTGCCTGCCTTTTCCCTCTGTCTTCTTCCTCTCCTTCCTTTCTCTCTTTCTCTTCTCTTTCCATCTCTATCCCTTAACTGACCACAGACTAGGCTGAAAATCAACTTGTATAAAAACGTTTTTACACATGAGATATTTGGAAAGTTTTTTGGAGCCCAGAGTTGTTGGACAGAAAGGAAGTTTGGAAGGTTGCCCTATGGAGCCACCTGTTGTGCTGAAGCTTTGCTTGTAGGGAGACTTCTCTAGGTCAGGATGTCTTCATCAGCACACATGATCATTAGCAATATTAAAGAGGTGGTCAGCACCATTGTTTTTAGGTTAGGGAGAAACTTTGTGGAGCTGGCTGATTCAGCACCATGGCACTGGATAGCAGTGAACCCACAGCAGGTCTATTTTGCCCTTAGATAGGACGGTGTTATGGGAATAAAGGAAGAAATGTGGATTACTGATAAGACTGGTTGATTTTGATGCCCTTAAGTTAGTTTGGATTTTCAGACAGAAAAGTAGGACCCAGATGAGCCTTTGGAGTGTAGTAGGGTGACACAGATACAGCTTTTGGGGTTCCTCAAGGAGAAAATTTCCTGGCATATCTAAACTCCTCTGCCTGTCTCACATGACGCTCCATGTTCTTCTCCAGTATTCTAACTGGAAGGGAAGTAGCCAGTGGAGAGTGTTCTTGTCTGAGAGTCATTCTGTAAATATCCAGATCTCATGGCAACGCTCAGTACCATTCCTACATGACTGGGAAATTGGCCCTTCTGGAAAGGGCTGAGTTTGTAATGAAGAGACCTTTCAGTGACAACTTCAGATACATTTTTGATATGTTAATTGTTTTGAGACTCTGCCCTCTTACCCTACAGGTGTATTTTGAGAGCCCAGACGTCCTTTTCTGAGGAATGCACTGAGCTCTGCAGATGGAGCTCCAATGATTCATGACCCAGGCGGCAAATGACATTCAGCAGGTATTTTGGTTAAGCAGGCTCTCAAGTGGCCCATGCAGATAAACCCCCAAAGTCAGTGCTCATTAGGAGAAGTAATGAACTTGGCTAGTGATGGATAAAGAAAGCTTTATCAGGTGGCACCCAGTGACAGCAGCTGAGAGCAGGACTATTCCTGATTATACAGGGCTGGGAGGTTGCTGGAATAAATGGGTCTAGCTGATAGAATGGTCCGACTGGCTCCTTCCCTTTGAATTGCCCAAGCTGGGGCTGCTTAATTCTCCCCTTCATGCAGTGTGCTATGCCAGGCAGGCAAGATAGAAAGACCCTTGGGACACAAAGATCAGTAAGTACCAAGCATCCCATCACCAAGTCTATTTTGCTCCTGCTCCAGTCCTGATGTAGTAGGTTGTGATCATGACCATGATCATCCTTAGCAGGATAAGAACTCAATTTATATCATGGAAATATTAAAATTCCCATTTTAGAGATGAAGAAACTGAGGCTTTGGGAGATGAAATGCCTTAACCAGGAACACACAACTAGTAGCCTGCTGGTTTGTTTGCATGTTGTCTCCCCATCAGACTGGGATCTCCTTGAGAGCAGAGACTGGTTTTTAGTCTTTGTATCCCCAGAGCTTAACACAGTGCTTGGTACACAATAAGTGCTTAATAAATGCTTGTTGACTTGTCTTGCTCTGTAGAGGGAAAGAGGATTATTTAAAGACACAGACAGGTGGGAAGGAAACAAGCATTTATTAAGTTCCTACTATGTGCCAGGTACTGTGCTAAGTACTTTATGATTGATCTTCAAAGCAACCCCAGGAGGTAGGTACTGTTATTATTCCCATTTGGCAGTTGAGGAAACTGAGGCAGAAAGATGTTAAACCAGGGTCATACAGCTAGTAAGTGTCCGATGCTGGATTTGAACTCAGGTCTTCCTGATTCCAGGCCCAGTGCTCTATCCATCACTCATGATCCCCCTGAAACTATGAATGAATAAATTAGTGAAAAAGCAAATTATTGAGCATTTACTATGTACAGAGTACAATACGAAGCATTGGCAATACAAAGAGCTCACTTTTTAATAGGGAGAGATAACACATAGAGGTTTCCGCTGCAGGGCAGCTAGAAAGTCCTAGCAGTCCTTGGGGGGGCGTGACCCTAGGGCAAGGCAGATGGTTGCTCATCTCTCTTTTTTAATATCATTCTCACTAATAAAATCCATTTCTGATGTTGGACAGTTTGACAGTGTTTTGTTTCCACTGCCAAAACAGTAAGGAAATCTAACATCAGCTTCCCACCCCCTGAATTCTCCAGGAACTCTGATACTTTGCAGGGTAATAGGTCACTGGGAGGGTCCTCTGCTTGAAAGTATCTCCCCCATCATTACCTGGCCAGATGCCTGAAATTTCAGCATTAGTACGATAGTCAGCTGGCATTTAGAGTATACCTCTAGGTAGCTTTCAGCTCCCTTCCTTTGGGAGTAAGATCTGTCCTTTTTAGGAAATCTTTTGAGAATGCAAACCTCCTGGAGGGGAGCACATTCAGAACCCAATATCTCAGGGTGACTGAGTGTATCAGCACCTTCTCCCTCATAAGAAGGTCAAAAGCAGGACCAGGGTCATAGAACTTAAGGAAGAGGGTAGGGTAAGGACACAGAAATGAGAAGATGGAAGTTGACCAGTGCCACTCCCATGAGAGGGAGAGTTGGGTGATATTCCCATCTCTATGGCCGACCTGCTGCATCATCTGGAACTAACCATACCCTTCTTTGGTCGGTTTCAATGTCCTTTTCTACTAGTTGGGGAGAATAATCCCATTCCTGCCTCCCTTTGCAGGGCTGTTGTGAAGGTCAAATCAGGTAATGGAAAGAAAATGCTTTGAAAGTTCTAAGGGGAGTGTGAGATAATGATGTAGACCACCTCTGCAAATTGCCTTACTATTCACTCATCCACTGTCCTCTAGGCATCATCATCCCCCTCCAAGCATAGAGGAGGTCCCCTCTTCTGTAAGGACCTTCTGAGTGAGAGCTGGGTGAAGTCCTCCCCAAGACAAGCTACTCTTCCAGTGAAGACTGCTGTGAGACGGTGCTTTTTAGTCTTCTATTCAAATCATGGTGTAACATCAACAGCCCAGATTTTGGAGTTAGAGGAGCTGGCTTGGAATCCTGGCTATGCTATTGACTCATTGTGTGACCTTCACCAAATCACCTAATTTCTTTGGACCTCAGTTTCCTCATCTGCAAAAAAAGGCTTGGATTAAGTGATTTCTAGGATTTCTTTTAACTCTACATCCTATGAAATCTCTTTAATCAGATACCCTATAACAATTCTGGCCAGAAGCTCCACCGTTTGATTCTGCTTCCTCCAGAGGACTCCCTAGATTTATAAGGATATCATTGTGACTGTGTTGCTCAGATTTAAAGAAAAAAATCATGCAATTATAGAAACATAATCGGCAATTAATTAGGAAGAGCCCTCAAGGTCCTTGCTAGGATGCCACATGGCATTACCATTAAGACCCACTTCCAAATCTTTGGAGAGGCCTCTGTAGTCATGCTCCTTCTGGGACTAGAGACTGTCTCCTAGGCATCGAGGACAGAATGGGGAGAAACGGATGCTAATGCTGTGTTTGTCTGGAGAGTTGTAGGAGAGGAGAGGCTGGGATTGAGATATTGAGTCATAGACCTGGTGGTTGCTCTTCAGGTAACAACTTGGGAAGGGAGAGCTCTGTGTGTATGTTTGGGAGGGAGAGGGAGAGAGAGGGAAAGAGAAGAAGGGAGAGAGAGAGAGAGAGAGAGAGAGAGAGAGAGAGAGAGAGAGAGAGAGAGAGAGAGAGAGAGAGAGGGAGAGAGAGAGAGGTGAAAGGAAGGGAGAGAGGGAGAAGGAAAGGGAGAGAGAGGGAGACAGAGAGTGATGGAGAGACAGAGAGGAGAGAGAGAGAGGAAGGAAGAGAGAGAAAGAAAGAGAGAGGAGGACAGACAGAAAGAGAGGAGAAACAAAGAGACAAAAAGAAATAGAAGTAGAGAGGAGAGACAGAGGAAAGACAGAGAAATAGAGGGGAGGGGGGGCAAAAGGAAGGGAGAGAGGGAGAAGGAAATGGAGAGGGAGAAGAGTGATGGAGAGACAGAGATGAAGAGAGGAGAGAGAGGAGAGGGAGGAGTGAGAAAGAAAGATAGAGAGGGGAGGACAGACAGACAGAAAGGAAGTAGAAACAAAGAGACAAAAAGAAATATAGATAGGAGAGACAGAGAGGAAAGACAGAGAAATAGAGGGAAGGAGGGAGAGGAGGGAGGGGGAGACAGAGAGAGAGAGAGAGAGAGAGAGAGAGAGAGAGAGAGAGAGAGAGAGAGAGAGAGGAGCTGGGTGAGAGCTAGAGAAGAAATCCAGTTAATGCTAAAAGGGAGCAGTAAAGGCTTTGGGTTATGGTCCCTTGACTCTTAGAGATATTATAATGACTGAAACACAGAAAGTTAGAGCTCGAGGGAACATCAGAAATGACCTCCTCCAGCTCACTCATTTCACAGATAAAGAAACCGAACAATAGGGAGAGAAGGTGGTTTGCCTGTGATTGGAAATGGTGATGTCCTGCCTTTTGCCTGGAGGAGACAGTGGAGGAGGAGATGAAGCCTTTGGGAATCTACCCTAGAAGCATTTGCTGAGGCAGCACTGGACACTGCAGAAACCTAATTAGGGCAGGATGATGGGAGCTTTCCCTGAGGACTCCAATGTTGGGGCAGTGCTAGGCCTTACTGCCATCCCCAGGCCTAGCAGTCCTCTGCCAGATCCATGCACTGTGGGGCCATAAAGATTGCAGCACTTTGCTAGGTCTTACCTTCTGCCAAATGAGTCCTACCTTACCATCACATCTGCCAGTTGCTACTGTCCTCTCAAACTGACTCCTAAAGGCTGCTTGGTGCTACTACACCTGACTGTACAGATGTCCTCTGTGTTCCCCCTCTCGACTGAATTTTCCTAGGGTCCTGGAATTCCTAGTTATGGTTCTGCCTCACTGGGTCTGTCTCCCCATCTGTAAACTGGGGGTGGGGTGTGGCTGGCTAGATGATCTAGAAAATTCCTTCCAGATTTGACAGTCTATGGTTATATGTAAAATAGTGCTGGAGGAGACTAGAGAGATACATAGGGCCAGTGATTTGTGGGTGTCCAAAGCCAGGCCAAGAGATTAAAAGTTAAATTGGTGAGGTCTGCAAGGCCTCTGTGGATGGTGGAATGAGGGGAACCCTGCTATTTACTCCAGGCATATGTTGCTGAGGGTTCTTCTCCATCTTACCCCCCACCTTCTTTCAAATGATTCATAAAAATTTCTCCCAAATTCATCACCTCCCATGTTGTGTATTCTATGTGGGCCGGGAGCCAAAAGCAACACCCGCTCTTACTTTCGATTTTGTAAAAAGACTTCATCAATAATGCAAGAGCTGCTGTTCTTAGGATGAGCCATGCGGGTGGAGAGGAGGGTACACTGCCCATACTGAGCTGGCATGTGGGCATCTCATTTGCAGTCTGTCCCCCACCTCCACTTTGGCAGCATCTGCTGAAATAGTATCACACAACTGAAAGTGCATTTGACTGGGTGTCAGGAGACCTGGGTTCCAGGCCTGCTCTGCTTCTCACCTGTTCTGTGATTTTATGCAAATGTCTTCTCCTCTCCGGGCCTTAATTTCTTCCCTTATAAAATAGATAGAAAGGAGTCTTGGATTTGAGATAAGTTCTTCTGACTCAAGGCTTCAAATCTTGGCTCTATGCAATCTTGAGTGAGTCACTTAGGATCTAACTAGGTTCTGGCCCTCCTGACTCCCCAATCCAGGGTTCTGTCTACTATAACCTCAGTATATTGATCTAGGTGCCTTCACTTCAGCAGCTGCATATTCCCCAGGCCTTTGCCTGAGGCCTCCTCCACTCTAGCCAGACCTCAGCCCCTATGATATGCCTGGAGCAGATCTCCCCAAGAGCATAATAACTTATTTTTACTCTCAAACCTTGTACTCTATATGGTTTCTGGGCATTGCTAGTGCTTGGGTTGTGGAGGTTTGTGTGTGCATGTGTTTGTGTGATAAGGATTACATTTTCTTAAATGTTCTTCCATTTCCACTGGTCCCACATCTAAATATAGGAATGCATTTAATGAGGATGGTCAACAATTCAAATGAACTCAATTCAATACTATTTGTGGAGTGCTTACTACAACACAAAACTGTATGCTAAATTTGGGGGCAATGCAAATAGATGTGTACAGAGTAGATCCATTGCAGGGACCATACTCAAAGCCTTTCTGTCTTGGTATGATCAGCTAAAGCTTGGCCTCTGCTGGAATGGACTTTGCCAACAAGGAGTCGTCGCCAGACTATGATGATGCAGTGTAGCATTGGTTGGCTAAATCTTAAATGTGGGTTGAACCAATAGAATATAAGCTCAATGAGGGCAAGAGCTATCTTTTTTTGGTCTTTTTATTCTCAGCAGCTAGCACAGTGCATGATACGTAGTATCTCCTTAATAAAATCTTATTGAACTTAATTGATCTGTGTTGAATTGAGTCAAATCTTTATGTAGCATCTATTATTTGCCTAGCCTCATTCTAAGGGCTGAGAAGAGAGGAGTTTTCTCATCTCAGGCCTCTCTGTCCAGCCTCCCAAGGCCTCAGGGACATCAAACTGGGCATGGGGCATGGGAAGAGAAGGAGTTGAAAAGCCGAGACACGAATGCGTGAGGGTGTGAGCCTCAGAAACTCCATCCAAGGTCAACACTCAGAGCTGTTTGTCATGTCTTCCATCTGCAGAGGAGGAAGTACAAGCCCAGTGCGGTGGCTTTGCAGCTGGAGTCTGAATAAAGGGACAGGCTAACTGCATAGGGGGCTGGCCACAAGGGCTCCTGGGGAGAAGGGGTTGGGATAAAATAGTTCCTCAGGTCTCTCCCTGTCTGGCAATCTATACAACTAATTCTGACATTTCCCTTTTCACTCCATCAGGAACTCAATGTGAGTTATGGCTGCTGAGTACTCCAGGGGGTTTCTTCTTTCTTTCTACCTTCCCCTTTGGGTTCCTTTCCTTCTACTTGAGATCTGAGATTTTGCATCTCTCCCTCAAACTCCATCCCCCTAAGTGATTTAACAGTGAAAACCCTCAGCATCAATTGAGTGATTCAACAAAGCATGTCAGAGCTTGAAATGGCCCTTAGAAAGTACAATCCAGAAAGTCAGAGCCAAAAGGAGAATTAGAACATAAAATGTCAGGGTTATTTTGTTGATGTAGAAAGCAAAGTCCAGAGAAGGGGAGGAGCTAGTCCAAGATCAGGCAGGGAGTAGGTGACATAATCAGGACTGAAACCCAGGCCTCCTTACTCCCTGGCTGAGCATCTTTCCAGTATAATATATCATGCTGCCTCCTGTTGATCAGCAGGCTACCGCAAATGGGCTCACAATCTCTGAATGGTAAAGCTGTTACAACGAATGGAGTGGGGCTTGGCCAGGCCCTTCTGTGACCCCGACTAAGTCATGGTTGTTTACTAGAATTAGGATTAATAACTACCCTTAAGGCAATAGCACAGTGGAAAATTATGTGAAAAACAAAACTATAAAATAAGGAAGGGGAAAGAATCCAGACACACATAGTCTCAAGTTGCCACAAGTCACATAGACCCTGTTTTGACTCCTGGGCTGACTTGGCATCCTGAAGTTCTGTGGATAAAAGCCAGCTCTGGGAGGGGGTCATCACTCCTCTGACTTGGCAAGTCTTTGTCCTTTTGAAGGATGATGTTTCTCCTGAGATTGAGGATATTTCTCTGAGGAATGAGGGAGACTGAAGATTCCACTTAGCTGTCAGCCCACCCTAATTTTTATCATAAACCTTTAACTGCTGATGTTCTTATATTATTTTAAATTTTAATAAAAGTATAATTAATACTTTTTGAGTTTGAATGCTCATTCCAATCACATTTGGAACCTGAGTGTCCTTACTATAACACTGACAAACTACTATAGAATCTCCCCTCCTTCAGGGTGTCTTCCTGGTTAACATCATTGAAATGACCAAGAGAGAAGGCACAAAAGTAATTGTTCACGCTTATGAAATTAATAAGTGAAAGCCTCAGATCTTCTAATACTCCCTGGTTAATATCATGGAGGTGATGAACACGTGAATATTTAATTTTACCTGCCTTCATAAAAATAATTCACTCCATTGAATACTATTGTGCTGTAAGATATGACAAGTAGGAAGCTTTCAGAAAAACCTGGAAAGACTTAGATGAACTGATGCAAAGTGAAGTGAGCAGAACCAGGAGAAAATTGTATATAGTAACGACAATGTCATATGATGATCAACTGTGAATGACAGCTATTCTCAGCAATATAACGATCTAAGACAATTCTTATCATGCTATTCACCTCCAGAGAAAGAACTGATGAAGTCTGAATGCAGTCTGAAATATACTTTTTAAAAAAAACTTTACTTTTCTTGGGTCTATGTTTTCGTTCACAATATGACTAATATGGAAATATGTTTCGCATGACTGCACATGTATAACCTATGTCAAATTATTTTGTCTTCTGAATGAGTGGGGAGAGGAGGGAGGGAGAGATTTTGGAACTCAAAATTTTTAAGAAGAATGTTAAAAGTGACTTTTATGTTATTGAAAAAAATATTTTTAAAAGATCATTCACTCCATGGAGCATATCCAAAATGGAACTGATGTTCTCAACCAAATCTTCCCCTTCCTCTGGATTTATTTTGGTTGTTGGGACCATCATCTCCCTGTTACCTAAGATCAAAGTCTAGAGGTCATCTTTGACTCACAAGCTCATGGGATCATAGGTTTATAGCTGGAAAGGATGTCAGAGGTCATCTTGTTCAATCCTTTCATTTTAAAGATCAGGAAACTGAGTCCCTGAGGTTAAATGGTTTGCCCACACAGGTATTAAGTGGCAAAACTTGGGTCAACTAATTCCAAATCTAGTATTCTTTCTGCTGTACCATACTATCTCCAAGCACTCTTTCTGTCCCGAGTTAGAGCCAGTCTTGAAAATGAGGGAAGATCGATTTTCATAGAACTCTGGAATCTCAGACCTGGAAGTGATCCCAGAGGTCATCTCTCACTTAGCCAGAATCTCCTTTATAAACAACCCTTAGCACAGACTTTATTTTTCATGGGCATTGATCTTTAAGTGTTTGGCTTGGGAGAATGCATGTTATCTCCCATGGGAGACACACTGAGAGCTTCTTCGGTGCAAGGAATTTCATCTCAGACTTCTTTGTGTCCACCATTGTGCCCCCTGAAGGTATGGGCATGCAATAGTGAAAACACATAGGAAATGAAAGAGAACAAAACAAATAAAAGAGAACAGAGTAAGAAAGAATTAGGGATGCTTAGAGAAGAGACAAGATGCTGAAGAAGATAGCACTGGGGGCTATGCATTGTCATTGTCTTAAAATGTCTGCAGGGGCCATCATATGGAATGGAGATTAGGTTGAACTTGGTCTAGGAAGAGAAAACTAGAGCAGGACCAAAGAGGGAAATTTCATGAGTCAGACTTAGGCTCAATATAATGAAAAAAATGCCCAATAAGGGCTGTTCAAAGACAGAATAGGTTGCTTTAGGATATGAGTTTTCTAGAAATGATTAATTAACAGCTGGCTGACCTCTTGTAAAGATGATATGGAAGGGAGTCATGCTCTAGGTATGGTTTACACCAGATGATGTCTGAGTTCTCCCCATCCTGATGGGTCTGAGTTGCCATTATTCCTAGATCCCTTGACCTCCCAAGCCAAGTCTTCCTGACTGTAGGCTGGGTATTCTATCCACTGAGCCACGTAGCTGCCCTATTTGGCTCAGCAGATACATTTTTGAGGGGTCAGCTAAATGGTACAGTGGATAGGGTTCTGGGCCTGCAGTCAGGAAGACTCAACTTCCTGAGTTCAAATCTGGCCCCAGACACTTACTAGCTGTGTGACCCTGATCAAGTCACTTAATCCTGTTTGCCTCAGTTTCCTTATCTGTAAAATTAATTGCAGAAGGAAATGGAAAACCGCTCTGGTATCTTTGCCAAGAAAACCTTAAATGGGGTTGCTTAGAGTGGGACATGACTGAACAATAACAGCAAAGATACATTCTTTAAAATACAACTACCTTCTGGGAGGTTTAAACCTGCTCTTCACATGCCTGCTCCTCCTTCTCCTCATCATCATTCAAATTTCCATAATGGTTACCTTTGGCAAAAATGTTTTCCTGGAAACATCCCCTGGTGAGATAGGTGGTACCATTATTATTAGCCTCATTTTACAACTGATAACACTGAGCCTCACAAAGGGTTGTTATATGTCTATGGTCACAACCCTAGTAAGTGTCATATTTTGGAGTGACCATTTCCAACTATGCCACATTGCCTTCTGGAAGAAGTTCTGACCTTCAGACCATCCCCTATCCAAAGGGTTAATTAGTAAAATCTGTTATGGTAGGGACTAGTTGGCAACTTCTTTCCATCCCTTCCACAATGGGGTGGTTCCACAGGATCATAGCTATAGAGACCTGAGAAACCACCTAGTCCAATTACATAATTTTACAGATGTAAGAAATCGAGGTCCAGAGAGGTTAATTGAATTGTCCAAGGTCACATAGATAATAAGTATCTGAAGGAGGATTTGAACCCATGTTCTTCTGACTCTTACCGACTACATCATATTGGCTTTCCCTCCTGGTTCTAATTAAAGTACATGGTAAGGATTACAAAAGAGAGAAAGAAAGAAAGGAGGGAGTCAGGCAGTAAAAATCCCATTAGATTTCCAACACAGTCGTTAGGCAGCCCAAGGATTCAGCTTAAGGAATCCCAGATTGGAGTCAAGAGACTTGGCTTCTGATCTCAGTACCAATTTGCCAATAACTCTTTGATTGTCCATGGGAAATTTGCCTCCATCTCTCTGCCTCAGTTTCTTGCTCTTTTAAATAGGGATAATAAACCCAATTCTGCCATCTCTGAAGCTCAGAAAACAAAAATTGCAAAGCTTGAGGATATGGTGGAACCAGGACCAGAGCCTAGGTCTCTTGACTCCCAGTCTAAGATCATTTCACCTGGTGTGGCCTCATGGCTATAGATCAATGGAATCTCTTAATATCAGGTTGATGTGGCTATATCAGCTCTTGCTAGAGCACTAATAAATGGCTTCATTAAAGCAATGACAAAAATAAAGAAATCAGCAAGGATCGAAGCCAGTTTGTAGCTGTCGATAGCAGTCGGCAAGCCTTTATTAAGCACTTACTATATGCCAGGCACTATGCTAAGTGCTGCAAAGATCTTTCAGATGAACAGACCTTTTCTCAACATCCTTACTTTGTTGGTCACCGGTTGCCCCTTGGTATTCCATTATTTCAGTACAAGTCAGCAGTTTATCACTGAAATCTATCTCCCTTGCCGCCCACACTCCAGTGCCCAACACTGTCTGTGCTGTCATAGATGAGAGTAGGAGACATATCCCCTGCTCTCATCTCTCTCTCATAGGTTCTTAGAAAGGTCTGAGAGTTCATGTCATCCTCTCCTTTAATTTTACAGAGGAGGGAACTGAGGGTCAGAGAAGAAGTAACTTGCCTAAGATCACAGCAACAGTAAGTGGTAAAGTCAGAATTTGAACCTGGGTCTTCCGATGTCAAATCCTGTGCTTTCTACCCCGTGGCGCTCTGTCCTGACTCCTCAAGCCTGCAGAGAAGGGGGTGGCTAAGTAGAAATTTTCACAGATGAGGAAACTGAATCCCATAGAGGTTGTATCAGGTGTCTGTAGAAGAAAAAGGGTGGGAGTAGAATGCAGTTTCTTCAGCCCCTGTGCTCTCTGTCAGCCAGGATAAGGACGTTTAGGATGGAAGAACAACAACCAGGTTTTGATAGGAAGCACATGGATTTCTTAATCACAATTGCCTCTGAGTTATCTGCTCTCTTCACAATCACAGCTCCCACCCTCCCTACACATGTACCAGCTGCTCTAGAGATGCTGAAAGCCTTGCTAGGAAGGAAGGAGCTACTTATTATTCCTGATTCCGGATCTTTGGTCTTAATGCTTCTATGTTAGGAATCCTCTCCCCTCTCCCTTCCCCGACCTACCTAGATTTTCATTATCTTTCAAGATCCAACTCAAGCTCTTCTAGAAAGCTTTCCCCAGCAACTGTGGCTGATTCAGACTTTGTCTCCACTTCCACCACTGCCAGCCCAGCTCAGACTCTGGTCACGTTTAGCTAGGACTGTTGTCAGAATCTGCTTTCTGATCTCCTGGCCTCCAGTCTCTGCCCATTTAATCCGGTGTGCATGCTGTAAAATTAAGTTTTCTAATTCATCACCATCTGATTTGCTCATCCGTTGGGTTAGAAACTTTCAGTAGCTTCCTATTGCCAACAGGATAAAGGAGCTTGTGAGCAAAGGTCTTCTATGATCCATCTCCTACTGACCTTTTAAAAAATAGTACCTCGCTTTTATGCTTTCTGACCAAAATGTACTAATTCCCGTTCCTTCTTCTCATCTCACCCTTGAGCAGGCCAGGTGTGGATTCCCCTGACCCATCTCTGCCTATTGAAAAATCCTTCCTTTCCTTAGGCCCCCAGATCAGGTGCCAGGTCCGTGATGCCTGTCCTGAGTTACCTTCTCCCCCCACGCCCATCCCAGTTGGAAGGGGCTTGTCCTTACTTAGATTTCTAGTTCCTTTTTGTTTGCCTCTCCAAATACACTTGGATATCACATTCTAAAATGCATTATAATTATTCAAGTTCATGTCTCATATTCCTGCTAGACTATGAGGTACCTGAGGTCAAGGCCTGTGTCTTACACCTAGGAATGGTGCCTTGCACATTGTAGGTATTTAAGGAATATGTGTTTGGCTGAATTAATGCTTACAGTTTGAGACATGCACAGCCAGGTCATGAGCACCCAAGATATCAAATCTTGGATTCAAGAGCATGGGCCTATATCTCAATTCCAAGTTTCGTACAGGGCCCTCTTGAGACACCTGACTCCTTGTGGGCCTCACAGCTAGGGCGGTGGCTACATTTATGTTGTCCCAGGATAGCTCAGCCTAGCTCTGGCTGTTGATGTTGAAGATGTCTGGTCCTTTCCTTCGGTGAGGGATGATGGAAGAAAGTTTATATTCTTAGCATTCTACATCCTGGATTCTTTCACTTGTAGCCAGGGCCCCCACAAACATTGTCAAAAGAGTCAGGTTCCTGGTTTCTTATTTTTTTCAAAGGATAGAATGAATTTCTTAGCAACAGGTGTGTCTGGAAAACCTTATCTCCCTTCCTGCAGGGGAGACATCATTTGTCCTTCTATGGAAACCTTTTGCTTTAATCCCAAAGAAGAATGCGACGCTGTTAGCCCCATGAAATGGGATGAGATTGACCTGGGAAGGCTGCTTCAAAGAAGAGATCAAAAAAAATCAGGTTCTTGAGATAAGGGAATGAGAAAGCAGTTCTTGCTCTTTGACTCCCTCTCCCTCCCCATTACTTTGCTTTATTTTTTGTATATTTTGTCCTTATCTGTGTATATGTTTTTCCCCCAGTAAAACATAAACTCCTTTTGCTTATCCTTGCATCTCTAGCACCTAGCAAAATGTCTGGCAGACAGAAGGCACTTAATAAATGTTTATTAAATTGAACTCAACTGAGGTTTGAAAGGAGAGGAAACCATTCCAGATTCATTCATTCGAACATGCGCTGTGCATTCACGATGTATTCTATTTTCCTGTGATCATTCTTGTCTCCTTCACTTGACTTTGAGTTTATTGAGGTCCAGAATGCCTGTCTAATTTGGTATATACTTCTTCTCAGCTCAGAGAGCATAGCCTTCTGCACAGAGTACTTATCTGTTTGCTGAATGAATGAACCAATGAAGGGCTTATCTTCCCTATTAGCCAGTCCATGTTGGAAGAGCCAAAGATAATTAAGATTGGTCTCTCCTTTAGGAAGCTTATAGTCCAGATAGCCTTGTGGATGAAATAAAACAAAGGGAGATGAAACAAAGATATTAATAACTGTAACACAGGGTAGAATATTATACAGGCAGCTAAGTGGTGCAGTGGATAGAGCACTGCGCTTGGAATTAGGAAGATTCATCTTTATGAGTTCAAATCTGGCCTCAGACACTTACTAGCTGTGTGACCCTGGGCAAGTCACTTAACCTTGTTTGTTTCAGTTCCCTCATCTATAAAATGAGCCAGAGAAGGAAATGGAAAACCACTCCAGTATCTCTGCCAAGAAAACTCCAAATGGGGTCATGAGGAATTGGACACGACTGAAAACAACTGATGAAGAAGAACAACAGAATATTATAAGGGCTTTAAGAGAGGTACAAATATCTGTGAAGCAGAGGAAGGATTACTCTCTTCTGGCCAGGGTTGTTCACAGAAGGTTACATTTCACAGATGGGGAAACTGAATGCAGAATATTTCAGCTGGACCTTGAAGAACAGGGAGGCATCAATAGGAGATGGCATTCTGCCTCAGAGGGAATATTCCAAGTAAATTTAGACGTGGAACAAAGATTGAGAACTGTTCAGTTTGGTTGGAGTATGGAGGATGTTAGGGAGAACAGTGAGAGATAAAACTGTAAAGATACTGAGATATGCCAGGTTATGGAAAACCTTGCATGATACCCTAAGGATTGTGAACTTTATCTGTAAAAAATGAGGTGGCTCTGAGAAGTCTGGGTAAAGGAAAGTCTTGATAAGATCTTACGGGGAATGAAAGGGGAGCAGGTTTTGGAGTCAAGAAGTACTAGGTTTAAGACCCTCTGACATATGATGGTTGTGAGGGCACCTCTCAGGGCCCCCAGGCAACTCTTATGTGCAGAGAAGTTGCTACTCTTCATTGGCTGAGGGATTTCCTCACTGGCGAGTTCCCTGGGAGGATAAAGTCACAGGCTCAGGACAACACCACCAAAGGATGTTTTTCTATATTACAAGAGCATAGGAATTAGAGTTATAAAGTTTCATAGAAATCATCCAGTCCAACGTGGCTCAACAATCACGAAACCTGAATTCTAGTCCCATTCTTGGTATCAACTTGCTTCATGACTTTAAGCAAGTTCATTTCCTCACTCTACGTTTCAGTTTCTGTGCTTCTATATATGATTTCCTACATTTTGCAAAATGAAGAAATATCTTCTTATTTGAGAGGCCATGGAGGTGGACTAGACTGAGATTTAGACCAGCAAGGGACTTTAGAGACCATAATCCCAACCTCTCGTTTATAGAGGAGGAAGTTCAGAGCCAGACAGGTTAAGTGATTTGATCTCGATCACTGTGGTAACCATGTCTCCCACATAATCAGAGAGCTCTTTGAAAGCGAGGACCATCTTTTGCCTTTCTTTGTACCCCCAGAGTTTAGCATAGAGTCTGGCATACAGTAGGTGCTTCATAAAGGTTTCCTGGTTTTAAATCTTGTGTGTAACCTACAACACCACAAACATCACTCTAGTAAAACTGGTCCCTGAAACCCTTTCATGCACTAATATTCTGTGAATCTTTTAAATCTCCAAGACCGAAAGGGAGTGACATAAACCAGGCTGGAAAGAAAACTCGTACTTTTAGACTGAAGGGCCTGCTCTGAAGAAGGGGAAATTGTGCTTTTTTAACTGAAGAATCCATCTGGTCTTGGCACAGCAGTAAGTGGCAGGCATATAGAGAGGGCTGCATTATGCCTATGCATGAATCAAAATGATTGTTCTGTGGGTTGTGTTAGCCCAGGAATAACCTATTTCACAAGTTTTCACTTAAAAGTTATTAATAATGCTTTGTGAACTCTTGGGTTGTGGGACCAAAAATGGCTAACTAGACACTTTTCCCAGTTGCTACTAACTTTCAACTCCCTCTACCCTAAAGGAGAATTATTCACCAGATGTAGAACAGTAGTAGCTGAATCCACAAAACAAAAAAAAAGAGAAACTTAATAAATTTAAATGCTTATTAATTAACACCAAATCAATCAATTGGAGAATCACGACATATGATTGAGATGGAATATTACTGTGCTATAAGAAATGATGAACAGGATAATTCCAGAAAAAATCTGGAAAGGCTTACATGAACTGATGCAAAATGAAGTAAGCAGAAACAGGAGAACATTGTATGTAGTAACGACAATGTTGTATGATGAAGAACTGCTATCCTCAGCAATACAATGATCTAAGACAATCTCAGAAGACTTACAATGAAGCATGCTATCTGCCTCCAGAGAAAGAGCTGATATTGACTGAATACAGATAGAAGCATGTTCTTCCTTCCTTCCTTCCTTCCTTCCTTCCTTCCTTCCTTCCTTCCTTCCTTCCTTCCTTCCTTCCTTCCTTCCTTCCTTCCTTCCTTTCTTTCTTTCTTTCTTTCTTTCTTTCTTTCTTTCTTTCTTTCTCTCTTTCTTTCTCTCTTTCTTTCTCTCTTTCTTTCTTTCTCTCTTTCTTTCTCTCTCTCTTTCTCTCTCTCTTTCTCTCTCTCTCTCTTTCTTTCTTTCTTTCTTCCTTCCTTCCAAAAAACCAAATGTTAAAAATTGTTTTAACATGTAATTAGGGGAAAATGAAATATTATGAAAACAAAACAAAACAAAACACCAAATTAGCACTCACTCAGCACCCCTCCTCCACCAGGCTTTAGGCTCTGGAACCAAAACACAAACCAACAAGGGGCCAATAATGATGTTCTTTCCTTTCCTTTTGCAGAGACTTTACTGATACAGTTCATCCCCTGCCTGCTCTCCACCAAGCAACAAGTTGTAAACATTAATTGAATGGGCAACATGTACTGACTTCTCTCTGGGGTAGCCCCTAGGTTAAGGGACCCTTGAGATTTCAGAGATTCTGTCCTCAACACCATCCTATCCAACTACTCTGAAAAATGGTAGTAGTTAGAAAGAAGGAAATGGAGTGGGGGAGCCAGAATTCAGCTATAGAAAGGGGAATGGAGCCCAATTGAGGCCAGTCCTGACTCTTGAAGGGCTACTTAAGGCAAGGATTTAAGGTGAGAATGGTGAAACATAATCCTTTACCTTGAGAGAAAGCTAAGAAAGCTTTGCCTTCTAGCATAGGAGGTTTACTCTCTAGCATAGGAGGAAACAGAAAGTGATTGATGGAGTAAATAAGGAAAAAAAGCTGAAATAGAAAAGATCTCAGAAGAAAATTCAATAAAAACCCAGAGCATATACATATAAATCAACTGAGAAGATCCTACAACTAGGAGGAAAGATAGGTACTAACGCTTCAAATAAATTGCTAAACTCTCTTCACAAATATTACAAGATAAAAGTGAACCAATGCCTAATGAAACACAGAACCCAGTGGAATCTCAAAAAAAATGTGGAACAGTACATTCCAAGATGGTTTGAAAGAGAAATTAAACCCATAAGAAGAAAAATTAAGTACAAATATATGTCAGAAGTCATAGTTCTCAGTGCAAAAATTTGAAAATAAAACACTTTAATGAGAAGATTAGGAAAAAATGAATCCACAGCAGAGAGCTTCTTCGAAGAAGCAAAAGAAAGATTTAACAAATTTGGGATACAAAATTATTCAAGGAGATAAGATCTGTCAGAGGAGAAACAAAAGGCAGCAACGTTAAGAGTGTGCATGATCTCAATACAAGACAAAGCCACTGACATAGAGGAAAGATTCATAAAGATGACTTAAAGATCACAGGTCTTAAAGATCACAGGTCTCTACTTCCCTCCACCATGACAAATAAAAAACCTGAACACCACAATGCTAGGATAATACAAGGAAACTTCCCAGAACTGAATGCTGAAAAGAAAAATCTATAACTTAAGTAAAACCTTCAAAGTAAATAAAAAGCTGACAAATGGGATTTGGGGTTAATCAAAAGAGTTTAAGTAAAACTAATTATGGGGGGAAAGTGTTGAT
This sequence comes from Phalanger gymnotis, assembly GCA_028646595.1. Classification (NCBI taxonomy): domain Eukaryota; kingdom Metazoa; phylum Chordata; class Mammalia; order Diprotodontia; family Phalangeridae; genus Phalanger; species Phalanger gymnotis. Next base: position 275,439,702 of record CM053624.1, on the reverse strand, counting down.
TCAAAAGAGGAAGAAGATTAAAATAATATGGGAGACACAAGTGCAGTAAAACTCAAGCCTAACTCGTAACCTTAAACATTAATGTACAATCCAATAAAATGAAAGAGATACAGAATTGATAGGAAAACAAAACCCCATAATCTACTGTTTATAAAAAAATACACTTAAGAAGCAAAGATTTAAATAGGATCAAAATGAGAATCTGGAACAAAAATTACTCTGCAGCAGGTGAATCTAAAAAAGCAGGAGTGGCAATCAAACAAGCAGATAAAGCAAAGACAAAAATTCACAATGCCAACCAAGATGAATAAGGAATTATGTTTTAAGGAACCATAGACAATGAACCAATATCAACCTTAGACATATCCATGCCAAGTAATATATCTAATATATGTATCTAACTTCATACGGGAAAATTAAGTGAATTGCAAAAAGACATAGGTCCAAATAAAATAATAGTGGGAAACTTCAATGTTCCTTTATCAAAGATAAATAGATTTTTATTAAAACATAGTAAACGAAAGGGAAAATATTGGGCTGAACAAACTGCTGGAAGAATAAGAGCTAAAAGATTTAGGACACTTTCTCAATGGGACCACAAAAGAATATACTTATTCTCAGTGTCACTTTTACAAAAACAGACTATATGTTAAAGCACTGAGAAATTATAAATAAATGTAGGAAAACAAATGCTAAGTGTATCTTTATTTAGGTCAAATAAAAAGTCATCTATTCAGGAAGAGAAGGAAAAGACAGAGACCTAGATGGAGACTTAATGAAATCCTAAATAATGAGTCAAATGTCAAAGAAGAAATCATAGAAAGAATTAATATGTGAAAGACAATAATAATGATAATAAAAATTTCTAATTTGTAGCTAATGCAGTCCTTAGAGGAAAAAATATATTTCTCAAAGCATGCATTTAAAAAATAGAAAAATAGAAATAATGAAATGAATATGCAATTAAAAATTAGAAAGCCAACAAATAAACCCAAAATAAGCAAAACATGAGCTCTTGGAAAGTAGAAGAGAAATAAATTGGAAGCTAAAATGACTTTAAAACTGCTGAAACTAAAAGCTGGTTCTTTTTAAAGACAAGAAAATTGATAAACATTTAGCCAATTTGATTAAAAAGAGCAAAGAGCCAAATTAACAATTTAAAAAACAAACAGGGGCCCCTAGGTGGTGCAGTGAGTAGAGCACTGACACTGGAGTCAGAAGGACCTGAGTTCAAAACCGACCTCAGATATTTGATGCTCTTACTAGCTGTGTGACCTTGGCAAGTCACTTAACTACAATTGCCCTGCCTTCCCCACTCCCCCCAGAGTAAACAAAATAAAATCATATCAAATTCATAAGAAATAAAAAGAATTGTAAGAACCTACTGTCACTTATATGTCAGCAAAACTGAGAATTTAAAAGAAATAAAGGATTATCTATTTTGTACATGTACATACTATTTATAATATATACGTTTGTATCTATCTGTATCTCTGTATGTGTATATATGCACACATGTACATACACACATACAGCAGAACATGAAATAGGAATTTTAAATAAGTCAATCTCAGAAAAGGGGAACCTTGGTCCAGATTGATTTAATGGAAAATTTTTGTCCACTTTTTAAAGACACCAAAATTTAGAAAGAGGGCACTCTACTAAACTTTTTAATACTTAAACTATTAAGCTTAAAATAAAGCAAGCTATAAACCAATATCATTAATGGATAAAAATCTTGGGAAAAGATTACAACCGATTTATCCAAAAATCCTTCAGTACTTTTAATTGAGATTTATTTCACAAATACAAGGATGTTTCAACAAAAGGAAAACAATATAATCATATTAAAAACTAAAACATCCAAAGCCACATCATTATATTAATAGATGCAGAAAAACCTCAACAAAGTGCACCACTCATTTAGCCTAAAAACTCTACAAAGTGTAGGCACAGAAGGATTTTCTTTATACGACAAAAAAGTCCATCTATAATCAAAACCTAGCATTATATTTAATGGGGAAACATGAGAAGGTTTGTAAAGCAAAGACACTCTTTTTCTTGGCAGTTATTTGAAATGGTTCCAGAAATGGTAGCAACAGAAATAAGACAAGAATATACTTATTCAAGTATATTCAATTCAAGGCATAAAGGCATAAAGATAGGCAAAGAGGATATAAAACTATCTCTATTTGATGATGACATAATTATTTGCTTAGAAAATTCTAGGGAATCAACCAAGAAACTAATTGAGACAAAAGCTTCAATAAAGTTGTAGGCTACAAAGTAGTTCCCCTACCCCCAAATCAGTGGCATTTTTGTATCACAATAACAAGGTAATAATAGAAAGGGAAGTCTCATTTGCAATAACAATAACTATAAAATTTCTGGTCAACCTACTAAAGTTCCTTTAATATTTGTATAGATAAAATTACAAAGCATCCCTTAAAGGAATAAAGAATATTTAAATAATTGGATGGATATTCAATGTTCATGGTTGGACCATGCCAGTATAATAAAAATGACAATAATACCTAACTTAATTTACAGATTTAGTGCTATACTAGTCAAACTACCAAAAGAATATTTTTCAGTTAGACAATATTCTTTTCGATCAACCAATTGATAAACATACATTAAGCACCTACTATGTGCCAGCCACTGTGCTAAGCAAGTGCTGATGATACAAAAAGAGGCAAAAAAATGGTCTTCAAGGAGTTTACAGTCCAATGTGGGAGACAACAAATAAACAAATACGTATAGCAAGCTATATACAGGATGAATAGGAAATAACAGATGGAAGGCACAGGAATTAAGAGGGGTTGGGGAAGACTTTCTGTACAAGGCAGGATTTTATTTGGGATTTAAAGGAAGTCAGGGAGGTTAGTAGTCAGACCAGATGAGGGAGAGTTTTCTAGGAATGGGGGATAGTTAGAGAAAATACCTGGGGCTGAAAGACGAGTGTCTTGTTCATGGAACAACCAGGAAGCCAGCATTACTAGATCAAAGACTACAAGACAGGGAGTAAAATAGAAGACTGAAAAGGTAGGAGAGGGGCCAGGTTATGAAGGACTTTGAATGCCAAACAGAGTATTTTGTATTTGATCCTGGAGGCAATAGGGAGCCAGTGGAGTTTCCTGAGTAAGAGGGTAACATCATTGGACTTGTACTTTAGGAAAATCAATTTAGTGGTTGAATGGAGAATAGATGGGAGAGGGAAGGAGAGAGACTTGAGGCAGCAGGCAGACTCACCAGCAGGCTATTGAATAGTCCAGGCATGACTTTTAGAGGAATAAAAGATCTTGACTAACCAGGGAAATGAAGACAATGTAGGAATAAAGGCGAAATAACACTTTCATACCTCAAATTATTTTATAAAAGAATAATTGTAACAAAAATTGGCACTTGTTAAAAATAGAAAAGTAGATCAATGGAACAGACTGGACAAGGAAAAATCATAACTAATTGAAATCAGATAAGTGAACTTAGTGTTTTATAAATCTGAAAACACAAATTACGCAAGGAAGAACTCTCTATTTGACAAGAATTGCTGGGAAAGCTGGAAATCATTCTGAAGGAAATTAGGTTTACACCAATATCTTACACCATATTCCACAATAAACTGAATATGGACATGTGAACTATTTATGAAAGATTATGTCATAAAAATATTAGAAGAGAAGCAGACCACAGACTTTTCCAAACTATGGATAGAGGATAAATTCTTAACCAGATAAGGAATAGATATGATTACAAAAGATAAAACACATGATTTCAATTACTCAAAACTGAAAATAATTTTACATGGATAAAATTAATGCAACTTACATAAGAAGGAAAGGGCTTGAAAGGGGAAAATCTTTGTATCAATGTTGGATAAACATTGGATAGCCAAGATATATGGACAACTAATAGAAATATATAACTAAAAGAAATTCTCCAATAAATATAATTGGTCAGATTACATATACAAACAGTTCTCAAAATAAGAATTGTGAGCTATTATCAAGTATGTGAAAAAATTCTCCAAATAACTAGTAATCAAAATCAAAATAACCCTTAGATGTCACCTCATGTTCAGCAATTTGGCAAAGTTCATAAAAGATGGAAATAATGTTGAGTAGATGTCTAGTCCAAACCCCTTGTAGGCATTGTGAAACGGTGGGTATGCTAATACATTATGTATGTAGCAATTTGGAATTATGTGAAGATAGTGACTAACTTTGACTCAGAGATTTCATTGCCTGGCATACATTCCAAGGAAGTAAATGATAAAAAGACAGGTTCTAAGTACACTAATATATTTATAACAGAACCTTTTGTGCTAACAACTGGAAACAAAGTAGATGCCCATCAACTGGGAAATGGCTAAACAAATGAATGTAATGGAATGATACTGTGCTATGAGAAATGGTGAAAATATGGAAATGTTTACATAAACTGATACAAAAGAGGAATAAGCAGAACCAGGAGAACAATATACACAGTGACTACAACAATGTAAAGACAGCAAAACAAATGAAACTGAATGCTACAAAATTATGATCACCAGACTTGGCCCCAAAGAAGAGATATAAGAACATATATCCCCTATTTCAATATAGAGTGTGGAGCACTGCATATATCAGATTTTTTTTGATACTTTGGAAGTTAATGATTTTTTTACTCTTAATTTTCATTATATGGGATAATTTTCTGGGAGAGAACAGAAAAGGGGTAGAGGGGGAAATATAGGTCATAGAAAACAATAGATATCAATAAAATTATTTTAAAAAAATGTCTTAAATTTTATAGGCATTTTCTAATGTGTTCCTGTGGAAAAAAATTCTAGATTTGCAATCAGAGGACACTTACTACCAAGGGGATAATGGGCAACTTATTTCCTCTCTGGGACTCAGTTTCTACATTTTTTAAATTGGGAGGTTGGATTAGAAGATTTCTAATCAATGATCCCCCCCCCCCCAAATCACTGCCATCCACAAGTATGCTTGTAATCAACATTAGAGGCTTTCCCCATACTTACAAGCAGGGATAGAGATAGTGCTAGAATCCATGTAGACTGACTTCAAGGTTCTACCTACCATACTGTACTGTTTAAATAAAAGTCTGATAAGCCACCTCATCTTTGAAATGCAGTCACAATAAGAAAGAACATAGGGACTTGAGCTGTGGTCCCAATCCTTGACTTCTTGTTTACCTTGAGCAAGTCATGTCCACTTTCAAGGCTTCAGTTTTCTCTATCCTCTATGTGCTGCACAGCATTATGAGTTCATTGTATGATGTTGTAGAAGTTTATTGTGTAACTGTTATATAAGTTTAGATTTGTGCGTTTCAAAATTCCTTAAACTATGGAGCACCCATGTGTCTAATCCTTCAGTGAGTCATTTAGTAAAGTGAACAATTACAGCCTCATTAAGGAAGCCAGGTGCTATAAGGAAAAGGGCAGAGGACTAGAAATCATGAAGCTTGGATGCTAACAATGGCTCTGATTCTGGACAAGTCTTTTGGCTTCTCTGTGCCTCAGTTTCCTCAAATCTTGCCTCTCAAAATGGTGGTCTTTCTAAACACTAACCTTACAAATTAAAATCTAATAAAAAATAACGACAAAAAGCCTTCTCTTTCTAGGTAAGAAATGGTTCCTGCCATTAACATTGACCTTTTCCCTGAACCCTCTTCTTTATCTCCTTCCAATAGGTGGCGGGGGAAGGAGGGGTGGTGGTGTGTGTGGCCTGAATAGGCCCATGTATTACTGAAAGGATAGAGAGTATAGAAGAGGGGCCCCTTAAATTAAAACGGCTTCCCATCACACTCTGTCTGGCCCTAATCTGCTCTTGGAAGGGTCTAATAGCTTGACCAAAGACATGGAAGCCAGGATTTACTAAGCCTGCACCAGCTTTGTGTTTTGCTGTCTCTTAGACATCATGATATTTAAATTTCAGTGTAAATCTAATACTTCACCCTGGAATCTGCTCCCCTCCTCCTCATGGCTGCTGGATCCCTGGAGCAGTGGATAATGAGGGCTAAGTGAACAGCCAGTGTTCTGTTTGCTCAAACAGTAATTAGTATTAGGATTCCATTAGTGCCTGAGACTGTACGGAAAATGGTAAGAAGGAATGAAAATGAGCTTCTCAGTGCATGAAGGGCCCTCACAGCCTCAAGTTGTCACAGAGTCCAGGGAGTCCCTCCTTTCAAGGGATCATGGTGCTGTTTTGAGTGGAGGATTTGAGTGATGACGGGGACTTAGTGAATGGATAACTCACCACCTGGGAACTGTGCCACTCCCTGACCTCTTTTAACCTAACCTGGGATGCCTTCAATGTGAGAGTTTGACCCTGGTGTCCCTCTCACTGAACCTCCCAACCTGTACACCTCCAACCTGGACACCATATCCCCCTCAACCTGCAATGTCCCTAACCCAGAGTGCCTGTCCCAACTTGACTCCTTTATCTATAACTCTTCCAATCCAGAGACCCCTGCTCATGAACTACTTAACCCAATGCCATTCTCCTCCAACTTAACCCAAGATGCTACCAACCTGGGAACAACCCAACCACCTAACCTGGGAATTTCCTAATATAGGACCTCTTCAACTTAGAAATCTCTAAACCTGTGGACTATCCAACCCAGAATCTCTCTCCTTCAACCCAAGATTTTCTCCTTAACATAGGAAGCCCTCTCCTCAATCAGGATGACTATCAATCCATAGTTCCTAACTTAGGACCTCTCTAATGAAGGAACCTCCCCCTATCCAGACCTGGAACACTCGATCCCAGGAACTCTACAACCACATAAAAGGGGTGTCTTCTAAGTTTAGCCCTCCCAGGATGCCTGGTTAACTTAGAAACATCCCCTAACCACTTAAATCATAATATTCCTAAACTAAGATCCCTTTAATTTGGGGCCTCTGTAATTTAGGACTGCCTCAAGTATAGGAACTCAGTTTCTAACTTAAGACCTTCTCAACCCAAGATTCTTCTCAATATAGGAAGCCATCCCTTAAAATGGAACTTCAAATCCTTGAGGACCCTAACTTGAAACACCCTCAACCCATGACCTTCTTACTCCAAAGGCCTAATATACATAGGTGACAAGAATATTTATGTGTATGTATACATATATATGTATGCTATATGTATGTGTATATAAATATACATAATACATACATATATGTAATACACATATAATATACATATACATACTCACACATCCATACACACACACATACTACTTGCTTAGGCAAAAATCCAATTCAACCCTCTCACACTGCTACCTTAATATGTGACCTTTGGTAAGTCCTTTCCCTCTCTGAGTTTCAGGTTCCCCATTTCTATGAGGGGCTTGAACTAGAATGATCTCTGAGATCTCATCCAAGTCTAACACTCTGTGCGTCTCTCCCCAAGATCAGGATGGATTGATTCATTGTCTCTCTATCCCCAGCACCTAGCAGAGTGCCTGGCACATAATAAGCACTTAACGAAAGCTTCTCTACTTCTGTCCTACCTTTCTACATCATAGTAGGGGCAAGTGGGGACCACTGGAGTTTTTTAAATTGAGGAATAACATGGTGAGATTTATCTTAAGGAAAATAGCCTTTTTACCTATAAAGTTTGGACTAGAGTGGGGAGGGACTCTAGGAGGAGGAACAATTAGGAGGCCCTTGCAATAGTCTGGACAAGAAATGATGAGGGGGTGAATTAATATGGGGGCTGTGTAGGTAGAGAGGGAATCGGGGGTGCTAGACAGTATAGAGAAAGAAATGATGAGATTTCACATATCACTGGATAACTGGAATGAGAGAGAGTGAGGAAGTGAGGATAACAAAGAGCCCAGAAGAACGGTAGTGACTTCAACAGAAATAGGGTCCTAAGGAAATAGAATGAACTGGGGTGGGGAAGATGATAATGAGTTCTGTTTGGGATATCTCTAACTCGGCATGGGTTTCTATCACTGAAACCCATCGTGATCATTGATCACAGAATCCTAAATTTAGAGCTGAAAGGGTCCTTAGAGATAGATCACAATAATAATGAAATATCACATTTATGTAGTGTTGTAGTTTATAAATCCTTCCTTCTTCCATACCCTTTGAGGGAGTCAGAACAGCAGTTCTCTGGGTTATAGAAGAGAGAATGGTGACTCAGAAATGATGTGACTTTGAGGTATTTAGCAAGTGGCAGAGTGGAGACTTTGAATGCAGCACTTCTGGCCCTGCATCCAATGAGCTAATAATGAGTACACCACATCACCTCTACAGATAAGCAGCAGAAAGCAGAAAGCTCCTGTCCTTGAAATTATGGGGCTGACTTTTCTGTCCAATTTTTGTCAATGAAATTAATACTATTAAAGATAGTTCGCTTCTCTACAAAAATAGTAAAGTTTACAAAGTACTGTCTTCTCAACTACTCAATGAGGTAAAAGCAAAGCATTAATTATTGTCTGTTTTATAAATAGAGACACCAAGGGTCAGATAAGTGAAGTGACTTCCCTGAGTCCACAGATACAAGTAAGAGATAACACCAAGTCACTTGATCAAGTCCACTACCCTCTGTCTGCCATGACACGCTGCCTTTGTTACTTTCAGAAGGAGCAGGTGCATCGATCGACTGCAAGAATTTTTCTTACAATTTTTTTCATCATCTTATTATAGTTTCTCCTATTTGTGGAAACACACTTTAAATATAAATAATTACAAGCAGATATCACATTTTTACTTCGAAACAAAAATTTTCATCCTACTCTCTCTAGTACGTGCAAATGTGCCACATCAATTGACGCAGCTGGGTTTTTTTTTTGATGCTTTCTTAAATTCCAGTCCTTCTAGCAAATTGGAATGGCTCAACCAAATCTCTAAACCTTTTTCCAGATGTCGCCATGAAATCCCCAGATTTTAGTTCAGTTTTCTGTCTCCTTCTTAGGCTTCCTAGATAATCTAGGAGAAAGAAGAGAGGGCTAGAGGTGGATTGACTCGGCCAAGCAGTTCAGTGCCAGGACCCGTGTCAACAACTCTGGCTTTTTGCTCTGTTGGCTCATCTTTGCACCATGGCATTGTGAGGGCCACAGGCTGTTACATGCATCTGCAATCCACTCACCAAGGAGGATTCATTATTTTCTGCCTCTCCGGTGTGGTATAATGGATAAAGCATAAATCCTGAGTTAAGAAATTTAGGTTTGAACCTGGCTCTGACACTAATATCACTCTTTGTGTGACTCTGAACATTTAAACTTCACCTCTGTAGAGGAATTCATGATCTTTTGCAGCATTGAATCCTATGATCCTTGTCAAGGTGGGCAGCCCAGGCTGAGCAAACCAGGAAAATTTCAAGCTTATAATACGAAAACAGTAATTCCTGGAGGTGAATTTTTACTCCTAGAAATGACAGTCTGTTGAAACTGCCAATCAATGGGGCTGGAACAAGGGAAATTCACCAACCACTTGTCTCTTTACCCAGCCTAGTCAGACCAGAGTTCCATAGGTTGCAAGTCACAGTCAAGGAAAAAGTGGGAAACACAAGGAGAAACATTTCTTCCCCATCATCATGCCATTCTTCTCAGCCTGGGACACAAGGAGCTAGCTGGTGCCCAGAGTGCCTCGCCACATCCACACATGGGAATGCCAGAAGTTACTTAACAAATGCCATGTAATCACATGCTAATTACATGTTCCTGGAGGCTTCCTAATAATTACACTTAATAGGTTCAGTAGTAACAAGTACAGATGCTGTAATTTGGGTGAGAAAACTAGAAATCATCATCTTTGTACATTTGCCCGTGCCTGACGGTTCTGCTCCTTCACATATAATCTCTCTTAGTTCCCATTCCAGCCCCAAGGAGTGGGTCCCCTGCTGCTAGCACCATAGTGTGTGGCCGTAGTACAGCAGGTTCCCACTTCTCTGCTTCGAGATTCAGCTCACCCCAATTCTAGCTTCAATCTACTACCTGGACCATGGTTTCTTTGAGCATAGGGGATACTTGGCTCCCTGCCACTTTCTTTGAGAAGAGAGGGCTGAGGGTGTTTTCTTGGGTAACGGGGCAACAGGGCGAATCTTGCATACAGATGTGCTTAATCAGTGATTTTCCTTGCCTAGTATTTGGGATCTTCCACAAAACAGCAGAGAACTGTCAGCATTTACGTCCCTTTACATGCACCCTTTACATTCCAACCAAAGGAGACTGCTCACATCCCTATTCTCATTCTGCCCTCTCTCAGCCCCATGTCTCTGCTCCTGCCAGACCCCAGCCTGAAATAGTTTTCTGTTTCAAATCCATTACTGATTTTGCCTTTCTTTGTATCTTCAGAACTAGGTACAGTGAGTGATTGATATATGAAAGATACTAAATGCTCATTGATGGACTAACTGACTGACTTTCTTTCCTTCTGGGTCTAACTCAGCTTTCAAATATCTTCCTTTTCTCATAGCTTCACCTTCCCTCCAAAAGCGATCCCTTCTTTCTTAAACAGAGTCTCTCTGTATATATCTCATTCTTCATCAGAATTACTTGAATATTTGATTATATACTCCTTGAGATCAGAGTTTCCATCCTCCAGTACCCAGCATGAAATTTTATATATAAGTGCTTAATAAGTATTTGTTGAATTGAATCATAGATCGAAGAAAGCCAAGAACTATTTGTGGGCTCCTTCCATTGGGAATCTCAGCCAACCAGAGAAAACGTGACCACAACAGTAAAAAACAAACAAACAAACAAAAACAAAAAACACAACAGGCTGGATATCACTCAGGAAAACCTTCAAGATCTACCAGCAGCACTGATTGGAGATTGGTAATTGTGGTCCTTGAATGTAATGGAGTATCGCTGCACTATAAGAAACTAGGAACATCATGAATTCAGAGGACCACGGGAAGACTAATGGGAACAGACGCAAAATGAAGTAAGCAGAACTAGGAAAACAATATAAATAGGACTGAAAAGAGCAACAATAACAAAAAATTACATTTAGCAAGCCTCGAGGAGCCACGGGAAAATGTGCCTTTCTTTGCAAACACAGGGCACTGTAAGTGAGGTACTAGGTACTCATACTGTCTGACTCAGTTGCTGTGTTTGTTAGTTTTACTGAACTAATTTTTTCTTCTTTTTTATTTTAGTTCTTGGTTATAAGGGATGCCTCGCTGGGAAGGGGAGAGGCAGGGAATACATTTGAAAATGAAAGTAATATCAGAATATAATAAAACTATTTTTTTAAATTAATGATTTACTGGCTTGCCCTGATCTAGATAAGAAATAAGCTGGGAATTAAGGAAAAACCTCTCTTTTTCTTTTCCTCAGTCAATCAGGATATTTTTCCCTATCTCTCTCGCCGGCCCTCTAGTACCTATGTCCAGGTCAGAATATTCTGAGGGGAAAAGGCAAGATATATCAGAATAGCATGATGGGGAAAGTCCTGAAGAGAGACTGAGGAGTTCTGTGTTTGAATTCAAGCTCACTGTGTGACCTTGAGAATGTCCCATCCCCTCTCAGGGCCTTTGTTCTCTGAAATATCAGTAGATTGGACTAAGACCTCTTGCAACTCTAAAACTATAGGATTCAAGTCATCTTGTCTTGGGCCGATATGTATCAAGCACCCAGGCCTGGCACTAACCTGCCATTATGTGTTCTAGGAGCTCATCCTGTCTACTCATCTGGCTCTTGTATTTGCCTAGTGCCCAGCTAGCCTCCCTCCCTCCCTCCTTCTCTGAGAGATCTTCTCCCAGGCCCTTTCTCTTGTGGCCAAGCTACATCTTTAGCCTGCCTATGCTAAGACCATGTGCCAACCCCACAGAGTTGGGGGAATGTTGGCCTTCAGCCTGCTCATTCCATCCAGGGGAGAGGGAGCCTTTGTCTCCTCAGCTATTGCAAATGGCCCCTTTCATTAGGATGAAGGGAGATGCTGATGGGATCCTCCTTGCAATGCTCCCCAAGGACTATAATTTCCAGGCTTGTTTATTGCTTTTCCTGGTTAAGCAGAGCATTTCTGCAGGAGACATAACACAAAGGCTTGTCGTGAGAGAAAATGCAGAATGTAGAAAGGAAACATATGAAATAATCCTCCCTCCCACACCCTCCTTACCCACAATAATAAGGAAGAAAATGTCAATCTCTTCTCCAAACACAAAAATATCTGGGTTTTAAAAGTCAACAGCCAGTGGTCTATCCTCAGAAGGGCAGAGGATTTCAGAGGAAGCTCAGGGTCAGAGCTCCAGATGCTTCAGTCCCATCTAAGCTCCTGCTGAGAGTTGGTTCCCTGTCCTAATTCTTCTGGCCTTGAGGAGATGACTTCTGAGTAAAGACAGGGCAAGTCATGCATTGTTTGTGCTCCTAGGCACAGAGAGTCCAATTCCATGCACTAGGGGATGGGAGGAAGAAGGGAGGACAGAGATTAAATGGGGTAGGCTCCCTACCCTTAAAGGGTTCACTTTCTAGCCATAATAATGATCACTTACATTGATAAGTTGTTTTACATGTATTATTTCAGATGATCCTCCCAATGCCTCTTGAGGTAAGTGTTATCCTCATTTTTCTTCTGAGATTACCACCCATTTACTTTGTTTATATTGATATGTGCCTAGTTGTTTACATGTTGTCTTCCCCATTAGATCATAAGCTCCCTGAGGACAGGGATTGCATTTTTTTGCCTTTCTTTATCTCTCCAGTGCTTAGAGTGCTTAGCATGCTACTTGTCTGATAATAAGAGTTTACTAAATGCCTACTGGATTGATTCTAGATGAGGGAATGGGCTCAGAGAAGTTAAGTTTTAGGATCACTGAGGCATTTTGATGAAGTGGATAGTCTGCTAGGCTTAGGGTCAGAAAGATCTGGGTTCAAATATCACTTCTGATACTAGCTGTGTGGCCCTGGGTAAGCGTGCCTCCATGTCCTTCAAATAATTCCCAATGATATATCTACTCAGTCACAGTAAGAATGAGGTCTCTGTTGATGGAAGGAATTCTCATGCTGTGGGTTCACTGATACTGATAGAATAACAGATTATTGGCTTATCCATGTAAAGAATCAGAGGATTTAGGGACAGAAAGAATCTTAGCGATCAACTGGTCCAACCTCATTTCCCAAATAAAGCTACCAAAGTTTACAGAAAATTAGTATATGTTGTGAAAAACAAAGTTGAGATTTGCCCATAAGCTTTTTTTTAAGTCTAAGTCACTGTGTTATTTTTCTATTATGACAATAAGATATTCATTCACTTATCACATATTTTTAACATGCCTACCGTTTGCCAAGCACTATGCTTGGATCTGAGGGAACCAAAAAGATAAATAACACCAAGTACATCCTCTCAAAGAACTTACCATCTAGTAGGAAACATAGGGCCTACTCAGACAAACATAATGCAGGTTAGAAGACAATAAAAAGCATATGTGAAGAGCACATGGTGGGATGGGAACAGATGAAGTAACAGTGGGGTCAGAAAATAGAATTGGATCTCTGCAGGCTGTATATCGACTTAGAAAACCAGAAATTAGCATTATCTATGTCTCACTGCATTTCTATTGACTTTGTTCAACACTTCCCAATGGCATTTTAATCTGGTTCAGCATCACTCAGAAGCCATTTTTTTGGGTGGGATGGGTACGGGAGAAGGGCTACTTGCTAGTTTGACACTTCTGAGGCAGAGATCTCTTCCAGGTGGCGCAGATCAATGAAGCTCCATAGAGGAGGTAGCATTTTGAACTGGGCCTTGAAAAAGGGTAGAATTTTGACTTTTGGAGATGAGATGGCGGCTGGCTCTCCCAAGGGAAAAGGTACTCGTGACACACTTTTAAGTTTACAACTGCATATTGCCTTAGAAAACCATTAGAAGAATATTAACACCGTCTGTTATATTTTTATTTATCTCCTTAAATATTTCCCAATGACATTTGAACCTGGTTCTGGTCACACTGGGGAGTGTTATTGGGTCCAGCATAGGCAGCAGGCAGCGCATTTGACACCTCTGGTCTAGACTTAGGAAACTGATACAAAAAAAGTTAATAATGGAAATTAAATCGAAAAGTGTGTCATGAATGCCTTTTTCCCTGAGAAAGTCAGTTGCTAAACATTTTGGAAGGGACCTCAGGGGACCTTCAATCCAACCTGTACCTGCCCAAGTATCCCCTTTATGGCCTACACACTCAGCCTTTGCCTGAAGAATTCCAATGAGAAGAAGCCTCCCCATTTTCCCTCCCCCACCCAAGAGACCCCATTCCTCTCTGGGAAAGATGTCCTCATTGAAACCACTGAATACTCTATCCACTACACAAATGTTTATTCTTAACTACCCTGAAAATCTAGTATGAGGATCAAGTATCTGAGGCTGGATTTGAACTCAGGAAGATGAATCTTCCTGATTCCAGGCCTGGCACTCTATCTGCTGCACCACCTAGCTTCCCCTCCACTATGATAGCTTCCTTGTTTGGGCCTTTCTACAATAAACTTTCCCTATTTTGCAATAAAGCATGTTTTAGAGTGGAAAGTGAATCTGACTTTCTACTTCTGGAATCAGATAAGCTATGAGACACAAGCCCTAATCCTAACACTTACCAGTTGGGTGACCTTGGACAAGTCCCTTTCCCTTTGTGAGCCTGAGCTTCTGTAGCAATAATCCTGAAGTTAGAATGCCATGATTCTAGGAGCAGGTAGGTGGTACAGTAGATGAAGCACTGGCCCTGGAATCAGGACGACCTGAGTTCAAATCTAGACTTAGACATTTACTAATTGTGTGACCTTGGGCAAGTCACTTAACCATGGTTGCCTCAAAAAAAAAAGAGTAATAATGCTGTGAGGAAAGCAATTTGTAAACCGTGAAATGCCCCAGAAATGTGAGCTTTTAAAAATTATTCTCTTGTCTTGTGAAAAGTGATTCTGACTCCTAGCATGAAAAGATGTTAGAGTTTGAAGGCTCATTAAAGAACACAACCCCCTTATTTGGTAGACGTGGAAACCAAAGCTCAGAGAGGGAAAGGGGTTGGCCTGAGGTCACAGAGCTGCTCTTCTAGGCGTTGCTCTCTGGGCAAGCAGGATAAAAGGGAAAAACATTGACTTTTCTTTCTGCTAAGTCAGAGAAAATGCTTCATTCTCTACGGAAGTAATTTCCTTGCTGGGCCCTGGCCATAAAAGGGTAGAGAAGAGTGGGGAAGATAGTCTCCTGGGTTTGTTGATAAGCTGCCGAATTAGGAAAACACTAACACCCAAAGAAATAGCCTTCAACCCCTCGAAATAGATTCTTCCTTTCCTCTAGGGACCCAAAGAGGGGGACAGTTGCCTGGCAACAGTGGTTCTGGTTGAGCCGTGAAGAGGAACAAGGTCAGAGTAAGTGGGTATAGCTAAGAGCCCAACATCAGGTGCTCTCTCTCCACCCCCCCCATTCGTTCCATTCATTCATTCGTTCTCTGTTTGTGTCTATCTTCCTCTCTCCATTTCTTTTTCTTTCTCTGCCCAGAAAAATAACTAATGATAATTTTTGTTATTGTCCTGTTGTTTCAGTCATGTCCCCCATTTGTAACCCCATTTGGGGTTTTCTTGGCAAAGATACTGGAATGGTTTGCCATTTCAATCTCCAGCTCATTTTACAGATGAGGAAATTGAGACAAACAGGGTTAAGTGACTTGCCCAGGGTCACAGAGATAGTAAGTGTCTGAAGCTAGATTTGAACTCAGGAAGATGAACCTTTTTGACTCTAGGCCTGGCACTCTATTCACTACACCACCTAACTACTGATAATTATCATGATATTTATACAGCACTTCAAGATTTGCAAAGTGCTTTACAAATAAAATCTCATACTCGCAACCACCCTGGGAGGTATATTCACATTTTACAGGTGAGGAGATGGAGGCAGACAGAAGCTAAATGACTTCCAAGGTCATGCAGCCAGTAGTATCTGAGGATGGCTTTGAACTTGGGTCTCTGTTACTTCAAATCTGTTGGAATTCTGGTCCCTCTGCTTGTCGATTACTGATATCACACATTTCTAGATTTTTCCACCAGTGTGTTACCATGATCACATTACACCACCCCACTCCCACCTTCTATTATTCCCCATTACTATGGAACAAAGTCTAAACTCCTCAAAATCCTTCAATAAAGATGCTTCAAGAGCTGGTTTCAGTCAACTCTTTCCAGGCTTCCCTCCCCACTCTCCCATTCAGAGAACCTTATACTCTGGCCAAATTTTACTGCTTGCTGTTTCGCTACATCTCTATCTTCAACCCTTTGCTCCCAACATTTCATGCAGTCCCTGCTCTGGAGCCACCTGTTTACTTCCTCCCAACCTTTAAGGCTTGCTCTAGGTGCCGCCTGAATCCTTCCCCTTCCCTTTCTCCCAAGCTGTAAGTGATCTCTCTCCCTTCTGGAGTATTTTAGTATTTTCTCCTAAGCATTTATGAGACACAGTGCACTGCTCATTGCATGTTGGACCTGGAGTCACGAGGGCAGAGTTTCCATTTCAGACATTCACTAGCTGTGTAACCTTAATCAAGTCACTGAACCTCAGGCTCAATTTTATCATCTGTAAAATGGGGATCATCGCTATCTACTGCAGGGGTTGTAGCAAAGATCAAATGAGGCAACGTAGGAAAGGGTCATAAACTCTAAAGCCCTACAGAAACACTAGCTACTATTATTGGACAATGAGCATCTTAAGGACAGAGGCAGTTTCCTTTATCTTTATGCCACTCTCAGTGACAAGCATAGGACTTCTGCCCAGATCTCTAAGATCCAGGGATAAGGAGGCCACAGAGTCTATATACAGTCCCAATTCAACGTTGGTCACCAGTGTAAGAAGCAAGATAGGCTGATGAGACTTTGAGACCACGTTTTAATCACAGAGCCCTGTTGTAACCAAGCACATTCTATCAAAGGCTGAGGTGAAGGATTCTACTGGAAGAGGTAGGAGTTTGAACATCAATCAATGTGACAGAAGACATACTCCCTTTACCCTGCTTTTTCTTCAGGGTCCTATTGTATCTCACCCAACTCTAAGATATTATTTTTTTGGAATTGATTGCAAGACATAGAAGATACTGACAAAGGACCACCCAACATGGCATGCCATCATCAAAGAAAGTGCTGCACAAAGCAGAATTGAAGTAGCTCAAAAGAAATGCAAGACGTACAAATTTAGAGAGTCCACCCCAAATGTTGACATGAATTATTTGTGCCTGACCTGTGTTAGAGCATTCTGAGCTTGTATTGGTCTGATCAGCCCCAGGTAGACACACTGTAACTTGACCTTAACATAGTGATGTCATTTTGGTTCTCCTTGAGAATGGACAACCCACCAACCAAGATATTATGCCATTCTTATCTTGATACCTTCTCTTCCCCAGAACCCTCTGAACTGTTAGGTTCCACCTAAGGAGGGAAGGGCAACATGGCCGTGTGTATCATCTGGATGAGTTGAGCCCAGATAGAGCTCAGGGCTCTATCCACTCTGCTACCTAGCTGCCCTTGTCACCAGCTACAAGCATTCAAAGGAAATGGAGGACCACTAGACTTTACTATCTATCTTGCAAGTACATCCCAAAGTCTTCTAAGCCTTTCTACCTACCCTGATACTATGGCCTCTAGATCCCTGAGCAGCTGTGTGACCTGCTGGTACAACCCAAAGACCCTTGGATCTTGCCACTTAAACCCTTAGGATATCTGGACTTTCCACCTGCCCTTTAGCTGAACTCTTTTACATGTATTTTCTCCTTCAATTAAAGTACGAGCACGTGATAGCATGGATTATTTCCTCAAAGCTTAGCTCATTGACAATGCTTAGTAAATACCTTTCAATTCATTCCTCAACTAAGTATTACTGATCCATGTCTTTTCCTCTCTGTCAACCCAAATGGCTTATCTCGCGAGGTCCACTTCCATGTCCATGAAGCTTTCTACTTCTATTTCAGCCATGATGACCTCCTTGTTCTCTAACCATCTTTGTATGACTTCTGTATCAATCCCACAATTCAATTCAATGAGAGTTTATTAAGCATCTACTATGTGTAAGATAGGGCATACTAGGTATGCAAAAAGTAAGTCATGTATATACATATGTATATATGTGTATATGTATATATATATATATATATACATGTATATACTATATTGCATCTTCTCACCTTTCCATCGAATTGTCACTAGCTGACAAAACTGAATTGGCATTGCCTACTTACCAACTCCAACTACAAGCCCAATTATAACTACTTTCCCTAGTCCTAGATTAAAAATAAAGTTCTCTTCCAGACACCAAGTTACTTCAAATCCTAACCAAGAGACAATGGTAAAAAGAGGCAGAATCTGTCTTATCCCTCTAAGACCTACTTAGTTGTTGTTAGGTCATTTCAACTGTGTCCAACTCTTTGTGACTTTATTTTGGAGTTTTCTTGGCAGATACTAGAGTGCTTTGTCATTTCCTTCTCTAGCTCATTTTACAGGTGAGGAACTGAGGCAAATAGGGTTAAGTGACTTGCCCAGGGTCACATAACCACTGTCTGAAGCTAGATTTGAACTCATAAAGATGGGTCTTCCTGATTCTAAGCCCAGTGCTCCATTCACTGTGCTATCTAGCTACCCTTAAGAACAACTACCAGAGGCCTAAAGGCAAGGAATAAGTCCCAAGACCACATGAAACCTCTGGGGAGGGCGTTGAGTCCTCTGGTCAGGAAATCTCTTCCACGTGCTTTGGAAGAGAAGGAAAGATTCATGATGAATCCTAGCCCAGCACCTACTGAAACCAGCGATAAAAATGCTCAAAGGCAAGATGCCACTCATACATACTTAATGGATGTTTATTGGATGCTACATCATTGCCAAGACCCTATTGTCAGTCTCAGTATAAGCAACATTGGCTATAAATTCTGTACTTATTTTGTCCTTATTAACTTGTCTCCTCACATGTAGTTATAACAAAACAAACAAACAAAAACTCTCAACCAAACAGGGTATTATTGCAGTTTTGAAGTCAGGGCAATTTAGCCATGGGAACAGGAAGGTAGCATCTGTTGCCAATAGGCCCAGTGAAAACAACAGTCTTTTTGCCATCCTAGTATTGTCTATAGACAACATATAAAGCAAGGAGAGTCATAATATACTTGTAGGTGTCAAACTAGAAAAAGAGTAAGAGAAATGGGGTTAAGTAGTATAGTAGGGGACAATCTGATTACCTAAGTCACTTTCACTTTGTGTTTGTATTCCCATTGTGAGTGTTCTCAAAAAGTTTTATGCATTGGGTCATTCAATTAGCTGCCTGAAGTCTTAGAGTGCACCAAAGGACTAGGCAATGACTTCATGCCAAAACGTTAGCAATGACTATATTATTGAGAAGACTTTTTGAGTCCCTCCCTATTCTGTTGGGGAATTTGTGTCAGAAGTCATGGGACTCTGATGACCCTGACACAGGAGATAGTCATTGACAGACACAGTCTTGACCGACGAAGGTCAGTTTAATTGGAGAAATGATAAGTGAACAATGGATTTTAGAATTTTTGAGCACTAGAAGGGTTTCTAGAGGTCATCTGATCCAATTTCCTCATTTTACAGAGGGGGAAATTCAGGCCTAAGATCCCTGTGGCAGACGTATTCTAAGCACAAATCAAACAGGGTTCACGGCAACATTCTGTTTGTGTTATTTCTCAACTAAAACACAACACACCCACAGCAAGTCTTCCTTTGAACTGAAAGGTTCCATGCTTGGCCTCTGCGCTGAATTGTAAAACTGTTTTGAGAAAAAAAATATGAGGACTCAGTTCAGTGTCACAGATTCAGGAAGCCTAATTGTTGTGGAAAATTTCTTCTAGACTTTTTTGTATAAGACCAGGAGCCAAGCTTACTGATTGCTCCCCCTCCCCCCAAAAAACCAGACAAGCCCATTTCCACATAACAATAGCACTCTATTTTAAAGTAGAGGATCTACATTTAAATCTTGACTCAAGTACTTGGTACCTTTAGCAAGACCTTGAAGAAGATATTTTGCATTTCTGGGCCTCAGTTTCTCCATTTGTAAAATTAAGGGTTGGAGTATGTAATTTTTAGGGTCTCTTCCAGCTCTAAATCCTGTGAAATACCCCGTTAAATTATTTCTTTAGGCTAAACATCTCCACTCCTTCAACTGATTTTTATAGAACATGGTACTAGGTCACTCACCATTCTTAACATGGGCCTTAACATATTACAATAAGGTTTCTATTCAAGAAACTTCAAGACAAGTAAGTACACCAATCAGGTGGCACAGTGGATAGAGTGCCAGGCTCGGAGTCAGAAAGACTCATCTTAGCAGGTTCAAATCTAGCCTCAGACATTTCCTACCTATATGACCCTGGGCAAGTCACTTAACCCTATTTACCTGCTTCCTCATTTGTAAAATGAGCTGGAGAAGGAAATGGCAAAGGGCTCCAGTATCTTTGGCAAGAAAACTCCAAATGGGGTCATGAAGAGTCAGACATGACTGAACAACAGCCCTAAGTAAGCCCTCACACACACACACACACACACACACACACACACAGAAGATCTAGACCAAAATAAAACACGACGAGTATCTTGGGGCATGCAGATCCATGGGGAGAATGAGGGGATGTGCATATTTGGCAAGGATCATTTCTGTATTGAGAGATCAAGGAAGGCGTCACTGGGGAGGTGAGTCCCTCTGTGACTATATATAGGCTTACTTTTTTATTCTATGGCCTTGTCTTTCTGTAACTCCTTCAGAGAGGATTTGTCCAATAAACTAGGAGCTGTGTGTATATGTGTGTATGTATGTGTGTGCATGCATGTATGTGTGTGTGCGTATGTATGTGTTTTAAATATTTCCTGAGTACCAGTGTAGCCCTGGACTGAGAATCCATTATTTCTCACATTTTCTACATCACTGAACCATTTTTCTATTTTTCTGGTCATAAATGTTCTAGTTGTATCTTTTCTTTATCACTGCAAATCATCACTGGTAATGGGGGTGGCTTGCCTAAACCTACCAGGTAGCTCTCCAATGTCCTGGAGATCACCCCAAATTTTGATTCTTTAGAGACTGTGGTTCACTGTCATTTGCAGTCATTTAGTATCCCTGGGAGAATGTGAGTGTGGAAATGACAGGCTTCTGAGAGAGGGCACAGTTTGGGATCACTGAAAATGTTGTACAATTTTCCTACATACCATTCGACCCGTTTTCCTTCTCTTAGTCAGTTCTGGGATTAGCTCCTTATCTTGAGCCTGTCCAAGACATATGTACTGACAGATTAACTCAATGGCCTGCCCATCTGAATGCATCTCATCAACTGGACAAGAGGCATATGTCCTGTTATCTAATAAGGTGGGGGGGAAGGTTAACATGATAATAGCTTGTATTTATATAGCTTTTAACTTTATCCCACTTTCACATTCACAATCTCATTCATTGTCTCATTTGATCCACAATAGTCTCAAGAGAGAAGCTGGGCAGAGATTTCTATTATACAGAGAAAGGACAAAAATTCTTAAGAAATAGAGAGATGACGTGATTGGCCCAAAGTCATGTAGGAATTAGCTGCAGAGCTGAAGTGGGGGTGGTATCCAAGGCTCTTGGGTCCCATGCGGTCTGAGAGAGGTCCTAATGGGGGCACCTGTGGGATGGGGCTCCCCATGGTGCTCCCCCTCTACAAGTCCTGTGAGGAAGCCCCAGGAATCCTGGTCAGAAAGCCCTGGGGCCCGAAGGCGCTGATTGTTGTCTCAGACATAATCTCTTTTGCCTATAAGCAAGGATCCCCTTCATTCATTCCCCTCAAGAGTGACTGTAACGAAATATGTGTAATGGAAAGACTGGGAAGGATCAGATCCATTTTTAATCCAATCGCTGCAACATTGGCTGTCTCTCCCAGTTGTGTTTTCCCTAACTCTCCTCGGCAGCCTGGCAGTTCTGCTATCTCGGGTGAGAACAGCCTCACATGTAATCACGCAGATAGCCTTGAATATCACTCTGCTAATTGGACCGTGATTTGTTCACTTCCCCAGGATCTCTGATGTTCCCAGAGCTTTCATTTTAGAAATGCTAGCTCACCTGAGGTCCGTGTCAATGGCCTACAGCAGAGGTGTCAAACTCACAAGGTATGGCACATACGCCACCCCCCACCCCCATACTCCTGAGCTTGGCCCAACTAGATTAAAAGATAACTGGGAAATATTCAACAAAATAAATAAAAATACAGTAAAACAGATAATATTACACTTAAAAACTAAGTCATTATGCACCCCACAGGGATTCTTATGTACTGTTTGTTGAATGGCCCCTGTTTCTGTTAGAATCTGCTATGACTGACCTATAGCTTTCAACCCTTAGTCTCATGCTCCAGTTTTGCCTTTCTTCACAAAAATGGTCTTACCATAGAAGGGCTGGATGCTTAATGGGCATTTATTAATTTTATTGTATACTAATTATAATATATGAGATATATTACTGTTATGTTAATATGCATCATATTAATTGTATAATTTATAATTACAACTTAATAATGGGTTTAGGATTTCCAAGTCACAGTATATTTATTGTTTATATACTCTGGATTTGCTTATCTGTTATATTTCACCCTCCAGAGAACAGGAGTTCCTTGAAAGCATAGACTATTACACTTTTATATCCCCAATGTTGAGCACATTACCTGGCATACAGTAGGCAGCTAATAAATGCTTGTTGATTGACAGACTCATTCAGGGGAAGAGATGGAAAGGAAGTAGCGTGGCATTATCAAAAAGACATCTGACCTGGGACTTAACGGCTCTGGATTGTAATCTCAGTTCTGCCCTTACTATATAATCCCAGTTAGTTAAGTCTCTGGCCTCTCCACTGGCGTCAAGTTTCCTTCCTTGTAAAATAAGATTATACCCGATGCGTTTAGAGTCTGGTCCATGGCCCCCATCCCACATGCTAAGGACCTGTTCCTACACTGGGTGTTCTGGGATCTCCAAGCCTGTCCTGTTCTGCCATTCCATGATTCACCAGGCAATTGTTATTAGCCAGAAGGAGGGCTGGTCTGGAGATGAGGAGGAGGATCACAGTCATAGCAATTCATGAGTTAGGAAGCCCCAGGGAGAGATGGACTGAATGCCTGAAGAGACAACTGTGTCCTGGGTGAAGTGCATCTCCTTGCTCCTCTCTCCCCCAAGGAAGACTTGGGTGAAATCCCATCAGCAGTAAGTGGCAGGTTCTGTCCAGGGAGGCGGGAGAGGGAAGGGAAAGCCAGGAAGCCCACTGGGCTACGTGTGCATGTAGCTGCCACACAGAGAGAAGTTTCCATACAGGTGGCCTCATCAGGGGGCTTTCATGGGATAAAGCATGGCCCCTCAATGGGCAATCGAGTGCATTGAATGTGCTATGGTGCAGGGATGGGCTGACTGCCTCTGAAACTATGCTGAATTGGATTCTGATTATCCCACAGGCATCAAAATGGAGAAGAAGCAATTGAAGCAGCACCTGTGACTGGAACCCCATTGAGCTGGCAGTGAGAACGGACCCACTGCCACCCTAGCTTCCACTTGCCAGGGCTTAGTGGTCCTGTAGGGTCTGCTGGGGAAGCAAAGGAGAGCACCCACCTCCAAAGGCCTGGATGAAGGCCAGAAAAGCACCAGGGTCTGCCTGCCTAAAGCAAGTTTTTGCCATTGGGAATCTAGCTACTAGTCTGCACAGTAGTTAGAGTGCTGGGTCTGGAGTCATAAAGACCTGAGTTCATATCCAGCCTCATACACTTACCAGCTGTGTAACATTGGGCAAGTGACTCAACCTCTGTTTGCCTCAGTTTCCTTACTTGCAAAATGGGGATAATAATAAGCATCTACCTCTTGGGGTTATTTTGAGAATCAATTACGATAATATTTGTAAAGCGCTTAGCACAGTTCTAGAGGAATCCAGTGGCCAAGGGGCAATGTGGTCTAGGGGCAAAATCACAGATGGTATGTTCCCCGAGGGAACCTCAGGCTCTCTTGGGGCCTTGACCTAAAGCTTTCAAGTTTTAGTGACAACGATAGTGACAGTGATGAAGGCTTACATTTATATGTGTGCGTTATAGATTAAAAAGTGCCACAGATATCTTATCTCCATCGGCAGTCAGTCCTTCTGACCAGTATTTATTTTGAAGATCTACTGCATCCAGTCCACACCCCCAACCTGTCACCACCAAGACAATACCCCCAAATGCTGGACAATTACTCTTGATTCCTATTCCCGAAACACCAACGGTTTCACTAGAGATTTTATTTTACACAGGAAAAACACATGTCAATTAGGGGTGTCCCAAAAGTCTTAGGGCAGCCTTTGTTTAATACTGGCCAGGCTATGTGAACTATGTGAACAGAAAGGTCTAACTGAAGGTAGAGATAAGATATCTGGAGCACTTTTTAATCTACAAAGCACACATGTAGCCCACTGTCACTATCCAGGGTTTACTAAAGCTTAAGATGGCACTGAGACTTTTGGGACACCCTATATATCCATCTAAGAATTCTCATGGTGTCCAAGTTAGATACACGGCGGCATTACTTAATCCTAAACTAATTAAATCCCATCTGAATTTTGAATCTGCCTCCCCGCTTCTAGTATCTGATGAAGAGCTGGCCAATAGGCTCCACTCCCGTTCTGGGATCCTGATTCCAGGTGATTTAGCCTAGGGTCAAGTTATATCACCATCGCTACCGCTCCAGTCCCATCCTTTAATGACAATGTTGATTTATTGGAGAAGACCACAGAGGTCCCCCTAGCTAAACAGACTAGCCTTGGTTCTTCTCTGATTAAGAAATATCAGTGGCTCCCTATTGTAAAATACAAATGCTTCCTAAGTCATTTAGAGCCTTTTGTAATGTACGTTCAGGTTGTATATCCAGTTTCACTGTAAATCATTCCTATTCACACCATTTATGGTTTGGTCCAGTTACTCTACTTGTCTCTAGACCCTTGAACAAGGTTTCTCCTTTATCAGGAATACATGTCCCATCTCCTTCCCACCTCCTTGGTATTTCTATGCCACCTCCTGGGAAAAGCCTTTTCTGATCCTAATAAGGATCCTAATAAGGATTAATGCTCTCTCTCACCTCAAATGATCATCTATACACTTCTCTGCTTATGTGTTGTATTCCCACTGGTTAGAATGTAAGCTCCTTGTGGGCAGGTACTTTTTTTTCTTTTTGTCTTTAGATTCCTAGAGCCTAGCAGAATGCCTTGCACATAGTCGGCAATTAATAAATGCTTCTTGGATTAGTTTGCATTGGAGCCTAAATCTGCCTGCCCACAATTTCTATCTAGACTTTAAAAAAAACTCTAAACCCTGTTCTCCAGCGTAATTTTTCGAATACTTGAAAATAGTTATCTGTCTTTCCTAAGTTTTTTCTTCTCCTGGCTCAACATCCTCAGTTTCTTCAGCTGATTCTTATGTGACAAAGCTACTAAGCCCTTCATTATCCCAGTGACCCTCCTCTGGACTTGAACAATCCAGGTTTTCAATGGCTTTCCTAAAATTCTTATAATGGAGCTGAGAATCCCTTTTAGGAGAGAAAGAGAAACCAGGCAATCATGTTCCCAGGATATTTCTGGATTGGGTCAAGTTCCTAGAGCTGAACACACCCCTCCAGCTATGCTCTGTGAAGAGCATAGGGCAATTATACCAGCACCTTCTTCTTTCCGGGCATTATACCTGTATTGATTAGACCTAAATTCATTCTCTCTCTTTCTCTCTCTCTCTCTCTCTCTCTCTCTCTCTCTCTCTCTCTCTCTCTCTCTCTCTCTCAATGTCTCTCTCTCTTTCTCCCTCTCGTCCTCTTTCTCTCCTTCTTTTTCTCCCCTTCTCTCTCTCTTTCTCTCTTCTTCTTTTTCTTCTCCCTCTCTTTCTCTCTCTTTATATCTCATTGCCATATCACACTCTCAACTCCTATTAAGTTTGTAGTGCATTACAACCCCCTGATTTTTCACATAAGGCCCTCTTGTTTGAGGAGGAGACACAGCCAAGAGTTCTGCACAGAGAGCAACTGCCCTGGACACAGGCCGGGAGCTCAATTTCACTCAGAGAGTAGCTATTGCCTATTAGCTCAACTCCAGGCAGGAATGGGTGGGAGGAAGGGCAGGGAAATGAAGAGTGAGAGTCACAGAGACAGAGACTCACTGATGTGTATCTGAGGCCAGGGTGGGCCTCCCAAAGCTCTTAGCAGAAATGGCAATAGCAATATTTTCTCAAGAGATGTTAAAGATAAAAAGGCTTGAGGTCTCGCTTCCCCATATCTGGGCCTTTCTTGCAGATCAAAGTCTGTCTTCAGGAGGCTGGGTAGAATCAGAGATGTGCTAAATGACTCAGGAAAAGGCATCTGCCTGTGGGAAGGAGATCCAGAACCCACAGGTAAATTTCTTTTTTTTTAAATTTTTTTTTTATTTTTAGTTTTAGTTTGCAATACACGGTTCTACATAATTTTGAGTTCCAGATTTTCTTCCCTCCCTCCCTCCCCCCCTCCCCAAGACAGCATGGAATCCCATATAACTTCCATGTATAACTTGGCATTGAATTAATTTATACACTAGTCAAGTTGTGGAGAAGAATTATGATCAATGGAATGAATCATGAGAAAGAAGAAACAGAACTAAAAAAAAACACTACCCAACAACAAATACAAAAGAGAGAAAAAGAAAATGGGGGGAGAAAAAGGTGAGCATGAAGTGTGCCTCGATCTGCATTCATACTTCATATTCTTTCTCTGTATGTAGATAGCACTCTCCATCATGAGTCCTTTGGAGCTGTCTCTGCATATTGTGTTGCTGAGAAGAGCAAAGTCTATCAGGGTTAGTCATCAAAGAATCCATATATCTGTGGTTGTGTATAATGTTCTCCTGGCTCTGCTCCGCTCACTCAGCATTATGTCGTGTAGGTTCTTGCAGGTTGTTATGAAGTCCTTATCATCCCCATTTCTTATAGCACAATAGTATTTCATTACCTTCACATACCACAGCTTGTTCAGCCATTCTCCAATTAATGGGCATCCCTGTGATTTCCAATTCTTAGCTACTACAAAGAGAGCCGCTATAAATATTTTTGAACA
>CM053624.1:275311196-275412587 GCA_028646595.1 Phalanger gymnotis | reverse complement strand
ACTTTGGGTAAGTCATTTAACCTCTGTCCTCTAAAGTCCTTGGGCCTTAGTTCCTTGTCTATAGAATGAAGGGGCTAGACTAGGTAATGTCTGAAGTCCTTTCCAGTTCTAAATCTGTAATCCTGGGGTCTACAAGACAAGAGACAGACTATTACAGCCCAAAGAGATCTTTGGGTACATTGCATAAGAAAATATCTCTACATAACTCAGAGGGAGTTGTTTTCCTTTTTGGTGTTGCTCAATCATTTCAGACTCTTTGTGACCCCATTTAGCATTTTCTTTTTCTTTTTTTCTTTTTTTGGAGGGGGGAAGGCAGGGCAATCGGGGTTAAGTGACTTGCCCAAGGTCACACAGCTAGTAAGTGTGTCAAATGTGAACTCAGGTCCTCCTGACTCCAAGGCCGGTGCTCTACTCACAGCAACACCTAGCTGCCCCCCATTTGGGGTTTTCTTGGCAAAGATAGGGGAATACTTTGCTATTTTCTTCTCCAGCTCATTTTATAGATGAGGAAACGGAGGCAAACAGGGTTAAATGACTTGCCTAGTTTCATACAGCTTTTAGGTGTCTGAGGCTAGATTTGAACCCAGTAAGATGGGCCTTCCTGACTCCAGGCCTGGCATTCTATCCACAGTGCTATCTAGCTGCTGCTTGGCTTTTCTCCTCTTCCTTCTTTAGTCCCTATCCCAGCCATGTTGCCCAGAGAGAGCTCCTGATGGGCCACTTAATCTTCTGACTTCTGAAACTCCTCTGAATCTTAATAATTCCTCATATTAGCAGTACAGTTTTTCAATGACAAGGTCTTACATTTGTTATCTCATTTGGCTCTCACAATAGTCTTTTGAGGAAGTAAAGAAGTCTCCATTTTACAGATAAGGAAAGCAAGGATGGGCTAGTGGTGCAGTGGATAGAGTTTTCAGCCTGGAGTCAGGAACGCTCATCTTCCTGAGTTCAAATCCGGCCTCAGACATTTACTAGCTCTGTGACCCCGGGCAAGTCACTTAACCCTGTTTGCCTCAGTCACCTCAGCTGTGAAATGAGTTAGAGAAGGCAATGGTAAACTACTCCAGTATCATCATCAAG
Organism: Phalanger gymnotis; assembly: GCA_028646595.1. Taxonomy (NCBI): domain Eukaryota; kingdom Metazoa; phylum Chordata; class Mammalia; order Diprotodontia; family Phalangeridae; genus Phalanger; species Phalanger gymnotis. Next base: position 275,411,507 of record CM053624.1, on the reverse strand, counting down.
AAAACCCTAAATGGAGTCTCAAAGAATTGCACATGACAGATGAAAATGACTCAAAAAACCAAGGGTCAAAGAAGTTATAGGATTTGCCCAAGGTCGCTTGGCTAGTAAATGTCAAAGCTGAGAATCAAAGCAAGGTCTCCTGATTCTGAGGCTTGCCACTTCGCTTTCTACCTACATCAAGCTACCTTTGAAACATAATGATGCTCTGCTCACTTTCCCCTGGATTCTTCCCAGGACATGCCTGCAGGCTCTCCAGAACTCCTAGCAAAGCCCGCATTGGTTCCAACCCACTCACCTGCAACAAACGTTCTTTCTCTCTCTAGAATTCTGCTTGAGGTCATCTACTACTTCCTGCCCTCATTTTTGCCCATATCCTCATTTCCCTCGGCATCCAGTTTCCATTTCTTTAAGCCCATAATCCCTCCCCTTCTCAGTCCCGCAGCAGATAGATATGGGCTCAGGGCAGACAGCCTATAATGGAAGGACTTCTTCAAAGTCCCCTAGGGCTCTACACACCATTTCCACATTCCCTATAATGCCAACTTCCTCTCCCTCCCTTTAAATGGAAGGGAGGAAGGACTTGTTCAAAATCCCTTAGAGCTCTATGGACCATTTTCAGTCTCCCAATTCCATATAAGGCCAAACTTCTCTCCCTCCCTCCAGGAGTGGGGAGTGTGTCCAACAACAGAGGAGGCATGAGTGGCCCAAATTCAGGGAGACAGGACTGTCTGGCTTTCACTTCTTCTGGTCTCTTTTCTCCTCAGGCCTTCCTTCTCCTCAGCATGTTTCACGATCATATTATGGGGCCATCACAGAGGACCCTGCTGCTTAATCATTTCAGATGATTATGAAGAGAGGATGGAGAGGATAGAGTTGAGTTAATTTTCATAGATTTCTCCTTAACCCTCTGCCTTTGGAGTTTCTGGAGAGTATTACACGACTTACTGAGTAAGAAGGAAGGCAGACTGGAATGTCTAATAAGAAGGGGTGGCAACCTTTGTCTGTGCTTTTACAGTCCTGACATGGGAAGCATTGGGGTGTTATGGAAAGGGTGCTGGATTTGGAGTTAGAAGACTTGAGTTCAAAACTCAGTTTGGCAACTGTGTGACCTTGGGAAAGCCAAGTCATTTAACTTCTTTGGACCTTGGCTTTGTCATCTGTAAAACGGGAGAATTGGACCAGACAGCTTCTGAGATCCCTCTTCTAGCTCTAACTCTAGGATCGTATGATCCTAGGTCTTGTGGGCAGCTCTATCCAAGGAAAAGAGATCTAGACATAGACCTCAAAGACCTAAATTTGAATCTAGCTCCCATTTCTACCTTACTGTATGAACTGGTCTGAATTATACCCCCTTCATAGGCTTCACTTTCCCTATTTTTATGATGAGGGTTTGACATCTTTTGATCCTACCATTCTATGTTTATCCCTTTGGACCATTTTCTACCTTTATTGGGGAAACAAGGCCTTAATAGTGGACTTCCAGGGTTTGGGGCAGGACTAATGAAGAACATACCTTTGGAAGTGAAATCTGTCCTTTGTCTTTGCTTAAGGCTGGCCCTACTCAATAACTTTGGAAAATGGAGGGCTTGCTGAGAAGGGTTAAGAGAACAGACTTCTCCCAGGTTCCTCACTGATTTGTACTAACCCAGAGAACAGAAATGAGGGGAAGGAGATGCCCATTTCCAGAGAGAAAGGACTAGCTAGTTTCTCAAAGCAGGGACCTGGTCAGTTCCCAATGTCCTGAGGTTAACATCCTGCAAGAGCCAATGATGCTTGTCAGGACAAGGAAGCACTCACCAGGAAAGAAAACTTTGTGTCATACATTTTTAGAGTTTTACTGTCATTATCATTGGGGATACAAGTGCTTAGGGAGCCCTCTTCAGCAGCAGACATGGCTCAGGGATGGAAATCCCTGTTTGAAAGCACTCAGCTCTGTGCTAAGTAGGTTGCTGGCAATGAGACATATGATTCTGGAGATACGTTGGCAATTAACTATGAGTAACTGCAGGCAGGATTTTCCAGCTTAGCCAAGTAAGGTTCTAAAACATAGCAGATGTGTCAAACCACTAGGTTACCTTGTTCTCTGTAATTTGGGAAAACCTGTTTATGCTGTTTCTTCCTTTACTCAGTTGTACCTTCCCATCCAGATTCCAAAACATGAACTGATGGGCCAGATTTTCTCTCTAAACCCATTCTCAGAAAAATCAACCAAATCATCAATCAGCATTCGCCAACTCCTTTTCTGTGTCCAGCCTATGTGGGTGGGTGGGGGGGAGACAAAGAGAGAGAGAGAGAGAGAGAGAGAGAGAGAGAGAGAGAGAGAGAGAGAGAGAGAGAAGAATCAGGGACCCCACTCTTAGGGAGTTCCTAACTTAGAGAGACAAAGTTCACCATCCTCAGGATGTTTAAACAATCTATGTGGTACTATGGCAAGATGTAGATGAGATCTCTGAAACTCATGAGGGGAAGGTAGTTCAAAGCTTGATCAAGGAAGGCTTCATGGAAGAAGTGGGTATTAATTTTGGCCTTGAAGTATGATAGAGATGATCAGATGAAATTGTCTTCCTTCTACTCACCATTCCTTACACACTGAGTTTGCCCATTAATTGAATACTAGAATATCTGCGATGGAAGGGACCTATGAAATCATCTTATCCAGTGAGGAGTGTTTTACAGAGAGGGAAATTAAGGACAAGAAAGGAAAATTGAAACATAAAATGAGTTAGTGGCATATTTGGGATCAATTGACCAATCAGCAAATATTTGTTAAGCACTTATGTGCTAGCCACTGGAGATAAAATGATCAAAAGCATCAAAATCCCTGCCTTCCTGAATCCTAGACTAGGGCTCTTTTCACACTACTTCCTGTTCAGGTCTTCATAGTTTATAGAATCCTAGGTCTGAAAAAAGCTTCAGAGGTCATCTAGTTCAACTCTAGCCCTGAAAGAGGCATCATCCTTCAAAGTCTCCAACTAATGCCCTCTTGAAGACCTCTAATGATAGAAAATTTCCTACCTCTTTGAGGCAGCCTATTCCAATTTGGGACAGCTCAGTTTGTTAGAAATCTTTCCCTTCTGTTTCCTAGTAACAGCTAGGGCTTGGACAGTCTTTCCAATTTGGAAAGTGCTTTACACAGGTGACTCATGAGTCATGGCTGAGCCAGCTGGATATGAAATTCTTGAGGATGCCCAGGCCACCTCTGTGAGACAGTTTCAGAGAGAGGTCTCAGAGAGACGTCTCATTTTTCTCCAGTCCTGTCTTGCATGGGCATTGGAGACCTTCATGCTGGATGAGTGATTCATAACCATGACACAAGTGCTAAACAGGACTCTACGGATAGGGATCAGAGGTACATTTCAACAAGGCAACCTGGGCATGAAATGATGCTCTAATGAGGGGTTTTCAGACAGTGTGGCAGGATTCTGCTGCTGATGGTGGTGCTGGTTTCTGAAACCCCTCTCAACATAAGCCACGAATCCAGCCAGTCCCTTGTTTCTTTCTCAGTTTGCTGAAAATTAGCCTTAATGCCTCCATTCTAAAGCAAAAGACTCCCAAGAGATCAAAGAAAGAGGAAAAGGACCTACATATACACAAAAGTAATTTCAGCAGTTCTTTTCATGGCAGCAAAGCCCTGGAAACTAAGGGAGTTCCCATCAATTGGGTTATTGTTTATTGTTGTTGTTTGTCCTTCATTCTAGAAGAAGACCATGACATCAGGAATGTGAGGTCATGACTTACAAGTGAATTGGATTTAAGTGAGTCAGTGCTGTGCACAGTCAACAGCCTCACTCTTTCCTTTGGAGCCATCTGGTTCCAGTGACAAGATATAGATCAGGAAGACTGGAGATGGCCCCAGATTCAGTGGGAGATTTTGGTCTTTTTAAGCTAAGGTCTTTCCCAGGTCTCAGGTTATTTGGGGCAATGCCTATTAAGTGACCAAGACTAGGTAAAAATGAGGCAAAGAGTGGCCTCTTTTACCTAATAAAAATCAATATGAGAGGGGAAGACACTGAGGGTGTCTGGCCAAAACAGAAAGAATTGCTATTTATACTCACTCTGAGCCATCAGAATCCAAACAATGACAAAATGAGGCTTGGGCTGGGACCTATTGTTGGCCTATAAATGAGAGCCAGAGTGATTTGGATTTAAGGCATGGTCCATGAAAAAGAAATCTAGCCTGTAAACCCCAAGATATCTTGTAAGGTTTCAGTGATCAAAGTTTATATTGCTTTGGGCAGAGCACTCACAGGTAAGGGTATGATTCCCTATGTGGACAGAGGGAGAGAGTGAAGGAAGGAAAGAAGGATGGAAGGAAGGAAGGAAAGAAGGAAGGAAGGAAGGAAGGAAGGAAGAAGCATCAATTGGGTAATGGCTGAATGAATTAGGGCATACGAATGGAATGGAATGCTTTTGTGCCATAAGAAATGATAAAAGAGATGTTTTCAGAGAACCCTAAGAAGACTTTTATGAATTGATGTAGAGTGAGGTGGGCAGAACTAGGAGCACAATTTATATATTATAGTCACAACTGTAAAGACAAGCAACTCTGCAACATGCCAAAACAGTTCCTAGGGGAAGTTTTATATCTCTAAATGCTTACATGAATAAAATAGAGAAAAATGACATCAGTGAATTGGGAATGCAACTAAAAAAACTAGGAAAAAGAACAAATTAAAAATCTCCAGTTAGAAACTAGAAATTCTAGTTAGAATTCTAGAAAAACTAGAAAACAAACTAGAAATTCTGAAAATCAAAAGAGAGATTAATAAAATTGAAAGAAAACTATTGAACTAATACATAAAACTAGAATTGATTTTATGAAAAAAGTCACAATAAAATAGATAAGGCTTTGGTTAATTTGATTAAAAAAAGAAAGAACAAAACCAAATTGCCCGTATCAAAACTGAAAGGGGTGAATTCACCACCAATGAAGACAAAATTAAAGCAATAATTAGAAGTTATTTTTCCTGACTGAATGCCAATAAATCTGACAATCTAAGTGAAATGGATGAATATTTACAAAAGTATAAATTGCCCAGATTGACAAAAGAGGAAGTAAGATACTTAAATAACCCCATTTTAGAAAAAGAAATTGAACAAGACAAGAAACTTTGAAAAATTTAAGAATTATAATCAATGAAATGACCAACCATGATTCCAGAGGGCCAGTAAGAAAGAATGCTATCTACTTCCTGATGAAAGGTGATAGATTAAAAATGTAGAACAAGACAGATAGTTTTAGATGTGGCTAATGTGGAGATTAGTTTTTCTTTACCCTGCATATTTGTTACAAGAGTTTTGTTTTTATTTTTATTTTTTTCTTTCCTGCTTGGGGACGGGAGAGGAGTTGGAGGGAAAATAAATCTTTGTTGATTAGAAAAATAAAATTTAACTTATTTAAATTTTAAAACCAACAGGCCAAAACCAAACACAGAAACAAAAAAAAGCCAAACCCAAACCCCATAGGATTCTGTCCACAGATTAGCCTGTTCTTGGAATGCCTCATAAGATATGGTGTCCCTGTGAACTCTCAAAGCTGCACATTAGGCAACAGCAGCCCTGCTGGATCCAATGATCTGAGAGCATCACTAGCAGAGGAGAGGGTTCAGAGGGCAATGGGTTGGGTCAAATATGCACAGAAGTCTTTGGCAAAGATTGTCACCTATTAATCACCCTGCTGTGCACTAGTAAACACCCTGTTTTTAAAATGCAGCTTAGTTCTCCTCACTTCCAAGAAGAGTCAACACACTCAGCTGCTTCCCAATGTGGACCCTTACAAGTATGCTTGCCTTAATTACAGAGGTACATTTGCCATATGAGTCAGCTGAAACTGCAAAGCTTTAATTAAAATTCATTTGGGTTTCCAGACAGTTTCTACAAATTGTAGCCAATTTACATTTTTGGTTTACACACACACACACACACACACACACACATACACACAAACACACACACACACATTGCAGATCTAAGCCTCTTCATCTGAAAAGGTTGAGATGGAAGAGAAAATGAATTTAAATAGTGCCTACTATGTGCCAAGTGCTTTTATTACAAATATTATTTCATTTGATCCTCAGAATAATCATGCATAGTAAGTGCTATTATTATCCCTATTTTACAAGTAGGGTAGCTGAGGCAAAGGTTAAGTGATTTGCTCATAGTGACACAACTAATAAATGTCGGAGGCAGAATCTGAACTACGCTCTTCCTGATTCCAGGCTCAGCACTCTCTCCATTGCCTTTAACTAGAGAATGTTCAGAAATAGAAGCCTCTCATGATCACCCAAACCAGAATGTTCTGAGGATAGGCTTTATTACCGAAGGAAGGTAAACTAACTGTGCCTTTGATATATTCAATGCTTACCTCATATATACTATTCCTGGGCTGCTTCTGACATTCAAATATTTGATTTGTTCAATAAGAGAATTCCATGTAATCATTTAATCCTCTGTACTCATACCCCTTAACTGCCCACACCTCACCATTGGGAGTTCAGTCAAGTAACCAACCAGTTGTTTTAGAAAGGAAATTAGAATTTAATTTAGAGCTTATAGGTTATTTAGAGGACATGTAGTCCAAGCCCCCTCATCTTACAGATGAGAGAACTGAAACCCAATGCTTTACCCAAGGTAAACCCTACTGAGCCAAGATTTGAACCCAGATCCAGTATTCATTCCATTGTGCCATGTTACATTCTCTATTCTATAAGTACAAAATGAACCACGTTTGTAAACTGCATTTGAAAAGACCAATTTGCTGAAGCCACAATGGACCCATGACCCGCTTCAGCCAGCTACCACCAGTCAGTCTACCTGACCTCAAATCTCACCCAGTCTGAAGCTGAGTATCATTCTAGAGACAGCTAAGCTGATGTTTGGGACAGCAGCTCTGCAGAGATTCTCAACTAAAGGCCATCTAAATGAGATATCACATCAGTCAAATACAAGAGCACCCACCCACCATATGTAAGAGGTATTTGTCCAATACCACATGGTTAGCCCATGGTGCAGTGGACTGAATAGTGGATTTAGAGTTTAGAAGACATGGCTTCAAATCCTGCCTCAGACACTTTCTAGCTGTGTTACCCATGGTACTTAATCTCATTCAAACTCAGTTTCCTCAACTGTAAAATGGTGATAAAAATAGACCTTACTTCACAGGGTTGTTGGGATGATTCAATAGTATAAAATATGTAAAGTGCTTTGCAAATCTTAAAAGCATCATATGCTATCTATCATCATCATTTTTGTTGTATTACTAGCTTCTCAATGCCACATGAGTAGTATGCTTATTTTACTCTAAATCTATGTATATAGTTTTTGGCGCCTATAGATGCTTTTAGGATTCAAAGTTGAATCTTCTTAATTTTGAGATTAAAAATCTAAATAAGAGTTAACGAGCCAAGACACAGTGATCTTTGTTATAAAACAGAAGGCCCAGGCTCTAGAGGTGGCATTACAGAAGTATAGACCTTGGAGATGGAAGACACCACGCAGGTCAGATCATCCAGCCAGTTCCTGAACAAAAATTCCTTTCACAAAAATCCTTGACAAGTGGTAAGCCAAATTCTTCTTGAATATTTCTGATGATTAGCATTATATGTTCTCCCTAGATGCCCTATTTCACTTTTGAATAGCTCTCTCTAATCAGTAGGAAGGCAGGCCAGCAACACACATTTATTAAGTGCCTACAGTGTGCCAGGTATTGTGGTAAGCACTGAGTATATAAATACAGGCAAAAAGACAGTTCTTGCCCTCAAAGAACTTACAGTTGAATAGATGAAGGTAAAACATAAAAGCATTGTCCAAAAATCAGGACAGCAATTCTTGATTTTTTGGAGTGAGATGAATAAAAAATTTTATATCAACCTTTCATTAAAAATTTACTATGTTTAAGTAAGGAATGTTTTCTAGAGGCAATGTACTGTGTCATTAAAAAAATTCTCCAACTCTTTGCCATTTTGTGAGGAAATTCACTTTGTCCTGTTTAAAATTGTTTCTAATATCAAATATGAACTCCTCATTCTGGCATTTAAGGTTCTCAACAATGTAGCTCCAACTTACCTTTCTAGCATGTCACTCATCATCACACACTTGCCATTCTAGTTCCATTTGATTATTAATTTCACCAAACTTGACATTCTATCTCTTGCCTCCATGAATACACACAACTGTTTCCCATGCCTATGATGCACTCCTTTCTTAGCTCTTAGGCTCAACTCAGGTACTACTTCCTCTGGGAATCCTTCCCAGAATCCACAAGTAGGTAATCTCTCTGTCTCTGTCTCTGTCTCTCTCTGTCTCTTTCTCTCTTTCTCTCTCTCCCTTTCCTCTCCCCTCTCTCCCTCCCTATTTTTTTTTATCTCTGTACATGGTAGATCTCACTCTTGCTCCATACTACACTGTTGCTTTTGAGGCACTTTTTGTGTTGTTTTGCACTTTCAAAACCTCAACATCAATTGCTATACTCTGCACACATTTGTTTAATAAATTATTTTTTATTGAATTTAACATTACCCAAATGCCTTCAAGTCAGTCCTATACAAGAAATATTCAATTATATGGGCATACACGTAAGAAAGATCATTCTATTGTGTACAGATATACTTTTCAAAGGGGACTGAAATTTCATGTACTAGAAAGAAAAATTCTATGTGCCACCATATGCTTGGGTCCAAAAAGTTGCAAGAATTTCCATGGCATAGTGGAAAGAATAATGTAGAGTCAGAGGACCTAGGTTTAATTCTTGGTTTTCATATTTACTACTTATATAACCTTGGGTAAATCTTTCCCATTCTAGGTCTTGATGTCCTGACCTGTAAGATGAAGGGTTTGGACTAGATGACTTGTAAGGTCTGTGTTAACTCTTAAAATCTATATCTGGTGAGTTGACCCTTCGGAAACGGTAGCTGTCCTTGGTGCTGAACTATTATCCATTGGAATCCAGAATCAACACATTGATTTGCAGCCCAACTCATTTTTCCCTAAATCAACTGCAGAATTAGAATCACAGAACCTTAGAAATGGAAGAGGCCTCATAGGCTGGCCGGCCCAATCTGTATCTGAGCAAGGATCTGCTCTACAACCTCTCTGACAAGTGGCCATCCCACTTTTGCTAGAAGAGCTCTCGTAAAGTGGAACTGGGGATGTGCTGGAGGCAGCTCATACTGGCAGGGCTGACTGTTAAATTTTCAGTGGGAGCTTGATTTATTATTGTTTTGCTGATGTCTAGACTTAAGAAAGTGATGGAGAAAATGTTAATAGTGCAAATTAAACTTCAAAGTGTGTCCTGCCACACATTCCTCCCCCTCCCCTTCCCCCAGGGAGCTGGTTGTTAAACATTTACTAGCACATTGTTGCTCTGGAACCCATTAACTTTTCAGGTAGCTCATTCTACTTTAGGAAGACTCTAATTGCTAGAGAATTTTTCCTTACTTCAAGCCAAAATCTGAATCTCTCCAACGTCTACCTATCATTTCTAGTTCTGCATTCTGGGCGCAAATAGAGCAGCTCTAATCCCACTCTTCCATGACAGAAGTCACCTTCCTAACCCTATACAGTGCCTCTTTTTGGAAGCACGTGGTTAGAATATACTAAGGAAAGAGAGGAGGAGTATGACTAAAGCCTTCATACTGGGAAAAATTAACCAGTACCTTGCACTATCTCTACAATGACAGGAAGGAAGAGATGCTGCCTATTAGGGGAGAAATCTCATTGATACAGCATTTCCAATTTAATGTGGAAATTGAGAGTGGAAACAACACTATAATAGGTACGTTCATCATGAGCACCTATGGTTAAGGCTTATTAGGAAAACTGCACACATCCTCCATTTGAAGCAAGGCCTATACTTAAGCCACTTTAACAGCACTTCTACTCTTCCCCCAGATATGCACCAAAGCTTGATGAGGATTCCCTGAAAGTCAGGAGTAATGCAGTTTTATATTAAGCACAGTGAAACCCACTTGACTATTCTGATGACCGAGAAATTGCAACATTTGATAGGAGAAATATTATGTATGGAAACACCCTCTCCCAGGGCCAGAGGGAGTGTGAGCATGGCTAAATTTTTAAAGCTTTTATTAATCATGACTAACACTGGTTCACGGTGGAATCTCTTAGACCACTATCATGGTGGTAAAGTATTCATTTAGCTTAAAATAGAGATGCTTACGAGGCTTAGAGTTAGGAGATATGGGTCCTGGACCCAGTTATGTTGCTAAAGAGCTAAATGACTTTTTCACAATCTGGGCATTAGACTGGGAGTCAGAAGCCATGTGATCTTTTTCTACTTTTACCACTCCCGAGATTTGTGATGTTGGCTAAGTCAGTTAACCCGTCTTTTCCTCAGTTTGCTTTTCTGTCAAACTAATGTACTTAACTTCTGAACTAACTCATAGGGTTGCTGTGAGAATCAAAGAAACTGCAAAACACTGTATAAAAACTAGCTATGATCATCTATGATAATTTGAATATTATTACTAACTTTATTAATAACAAGACTATGTATGTATACATATTGTTTGTTGTTGAGTTGTTTTTCAGTTGTGTCTGATTCTTTGTGACTCCATTTGGGGTTTTCTTCGCAAAGATACTAGAGTGGTTTATTATTTCCTTCTCCAACTCATTTTACCAATGAGGAAACTGAGGCAAACAAGATTAAGTGACTTATCTAGGGTCACATAGCCAGTAAGTATTTGAATCCTGATTTGAATTCAGGTCTTCCTGACTCCAGGCCTGGCACCCTATCCACTGTGCCACCTTGCTGCCCCCTCATTACTAGAGTACAAATAATAATAATGATAATGACAGCAGCTCGCATCCAGGCAAGTATTAAAAATACTATCAACCCCATTTTGTAAAGGATGAACTTGGTGCTGGGAGAGATGAAATGACTTCAATCAATCAACGAGCTTTAATTAAGCATTCATTATCAGTCAGGCATTCTTCTAAGCCCCGGAAATACAGAGAAAGAGGAAAAAAGAGACAATCATTACCCTGAAGAAACTTACATTTTATAGGAGAAACAACACGTGCATATGTAAGTAGATACAAACTGTAGGGCGGCTAGGTGGAGTAGTAGATGGAGTGCTGGGCCTGGAGTCAGGAAGACTTGAGTTCAAATCCTGCTCCAGACACTTACTAACTGCAAGTCACTTAACCCTGATGGCCTCAGTCTCCTCATCTGTAAAATGAGCTGGAGAAGGAAATGGCAGACCACTGTGCTATGAAAACCCCACATGGGATCGTGAGGAGCAAGACGTGACTGAAATAACTGAACTACAACAAGCACAAAATATAGAGATAAGGACTATACCTGTGGTTCCACTCGTTCAGAGAATTTCTGGGTGAGAAAACTCCCTTTACCAATGCAGGTCCCAGACACATTCCCTACAACTTACAGTCTTAGGCACTGACAAGTGAAATGTTGAATTCAGAGTCACACAGCCAGTATGTGTCAGAGCAGAGACCTGAACCCACTATGATTTAAACAAAGCAGGATGAAGGTAACTTTGTAGTGGAGGTGAGAACAGCTGGAAGTGGATGGAGATCAGGAAAGGTCTCACATGAAATAAGCTTGTATGAAAATGAGGGATTCTAAGAGACAGGGGGAGGAGGGAGTGCTTTCCAAGAACAGGAGGCAGTCTGTACAAAGATCAGAGATGGAATGTTGTGTGTCAGGAGCAGCAAGAAGGTCAGTCTGGCTAGACTGGAGAGTGCATGAAGTGGGATAATGTCTAACAGGTCTAGAAAAGTCTGCCCAAGTGGACTGGGAGGGGCTTGTACCTGGTTATACAGCTGATAAGTGATAAGTGGTGGAGGTGAGATTTTACCTAGGTCTCTTGACTTCAAGTCTAATGCTCTTTCCACTATACCACATACGGTAAAGGTCATTATCAACAAGATTGGTGGGGCGGTGGTAGGAAACAAGGAAGGCTTAATGAAGAAGATAGAATGTGAGTTAGCCTTGAAAGGATGGGTCAGAATTCAGGATCTTGGGATGAATTTGCCTAATTAAGGCCTTTCCATGTATCTTACATACTTTTCCAGATGGACTAGGAATAGATTCAGGAATAGCCTTTCCCTCTAATTAAATGGCCTCACAAATAGATGCATTGACCTTGACCAGAGGCCAAGAGAAGGAATTCAGATTTATTCAATCTGACAATTTAATAGAATATGTTGTGGCTTTTTCTGCTTCTTCATGGGCAAAGCTCTGAATGAACAAAAAACTCCAACAACAAAAAACCAAAACATACTTTCAATTCCATTTGATGGCTTGGAAGCTTCCTGCACACACATCAGCACAGATGTGTCGAAGCCCCTTGCCTGACGCTGATAAAGAATGTGATACATCCAGGCTTCCAGAAGGCAGCAGCCAACTCCCCTGGTTCAATCTAAGGTCTCAGCCTGTGCTAGGGCACTGCTGAGTGAAAACTGGGCAGAGGGAGGAGTGTACTCAGTGTTAATTGGTGCTCTGAAGAGTTAGAGTGGAGGAGTTCTTGGAAGTCCAGACTACCTTCTCGCTATAGCGGGGTTCCCATCATATGAGGCAGAAACACCAGAGGGTTAGGTACACGTATGAGCACACTCCAGGATGCTTCCAAAGCTGTTATCTGAAGGAGAAATTTCCTTATAGTATATATGACAGGAAGTTTTCTCCTGACACTTGAAGATCTCCCAAGATGGGGAACTTATTAGCCCTATCCTCACCCTTGCAACAACCCATGCCACTTTTGGACACTTCTTTTTGTGTTTGTCCTTTGCTCTCAAAGAGGAACATGACATCAGGGAAATGATGACATGACTTGCAGTTGACTTTGATTTGAGGGAGGGGGTGCTATGCAAGGTCACCAGCCTCACTTTCTCCTCCAGAGCCATCTGGGTCCAGTGGCCTGATATTCACCAGGATGACTGGGGATGGCCCAGGATGCATTAGGAGACCCTGGCCCTTTCAGGCGAAGGTCTTTTCAGTTTCTCACTTTGAATGAGGTAATGCCCATTCAATGAATAGGCCTCTTTAAGATGTGAATTTGTGGGAGGCAACTGGGGTTAAGGGACTTGCCCAGGGTCACACAGCTAGTAAGTGTCAAGTATCTAAGGCCAAATTTGAACTCAGGTCCTCCTGACTCCAGGGCCAGTGCTTTATCCACTGCAAAACCTAGCTGCCCCTGGACATTTCTAATGGTTATATGACCTAAAAGATGTTTCTCTGATACCATTTAAACTTTCTTCTCCACCTTCCCCCTGCCTCTACCCCACAGATCCCAGTTCTGTTTACTGGGCCAAGTCCAATTGGAATAAGTCTTCTTCCTCTTTTTCATGGAAATGTTATAGACATTTAAAGCCAGCCATCACATTCTGCCCCTTCTGCGATTTAGGTCTCCTTTCCAACCTAAAACATCTTTAGTTCTTCCAACTAATCCTCTTAACTCATGGCATTATTTCTCTTCACCATCCTACTTGTCTCATAAACACAATCCATCTTAGAGATATAGAATCAGATATATTTAGAGTTGGGAAGTGCTTTAGAGATCATGCAGTTCAATCATGTCATTTTAGAAATGAAGGAACTTTGTACCTATGAGAGAGGGAGGGATTTGCCCAGTGAAGTTTATCAATGCCCTTTCTAAAATGTGGCCCCCAGAAATGATCATAATACTCTAGCTATGGTTTGACTGAGGCAAAGGCTCAAGAGACTACTATTCCTTCATTCTAGACTCTAGCCTTCTATTAAAACAGTCTAAGATTGCATTAACTTTTGTGCTCAACACAACACCCTGTTGTCTCTTATTGAGTATGAAGTCTGGCTGACCACTAGAAGCTTTTTTTCTCCCATAAACTATTAATAAGTCATACTTTCCTATTATGCAATTAACTTTTTAGGCCACGTGTAGAACCTTATGTTCCTTAAATTTCACTGTCCTGGAGATTGGCACTGTTTCTCTAGACCATTCGTAGCTCACAGACTGTACAAAAATAGGAGGTGGCTGAATTTGGCCTTTGAGCTGTATTTTACCAATCTCTGCTCTAGACTTCGTCGGCTAGTGAGTTAGCATGCTATACAACCCACGAATTTAGTAGCAAGTGCTTCATCCAAGTCATTGATAAAAATGCTGAAACAAACAAGACCAAGGATAGCTCTTAAAGCCTGGTGCCCTGCCACACTCTGGTTCCTAGGTTTTTATTTTTTATTTTTCAAATTTACTGCCTGTGTTTCCCTTCTAGCTCCAAGAAGTATTCCTTTAAAAAAAAATCAAACCCTATGTCACAAACATATGGTAGGGATTTCCTTCAAGAGAGAAGGATCAAATTACACATATACACATAGCATATATATATATATATATATTACATATATATATCTAGGTAGATTATATAATATATATAGGTAGATGATAGATTGGATAGATAGATAGATAGATAGTTAGATAGATAGATAGATAGCTGCGTGTTTCTACCCAGATGGGACAAGCCTAGTCAGAAGACTACAGAATTAGCTGTCCAAAGCACAAAGTTTTCATACTTGATTTATTTGCCTTAGTCTTGCCTTAAGGAAGGTTCAGCCGGACTCCTCATTGTCCATTCTCTAACTACAGACATCTGCTCCCTTGAGGTTCCCCTCCCTGGAGGGGTGGCTCCTTTCATTAAGAGGTTTAGACATATTTCAGTTGTAACTCCACATAGTCTCAGAATCCTCCCTCCTTACAATCCTTAGAACCTTGTCTCTAACAGAGACATTGAAGCATCATGGTTTGGGCAGGGCGGGGGGGAGACCAAGTCACCAAAATGATAGGTGATCTTGCCTTCCAAAATCCCTAACCTCTTTCCTTAATCAGTTATGGGCCTATCACCCAGCAACTTATCTAATCCCCCTGGACAACAATTCATAGTTTGGCCTGTGCTGCTTCTTGGGGTAATTATTTCAATATGTTTCTTCCTTTTTGCCTGAAAAATGATCCCCAAACTACATCTTATTAGTTTCAAGTACCATATCTCTTTAGCTATCTTAGGGGAAGATTTACACATAAGAATAAAATAATTCAGGGTTTTTTCCCTAGAGATGAGAAATCTTAGGGTTGGGGTAGTATAGATATTCTCAGTCATTTGAAGGGTTTCCAGGTGGAAGAGGGATAAGATTTATTCTGTTTGGCCCCTTGGAGCAATGATAGAAATTGTCCAGAAAGGCATCCCCAGAGTGAAACAAGCTGTCTGGAAAGGTAGTGAGTTCCCAGTCAGTGGCCTTCAAGTAGAGACTAACTGAACCCTTGTCAAAGATGTCATAAAGGTCATAAAGGGGTTTTCTCCTTTAAATAGATTGGATTAGATAACTGTGGTGGTCCCTCCAATCTCTGCTCTTCTGTTTCTTAAATCTAGTACTTGGTTAGGCTATCCTAACAAAGAGCAGGGTGTTTGAGGAGAAGTCAGGAGTGGAACACAGGCTTATATCATCATCATTTGGACTCTGTTGTGTTATCAACTCATGAACTTTTTTGTGAATTGTCTCTCCCAAAAGTGTGAGCCAGTCAAGAGCAAGTACTGACTTATTTTCTTCTTTTCTCAACACAGCACACTTCTTGGCACGTAGTAAGCTCTTAATGGATATGTTTTTAAAAATAAATAAGTCATTTACTCTTTCATCTGCTGGCCTTACTAAAATAAGTATGCTGAGCGAAAAGATACTGTGGTGGTATGGGTCACTGTCTTATATCCAATCCCTCCTTTCTGCAATCTGCAGCTCAACAGGAGGCCTTTGAAAGCCAAACTCAATGAAATGAGAAGAACCAGGAGAACATTGTACACAGGAACAGCAACATTGTGAGATGATCAACTATGTTTGGTAGCACTTCTCAGCAATGCAATGATCCAAGATGATTCCAAAAGACTCATGATGGAAAATGCCATCCACATTCAGAGAAAGAACTATGGAATGTGAGTACAGATCGAGCATACTATTTTCTCTTTTTTGCTATTTTTTCTTTCTCATGTTTTTTCCCTTTTGTTCTGATTCTTCTTTCACAACATGACTGATGTGGAAATACGATTAAAATGATTGTACATGTATAACCTATATCAACTTGCTTGCTGTCTTAGGGAGAGGGAAGGAGGGAGGGAGAAAAATTTGGAACTCAAAATCTTATAAAAGTGAATATTGAAAACTATCTTTACATGTCATTGGAAAAAATAAAATACTATTAAGTGGGAAAAAAGAAACCCAAACTCAATACTTGTTATCCTGCCTCAAAAAGCACTTTTTTCTTCACTTTTCTAATGCCTTTATCAGACAGTATTGGACATTACTGTTATCTCCCTACTAGACCGTAAGCTCCTTGAAGATTTTATTTTATCTAGATTTTCTAACTCTCTGTGTGCCTAGCATAGGGCATTGAACACAGGAGGCACTTAATAGATAGCAAAAGCATTTATTAAGCACTTACTCTGTGCCAGGCAATGAATGAAAGAATAAAGCATTTATTAAGCACTTACTGTATACCAGGCAATAAATAAAAGAATAAAGCACTTTTTACGTGCTTGCTATATATTAAGCACCGTGTTAAACTCAGAGGCTTAAATACAAGCAAGAAAGACGCCCTCAAGCAGCATCAGTATGTACAAAATAGCTACAAAGAAGTTCCTACATCTATATGAGCTTATCCTTGCCTTCCCAAACCAAATAGGGAAGATTCATAATATTATTCACAACTTATTCATGTTTTACTTTATGTTTCAAGAAATGCTTTACATTTTTAACCTCATTGGCTCCTCACAATGGCCCTATGTGGTAGGTAGTACAAGGTTCATCTCTATTTTACAGATGAGGAAACTGAGATAGATAGAATGACATATCCAAAGTCATCCTAATGGAGCTGGGTCTCAGACCTGTGTCTTCTGATCTGAAGCTCATGGCTTGTGGCTCTTTCCACAACGGCAAAGGCTTCCCATGTCACCCAATTCCTGGGCTGACCTAGGCTGCTGCTAACTTCCATGAGCCTGAGTAATGGGGAGCTGACAGCACTGGAGACTAAAGAACCTGGTGTGGACAAGCCCTTGACAAAGGACTCCTGAGCCTTCTCAAACAGTAGAATTATCCTACCACATATATATTTAATCAAAGCAAAGCTGGTATTAGCAAGGATTAGTGATGAATACAACTTAACCCCCCAGATAATCCAACCCAGACCGTCTGCTTACTAAACCACATTAGAACAAGCTGAGGACAGTTTGTTGGGACTGCCCACTCTGCCCCATGCATAGACAGTGCTGGCAGGGCTCAGATGCTGCTGACATAGGGGGAGGAAAAAGCATTTTTCCTTTGCTATTTGAGTCTAACTGTTTGGCTCCAAGGGACAGAAGACAAATTTATAAGATTTCAGAGTTGGAACAGCCTTTAGAGATGTTCTGCAGAGAAGAAAACTGGAACCAAAAGAGGGGAAGTCACTTTTCCAAAATCCCTTTGCAACTTGGTACCAGATCTGGGATGAGAACCCGAGGCTCTTAGACTCCCAGTCCAATAACTTTAGATTAATTTCCCTTGAAGTGAGAACAATAGATGTGAATGAGTAGATGAAAAAGAATTATTATGATTTTGTGGTGGCAAGGCATGGGTATGGCCAGAAGTGGTATGGTGGCCCTGACACTGGGAATGATGAGGTGAGAACTCATTGAGCAGACTCTTTTTGAGGGCATTTGCATTTTAAAAGAACATTTTGGAGGAGGTCATACTTAACCTAGGCTGCTAGAGGTGAGTGGGTTACTTTGGGCAGTGGACCTTTTCCAGTTTTCTTCCCATCTCTTAGGTCATCTAGTCCAGGAGTTGAACAGGAATCTCTAACAATCCCAAGAGATGAACATTCAGTCTTTCTTTGGAAACCTCTAACAGATTGTAAGAAAATTTTTCTCAAATCAAGTCACCAGCTTTAATTGTTTTGGTGAGATGGAGGACTACCAGGGGTCTTATCATTTGCACTGCATCCTAAGGTCCTGTAGGCCTCATCATCTGTTCTTTCTCCACATCCCTGAGAGCCACTAAGGACTCTTGGTCTTTCCTCTTACTTCTGATACACTCCTACAACTCTTTCAGTCTTCTGGTGCTCACAGAAACATATCTCAAGAAGATGCCAAATTGCTGGTCATCCTCTCCAGCATGGGTTGTCCTTCCTTTATGCTCCATAGATACAGTGGGGTCAGCATGTTCATGTTCCCTGATGCTGTCTCAGAACCCTCCCTCTGCCATTACTACTTTCGACATCCTTTTTCAGATTAATGCTATCTATCCATGGCACCTTGTTCAGATCTTGATTCCTGTAATCCAGGCATTCAATCATCCATCCTATTACCTGGTCCTTACAACTGCTTTGTAGAGGAAGTAGGACAGGTATCCTTACTCCCATTTTATAGATGTAAAAAACTGAGACTCTGACTTTGTTTAAAACAACTCTGGTGTTATTATTCCTATTTGATAAATCTGGAAACTAAGACAGTGTGAGGTAAGGGGACTTGTCCAAGGTCATACTGTGAATTAGTGGTAAGTCTGGGGCTGAGCTTAGTTATCCTGACTCTGAGCACAGAAATCTTTCCATTACATCAGCAGCTGGTTGTTTTGGTTACCTTGTGTGGAAGACAAATTAGGAGGGGGAGGTTGCATCTCACACAGAGAAAGAAGCAGAATTCTCACATGCAGGGCCCCTTGTCTATTTTCTCTCTCTGCCTTCTCATAGAAAGCTTGGCTCCCAAGGAGGCTCCTTCCCCTCATTTACCTAAAACACTCTGTAGACCAATATGGGACTGGAAGAAGGGAGGATGGGGGTGGTGGGAAGGAAATTGCAAAGAGGCAGGTTTCTGTTCAACCTGAAAGGAAGGCTTCCTGACAATCAAAGCTGTCTAGAAGCAGAGGAGCTGCCTTCTGAAGTAGTGAGTCTCCCATCTCTGGAGGTCTTCAAAAGGAATATGATTTACCAATTTTTAGGATTCTTATGAAGGGGATTTCTGCTTTGGATGTGGAGTGGCCTAGATGACTATGGAGATCCCTTTGGCACTGAAATTCTCAGATTTTTATCAAACACTCTTCTGCCTCATTTTGGGAGGGAATCTGAACTATACACAAGTTTAATATATACATATATATCCATATATACAGTCATATATGAATATATGCTCTTCTGGAACAAATTAGAAAAGGAAAAACAAAAGAAATAAGTAAAGTTTTATATATGTGTTGGTATGGGTTATAATGTCCAAAATAATGAAGTTGGACATCCCCTTCCCACCCCTCCAGCACACACACACGTTTTCTATTTTCCAGGAGAAAATGTCTCAAATAGCTCATCTTACATTCTCATGATCATTCTAACTTACTTTTCTAATTTGCTCCAGGAGAAGAGCATATGTTTATTCATGAAAACAATCATCCCTTCAGGAGAAGAAAAATAATACCAGTCCAATAAAGACAGGGAGTGTATTGATTGTCCCTGAAATGCTCTGGGACTTCCTCTCGATTGCATTCTGTAGCAGAAAATTCAGTTCAATTCCGTCCAACAAATATTTGCAGCTGTCTGCTCTGTGCCTGGAGGGCTCTCTGCTCCACTTAGGGATGTCTGGGGGATGGAGATTGGTTGCTGCCCTCAGGGAGCTCACAGTCCAGAAGGGGAGAGAAGACAGAGACATGAATAACCAGAGTACAAGGCAGTAAGTGACAAAGGCCATGAGAAGTACAAACTCAGGGGTCTGAGAGGTTAGTGGATGAAGGGAGGGTTCACTTCCATCTGTGGAAGTATCAGGGAAAACTTTATAAGAGGTCATATTTGAACCAGGACTTGAAGAATTGGGAGGATTTCAACAAGCAGAAATGGGTGGGGAGGGCCCGGGTGGGCCTTTATATCAGGAGCAAAATCACAAAGAGAACACTTCAGCTAGGGGCCTGGGTTGCCAGCAATGGCTAAGCTACAGGACCCCTGCTTTCTGGGGCTTAGGAAGCTGAGTCACTGAGGTCTCTCTAGTTTCTGCCCATAGTCACTAATTAGTTTCTCTCAACTTTTGTCACTGTTCAGGATGAGAGCAGCTGAGGCTTCTCAAATTAGAGAGCAGAGGGAAAGCTGCATTTCACATTGGGCAGCAGCCAGAAGCATCTCTGCCCCAACAAAGGTCAGGATTTCTTCTGTGCAAACAGCAAAAGGATCAAGATGCCAAAACACACTCTTGCTATTTGGACATATATAACACTCCCTCTTTGTGTAGTCTTCCTGCCTTCCTTGCTGGGTCATGAGCAAATTGAGGACAGAGACTATGTCTTATTTAACTATGTGTCCTTCATATTGACTAATACAGCACTCTGCTGCTTTCTTAAGTATGTATCTATCTGTTTTTATCTTAATGGGTGTAGGGAACTTCCAGTGTGCAAACTCCTTCCCTGCCGCTTAGCTTTAGAATAAGAGTTCTTGGCATCCATGGATAGAAAACCTTCCCTTCTCAGGAGCCGAGTTCATGGGCAGATTTCAAGGAGTCTATGAATTTCAATATAACTGGTTTTCTTTGTAATACTATGTATTCTATTTCATGCATTTAGAAGCTTTATTCTGAAAAGAGATCCATACTAGCTCCCCAAAGAGGTCCATGAAACAAAAAGTAATTAAGGACCCCTTCCTTAGAGAGTTTCCTGGGAGCACTGGCAGGCTAAGAGACTACAAATGATCTTTCAGCTACAACGGATCAGAAGCGGGACCTGAATCCAGGCTTTCCTGACTGTAAACTTAGCCTCCATCCACTACTCCAAGATGCTTCTTGCACTCCAAGCGGTTGTTTAAGATCTAAGCTTAAAGTGTTCCAATGTTAAGAAACATATTCCTTCCAAAAGCCATTGATTTGCGTTTCATATAGATCACAGGAGAATGAATTTAGAGCTAGACTAGAGGTCATCCAGGTCAACCCCTTACTTTAATAGATGAGGAAACTAGAGACCCGAGAGGACAACCGATTTGTCCAAAAGTCACCCAGTTACTAAGTGCTGGTGGTGGGTTTTGAACTCTGTGTTCTGCCTCCAATCCTGTCTATATTTCTATTGTACCCATGCTGCCTCTTCTGTGTTGGACAGTTCTAATTGCTAAGAAGTTGCTTCTCACTATGTTAAGCTGAAACAGGCCTCTTCGTGGTTTCTACCAGCTATTCCTACGTATGCTCTCTGGAACCAAGCCTAATTCTCCTTCCTTATGAAAATGTCAGATATTGAGAGTCAGCGTTCATATCCCACCCTATTCTCTTCTCTTGGCTAAAATGCCCTGAATTCCTCCAATGAATCTTCCTTCATATGATATCATTCTGATGTCCTTCCCCAGTCTAGTCATTCTCTTCCAGTTTGTTAATGTCCCTTCTAAAATATAGTGCCCAGAAATGGACACGAGTGGGGTCTAGCAAGATATTTCAATAGATTTGTATAATTATTTAATTTATTTAGAACTGTAAGGATTGTTTCATTCATTCCACACACCTTCACTGATGCCTACTGTGTGCTGGCCACTCTCAAGGATGCTGAGCTCCCTCTACTTCACAGAAACACTTGCAGTCTCAGCTACACAATGTAGCACTTAGGCTGCGATCTTCCTCTTGGTCTTATTTCATGGATGTGTCTTCTCTCTCTCTAACCAGATTAGATCTCCCCAACGGCAGAGATTAGGTCTCCTCTCTGCTTCTCCAATTGTAGCCAAGCATGGTGAGAATGAAGCAGAGATGAATGCTGCATGTTAGAAAACACTTGTGGGTGGATTGATTAATGAGCAGATGGACATCAGGGAAGAACCATAGTCAGAGCGAGGTACTTTTCCAGACACTCCATACACCTTCTAGTGCTTGGGCAGGGGACGGTGACCCCCACCCCACACACCCTGGCGTTTCTCACATCTCTGAGCACCATGCTGAGGATGGGAGGGCAGACAGCTCCTTGGCAAAGGAATGTGAGCGGTTCCTTTGAAATGCTGCAATTGTGTCATCAATGACCTTTCTAAGTGGGGTTGGGACAGCATGTACCCGGGCCTTGGTTCCCCAGGAGATGAATGCCTTGTTATCAGCCAACCTCCAGGCCACTCTGGTTAAAGGGCCTCTCCAAACAGATAGGGGCTCTGCCTTAACGCAGGGGAAGGCATGTGTGTGCATGCGTGTATGTGCACGTGCACGTGTGTGTGTGTGTGTGTGTGTGTGTGTGCGCGTGTGCGTGTGTATTCCTCCTCTAGGACCAAATCACGTGTTGATATGCAGTTGGGGACACAATCAACTCAGTGCCTGGCCCTACCTGACTGTTGCCTGGAATCTTGCCCTTAGTCCCTGCCTAGACCTCTTCTGTGCGTGAATCCCAGGGTGAATGTTGAAAAGAAGCAAAATCAGGCTTTGTTTTGGTCATAGTTTTAAAGCCAGAAGGGCCTTCAGAAGTACATAGGAACATAGCTCTAGAGCTAGAAGGGACCTCAGAGGCCCAGGGAGGGGATCCAACTCCCTCATTTTGCAAGGGAGGAAACTGAGGCCCAGAGAACTTGCCTAAGACCACAAAAGTAGCAGCAGCGGCAGCAGTAACAGCTGGTATTTACATAATGCTTTAATTTTCTTGAAGCGCTTTACATGCGCTACTTCATTTGATCCTCAGAACCACCCTTTGAGGTAGGCACTATTATTATCCCTGTTTCACAGGCGGAAAAACTGAGGCTGAAAGGTTAACTTGTTTAGCTAGTCACTCAAGTAGTAAGTGTCTGGGGGAGGATTTGAACTCAGGTCTTCCTGATCCCCGGTCTAACACTCTATCCTTGGTGGCACTTGGCAACATTTGAATACAGATCCTCTGATTTGAGAGCCACGGGCTCTTCCCACATCCTACCCCTAGTTTGGCTCCTTCTTTTTGCATCTAAGAGAACTGAGTCCCAGAGAAGTGAAGTAGTTGGTGGTGGAATTTGGATTTGAACCCAGCTCCCCTGATATCAAATCCAATGCTCCTTTGCTATGTAGAGAAACTTCTTTAGAGCACTCTTTAAAAGTAGCATTTAAATTTAAATACTTTCTTTTAATTTAATTTAAATTTAGAATTTAAAAGCAGAATCAGCTGCCTCTGGGAGGGAACACACTCCCTTTCACAGGGAGGCCTTTGAGCAAAGGCTGGAGGAGCTATGTTGGAGAAAGAACTTCAGATCAGATATGGATGGCACTAGAAGACATTTGAGGGCGCCTTCGATTTTAATTCAGCTGCAATTCCCATATCTGGAGATATTTGTGCCAATTTTAGGGGACTTCTGATCTCTGGGAAGTAGTCTTGGAGAGCGTATCAGGAGACTGGGAGATTGTAAAAGTCATGGGTCCCAGCCTGTGCTATCCCTGATTCTTGTTCCTCACTTCATCTCCTCAATCCAGTCCCTAGACTTCAGGGAGATGCTCCCTGTGATCCCTGGCCTACCTCTGGGCCTGACTGGGAGGTGAGCTAGAAAATGGTCAGACTGAAATGGCAAATTTAACCACCCACTCATTCATCACCCATCCAAAATCCATCCATCCATCCATCCATCCATCCATCCATCCATCCATCCATCCAAAATGGTGAATATTTATTAAGCGCCCCTTGAGCTATACACTGGAGAAGGTACAAAGTTTAGATAATATGGTTTTTGCCCTTATGGAGCTTATCCATCCATCCATCATTATCCATTCATCCATCTGTCCATTGACCCAGCCATCATCCCTAGTGTTAGCTAAGGTGTCCAATGCTTATGTAGGCACTTTTGTAGAGGGAGTAGGAAGAAGAAAACCACTGACAATTTAGGAGGTAAGACTTACATGCATAAAGTAGCTAGAGATTTATTATAAGTTGTTGTTCAGTCGTATCAGTCATGTCTGACTCTTCTTGACCCCATCTGGGGTTTTATTAGCAAAGATACTGGAATGCTTTGTCATTTCCTTCTCCAGCTCATTTTACAGATGAGGAAGCTGAAGTAAACCGAGTTAAGTGACTTCCCACGTCATACAGCTAGTAAGTTTCTGGGACTGGATTTGAACTCAGGAAGGTGAGTCTTTCTGATTCCAGGCCTGGCACTCTATCCACGGTGCCACCTAGCTTCTCTTATTACAGGGCGTTCCTAAAGTCTGGACACATAGGCAATTGAGGGCAACGTGGAGTTATTGCTTTGATGTCATATGAATCTTGCAAAGCATGTCAACCTTTGCATCACAAATGATGGAAATCACATTGAAGATGTTATTTGTTAATATTCCAATTAAATAAAAATTTCATTCATTTCTTGAAGTGAAAATATACATTTTACCTATGTGTCAAGACTTTAGGAACACCCTGTAGTAGGATGTTCCATTTTAGAAGGAATATAGAGAACCCAGAACACATTCAACAGATGGCCAGGATGGTTAGGGAACTCAAATCATGCTTATATCATGATGGGCTGAAAGAATTGAGATATTTAGCCTAACAAAGACAAGTCTTGGTGGGCAATGATGAAGGATTGTCATGTGGAAAAGGAATTAGATAGCTTTATGTAAGGGGAAAATTTCTAGCCATCAAATCTGCTGCCAAGTAGAAAGAGCCTTTTGGAAAGTTTGGCTTCCCCCTCAATGGAGGTCTTCACTCAAGGGTTGGACGTTCAGTTGTTGTTGAGGAGTTTCCATCTCAGGTAGGCAATGGCCTAGAAGGCCTCTGAAATTTCTCCTCCCTATGAGAATTTGAGAATTCTTTTTTTGGGGGGGGGGCGGGTGGGGGAAAGGCAGGGCAATTGGGATTAAGTGATTTGCCCAAGGTCACACAGCTAGTGAGTGTGTTAAGTGTCTGAGGCTGGATTTGAATTCATGTCCTCTTGACTCCTGGGCCATGCTCTACTGACTGTGCCACCCAGCTGCCCCTGAGAATTTAAGAATTCTTTAGGCCAATTCGAGGGGAAAAGGTAGACAGGAGGTCCTTTTAGCTTGAGCCTAAAATGTAAAGCATTTCTCAAATATATCAAAGAACTGTCATTCAGCTGTGGGACAAGAACATAGGGATCTTTTTGCCAGTCTTGACAGGACCCATGACATTGAACAGAAATTAGGTTTCCCTTTAATAATGAACATATTTGCAGAGAAGAGAATGGGGCTAGAAACACATTTTTAAAATGATAATAAACACTCACATGACACCTTCTTTGTTTTTAGTGCCTGTATTGTTTTAATGTCTCTTCATTTAAAAAAAATCCTGGCAGAGGTATCTGAATCTGGGAATTGTGAGGCATCTTCTGGATCTCTGAGAGAGAAACCCTAGCTTTATAGTCTATAGAAACATTTTTAGGGTAGTTTAGCATAAACTATTCCTGATGAGAGAAGAAATCAGGGCCAGGCGGGAGGAATAAAAGAAGGAAAGCTTCTTTGAACAACAGAGCGTTTGACCTCGAAAAGGCCTAGAACTGCTTTCCAGGCACAGGTCAAAAGTGGGCTAGGATAGGGATACCAGGGAAGCAGAATTACATAATAAGAATGGGTACTCATTTGAAAAAATAAACAAGTATTAGGGGAGGGAAGAGAGAGAACATAATGATGAGTTCCTGGGTCAAGATAATCAGAGACCAGAACAGAAAGGATATTATACAAGAGACCTCCTGCCCTGAAAGAGCAAATTAATGAGACATTCAAGAAACAAGTCACAAGCCTCATCAGGAAGATGACAGTGTAGGGGATTTCAGTTACCCAAATGTCTGTTGTAGATACCTCTGCCCGAAGCAAAGCAGTTAATAACATCTTGACTTACCTTAATAATAATTTCATCCCTCGAAAGGGTGAAGAGCCAACAAGGAGAAATTCTATTCAGGACCTGATCCTCACCAACGAGAAGCAACTGATTTCTGAGATGGAAATTATGGAAGTTTTGGGAAGAACTGGAATTTGTGGAAGAGAAATGGGGAGACAATATTCGTGAGCAGAGAATTTGTGGCAAGGATAATTTGCCATGCATCTTAGATTTTGGGAGAGCTCAGAGGAGAGGTCAGAGAAATGAATGATAGGATCCCATGGCCTAAAATTATACAGGGAAGTTAGCCCAGGAAAGACAGGAAGCACTTAAAAATGAAACTCTGTAGACATAAAGAGAAACAATACTGATGAAGAGAAAAAGGGGGAGCTGCTATTTGAAGAGATCAATGAGGATGCACAGGAAACTCATTAATCAATGTGGAATTTCAAAAAGATGTGCAGAAGATAAAAGCAAGGGCTGGTAACAGAACAGGAATACAAAGAGTGTGGCAAGGTCCTGTAAAAGTATCAGCAGGAGCACTAAGATTCAGAAAGATCCTATGCTGGTGATGAGTTCTGACGATAGAAAAGGTTTTTGTTTTAACTACACTGGAGGGAAGCTTGACATCAAAGAAAGGATAAGGCTGCCTCTCTGGATGGAGAGAACGATGACAATGGACAGTGGTGAGAAGGTGATGCTCTTCGACTGTTATTTTATTCCTGTTTTCACAATCCAAGAGAATATCTAGACTGGAAAGGATAGAACAAGCATTGCTTAAAGGGAAGTGATAAATTCTATGTTGGAAGACAGTAAAAGAAACCATGTTCCCTTGATGAGTTCAAGTCGCCAGGCACAGATAAAGTTCACTCTTAGATATGCAAAGAACTGTCATGATTGTTGAGCCCCTGTCAATGGTCTCAGAAAGAGTAGGTGGCACAGAAGATGCTAGAGGGTTGGAGAAGAATTAGAAGCAGGTGGCTACAAATTCCAACTCTGAAGGTGGATCTCTAAGGTTAGTTAGTATTGTCTTCCAAAGTCCTCAGAGACCCTTCCAAAGCCCTTTTCATCTTATTCTCATGCCATCCCTTTGGATGCCAGGAATGTTGAAAGAAGCTTGTTGTTGCCTTTCCGTAGGTTGACATAGGACAGAACAAACACCTTCTATGTCTCTAGACATTGAAATGCTTTTTGTGCTCAAAGACCCAGGTTGTGTGCCTACTTTCTCTGATTCCCCCTCCATCTGAAAATGATTTCTCTACTCTGATATATTTTATAGCACTTAGACTAGATCCTTCCTTACAACTACCCTTTGCTATCCACGTACAGGTCTAATCTCCCCTATTAGACTGTAAGCTCCTCGAGGGCAGGAACTGTGTTGCTGGTTTTTTTTCATTAGTAACTATCTAGTACAGTGCCTGGTTTAATAAGGTAAATGTTGAATGAACACTTGTTGAATGGAATAGGGCAATTTCCTATACAAGGCCTTCTCTTATTCCACCAGATGCTAGTGTCTCATGGACTCCAAATTACCTTGCATTTTTTTTAATGTAACGTGTATTTACCTATACATGTACATGTTGCTTCCCTGATAGAAGGTAAACTCCTTTTGGGTAGTACTATTTCATTTATTTCATTTTTGGTTTTGTATTTTTATCATCAGCACTATAGTAGGTACTTTTCTCTTTTTCTTTCACTTGTTCTTTCTTTCTTTTTCTTGCTTCCTTCCTTCCTTCCTTTCTCTCTTTCTCTCTTTCTCCTCTTTCCTTCCTCCTTCCCTCTGCTTTCTTTCTTTCTCCCTTCCTTCCTTCCTTCCTTCCTTCCTTCCTTCCTTCCTTCCTTCCTTCCTTCCTTCCTTCCTTCCTTCCTTCCTTCCTTCCTTCCTTCCTTCTCTTCATCAGTGTAAAGAACCCAGGCAAATAACCCCCCACCCTACCAATTTACATCAATATATCCTTTGTACTCTATGGTCTTTGAGAGTTGCTTGGGACACTGAGAGCTGCAATGAATCATCCAGGGTCAGCAGCCAGTATGCATTAGAGGCAGGACTTGAACCCAGGTCTACTAACTCTTAGGCCACTTCTCTGTCTATTACCACTGTACTACCTCTTGCTTAGTGCATGGTAGGTGCTTAACACATGTTTATCGTGTGACTTATTTAAAAGTGATGAACTGGGGACCAGCCCAGAAAAGAAGAGGATTGTTCATGGCACCCTAGAGGCCGACTGAGAGAACCTTGGTCTCCTAATACCAAGCTCAATTCTGTCTCCTCTTCATCAGCTTATTCCAATGGAACCAAGCATCCTATGGAAAAACTTTCCCATGTCCCATCACCTATTCAGAAGTTTACCACTCTTTCTGGAATCATCATAAGACCAAACGAAAGGTTTGACATCTGATTGCTTTTTGTAGGATCTCCACCCTCAGAGAGATACACATAACTGCCTCGGCCTTGACAAAAATCTTGATCGTGACCCACAGAGTTCAGACAAGCTGTTGGGAGATGGTTGTAGCTGATGGGCCGTGGTTCCCCTAATTGAATGCGTTTGGCTCTGTCCCTGGTACGAGAGTAGTCCTGGGAGCAGAGGTGCCACAATGAGTCAGTTTCACTCAGCTGCATTTGGACTGCTTCTGGATGGAAGTCCCTGACGGTCCAAGGCTTCCTAATCTATTCTGCTCTCCTGGACTGGGGAGATGATATTCGTGAGCAATTTCTCAATTTCCTTCCAAACAGACTGACAAGTTAATAGACTGAGGGGCTGGGGGGGAAAGTTAGAGTGGACTAGAAGAAATGATAGGTCTTCATTAACGTGGCATGACAAGCTACCTGTTTGTACCTATCCATCAACTATCAAGGTCTTCTTCAGCTACTTCCCCTTCTCCCTCCTACCCCAATGGCCCAAGCTTAGGCTCTTCTAGGCTGTTGGAGGACAGATAAAGAGAGACACCAGTCCCACTCAGTCCATTCAGAAGACAGACTGCAGCTGTCGTTACCTCATGCTGAGCACATAGTAGGTTCTTAGAAAATATTCATTCAGAGGACTTTAACTGAATGTATTCACTTATAGGGAGAGGAACGAATGAGGTGGATGGGATAGCACCCCACAGCTGAAAAATGACAGAATTTTAGAGTTGGAATGAAACTTAGCAATCATCTAGCCCACTGCACTCATCTTTCCAGTGTAGGAAACTGAGGACCAGGAAGGGGGCAGGAGAGCATAATAGAAGGTGACGAGTATAGTTAGAAGCAGGCAAAACAAAACCGAGAAGTGACAGTTGATATCAAGAGAGTATACAGAAAACTCAAAAGTAGAAAGAACAGTGTCGCAATACATTTCTTACTCAGATCCTGTTGATTATCCTATATATAATTCTAATAACCTTTCTTATACAGCTACTAAGTGCCAGAGCTAGGACATAAACCCTAGTCTTCTGAATTTTAGACTTATACTTCCCTTTACCCTTTACTTATACTTTCCCTTTACCACCCTGCCGGAGTAGATCAGCTAAGCAAGGCTGACTACCAATGGATAGTGAAAACAACTGCGGTGATAAGGGGCAGGTAAGCAGGACTGAGTAAAGAACAGATATAATACTCAAATTATAGAAAGATGAGGCAGAAAGGCAAATTGACTGTCTTCAGTTAGGAATGACTGACGGAAATAGTTTAAGTGGTCAGTCTTTTGGCAACTTTAACCCTTTGGAACAAAGCCCTTAACTCAGAAAAGAAAGCAAAAAAGATGTTCTGTGAACTCAAAATAGCATGGACACTGAACTGGGTGTCAGGAAGACCTAGGTTCAAATCCTCCCTCAGAGACTTAGTAGCCATATGACTCTGGGCAAGTTAGTTAACCTCTATGTCTCAGTTTTGGCATATATAAAATGAGGAAGTTGGACTCAATAGACTCTAATGCCCCTTCCAGCTCTAAATTTATGGTTCCATGCTTTTCCTTAGAACCAGGGCTGAAGCCAGGACTGTCCAATACAATAACAAGAAACAACAGAAAAGTTGCTCGTATTTTTAGAACTGCTAATTTTAGACCAATCTCCCCAACTCTGTGCTTGCAGAGAGGCAAGACCGGTCAGACCCTTGCTCTAGTGAGGCAGCCTGATGGCGGCAGTCTGGGGTCCGCATGTGTTTTCTATTCTCTGTTTTCCAATGCGTCTTGCTGGTGGTGTGCCCATCCTTGCAGGGTGACTATGTTCTGTGGGGCACATTCTGAGTGGGTGTGTTTCCTGCGGGGCTCACATGTGGATGTGCTAACAAACTATTCTAAGATCTGGGCATTGGAGCTCAGTACCAGTAGGCACTCAGTTTGAGTTGATTTCATTTACTGGGCTCAGAGAAAAGTTCAAGGCTTTGAAGTCAATTCCCTTCCCTTCAGGTGTATTCAACAGGAAGCAGGGACCTCATTTTGTGTGCATAAATCTTATCTCCCTAAGTGGAGTGTAAGCTTCTTGAAAGCAGAAAACACATCTCTCCTGTCTCATCTCATAGTACCTAGTATAGAAATGGTCACACAATAGGTCTACTTAGCAAAGACTCCCTGAATGACTGACTGAGCCATCTGCCAATCTGGGTAGTTCAACTTAGAACTGAGAATAAGTAGAGCTGAGGAATATCCTACATTTGCATGTTGATGATTAGTCTTTTCTTCTAGTAGGTCTCAGTAAAGCACTTGATAGTTGTGCTTAGAGGGTACAAGTCACCACCGAGTTTTGAGTTTACCCCTCCTGAATGTGAAGAAAGAGACAACCATGTATTTGTTTTCCCACCAGCTCCCCAGTGCTCCCAAAGCCATTAAGGGTTTAACTGAAAGTTCAAAACTTCCTCTACATTCTCAGTGACCCACATCTACAAGGGTTGCCAAGGCAACAGGCTCTGAAACAAGTCTCTTCCTTCTGCTTGGCATTTGTGCAGTCCCTGGCACCCACACTCCTGAGAGTTCTCTTGCATTTCTGCCTAGGAAAATGTGAATGAAGTTGTTGTCTCGCCTTGCATCACCAGTCAGGAGGAAGCACTCATCCAACAGACATGGACAGAAAAACACAAATGAGACATCAGGGAGGAAGTGGAATGGGGGTGGGTAGGGATATGTCTAGGGTACTCTCTAAAGTCCCAATAATCTAGCACCTACAGAAGTTCCATTTCTAGTCTATTCATTCATCTTTGCAGAGAGAACATTACTGATGGATCAATCAACCATGAGCATTTATTAAGTACCTACTAAGAGCTAGGTACCTTGCTAGGTGCTGGAGATACAAGGACACATGTGAAACAGGCTTTGCCTTTAGGGAACTTACATCTCCTGGGGGGAGAAAATGAGAGCAAAATAAAGTATACACACACATATATACATATACATATATATACATACACACATATATATACACATACATACACACATATACACACACACATAAATACACATACATAGACACATATATACTTATATATGTTCTATGGGTGCTAGATTATTGGGACTTTTGGAGAACACCCTAGACATATTCCTACCCATTCCCATTCCATGTCATCCCTGATGCATCATTTGTATTTTTCTGTCTGTGTCTGTTGAATGAGCATTTCCTCCTGGCTGGTGATGCAAGGCGAGACAACAACTTCATTCACATTTTCCTAGGCAGAAACACAAGAGACTATACACAGATAAAGATACATATAGATACATGTGTATATGTCTGTATATACATATACACATATAGTACATACAAAGTAGACAGAGGGTATACGTTAGGGGAAGAATGCACTAACAGCTGAGGAGGGGATGGATCAGGAACGGCTTCAAGTAGCAGAGGTTATTTGAGCAAAGTTTTGACAGAAATGAGGGATTCTAAGAGGCAGAGAGAAGATGGAAGATGGGAGTGAATTTCAGGTATGGGTGCAGCCAGTGTAAAGGCATGGAGATCAGGAATGGAGACTTGTGTGTGAGGAGTAGCAGTCATGTCAGTATGACTGGACCACAGAGTGCAAGAAGGGAGGAATATCCAAATTTGTAAAGGTAGGTTGGATCCAGGTTATGAAGACTTTAAAAGCTAAATTGGAGATGTTGTATTTAATTTTTAGAGACAACAGGAAGCCACTGGAATTTATCGAGTAGGGGCATGGCATGGTCAGACTTGGGCTTTAGGAAAATCACTTTGGCAGTGGATTGGAATGGAGAAAGAAGAGACAGGAAGACCCACTAAAAGGTTATTGCAATAGTCCAGGTGAGACAGGATGGTAGCCTGAACTAGGGCAGTGGTAACATGAGTAGAGAGAAGGGGTCTCATGTGAAAGATATCGTAGAGGAAGAACAACAAAGTTTGGTGGCCAATCGAATATGTGGAGTGATAGCTAGTAATCAAGCATAATGCCTATGTTGCAGATGTGGGTGATTACAAGGATGCTGGTGGCTTCAATGAGACCTTGAGATCATATAACCCAATACCCTCCTTTTAATGAAACTCAGAGTTAGACTCATTCAAGGTGACGCAGTGAGAGCCAGGGCTAAAATCTGGGTCCCCTGACTCCAATTCCAGGGCTCAGTCTTGTGTTTAGCTTTGGTGTGGGAGAGATTGAGCAGGAAAATCAGAACAGGTCTTCAGAGCAAGCCTGGCCTGGCAGGGTAGACCAGGCTAATAACTGAGAAGACTGGGTCACAGAATAAGATTGAATTGGCAAGGTGAACCCTCTAGAGGCCTATTAGCTCTTCTTAGGCACACTGACTACCACTCATTCAGATGGCGGCTACCAACTGAATTAACTGGCATATGGCAGGTATCCAGTGGGTTCTGATTGTCTGAGCAGCCAAGTACTCTGCTCATGAGAGTATTTCTCCCCACAAGGTTCCTTTCCAAAGCACAGGGGTATCCACAACCACTTGAGGCATAGTCCAGAGAGGCTGATGAGGGTAGCAGCAGCAATGGGAGTTTTCTAGTTTTCCCAGATTGACAGCAATTTGGGCAAGGCTGGGTTTACAAGTCACATGAACCCCCTGAGGTTGCTGCAAATGACAGATATCACTTTTTTATTCTGCTTGGACTCTTGTTTCTCATCTATTGCCGAGCCTGAACCCTGAAGATGACCTTTCCCATCTGGCTAAGAGTCCTGAGTTAGACCCTAATATTTGCCTCTCTGGCCTTTCCAGATCCTCGACTTGTCTCCCCAGCTCTTGATCATGGTTCACCTGCCTTCATTGCAGACTCCGAACCGATGTAGAAACCTCTCAGTCACTGTGAACTGTTCTTCCCAAGTTAATAGGACTCAAACGACATCACATACCCTGCTCTGTGACAATCCTGGTTAGGCCTAAATGGGAGTTTGGGACACAGGAAGGAGAGAGAACATTAGGGTCTTCCAAGGTAGTCCTAGAATGGGGAATTCTGTCTCCTTCAACTTATGCCTATATTTATGTCCCTAATTACAGGTCAAAGGTGAACTCCAGTCTTTCCAGGTAATAGGCATGCCACTGTTTGTTGCCGATCCACTGCAGATTATCAGAAGTTTGTGTCTATTGTTGAAGGTATTTCAATTAGCATCCTCAAATTTTAATCACTTTAACTACTTAGTTACTTCTGGTAGCCTATTTCATTCTGGTCCACTATTCTAACATGGTGCTATAATAAGAGTCCTGGAGTCACAAGACCTGGGTTCCTATCCTGGCTCTGTGACAATTACTAGCTGCATGATTATAGGCCAGTCACTCCATTTCTCTTAACCTCAATTTCCTTATCTGTAAAATGGGGATACGAGTAATTTTGATTAACTACGCCCAGAGTTATTACGAGGAAAGAGCTTTGTAAAACTTAAAACTCAGTAGAAACAGAAACAGATTCACGCCCTCAACTGCCATCACCATCATCATCACCTGTTTTCATTTCCCTGCTGATAAATGCTGGAGGATTCTCTGTTTCTCTCTCCTGATCTAACTCTATCTTCCGAATCATTTGGGAACAGGAGGACAGTTGGAGGTTATTCCCAGCCCCAACTTCCTGGCATTCCTCTTTTTCTGTCAGTTTATTGCTGGCATTTAACCCATGGAATTCCTTATGGGGCACTGCATCACCTCTAAAAGTCAAGCTATTCAAGACAGAGTATGGTACAGTGTCTAACAGCCTTCTAATCCTGGCTTTGTCACCTTGGGTAAATAACTTCATCTCTCTGGGTCCCAGTAATCCCATTTGTAAAATAAGGATAATAATGCTTATATTGCCTGCCTTATAGGATCCTTATGGGGAGAATGAGTTATCAGTCTCAGGGTGCTTTGGAAAAGTGAGCTCATTATTACTACAGTATGGCAGAGAGCTCCTAGAAGAAAGCTGGATCCCTGTTGTATTTGTATCTCCCAGGCACACAAGGGGACTATTTCTCCTATAAATAAATTGGTGAACATCTATTAAGTGCCTACTCTGTGCCAACTACTGTGCTAGGCACTGATCACATGAGTGCAAAAATGAAACAGCCCTGCCCTCAAGGAGCTTTTATTCTATTGCCTATCACTTGGCAGCCCACTTAGCACCTAACTACAAAGCTCCTGGCTGATTAGACACAGACTCATAGAGGAGGAGTTGCTGGATCAGACAGAAGCAGGAGCCAAGATGAAGGAAGGGGCAAAGCCATGATGTGATGTACTAGTGATACCTTCACTAGTTCTGTGAAGTCTAGTAGAAAAGAGTTAACTTTCATGATGAAAAATGTCATCTACCTCCAGAGAAAAAACTGGTGGAGTCTGAATGTACATTGAAGCATGCTATTTTTTTTGTATTTTTTCATGTTTTTTCCCTTTGGGTCTATGTCTTCTTTCACAATATGACCAATATGGCAATATGTTTTGCATGATTGAACATGTATAACCTATTGCTTAGTGTCTCATGGAGGGAGGAGGTGAAGAGAGAAAGAAAATTTGGAACTAAAAATAAAAAAAAATGAATCTTAAAAATTGTCTTTACGTGTAACTGGGAAAAAATAAAATTATTTTTAAAAGATATCAAAAATTTACCTTTAAAATGATAAAGGAAAAGAATCACCTTCCCTATAAATTCCAAGAGCTCTCCCTTGCTAAGGCACCCATCTCTGAAACTGCTCTAAGACTAGAAGACTATATAAGTCCCTGAGATACAGGACAAGGAGGGTAGGGCTCACTAGAGAGGGAGGGGGAATTATTTTGACTGTTTCTGGGCTCAGGTGTGAAGGTTTTGTTTTTTTCTAGGATAAATAAGCCCCATCCTATATGCCATGCTTTATCAGCCTTAGTACTTTCAGGAGAGCTCAGGGTACTATTTTTTGACGTGGACACCTAAACAAATTCTTTTGTTCCCAGAGGAAGTCCTAAGTAGGGGTAAACCAGTCTAAATTTGGATATTTCCAGGGGGAACTCTGGGTAGAGGCATAAGCCAAGAAAGAGCATGATTATATGAGATGCTCTTAAGATTCAGCTTAATTGATGTAAATGCAACAGGCTATGGGGTACATTAATAAAAAAGCGATCTCAGGAATTTTTAGAGAGGTGATTTGATATAACAAGAAAAGCAAGACTTGGAAATCTGCCACTATAGTTGTCTGTGTTTCTTGGTGTGTGCATGTATGGAGGAGGGGCGTTGGGGATGGAGGTAGTATTGCTTTATTGTTTTACATTCAGACCCCAGTGTTGTTAAAATGGCCTGTCACTTTAAGGGAATATCCTTCATTGTTCCCCTAGACCAAGTTAGCTGAGTTCAGGCAATTCTCAGAAACCTAGAATTCATGATGCCTGGTTTTTTTTGGCATTGACATTGAGAACTTCCTTGAGGATGGACCCAGGGGGCTTGGCCCCAGCATCCTGCTGGGTGTGGGTGGTGGAAGTAGTCAAATTGATTGTGATCCACTGAGGTTAAACTCTACTCTCTGTTTTGAGAAAGTATGGGGATATTGTCCCCAGAGAGATCCCTTGGGTTACCCCTGGTCCTCTCCAGGGGCCTAGAAAATGGGGTTAAGATTGAGTAAGGAGATGCAGAACACATCTGGATTTAAAAGAGTGATAAAGGCCCTGCAGCTGTTTCAAGGAGACTAAGGGGGCTTTACAAGTCAATGTCAGTCTCTTTCATTCATTTCTTTCATGAGGTAACAATCTTGTCCAGGGATCCGTAACACAGGAAACTGAAAACTCAACAAACATTTATAGCAGAAAGGGAGAGTATTTACCGGGGACCAGGAGGTGATGATAAAGAGAGGCCATTAGACTGAATTCATATCCCATCAACCTGTGTCCAGAAAGAAGGAAAAGATTGATAGTCCCACTATACTAAGGTCTGGTCAGAGCTCATCTGGAGTTCTGTTTTCAGTTCCGAGCACCACCACTTCTTGAGAAGGGACCTGGAAAAAAGTGAGTATGTGTGACCTAGTAGGGTGACCTAGATGGGCAAGGGCAGGGGTGGGGAACCTGTGGCCTTGAGGCCACGTGTGGCCTTCTAGGTCCTCAAGTGCAGCCCTTTAACTGAATCCAAATCCCTGGATTTGTTCTGTGAAGTTTGGATTCAGTCAAAAGGCCACATTTGCGGACCTAGAGGACCACGCGTGGCCCTGAGGCCGCAGGTTGTCCCATTCCTAGGCAAGGGCATGCTCTACCAGCCTCATGAGATAAGCTGGAGGCACTGATGATTTTTAGTCTACAGGAGGCAGACAAAAATGAGTGTGTGGGGGGAGTCTTGTTCAGGTTCTTCAACCATGTGAAGGGATGTTGTGGAGAAATGGATTAGACTGTTTCTGTTTGGCCTCCAAAAGAAAGAACTCTGATTAATGGGTGTCATGGAGGCAAATGTTAGCTCTAAAGACTACTTTGTGTCAGGCATGTTGCTAAATGTTTAACAATCAGATCTTAACGACCGGATCTCTAAGGAAAATAAAAAAGCATGCATGGCACAGTTTTAAGTTTAGTTTCCATTATGAACATTTTCTTCATCACTTTCTTATGTTTAGACAATCAACAAAACAATAAATCAAGCTCTGATTTGTAGTGTTTGCTGACAATGGCTCCAGTACATCTCTGATTACACCCATGAAATATTTTTATGATAATACTAGGTAGTCAGTCGTTGGGGATCCCTGTTCGAATAGGGGTTAGGCTAGATAAATTCTGAGTCTGCTCCCCACTTTGAAGGCGGATACATCTATGATCTTCTTAAATATTTTTCAGTTGTTTTTAGTAGTGTCCAAATTTTTGCAACCCCATTTGGGGTTTTCTTGGCAAAGATATTAGTGTTTTGCCATTTCCTTTACCAGCTCATTTCACAGGTAAGGAAATTGAGGCAAACAGGGCTACGTGAGGTATCCAGGAACACAGAGCTAGTAGGTGTCTGAGGCCAGATTTGAACTCAGGAAGATGAGTCCTGACTCCAGGGCCAGCACTGTATCCACTGTGCCACCTAGCTGTTGTATCTTAAACATTAGAGCTATACAAAAATAGAACATGCTTTTCGGGAAAGTAGTGAGTTCTCCATCCCTGGAAGTACGTAAGTAGAAAAATCACTTAAGAGTCAGGGCACCTAAATTCTAGTGCTGGTTCTGTCAGTGACTCATCTTGCACCCTCGTTAAAGACCACATCCCTCTCTGGGAATCAGCATTGTCTCTTGCAAAATGATTATGGGAAACTAGGTGATTTCTCAAGTCTCTGACATTTTGTAAGTCTGTGAGTTTCCCCTCTCACTTTATTTCTCTGGGCCAGTCACTTTCCTCCTGAGTCCCAGTCTCTCTTCTCTGTAGAATAAAGAAAACAACCCGTGCTCTGACCCCCTAAATGAACTGCTCTGAGTATAAAAGGAGAGGATGGATGTGAAAGGGCTTTGGGAGATGTAATGGGCCAGGCAGATGTGGAGGAGCCCAGACTGTCTGGCAGATTGTGTGCAGGGAGAGGAGGCGCACACACCAGGGGAGAACGCGTCAGTCTGGCCCCTGTCAGCGGCATCAAGTTCACCTGGAAATGGGACCCTTTCTAGTGCCAAAGGGGCCCCAGTCTCATTCGAGGGGAGGCAGGAGATTCACCAGCCACACAAGTGAAGGAAGCTTCCTGAGTGTTAGGTCTGGGACTCCCAACCAACTCTCCTCCCCTCTCCCCAATTACAGCACCCCCTAGGCCAGGCCAGGTTCCATTGGTGATAGACTTGTTTTTCTTTGGTCTGGAGGCCTGTCAAGGAGACACCAAACAAATAAGGCATGCTTTTTAAAAAATGTAACAACGGAATGACACAATATGAAATAGTCTTTGAATTGAATTTTTCTGTTTACCTCATCTGGGATGCTACATTAATATTAAAAAGTGCTTCCCCTCCTTGGAGCAGGCACTGGACAGGAGGTGAGGTTTAGGACCCTAAGCAAGCAAAGCCTGGATTCCGAAGTAGGTTTAGCTATACCTCACCTTAAGGAGAACCCCATGGGCAGCACTCTTTCCCCTTTTGTCCCCTGCCCTTAACCAGGATGGCTTAGTGACCTCTTGGGGCCATCTTGGAGGCAGTTGGTGGTGCAGGACCTGGAGTAGGGAGAGTCCTGGTTTTGAATCCCACCTTTTATGCTAGCTTAACTGTGTGGCCAAGGGGAAGATCATTTAAATTCTCTGAGTCTTAGATTACTTCCCTGTAAAATGGGGGATAATACTGCCAGTACTGATAGACAAGATGGCACATGGATAGAGAGTTGGTCTTGGAGTCACAAAGAAATGGGTTCAAGTGCTGCCTTGGCCACATAATGGCTGAATTCCCTGATAAGTCATTTGGCG
The DNA here is from genome assembly GCA_028646595.1 of Phalanger gymnotis. Lineage (NCBI taxonomy): Eukaryota > Metazoa > Chordata > Mammalia > Diprotodontia > Phalangeridae > Phalanger > Phalanger gymnotis. Next base: position 275,373,034 of record CM053624.1, on the reverse strand, counting down.
CCTCCCCAGAGAGTTGGGCACCATAAGTGGCAGTGATGGAATTCTAATAAAGTTGCCCCCAGCCCCAATATTCTAGCTTCCTTATAGGCCCTACTGAACAGCAGGCCCACTGCTCCTACCTAGCCACTCATCCCCCACCCCCTGCCCCACTCAATATCTTACCTTCTTCATATATGCCTCACTGCTCACTAGAACAACAGGTGTGTCCATGAACTCATATTTCTCACAGAACAGCAGGTGTGCCCATGTGATGGGATCCCAGCCACTGCTTCTGGCTAGCCACTGCCCCCAGACCCATTCCCCATATTTTCCACAGCAACAGCAGGTGCGTCCATACACTCAACCACAACCACAGCCATCTAGTCTCAGAAAGGACCGCAATACTCAGCCAATCAGAAAGCAGCACCACCAGGATGCTCAAGCCGAATGTGGACCCCAAAACAATAGAAGAGACTTTCCCTAAGTAGGCATCTGCACAGTAATAGTAAAGAACTGACCTAGAGAGAACTTATGACACAGAGAGGCTTACTATAATATCATTATCATACATACCGCTCAATGGGTTTTTCTGTATGCATTGCGGATAATTGCATGTGCAGCTCTATTATGGCTGGAACCTCTCCCCTATTACCTAAACCCTTGACAAACTCCTCCTGCCTTTTTAATATTCATAATTTCTGTTGTTCAATTGCATCTTTACCCTATAAAAATCTATCTTGCTTTCTCTGAAGTTGCTGGTTCCTCTTGGAGCTTAGCCTGCTTCATGAGAGGCATCAATCTCAATAAATGCCTATACTTGGATTAGAGGTGGTCTGACTCTGAATTCTTTGAGATGGTTCCACCACAACACACGATGAAACCGCAACAGTTTTTGGCAGCCCTGGGTGGGCAGAGTTGAAACTGTAACAGTTTTTGGTGTCGCTGGGTGGGCATGAGTCTAAACCACAACAGTTTTTGGCACCCCTGGATGGGTAGAGCCTAAATCCCAACAGCAGAAATGGGACAGCTAGATAAAAGTATAGGAAATTGCTCATAAAGGGTTGTCTATGCCAATGAAATCATAGATTCAGTTTTTAAAATACCAGAAAATGCTTATCTTGTGGGGTTATCCTAAGGAGTAAATGAGGGAATGGATGGATGGGCTTGGCCAACCCTAAATAAACATTACCTTTTATTGTTAGTAGCAAAGCCAGGATGAGAACCAAGGTGTCCAGGCCAGTGCTCCAAATTAGGATTCAAAGAATCAGGTATATTTATTTCCATCTTGCAAGTGGAGAAACCCAAGCATAAAAAAGTTTATTGATTGACTCATAATAACGGAAATAAATTCTATTCAACAGTCTTCCCAAAGTCTACTTGGTGCCCAGTTCTGTGCTCAGCAGCATTTTGGGGAGGTAAGAGTAGGAAATGGGAAAGGCCCTTCCCTACAGGGATCACAGCCCCAATCTGGGCACTCTATTCATCATAGAAAATGAGTTCCTTTAACTGATCTCTCCTCATTCCATTCTGGACACCCCTTGGAGCCACAACCCAGTTATGCCTAGCATTCAGGAATCTCAGACAAATGGGTGGACTTTATAGGCAGATAACTAACCACCCCACCCTCACTCCTCTCCCAAGAGCTAAAACAATAGCCCAATTCTGGGGGAGGAGGATCGGACATGTTAGCATTTGGGGCTGAGCAGCTGAGGAAGGACAGTAAGGGACAGACAGCTGAAAGGGTTGCCAGAGCATAGAGAAGAATGCTGGAGGGGGATGGGGAGGAGGAATCCAACAAGGCACACACCCTCTTCAGAAAGTGGCTGTTACAGATACAGGATGGATCTGTCGCAGGAAACCCAAGCCCACCCCCATCTCTCCTGCCCCTGGGGACCTACAGCTCTCGTGGTCTGAGCTGAACAGTTCAGCTCTCAATTCCAAACTGTGCTGGGATTGCTTGTGTGATAGCAAAAAGCAGCAGCTCTGGATACAAAAGATTTGGATTCAAATCCTACCTCTAATGCTTACTATCTGTATGACCTTGGGCAAGTCACTTAACCTTGGACCTCAAGTTTTGAGTAGGTTGAACTAGACGGTTTCTGTCTCCTTAGCCAGACTAGGAGCATATATAGCATAGAATTCTTCCCCTCATCTCTTTTTTTTCCCAGTGGTTTTATTTGCTATCTGCTCAAAGAATTTCAGAGCTGAAAAGAGAACTTAGAAAGTGTTCAGTTCACCCCCCTCCCCAATATGGTAGAAAAGGAAACTGAAGCCCAGAGAAGGGGAGGGGCTTGTGCAAGGTCACACAATGAGTCAACAGTGGAGCTGGGATCCTAACCCCAGGCCAATGCTCTTACCATTGGACTGCACTTTCCCACGCGTGATTATTTGGGTGGTAGCACTGCTTTCCTAGCCATACTAGGAGCTCCCAGCATCCTCAATTTAAAGATCAAAGAGACTTTAGAGCCATCTGGTTCATTCCCCTCACTGAATAGACAAGATAACATGCAGGAAGTGGGATTGCTTCCCTGAGGTCACACAGGTAGCTTGGCATTCAGTAAATTAGGATTCCCTGGCCCCAGAGCCTTGGCTTACTGCTGCCTCATAGGGAAAGGCCTAGGTCTCTTCCTCCCCCTTTTTCCTGCCTTCCTTTAGCTTCATTGAATCATGGTCCTAGCAGGCCTTGCAGAGGAAGGATTAATGAGGAGTTAGGGCAAAATGTAATGGCCTTTCATGGTTCAGGTGATAAACCAATGGGGTCTGAGAGGGGCCTGGTACCCTCTCTCTATGAGCATCATACTTTCTGACTAGTTTTTTCCTTTCTGCACTGAGAAGGCTCCCTGGGATCCAGATGGCCTCCAGCATCCATGTTCCAGGATAATTACCACCATGTAGTAAGAATGTTCCAGTGATGTTCAATGCCAATGATTTCCCAAGTATCCTTAATTAATTAAACTTCTTTCTGAAGGGCTTCTGGGCATCCCCTTCCTTCCCTCCTCCTTCCAAAGGATGCATTGCCTTCTGTTATCTAAGGGACCTCTTGTCCAATGTGATGAGATGACTTAAGTTGGGTTTTGGGAAAGAAGAAGGACCTATGATTCTTTGTCACCCAAACCATTCTTTTATGATCCCTAAGCAATCATCTCATTCATTCATTCATTCCATGTACTATAGTGTGAAACGAATCTGACTTGGCATCAAAAACATGGGTTCCAACCTTAAGTCATTTTGCCCTTATGAATCTCAGTTTTCTCATCTCAAAAACGAGGTTCGTTCATGCAGCAAGCATTTATTAAGTAACTACTATGCACAGGGCATCATGAAGAGAAAATGAAAAACAGCCCTTATCCTCAGCCAATTAGTAAGCAGGTATTAAGTGCCTACTATATTTATTCCATGCATTGTCTTGGGCTCTGGGGTCACAGATATAAATGTGAAAGAAGGATCTTCTATTCTATTGCAGGAGGAGAGGTAAACATCCCATTTACCCAGATAAAAAGCATGAGATAGTCAAAGAAGGAAAGGGCATTGACAACAAGGATGATCATCAGGAAAAGCACCCCTAAGAGGGTGGCTCCTGGTTTGAGCCCTAAAGGAATCTAAGGATTCTAAGAGGTAAGGGAGAGGGGTCTTCCAGGCAGAGGGGATAGCATGTGCAAAGGAGTGGAGTTGAGAGATAGCATGGCAAGTTCAGGCAGCAGCAAATAGGCCACTTTGGCAGGAAAGTGAGTGAAGAGAAGCAATATGCAATAAGCAAGGAAATAAAGCAGTAAGCAATAAGGAAACAGTCCAGAATCAGAAAGCAAAGGCATTTAAATCCCAAACCAAATAGTTTGTATTTTCTCCTAGAGACAACAGAGATCCACTGAAGAATCTTGAATTCTCAAGCAGAGGAGGTGACGTGGTCAGTAATAATACTTGTATTAGATATCACACAAGATCCTTGCAAGGAGAACACTTTGTAAACTTTAAAATGCCATAGAAATATGAGTAGTTACTCAAGACCCATTTATTACGTGCCTAATAGTATAAACTCGTATTTGCATAACTATATATAGATTTATAGAACGCTTTCCTTGCAAAAGCACTGCACGGCAAGTAGTCCAAGAAGAGGCTTAGAGAGAGATAGAGTGGCTCATCCAAGGTTACACAGTTAAGTATCAGAGCAAGGATTCAAACTCCATTCTACTGGTTCCAAATCCAGGCCTCCTTCAGACACATTGTTCACTCTACTTTGGGTATAGCACAAGGGGCAGATATAAATATAATTATGAGAAGGACCCTGCCCTCATGGTCTTAGCAATATGTTGGGGAGAGAGAATATGGAAATAGCCCCCAAACACAGTAACTATAGTGCAGACTCAAACTTGAGACCTGTATACAGTATAGACAAAGTATTATGTGATGTCCAAGGGTGCGGGAGGATGAATTAATCAACAAGCATTTATTAAGCATTTACTGTATTCCAGGAACTGTGCTGAGAGGAGAGGATTCAAAAAAAAAACAGCCCCTTTCCTCATGGAGGCTAAATTCTAATGATAATTTGTAATGAGTAGGGGAGAGAGATCAGGGAATGTGTCATGGAAGAGGAAGCATTTGAGCTGAACTTTGAACAACGAGTAACAGGTAGGCACCGAAGGAGAGAGGGCATTCAAGACATAGACATCAGTGTGAGCAAAGGCAAAGGGGTAGAAACATGTGGCACTCATGGAAGGTTGAAGAGTAATCTGGTTTGGTGAATATAGAGGGATTTATAGCAAATAAAGCTCAGACAGCAGATTGGTGCCAGATTCTGAAAGTCCTGGAATGGCAGGCAGAGTACACTGGGTTTTATTTAGAGGGCAACAAAGTCTCTGAGCAAAGAAACCCTTTTCGTGGATCTGTAGACATGTGTGTTTCACATTAGCCTGGCTATACAGGAAGCATTGTATCTGGAGACCTGGGTTCTAATATCATCTCCAGTGCTTATTAGTTGTGTGATCACAGGTAACTTGTATTCCTTCTCTAGCCCTCAGTTAACTATAAAACAGGTGAAATAAAATATGTAATAATAATAATATACACTAACATTTATATGGCACCTACTACATTCCGGGCATTGCACTCAGCACTTTATAAATATTTCCTCATTTGACCCTCAATACCCTGGGAGGTAGGTGTTATGATTATTTCTATTTTCAGATGAAGAAAATGGGGCAAACAGAAGTGGAGTGACTTGCCCAAGTTCACACAACTAGTATCTGAGGCAGGATTTGAACTCAGGTCTTCCTGATTCCAGGCCCAACACTCTTTTTACTGTGTCATAGTTTGCCTCTGTATGATAGCTCCCTTTCACAGGTTGTGAGAAAAATGCTTCGCGAACATTAAAGCCATGCAAAAACACCATTTGTTCTATTAAAAGAAGGAATATTATTTCTTTCTGGTAGAGTACCTAGGGATGATTTCTTGTTGCTCAGTCATTTTAGTTATGTCTGACTGTTTCTGACCCCATTGGGGTTATCTTGGCAAAGATACTGGAACAGTTTGCCATTTTCTTCTCCAGCTCTTTTCACAGATGAGGAAACTGAGGCAAACAGGGTTAAGTTTCTTGCTCAGGGTCACACAGTTGGTAATTGTCTGAGGCTGGATTTGAACTCAGGAAGATGAGTCTTCTTGATTCCAGGCCCAGCGCTCTATCCACTGTACCACCAAGGTGCCCAGAGACAACTGCCATAGGAAAAAAAAATGAATCGTCAGATCTCAGAGTCCAGCGCCCTTCTCTTCACTGTTCAATCATCTCATATGGATGGGCTCCAGACAAACAGCTGATCGAGTGCATGAGATTGTTGTTGCCCTGGGCCAGACAGGGACCATGTGCCAGTTTTACATGGCTGACTGTTCTCTGGGCCTTGCCATTCGCCCTGTACCTGAACCCTTAGGACTTATGGGACTTGGCATCTGCCTTACAGCCATGCTTTTCTACAGAGGTTGTCTTCTCCAATTAACAGTATGAACTCCTTGGCAGTATGGCCTGTCACACTCTTCTATTTGTATTCTCAGTGCCTAGGGAAGTACTTGACACAGACTAAGTATTTGTTAGGTGCTTTTGTCATTCATTCACTCACTCATTCACTTCATTCATTCATTTACTCATTCACTTCATTCATTCATTCATTCATTCTCTCACTCACTCATTCATACATTTATTCATTTTGGCTCATGGGCCGTAAAGGATAACCAGATGGGGACAAGGCTGTGCTACTCAATTTAAGAGTCTCCTAGAGGGAGGCATGCCTGCCAGTGTTTCCTTTACAAGGTGACTGGAAAGCTAACATTTCTCAGCTCCACAGATGGCAAGCTGAGATTTCCTAAAGGAAGGAAGGGCCAAAGTGAGAGCCCAGCTCAGTGCCTTTCATACATTAGACACATAGTTGATGCTCATTAAATCAATGAACTCAATCCCAGACCTGCATTAAAACAATATGGAATAGTATTGATCATAGATTTAGAGTTAGAAGGAACTTTATCATTTTACTGATGAGGAAACCAAGCTCCAGAGAAATAAAGTGACTTGCCTGAGGTCACACAGGTAATTAATTAGAGGGAGAGCTGAATTCAGACTCAGGTCCTGTGACTCCAAGTCCAGCATGCTTCCTACTGCAACATGCTGCCTCCCTAGTCAAATAGCACTGATCTGCAGGCAGAAACCTTGGGCTCTAGACCTTGCTTGTCAACAAACTATTAGGCTGACCTTAGGGAGTCTTTTTTGTCTTTTCTTCAGTTTCTCCATCTCTAGAATGTAAATTCCTTGAAGAAAGGGAGTGTTTTCATCCCTGTCTCTATCTTCCCAGAAGCCAGTACCATTCCCGGTAGAGGCACTTCATCAAGGCTTCTTGGATTAAACTGAATTGATATGTAAAATGACAGGGTTCGATCAGACTGGCTCTAAGGATGCTTACAGCTCTAATGTTCCATGACTTTATGAGACATTATGGAGCCCAGTTCTCCTTCTGGGCCTCCAAACTTAAAGACCTGGAGAACCTGCACTGATGGGGGATGGTCAAATAAGAAGAGAGAAAGAGAAATGAGACTCATATCCTGCCACTGAGGCTTACTCATTTATGACCTCAGTAAGCCCCTTAACCTCCCTAAGGACTCGGCTTCCTCAACTGTAAAATTAAGGGTTCGAACCAGCTGGTTTCATGAAGTCCCTCCCAGCTTCAAATTTATATTCTTCTGTGTTCTTAAGATTACAGGATCCTAAAGCTAGAATGGACCTTAAAAGTCATCTAGCCTTATTTTTCAGATGAGGAAGCCAAGCCTCAAAGAGGGGAGAATTTGAACCTGGGTCCTTTGACTCCAGCCAAAACTACTGTACCACATTGCCTCCCTAAAAGCTTGATGTCATGTTGGCTGGAAATTTCCAAGCTTTCAAAATACAGAGATTAACTGCTATAGGGAGGAGATACATTCTTAACCAAACAGGGGCAGGCAGAGGCAATTAGCAAAGATAAAATGGATAACTTTGGTTATATGAAACCGAAAAGCCTCTGCACAAACAAAATTAATGCGCCATGAGAAGGGAAGTGGTCAGATGGGGAACAAAATATTTGTATCAAGTTTCTCCAATAAGGGTTTGGTATCTAAGATAGAAAATGAACACACACACACACACACACACACACATACACACACACACACACTTAGAGCAATATCAAGAGAAAAAACAACCACAGAAAAATGAAAAGTTAATGAAAATTACCAAGAAGAGAGGAAAAGCTACAAGAAGCCTCCCCCCAACCTTATGCAAAAGGGAGCAGTTCAGGAATAGGTACATTGCATACATTTTCAGACTAGGATCTATCGATTAATTTTGCTGATTTTTTCCTCTCCTTTTTTCCTTCTTTTTTTGTATTTAAAAATACTATTTGTTATATGGAATGGCTCTCTGGGAGGGAGGGACAAGAGACAGTTTTGTTAAAGTAAAAAAAAGACCTCAATAAAAATTCATTTTAAAATTTATGTTGAAATAGGATGAGGTGCCTGTTGTCCTGTCTGCCACTAGAGTTTTACCAAGGATGTTCCTGGTGAGTCTGCCAAGGATAAGTTTGTATCCTAATACTTTCATTCAATTACAAAAAGCAGTTTTGTCAATCTGTGCAACAGTCCATAGAACGTTTATATATGTGTGTGTGTGTGTGTGTGTATGTATGTGTGTAGAAAACAATAGTAGCAGAATAGCTGCTTTGCCCAGTGCTGTTTTTCAAAACACAACCTATTGAAGAAGATAACATGATGATGAGGATGATGATGATGATAACGATGATATAATGATACATGACAGCTTTGCTGCATGTTGCCCATATGATTATGGTTAAGTCACTTAACTCTGTGGGGCCTCAATTTCCTCATCTGTAAAATGAGGGGGTTGGGCCAGATGACCTCTAAGGTACCTTTATAAAAGTTATAAATTACCTTTTTCTGTAGCACTTTTCATTTTATAAAGTGTTCCTGCACCCATTATCTCATCTGATCTTCACAACCGCCCTGGGAAGAAGACAGGGTAGGGATTATTTCTATGGGAAGCCATAATCTCTCCCTTTCTGGGCCTGGAGTGGCTGTGGGACTGAAAGATGAAGGCATTTGGCCTAAATAAGGTCTCGCCTAGAGAGATCAGCCCCAGACTGTTATTAAACAGGATTGAAGGAGCTTTGAAAAGATTTGAGCTTCGGGAAACAAGATTGCAATTTCCTCTGGCTTCACCTTGGGCTACCCCCACCAACCAGGAGCCCTTTTGCAATGCAGCAAGTGGAAGTTGCTTTCCAGCTGTCTATTGTGTGCCCAGTTTGGTGCTGAATGGTGCTCTGGAGGAGAGATGAGTAAGGAGGAAGGGAGGGAGAGGGAAAGAGGAAGGGGGAGGAAGAGTAAGAAGGGAAGGGGGAGGAGCAGGAAAGAGGGGGAGGAACAGGAAGAAAGAGGGTGAGGAGCAGAAGGAGGGAGGGGAGGAACAGGAGGGAAGGTGGGGAGGAGGAAGGGGAAGAGAGGGAAAGAGAAGAACAGGGGGAGGAGTGGGATGAAGGAGAATGGGGGAGGAGGGAGAGGCAGACACTGTCTGGGCAACCCAGGAGGAGGCTCTTAGTCTCAGCACAGATCAGCAACTGAGGCCTCTCAGTCCTGGCTCAGCAGGTCAGCTGTGAGGCCCCAGTGCAGAAGGTAAATTGCCATTGCTGGAACCCAGAGCATAAAAGGCACGACTAGGCTGGGCCACCCTGGCACAGTGGACAAGCTGCTAGCACTTGAGGCCCCAATGTGGAAAGCCAGTGACCAGGACCTTGGCCTCCAGCACAAGAAGCTTGGGACAATGCCTCCTGTACCCCAGGAGCAGAGCTCAATTTTAAAAGCCATGAAATAGGGTAAAAAATGAGTAAAACACAGACAAGAGCCTTGAACTTATAAAGCTATTATGACAATAGGGAAGACCAAAATGCAAACTCAGAAGTTAACAATGTCAAAATCCTACATGCAAATCTTGAAAGAGGAAGATAAATTGATCTCAAGACCAAAATTCTTCTTGGCAGAGCTCAAAAAGGATTTTACAAATCAAAGAAGAGAGGTAGAAAAAAATTAGGAAAAGAAATGAGATTTATGCAAGAGAGAGTTAACAGCTTGGAAAAGGGAGGACAAAAATTGACTAAAGAAAACAATTTCTTAAATAACACAATTGACCAAATTGGGGGGAAAATCCACTGAAGAAAACAGCTTTTTAAAAAGGAGAATTGGCCAAATGGAAAAGGAGATACAACAACTAACTGAAGAAAATAATTCCTTAAAAATTAGAATTGGGCAAGTGGAAGCTAATGACTCTATGAGACATCAAGAATCAGTCAAACAAAAACAAAAGAATTTAAAAAAATAGAAGAAAGTGTAAAATACCTCATTGGAAAAATAACTGACCTGGAAAGTAGACCCAGGAAACATAATTTAAGAATTATAGGACTACCTGAAAGCCATGATAAAAAAAGATCCTGGACATTATCTTTCAAGAAATTATCAAGGAAAATTGCCTTGATATCCCAGAACCAGAGGGTAAAATAGTCATTGAAAGAATCCACTGATCGTCTCCTGAAAGAGATCCCAAAATGAAAACTCAGAGGAATATTATAGCCAAATCCCAGAATTATCAGGGCAAGGAGAAAATACTGTGATCAGCCAGAAAGAAACAATTCAAATATCAAAGAGCCACAATCAGGATTACACAGGACTCAGCAGCTTCAACATTAAAGAACTGGAGGGCTTGGAATATGATATTCTGGAAGGCAGAGGAGCTTGGATTACAACCAAGAATCAATTACTCAGCTAAACTGAACATAATCTTTAAGGAAAAAAGATGGATAGTTAATGAAATAGGTGACTTTTAAACTTTCCTGATTAAAATAAAAGAAGAATTGATCTTCAAATACAAGACTCAAGAGAAGCATAAAAAGGTAAACAGGAAAAAAACCATGTTATTCAATAAGGTTAAACTGATACTTGTAAACTATGGAGAACTGTAGCTCTTTAAGGGCAGTTAGAAAGAATACAGATAGACAGAAGTTGTGGGTATAAGCTGACTTTGAGAATAATACACTATGACCAGGTGGGATTTATACTAGGAATGCAGGACTGGTTCAATATTAGGAAAACTATTAGCATAATTGATCATGTCAACAACAAAACTAACAAAACCCGATGATTATTTCAATAGATGCGGAAAAACTCTTGACAAAATACAACAACCATTACTGTTAAAAACACTAGAGCACATAGGAATAAATGGAGTTTTTCTTAAATTGATAAGTAGCATCTATCTAAAACCATCATCAAGCATTATATGTAATGGGGATAAGCAATAAGATCAGGGGTGAAACAAGGATGCTCATTATCACCACTTTATTTAAAATTGTATTAGAAATGTTAGCTTTAGCAATAAGGAAAAAAAGAAGGAATTAGAATAGGCAATGAGAAAACAAAACTATCATGCTTTGCAGATGATATAATGATATACTTAGAGAATCCTAGAGAATCAACTAAAAAACTACTTGAAATAATGAACAACTTTAGCAAAGTTGTAGGACATAAAATAAACCCACATAAATTATCAGCATTTCTATATATTACCAACAAAGCCTAGCAGCAAGAGATAGAATGAAAAATTCCATTTAAAATAACTGTAGACAACATAAAACATTTGGGAGTCTACCTGCTAAGACAAACCCAGGAACTATACGAACACAATTACAAAACACTTTTCATACAAATAAAGTCAGATCTAAATAATTGGAAAATATTAATTGCTCATGAGTAGACTGAGCTAATACAATTAAAATGGCAATTTTACTCAAATTAATTTACTTATTCAGTGCCATACTAATCAAACTACCAAAAAATTATTTATAGAGCTAGAAAAAAATAATAACAAAATTCATCTGGAAGAACAGAAGGTCAAGAATGTCAAGGGAATTAATGAAAAAAATGCAAAAGAAGGTAGCCTAGGCATAGCAGATCTAAAACTGTATTATAAAGCAGCAATCATCAAAACTATTTGTTACTGGCTAAGAAATAGAATGGTGGATCAGTGGAATAGGTTAGGTACATAAGACACAATAATCAATGACTATAGTAATCTACTGTTTGATAAACCCAAAGTTTCCAGATTCTGGGATAAGAACTCACACTTTGACAAACACTTCTGGGAAAACTGGAAAACAGTACAGCAGAAACTAGGCATAGACCAACATCTCAACCCCTATATCAAGATAAGGTCAAAATGGGTAGATGATTTAGACATAAAGGGTGATACCATAAGTAAATAGGAGAGCAAGGAACAGTTTACCTGCCAGATCTATGGAGAAGAAAAGAATTTATGACCAAATAAGAGATAGAGAACATTATGAAATACAAATGGATAATTTTGATTACATTAAATTAAAACATTTTTGCACAAACAAAACCAATGCAACCAAGATTAGAAGGAAAACAGAAAGATGGGAAACAATTTTTACAGCCAGTGTTTCTGATAAAGGTCTCATTTCTCAATAAAAAACTGAGTCAAATTTATAAGAATACAAGTCATTCCCCAATTGAGAAATTGTCAAAGGACATGAACAAGCAGTTTTCAGATGAAAAATTAAAACTATAATTATATGAAAAATTCTCTAAATCACTATTGATTAGAAAAATGCAAATTAAACAACTTTGAGGTACCACCTCACTAATATGGCTAATATGACAGAAAAAGAAAATGATAAATGTTGGAGAAGATATGGGAAATTGGAATACTAAAGCATTGTTGATGAAGTTGTGAACTGATGCAACCATTCTGCAGAGCAATTTGGAGCTACACCCAAAAGGCAATCAAAACTGTGCATACCCTTTGATCAAGCAATACCACTACTATGTCTGTATCCCAAAGAGATCATAAAAAAGGGAAAAGGACTCACAGGTACAAAAATATTTATAGTAGCTTTTTTGTGGTGGCAAAGAACTGGAAATTAAGAGAATGCCCATCAGTTGGGGAATGGCCGAACAAGCTGTGGTATGTGAATGTAATGGAATACTATTATGTTATAAGAAATGATGAGCAGGCAGACTTCAGAAAAACCTGGAAAGACTTAAATGAAATAATGGTGAATGAAGTGAGCAGAAACTGGAGAACATTATTTACAGTAATAGCAACATTGTACAATGATCAACTGTGATAATTACAAAAGACTCATGGTGGAAAATGCTATCCATATCCAGAGAAAGAACCATAGAGTCTGAAGGCATATAAACATACTATTGTCAAGTTTTGTTGTTTTTTTCTTTCTTGTTGTTTTCCCTCTTTGTTCTGATTCTTTTTTAACAACCTGACTAATGCAAAAATGTGTTTAACATGATTGCACATGTATAACCTGTATCAGAATGCTTGCTGTCTTGGGGAGGGAGTAGGGATGGAAGGGAGGGAGGGTGAAAAATTTGGAACTCAAAATTTTACAAAAATGAAGGTTGAAAACTATCTTTACACGTAATTGGAAAAAATAAAATGCTATTAAGTAGGAAAAAAATAAGTGTGCTCATCATAAATTCTAACCCCCTCTAGATCTGGTTGTTAAACATATATTAGCAAAACCCTGCTTATCAGAGAGGGCTGGAGTAAACAAGGAAGGCTGGGAGATAAAATAATAATCCAATCCTTGTTCTGCTTCCACCACAGGGTTGTTTTGAGCATCAAATTAGACCGCAAATGTAAGGGTGCTAAGTAAACTGTGAGCTTGCCAGTGGAAAGCATTATCACTATTGGACCTTGTTCATAGAACCTCTCTGGACATTAATTTCCTCATTTGGACTAGAAGGTCTCTGAGGGCCTTTCTAGATTTGGAGCTATAAGCCAATTAACTGCCAAATTCACTCAGGAAGACCTAAGTTCAAAACTGAACTCGGTCACGTGGTAGCACCTGTGTGACCCCATGGGGAGGTCACTTACCCTGTTTGCCTCAGTTTCCTCATCTGTAAAATGACAACAATAATAGCACCTACCTCCCAGGGTTGTGGTGAGGTTCAAATGAGGTAATAATTGTAAAGTGCTTAGCACAGTACCCAGCACATAGAAGGTGCTATATAAGTGTTAGCTATTCTTGTTAATTATTATATTAAATTGAAATGATCTGAATGGAATTATGTTGACCATTTGGTCTAAGAGCTACCGCAGCCTCCTCTAGTCCTCTTAGTTAACCAACTCAGGAACTGTGGAAAGGATGAGATTTGAGATCGGCTGTGTTTGCCCCTTCTCTGAGGGATTTAACAATTTCCTGGCAGATGGAATGAATAAGAAGAGGGAATCGATTTAATCAGGAGCAGCAGCAGCCGAGGAGGATAAAGTGGGAGAAGTTCCCCACCCCCACTCCCTTGCCTCACTCCCCCCACCGCATGCAAACGTCACAGGGAAATTCAGGAGACCCTCAACAGCTGTGGCTCACGGCCGCTAGGGTATTGTGTGCAGCCTTGGAAATAGCTGCGGCAGTGCTGGACCTTAAGCCTCATCTCCTCCCCCCTGGGGGGCATCAGAAAACCTCTCTGCAGGACAGCTTCCATCCCACTGACAGCTGATGCTCTTGGATGCCTGCTGTTGCCCTGGAGAGAGGGCTTCCCCACCCCTGATTATTTTGGGGAACCAGTGACCTGGCAGCATTGCCTAGGCCTAAGCCAGAGCAGAGCAGCAGATTAGGGAGGGAATTCCCCCATCCCTGGTGCTTCCCTTCCCCCCTTCCACCCAACACCTGCTGCTGTCTCAGGCTCCAAGTCCTGCTGGGTCCTCTCTCCAGAGGATAGGAATGACAGAGCATTTCTTCTCTGAACTCCCACCCCTCACCCCCACTCCCACATACACACATAGGGAAGGCCCAGGAATGTTCCTCTCTGAGCCAGAAAAACTCATTCCTTAAGCCTCAGTGTGGCCTGAGGCCAGTATGATATTCCAATCGGGCAACTGGCTGTATCAGTGGGGTTGGGGGTGGGGTGGGGTAGGGGGATGGGAAGCCTTGAGTCCCACAAGTGTGAGCTTCTTTGCATGTATAAATACAAATTAAACCTCTGGTCCTAATAGCCACTGGATGAGACCCTAGGGTTTGCACTGGGGGAGGCAGTGTCCACTTTTACTCAGAGGTGCCTTGCCAAAAAACCTTCTGTTCTCCCACCAGTTTGTGAGCTCTGGAGCAGGGCACACTGTGAGCTCTATCAGCATCAGTTTCCTATTTCATTCACACTTTTTTATATTCCCTAGCACCTGGCAGGGTGCTCTGTATACAGTAGGCTTTTTAAGAAGAGGTTATTGCCAAGGAAATGTATTTTGCCTGACCTCACATATAGGATCGATATCACATTGTTCTTGCTTGCCTTCTCAATGGGTGGAGAAAAGGCAAGATGGAGGCAGGGAATCTGGAACTCAAAATTTAAAAAAACATGAATGTGAAAATTATGTAAAAATGTAATTAGGAAATATTTAATGAAACAATATATTCAAAAAAGAGAAGAGATCACTGCTTATAAGATTTTTTTTCTTTTTGGTTCAAAGGAGGAGGTAGTAGAAGGGACAGATTATAAATGCCTATAAAATAAATAAATACAATTAAAAAAAAAGTAGTCACTGACACAGTGGAAAAATCCCTGGAATACAGAATCAGAAGACCTGGACTGGAGTCTCTTTTTGGCTGTTTACTGGGAACAAAAACTTTCTGACCTTGGGCATGTCACTTGACTGGCCAGGCCTTAGTTTTCTCTTCTGTGAAATGAAGGAGTGCCTTTGAGGTCTGACAGTCTACATTCTATGTCGAACCATTACTCCCACCTTTATTTTTACTGGAGTGTTCTTCCAGGGGGAATGACTTGATCAAGGTAATACACTTAGGGAAAGGAGAGCAGCAGACTGCTCTGTCTGTCCTCCACCTGCCTATCTCCTTCACTAAGTGCCCAGTTTTATGGGACTGCAACCCTAGATCTCCCAATTTTGTGTGGAGTGCGTACAAATCTCACCAAGGAGGCTAGATGTAGCCTTTCTGGAGCCTTCTATGAAATTCACAAAGCCAGGGAAATAAACAGTGGTGGAATCCTAAGAAATCATAATTCTCAAAAGCTGTGTTTCAGTCTTAGAGCCTGGGCAAGAGCGGGCACTGATTCATCAACTTGACTGACCTTCTCCTCCATGGAGGACCTTGATAGTGTCCTATCCCTTTGTGGAGTAGAACCTCCAGAGAGGCAGTGGGGACTACTGTTAAGTGTGGTGAATTGAGTTGGGGGGCTCCCAACTCTGCTGTTGCTATCTAGTTCTGGGCAGTCCATTTCCTCTCTATAGATGTCATAGAGCATTTGATCCTGGAGCTGGAAAGGACATTGTAGGTCATCTAAGCCAATCTCCTCATTTTCCATAGAGGGAAACTAAGGCATCTGAGAGAATAAGTGACTTGCCCAGGGAGTAACGAAAAGAACCAAGCCTCATCCTCGGATTCTATCACTCCATGACCATCATTCTTTCCACTATATAATGCTGGGTTCTCCTCTAGAAAATGAGGGGGTTGGACAAGAGTGCTGGACTGGGGAGCCAGCCTTGGCTCTGCTCCTGTTTCACTGTGTGTCTCTGGAAAAGTGGCTCCATCTTCCTGAGCCTGTTTCTTCCTCTGAAGAGATGCCCTCTCGAGTCTTTTTTTTTCAGCATTACAGAGAATAAATCCTATAATCGGAAGACCACTAAGTTTCTTTCCAGTTCTAAAATGCTCTGCTTCTTCTCTGTGAGGGCCAACATGACCACTTCTATGGCAAGGCTGAAGCCTGACAAAATGAATGAATGGATGTGAAAAGATAACACCATGGGGGCCTTGCTGGGGTTGATGGGATCGGCTAACTCCTCAGCAATTTCTCTATATTCTCAAGAAGGAGGCAGGGACACACTGTGTGCCTGCAGGAAGCACTGACTGAATAAAGTTCCTCCTATTTTCCAGCCTCTCTGGTTGTTGCCATAGCTACAAGGTACTGACAAGGTAAAAAAAAAATCACATGTGCAAAACAATCTAGGAGGCTCCTTCTTGGCTGCTTGGGGCCCAATTAAACCTATTTCCAAAGGGGTTAATTGGGCCCCAGTCTAGAGAGGGTGGGTCCCTAGTTCACTGTCTGCTCCACCAGTATTGCCAGAATTGGGTCCCACTGCATGGGAGTGGGAGAACCAATGAGGAAGAAATCCCAAGGCAAACTGGGCTGCCCCACGAAGGTGATAAGAAGCAGTAATCTCCAAGATGTGAGTGACATCAGCAGGAGAAGTCAGCCACTGGCCCAGAGGATTTGCCCTCCCTACAGGTGAAATTCTACCATTAGGGCTCTGAGGTCAAATATTACTCTCTGTCTGACTACAAATGCCCTGGGGGCAAGGGATGGAGAGAGACTTTGAGCAGCCTTGATTAGTGGAAACATGGCTGGACTTGGAGATCTGAGTTCAGGTCCTGGCTCTGACACTTACTAACTGTTTAACTGTGTGATCATGGGCAAGGCTCTCAAAGCCTCATTTTGCTTATCTGTAAAATACATATAATAATAAGTCATACTACCTACTATAATAAAGTGCTCTGTAAATCTTAAAGTTATGCAGAAATATGAACTGTAACTAGTACAATTAAGGTTTTCATGTATACATATATAGGGGCATGTGTGTATGCCTGTGTGTTTGTGTGTGTATATGTATGTGTGTATAAATGGGACAGCTAGGTGGCACAGTGGATAGAGTGCCAGGCCTGGAGTCTGGAAAACTCATCTTCCAGAGTTCAAATCCAGCCTCAGGCACTTCCTAGCTGTGTGATCCTGGGCAAGTCACTTAAGCTTGTTTGCCTCAGTTCTTAATCTGTAAAACAAGCTGGAGAAGGAAATGGCAAACCACTCTAGTATCTTTGCCAAGGAAACCCCAAATGGAGTCACAAAGAGTCAGACATGACTGAAACAACTAAACAACAAAAATGTGTGCATAAATATATATATCACACATATGTATATATACATACAAATACAAATACATATATATTTATATATACAAACATATATATATAAATTGACATGTGTGTATATGTACATGTGTATACATGTATATGTGTATATATATGGATATATATTTATATTGTATGTACATGTGTATGTGTGTGTGTGGTCTCCTAGGGAAAGCAGGGTTCTATGCATCCCATAGGGATGACTGACCCATAAGGGCCAGTCAGCTGTGTGAGAGGTGAAGAGGAATCCCTTGGTGGTGAGCATCCAGAACCACGGCTAATTGGATGACCCTGGGTGTTAGAAGGAGGACAATAAAGAGGGAGGGCAACATAAGGGAGGCCAGAGGATGCGAGAGAACAAACTCTGCTCTTTCTACAGTTATGGAAAAGCACATTAATGGGCTCACTGGGGTCTCTTCAACATTAAGCAGGAATAGAATCCTGGGCACCTCTGTACCTGAGTTAGGGCGCTCTGGGGCTATCATGAGAAGTGGAAATAAGGAGGAAGATCAGCCAGGGGCTGGGCAGTGTTTCCATGAGTGTGTATGTCCGAGAGACGAACACGCTCAATTCACTACTTCGTTTCTATCCTACATTTCCCTTCCCCCAACCCTGGGCACCTGACCCCCAATCTAGCCTCTGGGGACTGGGTAGATCAACATTTGGATTCCAAAAATGATTTCTCTTAATGTGTGGAGATCACAGGGGAGCCAGTGCAGTAGAATAGAAAGAGGACTGGGGATCTGGAATTAGAAAATGTGAATTCAAGTCTCAGATGAGCTGTATGATGCTGTTCAAGTAACAATCCTTGTTGGACCTCAGCTTCCCCATCTCTAAAGAGCGTATAGACAGATATAGATATATTTAGATATATATAGTTATGACATACATAGGTATCTATACATCGTATTAGATGTAATCTACACACAAATGTAGATATAAATATTGATAGATATAGATATGGATATGGATCTATAGATATACACATATTGTTTAAATACACATGCACATATAGGTATGTGTGTAAATCTATAGACCTATTTAGGCATCTATATGGATCTATAGATATAGAGAGATATAGAAAGTGACCTAAATATGGATATTGATATATACAAAACACATTCCCCACAATAATCCTGAGAGGCCTCAAGATGTCATGAAAAAAAAACCCACAAGATTTGCAACTAAAAGACTTAGATTCCAATCCTGCCCAATTCTGTTACTTACTGGCTGTGAGGTGGCCCTAGGCAAATTTCTCTGAGCCTCTCTTTTCTGTAAAATGAGAGGTTGGCATGATTCCAGGAGCTGAAGCATGGTCCCCACCTCCTGACAGAGAGGTGATATCAAAATAAAGAAAGCGACATATATTCCTGGACATGAACAATGGAGAAATTTGTTTTGCTTGACTAAACATATTTGTTTCAAGGGTTTTGCTTTTCTTTCTTCTTTTCTTTCAATTTGTGGAGAGGAGGTAAGAGTGGAAACAATGAATACTTACTAATTGAAAAAAAAATGAGATTGGACTCAGCTTACAAGTTCCACCTAGCCTTTTATCTGTGATCCTAAGTAGCATCATCTGTGCAGTATAAGTAAGGAAACAAACTCAAGAGAAGTTATAGCATCATAGGATTTCTAGCTAGAAATGACCCTGGAGAACATATATTCCTGTCTCCTCAATTTAAAGATAAAGATAAAGAGACTCTGAGATGCCCAAGGTTACAATGGTAGGAAACAGCAGAATCGAGATTTGAATCCAGGTCCTCTGACCCAAAATTTAGAGCTTCCCCCCTCCCCTTCATGGCATGAAGGGATTTGCCCATGGCAATGCAGCTTCTAAGAGTTAGACCCTGACCTGGAACCCAAGTCTCTGGATTCCAAATCCACTACTCTTATATCTGTTCTGTGCGGATCCTTATTTTGGGAGGAACAGAGAGGATTATGAGGTCATTTTGCCTTCAAGATGCATATAGTCTAGTGGGAAGAATAAGCCTTAAGCGCAAGTAGTTGCAGTTCAAGGAAGAATGTGATCTATAAATAAGGATCTGCTGCTTACAACTCCCAGGCTGGCTGCAGTGACGCAGGGGCTACCTGCTGATGCAGCTATGGGAACAGCTGGCCCAGCTGTGAATGTCAATATTCCCTCCTGGGGGTATGTCACTTCTCGAATATAATCAGCCTCTAAGCTAACCTGGGGCCAAAAATATGAAGGAAGAGCTGCCTTAGTGAAAAGAGGCTAGAACTAGAAGGCCTAGCTCTGTCCCTAAATCACTGAGTGACCTTGGGCATGTTTAGTCTTTTTTCCCTTATCTGGAAAACTTGAATAATAGTCCTTCTCTGCCTGTCTCAGGGGAGTGATTATGATGGCACAATGAGATCACAGATGATAAAATCATGTTCAAAGGAAGTGCTCAATTATAAATTAATCCAACAATTCTGGAAACAATTTGGAATTAAATTAGAAAAGTCACTAAAACTACACAGACTTTGTGATCCATGATATTCCCTCTCCCCCAAGAAGGAGGGGAAGGAGAAGAGATCAAAGATAGAGGAGAGACTCCCATATAAACAAAAAAATTATAGCAGCACAATTCGTGGCATTAAAAAAATGGAGACAAAGTTTTGTCCATCCATTTGGGAATGGCTGGATGGAGGAATTACGCTTTAGGAATGTAATCTGATACTAGGCCTTAAGAAACGAGAAATCCGAAGAACTGAGGGAAAAATGGGAAGACTTGTATGAACTGATGCAGCTCAAAAGGGAGCAGAACCCAGAGAAAAAACTTAAGCAATGACATTAATAATGTAAAAGAGGATATCCTAGGAAGACTTCTGACCCTGGACCAATGTAGTGAGCAAGAAAGACTTCAGATGGAAAAAAAGAATAAAAAAAATCTCTCTGCTTCACATAAATGAATAAATAACTTTTAAAAATCATGGGGTGAGAGAGAGAGAGAGAGAGAGAGAGAGAGAGAGAGAGAGAGAGAGAGAGAGAGAGAGACAGAGAGAGAGAGACAGAGAGAGACAGAGAGAGACAAAGACTGAGACTTCAGGTGACAGTGAAACAGGCTTCTCTCTTCTCAGGACTACTGGGGTGGAATTAGGCAGGCTTTGTTGGAAACAGCCAATGTTTTCATTAATTTTGCTTTACTGCATTTATTTGTTATAAGGAAGAGGGCTGTATTTGTGTGTGTGTGTGTGTTTGTGTGTGTGTGTGCGTGCACACAAGTGCTACATGTGTTTGTGTGAGATATTGAGGAAACAAGAATGATATTTAAAGAAAACGAGTACCAGTAAAACATTTAGGCTCAAACTTAAGATCATAGAGCTGGGGCTGGGAGTGATCTTAGAGGCAATCTAATCCAACTTCTTCATTCTACAGTCATGGAAACTGAGGCCAAGAGAGATTAAGTGACTTGCCTCAAAGAGAAAAAAGATTATACTCTATTTAGAACCTAGTATGTGGTCTGGCAATGAGTCTCTAGAATCCTGCTGCTTTTTGAGACACAGTGGGAAGGTCTTCCAAATTCAAAGAGCATGTGGGAAAGGGAACCTGCAAACAGATCAGACAATACCCTATGATGACAAGAGTTTTCAGAAGGGATCCTGTCCTCTGCTTAGTTATTTCTGCTCTGCATACTTTAGTTCCTTCTACCAAAAGCCAAGGAAAGAATAGTTATCTTTAGCGGATGCCCAAATGGCGAGCCAATGAGAAGCAGATGTAGAAAGGGTAGCCTTAGCCTAACTTCCATTTTGTGTTGCCTAAATGTGCCTGGGGTTGGACTTCCCAGACTTCCCCCTTTCTTGACTAACATTCTCAGATTTTTAATCCATTCTGCTAATCCATTTCTGTTTTATGGGTCACTTCATCCCATTCACATTCAAACTTATAATTACTATTTGTGAATTTCCCTCCATCTTATTCTTACTCACTATTGTTCTTCTCAGACTCTCCTTTCTACCCTATCCTTCTTACCTTGTCTTCATTCTCAGACATTAGGGCAAGATCTTATCTTCTTGCCTGGGATGCCTATGACACCCTAGGATGTAATTCTGGGAGATATATGGCCATAATCACCAGATATTTCTAAGGAACAAACAGGCTGCTGGTTCTCTGAGATAATTTGAATAAAAAATGGCCTGGAGATAAGAGGATGGATACAGGTTAGTCTTCTCTCTCTGTGGATTCTGTTTTATTTTCAAAAGCATCACCCTAATCTAGGTGATCTCAGTCATAGACCTCTCTTTTCAAATTCTGAGAAACCAATAATTTTAAAATTCTAGTGTACCTTAGGTATCATTTCTGTTTGTCATGAGTTTGAAGCATTTAGTTCTACTGGGGCCCCACCCACCAAACCCTGCATTTCAAACATAAAACTGAATGTTCAATTACTACAGTAGGTAAATCCTAGAAGGTCAGAGCTAAAAGGGAGCTGAGAGACTATAAAAGTCAACCTGTTCATTTTATAAACAGAACCAACTGAGGCTTTGAGAAGCAAAAAGACTTGCCCGAAGTCATACAGCCAGTTAGTGGCTAACCTAGTGACTGAATTTGGTCTGCCAAACACCCAAATCTCCAGTCTTCCAGGATTTCTTCACTACTTTGAACAACAAATAACCCAATCCAATTCCATTAAATGCACATTTACCAGGACTTATTCTGAGCAAGTCTGTGAGTTGTGTTATACTGGCAGGGAAAGAGAGCGTGGATGGGAAGATATGTTCACTCAAGGCTGCCCAAATGAAGTACCCTTTGGAGGAAAATTCATCTCTGTCAGCCCTCTGTACTGGTACCTTTTTTTCTTCCTTTTTTTGAGAAAGAATCCTAAGATGACAAAAGGGATTTGACAACTGGGGTCTTTGGGTTGAATCCTGATGGTGGGATGCCAACAATAGAGTGAGCTTCTGGCTTAGAGAGTGATGCATGGGGGCAACGGGAGCAGCTGGTTTAATTACTGCTCCACTCTGATTGTGTCTTCTGGGTGACCCCTCTTCTCATCCCTGCTCTAGGAGAATGGAGAACTGTGTCTTGTGAACCCAACTGGCTAAACTCCCATTGTCCCTCAGCTTCCAAACTTGAAGGTGAAGGCATTGAAGTAGAAAGTTAACCAGATCCTCCCCTTCCAGCATGGAAATGTCCCATTGGAAGGACCTCACAGTTTTTCCAATCCTCATCTTTCCACTCCCTTCCTCCACTACATATATAGCGCTTGATTCAGCCTGCTGATCCCCTCCTTGGACATATCAGGTTCATTCCTGCCTTTACAGCTTTGCTTATGTTGTTCTCTTTCCCAGCCTCTTTTCTCTCTCTTTAAACGCTACTCATCCTTCGGGATCCAGCTCAAGATCCCTGTTATTCAGGAAGCCTTCCCTAACCACCCCAATGCAGACTGAGCTAATCGTTCAATGAACTCTTAGACTTTCATACACATAACAAGCTATTGTTCACACTGTCTTGTATCCTGCATCATGCTCTAACTGTTCCACGTGGGAGCCCAGTCTCTCGAGGCTAACAGTCAGTCCCCTGAGGGAAAGCTCTGAGTAACCTCCATCCCCTTCCCTTTTTCTTCTTATTGCTTTTCTCTCTGTGTGTCTAGCACAGGGCTAGAGTTGTAGAAGTCATTTAGTGAACACTTGGTGATTTGGACTGGACCGAAATATACATAGATTTGAAAAGATATTCTCCACCGGTAGGAAAGCTTGAACCCCTGCCTTTTAATGGTCAATATTTTCAGAGCACCTAGGTCCAGATTCTGGTTCCGTTACTTACTAGCTGTGGGACAATGATTCAAGTCACTCTCTCTTTCTGGACTTTGATTTCTTCATCAAAAGTGATTAGAGTAGTATATTCCAGTGGTTTCCCCCATCTGTGCCATCACAGTTCATCACAGTTATTCTAAAGTTATTCACAAATCTCTATGTGCACCAAGCAAGGATATTTTGGTCTTGACAAATACTGCAACTACTACTGTATAAACATCCTCGAAATTCATTGATGTTAAAGGTAGCCTCATAAAAAAAAAAAACAAAACAGGTGGAAGCCAAGCCGCTAGATGTCTTCTGTGGGGCTCAAATGGATTTCTCATTTCCTTATTAGATACTGAATATTGAGGGGGAAAAGCAGGGACCTCTCCAGTGCTCCCATTCCTCAGGTCTGAAGTCCCAGCTCAACACTGAGTAATGAGGCCGTCTCCCAGTGGCCGGGGAGATGGCAGGGTTTGTCAAGCAGAGAGACATGGAACAATGCACCTTCCTGCTCCGATGTTCTCAGGAGCTATTTCAAATACCAAGAAGATAAGGAGGATGGAAGAGGAGGAAGAGGGGGAAGGCTGGGCCATGTTCAGACAAAAGACCCTACTCCTTATCAGTGAATAATAGACTCAGTCTCTTTGCCAGGTACTCCCAGAGATCCTCTGAGGCCACCAAGTCAGCTTATCCCATGGCAACACACATACACACACACACACACACACACACACACACACACACACGGGCAGAGAGAGGGACTCAAGGAAGCACAGAGAAGACCAGGCAGAAGGAATGGCAAGATGGAGATGACAGCCCAGGGAACGCAGAAGAGAAACTAATATCCTCTGGCTCCATGGACACCAAGGCTAGACAGGGACTTCCAACCTTAATTCACCCTCTTTCTGAAATGCATGCTCTGTGCCAGTCTCCTCACAAATACCAGGCTCAGTCTCTCTTCCAAATCTTTGCTCAAATCATTCTTATTGCCTAGAATGTCCTCTGACTTCTTTGCTATCTGTCCCAATTTTCTTTAGGGCCCCCTCAAGTACCAATCCTCTCTATGATTGTTCTCTGGTGTCTCTCCCCACCCCTTTAAGACAGTAGGCTTATATACATACATATACACACATATATGTATATACATATACATATGCATATATACACATACATATATATATACATACATACATATATATGTATATATATACACATGTATACAGTCTCTATATTAGGGATCCACGGGCTCCTTTAGTAATCTAGTGAATTCTACAGATTCTCAGAAAAAATTAATTTACAAAATTAAATACATAGGATTACAAAAGAAATCAATTAAATTGAAATATGGATGTAACTTTTTTCCCATCCAAATTCATAGCCTCCCTGGAATCTATTCACAGACCCCAGGTTAAGAACTCCTGTCGATAACTTAATTCACTGTCTCAACTATTCATTTTGTAGCTTAATCATATATTGCCTATAAAATTCTCTAACCTTTTCTTGAAAGCTGGAGAGTATTGCCTCTCCTGCCAAGGCTGGGAGTGCTCTAAGGGCAAAGCCTCAGTCCCTGGACCTTCTGTGAGGTCTCTGAAGGCAGGGGGGCATAGCTGGTCCCTTTTTCCATACATTGCCTAGGTCTGCTCCTGTGAGTTACCTGAGGGCAGGGCCAAGCAGTCCTTTTTTTAACTTCTTCCTCTCCTAGACTAAGAGCTCCCTGAGGGCAGAGCCAAGAGGTCATTTTTTAACTTCTTTCTCTCTCTCCTAGACTAGGAGCTCCTTGAAGGCAGGGCCAAGAGGTTCTTTTTTTTTAATCTTTTTTTTTTCTTTTCTCTTTCCTCTGTCCCCTAGACTTGGAGTTCCCTGACAAGACCACCAGGTTCTTTTTTTTTTCCTGGTTCCATCCTTTCCTAGATTAGGAGCTCCTTGAGGGCAGGGACAGAATCTGATTAGAAACCTGACTGAACTGAATTGGATCTGACTGAACTGAAGTGATCTGAATCATGGTAGTAGTGGCAGCCCTAAATTCAGCTCCAATTAGGAAATCTCTCTTGTTGATCTGAGGATCTTAGTGACTCATTCTTCATTTGGGACAGAAACCTTTGGGGAAAAAAGAAAGGGAGGGGTAATTGCCAAACATGGGGCTGTTTGTTTTCAGCTCTCCCTGGGTATGCACTTCTGGAGTGGCAAAGTAAGCAAAGACTCTGGAGTTAGCCAGGGGAACATGGGGGTGTTCCTGGGGCCACAGGCCATCCCTCCTCTGCCCCATCCCCACCCTACCAAGGAGAAAATTCTCTTAAAAATTCCAGGGCCTTGGAAAGTGCAACCCCATGGCGGGAGGGGGGGAAATGTTGATAAATCACTCTTGCCCCATCTTCCCCCCCAATGCCATTTCCCACATCTCTCTCAGTGCTGTTACTTTTACTGAGAGCACTAGAGCCCTAAGACAGTAATGATTAGCACTTGGCAGTGAATGATTCTTTGTCTCCTAAAACCCAGAAGGTGGTTTGAAGTACTGTAGTTCCTTCTGTGGTCACACATTGTACCTGCCTGCCTGTAGTATTCTAAAGCAGAAACTGACCCTGATTCTGGAAGCCAAGTACCCAGGGTCAGTTGATGGGCAAGCTACTGCCTGATACCTCTCTGAGTTCTTGACCCAAGGCTCAAAATCCATATCCCAGGTTTAATTTTTACTTTCTGGGATATGAGAAGATTCAATTCAACAAACAGTTATGAAGCATATAAGGTCCCCCAAATTAAAATATAAAATATATGCAAACCCTGCCATCAAGAAATAGGGACTTCAGTCTAAGGAGGGTGCAGGATGGGAGAGGAAGAAAGAACCAGCCTACAGTGATTCTCAAAGGGTGTGCCCCAGCACGTGCCCCAGTTTTGGCTGGGTGTACCCCATAATTGTACGGAACTTTACACTTAAAATCCCGTAGGAGTGTACATCCCTAGATTCTGGGAGATGTATGGGCCTTACACTTACAAACACATGAATATGGGGGGTGTCTCCCTCATGGTAAAGAATAATACTGTGCCCTGGGGAGGAAAGTTTGAGAACTATGACTTAGGGGGCTTTAGTCTAATGGCATGGAAATCAAACAAGCACCCAAAAAACAAATAAATGGGAGGAGATCAGAGGAAGGAGAACTTGTTTTTTACTTGGGAGGATGAGAAAGGCTGAATGTAAAAGACCAATGACTTATTCCAGTAAGCATCATTCCCCACAGAACTTTTGTGCCCTTTATCTTGCAAAAGCCCTTTGGCAAGTAGGAATACTGTCCCTGATACAGGGATGAAAAAACTCAGAAAAAGAAAAAAAATCATGCAGTTTATAAGTAGTAGAGTTGGGATTACAGCCCAGATATCTTGACTCCAAATCCAGTATTCTTTGTACTGCACCTTATAGCACTTATGAAAAATATGGCAGGCACAGCCAGAAAAAGGCTCTCTTCTTCTCTATCCCATAATGCCATACCCACAAGAGATTACCATTTCCCAAGGGATGACTGGATACAAGGGAAGACCCATCCTGAAGAAAGCAACAGCCTATTTCTCATCTCTCAGAATCCCAAACCCTGGAGTTAGAGAAGGGAGGAATCCATGTGTATACCCTTGCTACCGAAGGCATTTTTTGTAGGAGTAAATTAAAGGGCACTGGTATGGACAGATGGGCTAGGTAGTATATTTAGGAGACAGGAGATTTAGCTCTCATTCCATGACTGTGGAAAGTTGCCTCTTCTCTTGAGACTACTGGACTCTAGTTCAATAATACAATTACATATTTATTGTGCGTAGTGCTGGGACATGATCCCTGCCCTCAAGAAGCTCACACTCTATAAGGTGGGGTTGAGACATGGGTGCAAATAACAGTGGTGCAAAGTAGAACAAAAATTTATGGGAGTGTTCCAACAGAATAGCTGAAGAGATTAAAGAATAGGGAAGCCACTTTTAACTGGGGGTCATTCACCAACTAATCCCAAACCTGTAAAAATTCTGATTTTCCCAAACTGGGGGGGCAAAAGGCGATTGAGACTTGAGGATTGGATCTGTCACTGACTTTCTGTGTAACCTAGGGATGTCTCTTCCTTCTTTGGGCTTTCATTTCTCCTTTTATAAATTAAGGAAAATTAGACTAGGTGGTCTCTGAGGCCCTTTCTAGCTACTGAAAGGAAATGACCCCCTTTCCCCCACCTCATGCTACCAACCTGGAAGGCACATAAATAGACTAGACTGGATCTCTTTGCCTTTTTCTTTCTCTCTCTCCCTCCCAAGGCAGCCAGGGCTGAAGGAGTGGCTTTTCTATTCTTTTTTTATTATCATTAATTCATTTATTTTTAGTTTTCAGCATTTACTTCCATAAGTTTTAAATTTTCTCCCCTTCCGTTCCCCCTCCCTCCCCAAGATGGCCTGAAATATGATATAGGCTCTACATACACATTCCTATTAAACATATTTTCACATTAGTTGTGTTGTACAAAAGAACTATAATGAATGGGAGGAACCATGAGCAAAACAAAACAAAACATAAAATAGTCTGCTTCATTCTGTATTTTGACTCCATAGTTCTTTCTCTGGATGTAGATTGCATTTTCCATCATGAGTCCTTTGGAATTGTTTTAAGTCCTTGCATTGCTGAGAAGGGCTAAGTCTATCAAAAACAGTCATTGCCCACTGTGGCTGTTACTGTGTACAATGTTCTCCTGGTTCTGCTCACTTCACTCAGCATCAGTTTATATAAGTCTTTCCAGGTTTTTCTGAAGTCCACCTGCTCATCATTTCTTATAGCACAATAGTATTCCATTACATTCATATGCCACAACTTGTTTAGCCATTCCCCAGTTGATGGACATCCCTATAATTTCCAATTCTTTGCCCCCACAAAGAGAGCTGCTATAAATATGTTTGTACATATAGGTCCTTTTCCCATTTTTATGATCAATTTGGGTCACAGGCAGCTTTTCTATTCTAAAAGGGGCCCTGCTGGTGGGTCAAAGGTGAGAGGGAAGGATCAATCACTTTGTTTAAGGGATATACAGTCTCTAGAGGCAGCTGGTGGAGCACTGGATAGAGTGCTATACTTGGAGTCAGGAAGACCCGAGTTCAAATATGACCTCAGATGCTTACTAGCTCTGTGACCTTGGATAAGTTATTTAGCCATTATTTGCTTCAGTTTCCTTAATTGTAAAATGGGGATAAATAATAACACCTACTTTGCAGGGCTGTCCTCAGGATCAAATGGGGTAATATTTATAAAGAGAGCTTAGCACAGTTCTTGGCACATAGTAGGTATTATGTAAATGCTTATTCGTCTTCCCTCTCTAAATAGGCAGATATCTTGCAAGAATGACTGAAAAAAGGCAGAGAAATGTACTTGCAGGTATCTGCATATATGAAGGCAAACATGCAAAAGCACTGGTGGCCCCCTCTGGGGGGAAATGATCACCATGTTCCCATCGGGGATCATTTCCTTACTGGTTCTCCCACCATTACCCAAGCTGCTTCTGGCCTGTGGTCCTTTCATGAACCCTGCTCCCTCTGACATGGAATATCTGATCCTTGTTTCTCCTCTCTTCTCCCAAACTTCCAGTTCTTCAAGGGCCAGCCTGATTCCCACATCCTCCGGGAAATCTTCCATGAGTCTGCCAGCCCACATTCAATTCAACCCCTCTGACTCCAACAACTCTTATTGTTTCTGCTACAGCCGATCATTTTATTAAATTCTATCTTGTATTATTCTCTGTTCTAGGTGGGAGAGTCCTGTCTCACTCAACAAGGCTGTGAATTTGTGGGCTATACATCCACCTGTTCTCTGTATCGTTTTTCAGAGTGGTGGAGAATTTTACCCCAATTCAAGGCCAAGATCTATTTCTTCTCTGCTTCTTCCCAAGATGGGAGGTCACTCAGGACAGGGCTTGAGTCTGCTCCTTCTCTGTCTCTTTGAGACTATGAATATCCTAAGGGTAATGCCCAGGTTACTCTTTCCACCTTCCCTCCAGCAAAACTGAACACGGATCACTGCATATGCCTAATTATAATTCATAAGCACCTCATAATCATGGAGGAACTATGAACTTATGGTTTGAATTCTTCCCCAAAATGAAAGAATTGAGTAAAGACCCATATGACTTACAGATGGAGACTTGGGCTAAGTGTGAGGATACCTGAGTCCTAGATGCCCTGGCCCTACTTGGCCATGGGAAAAACCACTTCACTTACATAAAACCACCAATAGTCAAAAATGCAAATTAAAACAACTCTGAGACAGGATTTTATGATACCTCACACCCATCAGAGTAGGAAAGATGGAAAATGCTGGCAGAGCTATGGGAAAAGAGGCAACTTAATTCAATGTTGGAGGAGTTATGAATTAGTTTTACTGCTTTAGAAAGTAGTGCAATTCCATCGAGAATTGTACAAGAAAAATTATAAATTCATACCCTTTGACCAGCAGACTTGCTCCTCCTAGCTTTATGCCCCTCAGAAAGTTACAGACAGGAATAAAAGACCTATATGTACAAAATAATTCATAGCAACATTCCTTATAATAGCAAGAACTTCGGAAGCAAATATGAGTCTAGTGATTGGGGAAATGGTTGAATAAATTGCATCATATGAACATAATGGAATGTTATTGTTCCACAAGGAGTTATGAGTATGGAGAATTCAAAGAAATATGGAAAGGCTTGTTTGAAGTAATACAGAATGAAGAAAGCAGAGCAAAAAGAACAATAACCACATTAAGCTACATCAGTGAAGTCAACATTAAATGGCCACATTAAAACATACAATTAAAAAAAGTAAACAGTAAATTATAAAAGTGTACAGATGCAGATCACTCTTTTGTATGGTTTCCCTAAACTGGTCTGGGGTGGGGGGAAGTATACTTTGTGGTTTGTTTGGGTGTTTGCTTATGTTTGCTGTGTTAAAACAAAATTTATCCATTATAAAGGGGAGAAAAAAAATATTAAAACTAGACTCTCTGGGCTTCACTTTGGACTAACTGGCCTCTGAGTCTTGTTTTCTGGCCTTGCCAATCTGCCCATCTATAATTCTGCGATCTCTTGCATTGTCTTGGGCAATTATTGAACTTTTTTTGAATATTTAAATGGTCTGTCTCCCCAGCCAGTCTGGGAGTTCTAGGAAGAGCAGGGGCCATGTCTTGCCTCCATCTCTCTCCCAGTGCCACTAAACACAGAGCTGGGCTCTTAAGGGTGAGCTCTGTGGATGCTCAGTAAAGTGGGGGCCTGGGAGGGGAGGGTGTCTCATAAATGACTCAGTTTTTAAAGAGAAAAGACCCCAAGAATGCGAGGTCACAGAGGGATTGTTTTGTCCTCTCTACCCTGATTGCTGCCAGCGGTATTCATCCAGCGTGCTAACATACCCCACCTCCCCTCCACCTCCCAGCCCAACTCTGGGCCCACGAGTTTTAATTTGAGATGAAACAGATCGGTTTTAAATTATCATGTAGAGAATGATATCATTATACAAATGTTCCCCCACCTTCCTCTCCCCTGACTTTTTCACTTGGCTGTAATTATAGAGCTAATTTGGGACTCTGTATTGTTCTAACCCTGGCAGATCCCATCTGTGTCTCTGGGCGAGGGAGATGAGGGGCCGCTCAGCTCCCTGTTGGGACCAGGGCACAGAATCAGCCTATATGGTGAGAAGCAGCAAAAGGGATGAGTCCTAGCATCCTGTGGTCTCCTTCACCCCAGCCAGAGAGGAAATCCCATCTTTCCACCTGTCAGATGCTCACCTGAGAAACCTAGCTTTCCCTTCTAATGCTGCCCGGAGGGCAACCAGAAAGAATAGGGAAAGAAAGCACTGGTAGATGTGAAAGTGTGCACAGGAATGTATGCTCATGCCCCTCAATTTTTGTGTGTATCTCCACCTCCATGTGTGTGGTTGTGTGTGACAATATTATGTTGGTTCAGGTCTTTGTCAGCCCCTTCTAACCTGGGCTGCCGCAGCAGCCTTTTCATTGGCTTCTTTCTTCAAGTCTCCCTCCTGTCCAATCTATCCTCCACACAGCTGCCAAAGGGATATTCTTAAAGGGTAGATCTAATCACATAACTCCTCCACTCAATACACTCTAGTGGATCTCTACTACTTCAAGCATCAAAAATAAGCTCACCAGAACATTGGGCCTGGAGTCTTACCAGCTCCATGACCCTGGGCAATTCACTTAACTCCAACTGCCTTGCCCAAAAAAAAGGTAATGAGAAGCTCACCTGTCTGTCATTCAAAGCCTTCCACAAACTAACCTCAACCTGTCTTTTTGGTTTTATTATATATTACTCCTCTTTACAGAAACTATGGTCTAGCTACACTGGCCTTCTTCCTGCTCTCCATACGTTGTGATTGATCTCCAGTCTCTATGTCTTTACACTGGCTATCTATTCCCCAGGCATGAAATGCACTCTCTCTTCTCCTCCAAATCTTGGAATCCCTCCCTTCTTTCAAGACTTGGGTCACCTATTATATAATCTATGACACTATTATTCTCCCCATCTTTTAATGTCTCCCCCTCAAAGTTATCTTGCCTTTACAGTATATATATATATATATATATGTATATATATATGTATGCATATATATATGTATGTACATACATACATATATAAACACACATACACACATATTTATGTGTGTTCCTATATATGTATATGTACATATGTGTGTATATATTTATATTTATGAGTACGTTTATATACAGATATTCCTTCCACATCATGACTTTCCCCATCACGGTTTCAATATATTGTGGGTCAGCATAAGAAATTAAATGGGAATTTTGGGGGAGTTTTATGGAAGCTGCATATGATACAAGAAGGCCGGTGGATGACACAGAAAAGTTTAGAAACTCAGAAATGTGTAAAAATATGTATAGTATTATATAATACCAACCCAAATTTTACAATAAGGTATTGTAAATGCCCCATAAACGAAAAAGAAAAAATTCAGACATCTTTTTTGGTATGAAGGAAGGGCCAAAAATTTTCACATGAGTTTTCTAGATTGTGGGGTTGCCATGCCCCTGACTCCTGTGATGTGGAAAGGATAACCATATACACACACTCTCTTTGTCTCTCTCCGTCTCATCTCTTGAAGCTATATTGTAAATTTCTTGGTAGTAGAGATTGTCTCTAATTGTATTTGTACCTCTAATGCCTAGCACAGCACTTGGCACATACCAGGAATTTAATAATTGATCGATTGATCAGAAATAGTGGGATGCTGATTTTTAATTCACATTCATGACACCCACTCTGCTATTTGCTCTAAGAGTGTCATCATGAAGAAGTCACTTAACGTCTCTGGAATTCAATGTCCTCATTTGTAAAATGAGGGGATTAGTTCTGAAGTCCTTTCTAACTCTGACTCGATCATAAGAATTCTGATTCTGTCAAGGATCAGATCATAAGTACCCATGTCTTTGCTCAGGCTGTCCTTGAACACCCTGCCATATAATCTCTCTAGCCAAATCTTACCTATTCCTCAATGTCTAGTCAAAGCCCTTCTCCTTGAGGAAGTTTCTCTGAATATTTTAGCTCATATTTTCTGACATCTTTGTGCCCTTATGTTCTACACCAGTGGCGTCAAACTCGAAAAGAAATGGGGCCACTAAACGTATGCTCGTGGGCTATAAATTGACTTAGAAAATCAAAAATTAACATTTTCTTTATGATTTATTGTATTTTTACTTATTTTAAAAATATTTCCCAATTATGTTTTAATTATAATTACACAACATTGGGAGTGTTGTGGGTCACCTGTGTATTTGACCCCTTGGGGTCTATGCCATGCTCTTTTAACTCTCCCTCCCTAACCTCTAAGCTCCAACTTCTTATTGTACTTTATCATGGTAAAAATTGGTTTTGTTCCATCTCGGATTCCCCAAACCAAGCTTCTTGAAGATGGCACGTGAGTTTCTTTCTATTTTCTTTCCTCCAAACTGGGGGCTCCCTGCAGGCAGAACTCAGATCCACTCCTCTTCTGTCTTACCCAGACTGAGAACACCTTGAGGAAAGCATCTGATTCTGTCTCTTTTCTGTTTCCCCACAAAACTGCGAGATTCCCAAAGGAAGGACTTAAATCTGCTCCTCCCCACCCTCTTCCACCCACCCAGTGCCCCTGAGTCTAAAGTAAGTACATAAGAAAAGACTTAGCACTAAGAAATAGAACTGGGGTGACACTAAGGTAGAGCTGACTAAAACAAGATTCAGAAAAACCAACCCTGAATTGCAAGACATCATCTCTAAAATATGATAGGACTCCTAAGGTGACCCTTTGGGGCAGGAACAACCTTGGAAAAGGGCACCCATCACTTTGATGAATGTAGAGGTGTCTCATGCAGGTGTAGAATATGTTCTCACATCCTCACCCCATGTCAGTCTCATTAGCTGATCTGACATTTACAGTGAGGAGGTGAGGAAGTCTCTGTTTCACCTCTGTTAATTCTGTGGCACAAGATGATGACATGAAACTCAGCTGCCACTACAGAGGCCACCAAACATTTCCTACTTCTTGTGGCCTCATGCTATTCTTTGCCCTCCAACTCCCTGAATTCCCTTTCTTTGCCTATTCATAGCCCATCCATCCCTCAAAACCTAAGTCACCTCTTCCGTATGGCCATTCTCTGGTTCTAATCCAAGTCAGGTAGTCTGTACAAGAATTTACCATTATTATTCTCCTCCTCTCTTTATAATATGAGGAAACTGAGGAATAGAGAGCCTCAAGGATACATGTCCTCTAGTGTTATATGTATATATGGCTCATTCCCCACTAAGAGACAATGAGAGCACAGGCCGTTGCCTGGGTTCTTTACCTGGAAGATCCTCAGTAATGTTTGGTGCTTGAGTTGCTGATGGACTAGTCCTACAGATTAGCTTATGCTCCATGATGTTTCTTGTCCAATAGCCTCCTCGAAGGAATATGATACCTCTGCAAATGTAATTTTTTTTGTTCCGTTTTTGGTTAGGAGGGTTCCTCTCTCTCCTTGAAATCTTTGCTCTCCCCCACTGCAAGATCATAGAAAATCAACTTAATATAAAATTGGTCAAGTCTAGATCTGCATGCTCCAGTAGGAACTCAAAGCACCACAAATGTATGGAGCCCCTTCTAAGATTTTGCTGTCATTCGGCATCTTCCCTGCCTCCAGGTGCCAGCCAAGGGAAGATGAGCCACAAGCAGGCTCCTTGCCTAGACCAGCTCTTGGCTGAGATGGCTTAGAAAGCAGCCAATTGCCTGTGGGTTTTGCCATTGGCCCTTGGGAGTCTGAGCAGGATCTGGGCTGCAGTGCTAAGGCTGGAATGCACTGGGGTATCTCTTCCATGGCCACTGTGACAGTCACTCCCTGGGAGAAACCTGTGGTCCAGCTGTCTGAGGGCTGCCTGTGGGGCCCTACATAGACATAGGCAAGGAAGGTCCAGTCTGTTCTCTCTTTAACAGCTTTTTGTAAATGTGAAACCCTGTTTACTGGCAGACCCTCATTTCTTTAAGATAGTTAATGTGCTTTTAGGTTAAAGGCAGTCTTTTCATTATGCCATCTATTTAAAAAAAAAGAAAAAAACATATTTAGGCCAGAAGATCAGTACAGACAGAAACATCTGATAATACAGAAAGTCCCCCCGAAATGACTGCTAAACCTTTTATTCTACCTCACATCCCTCTAAAAGGCTTTTGATATTTTTCTGAATAATAATTTCAGCCTGTCAACAGGATTGCAAGTTTTCATAATGACACAATTGGTGTATAATGTTGTTTAGGGCTTGTCCAAGCTGGGCTAACTAATTTCCATCTGGGACCCGTGGAACAATGGACTAGGAGTGGAAACGCCTCAGTTCTTGGGCAAGCCATGGCCCTTCCCCAGGCCTCAGCTTTCTCCCTAGCAAAAAGGATGAGTTTGGACTCATTGATCTTTAAGGTAACTTGTAGCACTGGTGATGTCTTATGAGCCTATAAAATGGTTGACAACCACAGAGGGAAAGCTGTCTGATCCACAGGTATAGTATAAAGGGATGCCCATAGAGTGATTTGAAGAACACCAAGGAGTCCCACCACTTTCCTGGTATAGCACCTGAAATTCTAACATTACACTTTTCTTCCTCTTGGACTTATGCATTGCTCTCTTTTTAGGCACCTTACTTAATCTTTGTGTATATGAACTATTTGCCAAATGATGACAGTAATTTAGACATTATCTCAAAACTATCTACCATATGAGTTTTGAGGGAGGAAGAAAAGGAGGAGGGAAGGAAGGAAGGGAGGGAGGTAGGGAGGGAGGAAAGAACGAAGGAAGGAAGAAAACAAACATTTAAGTACTCACTGTGTACCATGCACTATGCTAAGCTCCTTATAAAAATTATTTTATTTGACCCTCACAATAACTTTACTAAGGAGGTGCTATTGTTATGCTCATCTTACAGCTGAAGAAACAGAGGAAGAGAGAAGTTAAGTGACTTTCCCAGAGTCACACAGCTCATAAGTGTCTGAGGCCAGATTCGAACTCAGAGATTGAATGAGATGATGGCCCTAAAGGCACTTTAGAAATGTTAAAACACAGTGCATGTATTTCTATTTCCTTAAATCTTGCTTTAATTGCATGCAATAATGAAAAAGATAGAGTGATTAGTAATGCTAGTTAATGTTTACATTCTTAGCTCTTTGAATAAATAATTCTATGTAAATAATTGAGTAGAAACTCATTGGATCAGAAGCCTCCAGTTTGAAATCTACAAAAGCATGTAGTTCAGGGCTTCTCAACCTTCTTTTGTGTCATGTACCCCTTTGGCTACGGAACCTTTCCCTGAATAATGCTCAATAAATATTTAGGATTATGAAGGAAACCAGTTACATTGAAATATGGCTATCAAAAACTTTTTTTTAAGTTTACTGACCCCAGGTTAAGAACCATTGATGGAGGCCTACCCTCTCATTTTACAAACGAGGAATCCGAGGCCTCAGAAAATTAATTGACTGGCCCAAGGTCACTAGGCAGGTTAAGTAGCACAAATAGTCTTCGAACCCTGGTCCTCTGATCCTAGAGCCAGGGCTTGCTCTACTGCCCCAGAGTCTCTCTCAATGTTAATTTCCATCTCAGTTAGGGATGCCTATAGGAAGCCTGGTTGTTCTAATCATAAAGTTATAACCAATGCATCGCCTTAGACCTGCTTTGGTTAATTACAAGCAAAGTAACCAAAAGTCAGACAACAGTCTAGCAGGACTGGTTTGCGAAACTTAAGCCTACCAACAGGTACTCTTCATCTTTTCTAGCATTATTTCTCTTTCCAAGTT
The DNA here is from genome assembly GCA_028646595.1 of Phalanger gymnotis. Classification (NCBI taxonomy): domain Eukaryota; kingdom Metazoa; phylum Chordata; class Mammalia; order Diprotodontia; family Phalangeridae; genus Phalanger; species Phalanger gymnotis. The sequence continues at coordinate 275,336,492 of CM053624.1, read as the reverse complement.
GTGGGACCCAAAAGACCAGTCTTTTCCACTGTTTTTGGTTCATTCCTCCTGAGAATGGCCATATGGCTCTCTCATGGAGGAAGGGGCTGCAGGGTGCCTGCTGCTCACAGGAATTCACTGTGGCCAGAAATAACTTCATCCTCAAAATACTGAATTAGTATAACCCAAGGGGATTTGAAAGATCCTTTCCTCCATGGGAAAATGGATTTGAGTTCAGCAGGGCAAATTTCCATAGTCCCCCCTCTCGCATTGGCAAATCTGTTGCAGAAGAACATCATCCTTTGTCTTGGAAGGCCACTGCCTCCTTTGGGGGAGATGCTGTCAGAACAAACCATCCCTCCCATGGAGAGATGCTGATTGGCATTTGTTAAGCAAAGATCACAAGGAGCTTGCCACCAAATTGTTGCCTGCAATGGCATGGGGAAGGAAAAGCCACATTCCCTGAATTAATACAAGTCTAGAGACCAGAATGAGAGAGATCATAGCATTACTCTATTCTGTCCAGGTCAGACCACATTTGGATGGAGTGCTGTGTTCATTTCTGGGTGCCATATTTAAAAAGACTATTTATAAGCTGGAGCAAGTCTAAAAAAGTGATCAAGCTGCTGAATGGACTCACAGACATTCCACAGGGGAAATCAATTAAAAGAACCTGGAGTGTTCACTCTGGGGAAGGAGACTTAGGAGGACATGGCCACTGTCTTCGAATATAAAGGCGTCTTATATGGAGGAGGGATTAGGCTACATTTTTTCAAAGCCCTAGAGTACAGAACTATAGGCAATGAATAGAAGTTGTAGGAAGGCCAAATTTTTAGGCTAATTATAGGGAAGAAGTTCCTAATGATGACTGCTCTTCAGCTTTGGAATGAACTATCTCACAGGGGAGAGTAAGATAGTTGTTATTGGGGTACTTTAAGCAGAGACTGGACAAATGTTTGTTGGAGAGAATATAATTGATCAACAAACTTCAGGCATATTTATATAAGGCCTTGTGCTTGAAATAAAACATAATAACCCCAGCCCTCAAGAAGCTTACATTCTACTGAGAGGATGCAATTTGTACCCAGAAAAGTAAATACAAGAAAATTTCAGGCGAGAAACCACATTTAGTACTAGGATTATCAGGAAGGGCTTAGTGTTGGAGGTGTACTTGAAAGATGTTGGAGATTCTAGGATGTGAAAAGGAAGAAGCATGCCAGGCCTGGAGGACAACCTGAGCAAAGCCATAGAAGGGGGAGATGGAATGCAGGGATTGCATTATTTCAGAAAGATATTGTACTAGCTGACCCTTAGTCATCTGGCCCTTCCCACAGCTGCTCATCCATATTCTCTGGCTTGGAGGGGTATAAACCAAATGTTGTAGGAGTTCAGAGGAGGGAGAGGTGATATCCAGGGTATGGAATCGGGTGAGGCATCATGGAGGAGGAAGCATTTGAGCTGAGCCTTGAAGATAGATAAGATGCTGACAGACAAAGATGGGGACTTGAGGGAGGGTTAAATGGATTTCAGGTGACTGTGATAGGGCAGTCTTTGCTTTAGCCAGCTCAGAACCAAAACCGTCACCTGCTTGTTACAGGACCTTAATTTTAGCAGCTCTATGTTTTCTCAAATGACTCCTAAATCAGAGTCTGAAAATAAGCAAATGAAGAGAAGAGAGGTCAGACTTTCTGGTTCTTAGCAAAGGACTCTCCACTAGAAACGATTTGGATTCTCTGCCTGATGTCTCAAGTTAATGACTTAATGTAATTGCAGAGGCATTTGCGACCTGGCTGCTGTTTACCGTGAGGACCTAAAGTGGTCTCTTTCTGGTAGGGAAGAAGGGATTAATTTCAGGCTAAATAGTTGTCAAATGGGATTACTCCAATATTTGACTTATATCTCAGGCAAATTGAGTTACAGGGCTCTCCAGTCCCCACAGATGCTCCTCCTAACACCCTAGCTTTGTGCTCGATGCACAGAGAAATACCTTCTGCTCTCTTTGTCACGGGTGTGGTCTTTCCCATCTCAGAACAAGAGGCTTCGCTTGGGACTAATGGAGGGGAGAGGGAAGGACAGGCTGTGAATTCAGCCAGGAAATGGGAGCCTGAGGAGGAAACAAACCCAGAAAAGGCTTTGCAGGGTATTTGAGCCTCCTGGCACACACTTTGAAGCAGCAGGGAAGACCTAACAAGTGGAATATGAAGGGTGAGGTGAAGAAGTGGGACCCGGGTAGTAGAATGTGATGGACCTACAAGGGGATGTGATGGAACCAGTTTGTACAGATTGTTGGATTTTCAATGCGTAAGCATTGACACCTCAGACATCTGCAAATGCTACAAAACAGGGCTTGATTTGCTGTTTGTCTAGACTTTAGAAAGTGATGGAAAGTGTTAATAATGCAGATTAAATTTTAAAAGTGTGTTGTATATGGGCTTTATTTATTTATTTATTTTATGGAGAGCTGGTTGTTAAGCATTGACCAGCACATCATTGGACTTACTCTAAAACAGACTCCTTCACAGCCTGTTGGATAAAATCTCTGAAATCCTATCCCCAAGTCCCTTCCATTGCCTATAGGCCTATTTCTCCAGAAATTCAGACCTTCAGCTATTATCATTCATTCATACCGTAGAATGAATAAGTCCATTTGATCCCTTTCAGTGGAATGCTAGGCATAGAACAAAGAATCACAGACTGGGTGAACTAAAAGGGATCATTGGTTATTGTTTAGTAATGTCTGAATATTCATGACCCTGTTTCTTGGCAAAGGTACTGGAGTAATTTGCCATTTCCTTTTCCAGTTTGTTCCCATTTTACAGAAGAGGAACTGAGGCAAATAGAGGTTCAGTAACTTGTCCAGGGTCACATAGCTAGCATGTGTCTGAGGCTGGATTTGAACTCAGATCTTCCTAACTCCAAGACCAGTACTTTGTCCACTAGACCACCTAGCTGCCCCCATGATTCCCTTTATCTTCTCGCTGTTTAGTAAATGTTTTTGTTAGTCATTTCAGTCATGTCCTATTCTTTGTGACCCCATTTGGGGTTTTCTTGGCAAAGATACTGAAATGGTTTCCTTCTCCAGATAAATGACTTATTCAGGGTCACACAACTACAGTAAGTTTCTGAGGCTGGATTTGAACTCAGATCTTCCTGACTCCAGACCCAACACGCTCTATCCATTGAGTCAAATAGCTGCCCAAGGAGGGATCGTAAAGCTCCCTTAATCCATCTCTCAAATCCCAGTTTGCGGTCCAGAGAGGAGAAGGGACCAAATTTTTAGTGAAAGACCTCCAAGTAGAATCCAGGTATCCTGATCCCTAGCCTAGGGGTCTTTAGACCACATGTTGGCTAAGGGCCTTGAACATTCTAAAGATAGGCTACGTATAGCCACACGGCACTCTGAGCTAGACTCCACTTGCTGAAAACCACAACTCGCTCTCTCAGGACCCTGGGGAACCACTCAGCCTTAGCAGCCATTTCCAAATGAAAATTCAAGAGCCTGGAAACAGTGACCATCCTCATATCCCTTGGGCCTCACTATTCCCCAGAGGACAGCTTACACTGAGGGGAAAAGTCAGACCCCATACATTTTAGTCTCTTAAGGATGGTCAAGTTAAGATTGCAAAGATGCCTAGTGGTGCGTGTGCCTCTCCTCTCCATCTTCCCAAATCCTACCCATTTCTGTGGTTCAACTAAAGGCCCACTTCCCTGCCAGAAAGCTTATCATGAGTACTTCTGCCTACACTTCCCTTGCCCCTCTTTCTGACTTCCTATAGTCCTTACTGTCTATACCATACAATCGAGCCTTTAACTGCATACTGCCCCATGTTGTAGGGCATCTAAGTGGCACAGTTGATAGAGTGCTGGGCCTAGAGTCAGGGAGAATCTTCTTCCTGAATTATCTGGCCTCAGATACTTACTAGCTGTATGACCTTGGGCAAGTCACTTAACCCTGTTATGGTATATGAGATATGTGGTCTGGCATAGTGGTGTCAAATTCAAATGGACACAGATTCACTAGTTGTGGTGGTGGTGGTTGCTCGTTGACTTAGAAAACTTCAAATTAATATTATCTATATTGTATTGTTTTTTATTTATTTTGTTGGATATTTCCCAATTACCTTTTTTTTCTTCTTTTTTTGGCAGGGCAATCGGGGTTAAATGACTTGCCCAAAGTCACACTAGTGACTAGTGAGCTAGTACATGTTCAAGTGTCTGAGGCCGGATTTGAACTCAGGTCCTGCTGACTCCAGGGCTGCTGATCTACTCACTGTGCCACCTAGCTGCCCCACCCAATTACATTTTAATCTGGTTCTGGTAGCACTTTGGAGTTTTTGCAGGCTGCAAGTTTGATCCTTCTGGTCTAATACATGGCCTTGTACCAAGTAGATGTTTGCTGATTTTATCATAGCATTCTAGAAACTAGAATGGCATTGCTAGGAAGACCTTAGGACACAAAACACCAGTTCTATATGGGACCATCGAAGTTAGAACATAGAGTATCAAAGATGGAGATGACCTCAGAGATCATCTATTCCAATATCCTAATTTTATAGCTGGGAGAAACAGTCCCAAAGGGGAGAAATGTCTAGTCCTTGGTCTCTGCAGACATTCTGTGGGCTTCTAAAGGACCTGAATCAGATTTCTTCTTTTCTTAAAAATCCTCTGCAATGGAGTAAACATAGGGCCGGGCCATTGGTAAAGGCTAGTTTTCACAAAATTGTCGAGAGTTAGCCTTAAAACTGAGAGTTGTTTTGGTAAGATTTACAATCGATCATTGTAAAATAGAGTTCTTTGACTGGTACAGGGTTGAAAGGTAGTATAGAAAGTCCCAATCACGTATGGCACTAGGTTGAAGTTCTTACAAGTCAGGCAGATTTGCTTCCCGTCACAGGCCCTAATGATGACAACTTAGGCCCTGGATGCACTGTCTCATCCAGGAATGGGCAGCCCAGCATCAAGCAAGGAATAGATTGCTGGGCTCAAAACAGTCTCTTTTTTTAGGATTAAGGAAAACATTCCTTGAATCAGAAGGAATAAGGATGAGAACAGTGCAGACTGTCCAATTTCTAGATTTTTTTAGATATTTTAGACTTGTTATCTCTTAAACTGGGCCAGCACTGAGGCCTCAGTTCACCTAGTTCTATATTCCACTTGCCAACCTCCCTTGAAGGGTCTGCCTTCCCCTGCAATATCCAATTGACTCTGGAGGAGACAGTGAGGCTGATGGCTTTGCTGCACATAAATCCAATTCATACGCAAGTCAAGACATCACCACCACCACAACAAGCAATCCTCTCTTCTCTCCATCCTTCCCTCCATCTGGTGCCCAGACTAATAATGTCCCTCAGACCACCTCTTTTATTAGGTCCTTACCCTGAACCTAGATGGCTCATTGGATAGAGTAGTAGGACTGGATTCAGGTATACCTGATTTCAAATCCAGTCTTTCTAGCTATGTGATTCTTGGCAAATGACTTCACTCCTGTCTCCCTCAATTGTAAAATTGTGGATCATAGTAGCATCTATCCCCCAGGGCTGTTGTAAAGATAAGATGAGATAATATTTATAAAGCACATTACAAGTTTTAAATAAATTATATAAATGCTAAACCAATTACATAAATGCTAACTATTATTTTTGCTGTTGTTCAGTCATTTCAGTCATGTCTGACTTTTTGTCATCTCATTTGGAGTTTCTTGGCAAAGATACTGGAGTAGTTTGCCATTTCCTTCTTCAGTTCATTTTATAGATGAGGAAACTGAAGCAAACAAGTTAAGTGACTCACCCAGGGTCACCCAACTAGGATGTGTCTGAGGTCAGATTTGAACTCAGAAAGATGAATCTTCCTGACTCTGGGCCCAGCACTCTATTCACTATGCCACCTAGCTGCCTCCAATCATTAAGGATAGCTAAATATCTTACATCCAAATTGAACAAAATAGTCTAGATGTGGTCTGGCCACAGCAGGATACAGTAGTACCATCATTTCTCTAGTCCTGGCTACTTCACCGCTCTTCTCTACCCTCTGATTTAGATTGTTCTTCTGTTTGCTGTACCAGATGTTGTTGAATCATGCTGAATTTCGAGTATGTTTTTCTTTTCACACAAATTGCTTTCTAGCTACTCATCCCTCATCTTGTTCTTGTTAAGTTGATCTTTTTTAACCCAAGTACAAGACTTTATATTTGCCTTTTCTATATTTCCTCTTATTAAATGCAGCCTCATGTTCTACCTTGTCAAGAGCCTTTTAGATTCTGATTCTGCCATCCAACATGGTGTCCCTCCCAGCAATCTGAAGATTGGACTGTGCGGCATCCCTGTTTTCATCAGAATTACTAATAAACATGTAAAAGCAAAACAAAACAAAAACAATTACAGGCCCCTGGGGCACTAGATTGGAAAACTTCCAAGCTCACAAAAACCCATTAACAGCCACTTTGGGTCAACTAGTTTCATGTAACTATCCTATTGTCTGGCTCCCATTTCTCTGGCTTTTCCGTAAGGAGAACATAATAGATTTTTGACAAATGCTTTGATAAAATCTGGGCAAAAAATACACAGCACACTCATACATATATAAACACTTATGCATGTATGTGTGTGCACATATACATATGTACACACTCATGTGTATACATGCACGTGTGTATATATGTTGTTATTGTTCAGTCATTTCAGCTGTGTCTGACTCTTCATGACTCCATTTGGGGTTTGTTTGGCAAAGATACTAGCATAGTTTGCCATTTCCTTCTGCAGCTCATTTTATAGATGAGGAAACTGAGAGTGAAGTGACTTACCCAGGGTCACCCAGCCAGTAAGTGTCTGAGGTCAGATTTGAACTTAGATCTCCCTGACTCCAGAATCAGTGGTCTATCCACTGTGCCACCTAGCTGCTCCAATGTGTGTGTATGAGTGTGTCTATACATATATGTGTACATAAACACACACATACACATTCATATATATATTTATTTATATATACATATATATATATATACACACACATATATATATATATATATTTGTATATATAAACATCAGTGATCTATCAATCTAGTAACATTGCCAAGAAGGAAATGAGGTAAGTCTGGCATGATTGGTCCTTGAGGAAGCCATGTCAGCTCTTCATTATCACAGCCTCATTTTCCTTGCTCAATAACCATGCTTTTAATAATATGGTTTAACTTTTTGCCAAGGATCTTTTCCCTTTCCCTAAAATTGTGACAGCATATGTCCTTCTCCAGTTCTCTAGGAGCTCCCTTGTTCTCCACAGTCTCTCAGAGATTACTGATAGCAGCCCAGCTTCCAGTTCCTTTGGAGCTTGTCTGTGATGCAGTTCCTCTGTATCTGGGGACTTTAATTCATCAAAGGTAGAGAGATGTTTTCTCACTATCTTCCTGCTTATCTTGGGTTTCAATTTCATATTAGCCATTTTCATTCTGTCTTTTCAGTTAAAAGGTTATTCTCCTTGGTAGAAAAAGAAAAGGAACAAAAAAAGAGATACATAATTTTGCCTCTTCTCTCTTTCCTCAGTTATCATTGTTCTGTTCTGTTCATGTCGAGGAGTGGTCCCCATCCTTTCTCTGATGTTCTTCTTCTCTAATATACCTAATTATCCAAACACATATACAACACATCTAATTATATTCCTATAGCCTCGCTAATTATATACAGCTAAATTCAATTCTAGAATTACATAATAAGCACTTACTATGAGCAGGGCATTTTGGGCCAAGTTAGAGATACAAAGATGAAAAGCAGTAACAGTCTTAGACCTGATGGAAATTGTATTCTCACATATATACATACACATATTAACATATTCACATATAAATAATGTATATTCTCTCACACAAAGATGTATAGAATATATACACATTCATATTGATATACAATTTGCAGTCTCTCATCTATGTGTACATATATGTGTCTGTATGTTTACACATGTATACACGTATGTACCTGTGTGCATGGATATACACATCCAATAGCAAGCCAACACAAATTCATATAGCTTTGTGCACATCCCTGCTATAGGAATTGAGGGAAGGACACAGAGAAAGCACAGACGTGGCCTCTGTCTTTTAGAAGCACACAGCCTATGTACAATTAAACTCTTTTAGACTGACAGGCCGTATGTACGATATAGTTGAAAGGGCACTGGACAGAGACTTAGAAAACCTGCATTCAGAGTGTGACTCATAATTTGCTGCTGTGAGGATGCCATTCTCTAAGCATCACTGGCCTTATCTGTACAATGGGCTTATACTTCACAGAGGCCGAGTAATGAAAACCTTTTGTAAATCTTAAAGCACAATGGTAAGGTGAGTTATTACTAATATTATTGTTCTCTGACAGGTGTGTGTGTGTGTGTGTGTGTGTGATGCTTTTTCAGTCAGACTATGAACTCTAGTGAAAAAAAAACATTATATTGGGAACTGAGGAACCTCAATTCTAGTTTTGGCTCTGATGCTAATTAGGCTGTGTGGCTTTGTGCAAATTATTTTGCCTCTCTGAGTGCCACATTTTTCTTCTGTCGAAAACATGATTTCTGAGGTCCTTTCCGGCTCTTAGAGTCTGTGATTAAATGATTTCTTTCCTTCCTTCCTTCTATCTCTCCCCACACAGCACAGCTGAGTACAGAGTTGGGTTCCCAGAGGGGGCTCAGAGAATGTTTGCTGATTGATTGAGGGAGGAAAGGAGGGAAGAGCCAGCCCCGCATTTACAAGTTACCCATATCCATCTCTGACAGAACAAGTGTATTCATGTTTCCCAGTAGGTTGTTGGTCCCCTCAAGGATAAGCTATGAGTTCCTCCATTCAGATCCCAGAAAGCTAAAAGTGTCCAAGCAAACTCATGGATTCTTCCCTCCCCCCACCAATTCCACCCCCAACAAACAGACACTAAGGAATTGTGTATGTGCTCCAGGACATAATCTATCAGTGCTGGAGCTGGATTCTGCCTGGACCTCTGCCTATTCATAATAAGTTGAATTCCTGGAGGCTTAAGGGTTTTAAAGTACTCCCTGAAACAGGTTGATCGAGTCTTTTCTCTCTCAGCAAACTGGAAAGAAGGCATTAAAAGATGAGGTGGGTGTATAAGGCAACATATGGATAAATGTCCATCTTAAGGCTGATTTGTGTTTCATGTTGGTCTCCCAACATGAATCCACACAGTTTTCCCCATGTGAGCTGGAAGGAAACACACAGCTTCAATACAAATAGATATACTTGCCAATGAATAGCAGCCACGTGCTGAAATTCAACACTTTGCAATTTCCCTGTAAATCCCTTGCTTCCTTACAATGGTTGCTTAGCAACCAGGCGCTTATTAATACACACACACACACACACACACACACACACACACACACACACAACATGAAGAAAGAAAGACTTAGGAAAAAGGGCTCCTCAGAGAAATCCCAGCACTGTTCACTCAACCAATTTCATGCTCCCCAGTAAAACAAGGCTCATGAACAAAAAGATTTTGTCTTTTCTTTGAAAAGATTTACTTTCAAACTGCCTTCATAGAAACATCTAATCTTAAAGTTGGGTCAGCCATGTTTTCCTTTTTGGTTAGTTGAAATTTGAGCCAGAATGTTAAAAGTAGTTTTTCCTATAGTCTATCTGGGAAGAATGATAGACTTTTGACTGAACACAAATGCTATCCCTAACCCTAAACTTAATGTTGGTCCTAGAATGAATCCTAATACTAGCTCTGGTAATAGCTAGGTCCTATATCTAAACCTAGTCCTGGTCATAGGCTGAATTCTAACCCTAACTTGAAGCCAAACCATAACTCAGGATTGAGGGAAAGAGTATAGGACTTAGGGTCAGAAGATCTGGATTCAAGTTCCAGGTTCAGTTAACTATGTGAGCTCTTACCTCTTTAAGCCTCAGTTCCCTCATCCTGTAAAAAGACATGCTTTTTATGGTCTCTGCCAGTTCTCACATTCTATAGTCTGAGGTCCTACTTTAATGTTCATCCCACTTTAATGTTCATCCTACGTTAATGTTCGTCTAGCTCTAGCACTCTTTATTCTAAAACCCATCTAGAGCTAGAATTCTGTGAGTCTATCAGTTTCTAGTTTTGCCACTTCAATTCAACAAATCCAAATCAAGCCCTACTATGTGCAAAGCATCTTACAAAAGACCAAAAAAAATGAAATGCCCCCCAGGAGTCTACATTCTACATTGGGATAAAATGTAGACCAGGGAAGTAAATCTGGGGTAATTTGGGGAGGGATCAGGGTAGGTATCACAGAAGACATGGCACTTGAGTTGAGACTTCAAGGAGGATAAGAATTCTCAGAAGGAAGGGAGGTGTGAGTGTATTCTGGGAAAGGCACCTTGGCCAAGGCATTGAGAAAGGAGGTGGCATGTGAAGTTCAGAGCATTGAGTGCATGAAGGAGAAGAATATGAATTCAGACAGAAAAAGGAGGTTGACTCCAGACTGGAAGGCTTTAAATGCTGGGCTAGAGAATTTGTATTTCATCCTAGAGATGAGATGGAGTTACTGAAGGCTTTTGAGCAGAGTAGTGATATGATCAGATCTGGGTCTTCAGAGGATAATTTTGACACCTGGGTGGAAGAGGAATTGAGGAAAGGATTATGCATGGACTTGGACAAGTCACTTACTCTCTATAGGATAAGGAGGCTAGACTAGAGATCTTGAAAGTCCTTTCCAACTCTGATACTCAGTATTGTATAGTGCGCAATCTGAAGCCCCAACCCACAACCAAAGATATTTGCCTGAGAGGCACATGGCGAAATGAGTGTTTTACATTATCAGTACCACTTTGTAAAGGCAAAAGCTGTAGATTTAAAAACAAAACAAACAAACAAACAAAATCCTTCCGTTACAGAGAGCTGAGGCTTGAATTTCACTGAGTGAGTGTAAAAAATTAGATATTCCATAAAGCAACATGGTGCCCTGACATATGATATCTACACAATGGACATATATGTCTAGCCCTGTTAGGAAGACACGTGTTTCAAATTATTTTCCCAGATGTTGGGAATGGCTACATGGAGCCATCCCCGGACTTTTCTCCAGTCTCCTTTATTACCTTTGCTGTGTATTTATAGACTGGCTGTTCAAGGACATAGGTAGACTTGGAGACCAGAGAATACAGCAATATTAACTGGCCTACAATGCCACAGAACCTCTGACCCTGGCCTCATTATTTCTGAACTCTAAACAGCTCTCAACCTTCCCCCTTAGCGCTATCATCTGGCCGTTAGTGCACCAGGAAGCAAGCTCAGCATGTTCAGCCCAGGCTCCACAGCTAATTGGGAACACCTCACAGTCCTGGTGGGTGTTGGGGGTAAAGGCAAAGATCAGTTTCTCTGGCCAGCACTTGCTATAACCAAGATGATGCTGAGATCCCTTCTCCCTTCCCCCAAGTACAGAACTTTGCTCCCTCCTCAGAGATGGTTGACTCTAATGAGAGAGAGAGAGAGAGAGAGAGAGAGAGAGAGAGAGAGAAAACGTATACCCACTTAACTTGTATATAAATGAGGGGTATCCCAAGATACAAAGGCATGAATGGGAAGGATGGCATCTTCAGATGGGAGAAGAATCAGACAAGCCAGGGCTAAGAATGCTGGCCTCAGGCAGGAATTCCCAAAGGCCTCCTGGAAAATACTTTAAAAATTAATGCAGCAGGGATTAACACAAACTCCATTAGCTGCTGGATTTCAAGTAGCTGGCTCCCCTGACTCCACATTTAAATGTCACAGCATCAAAGGACATTTGTCAAAGTGGCTTTTTTTTCCAGACCTCTTTTCTTCGTGTAAGTCTTTTAGTTGACTACAGAAATCGGCCTTGTTTCTTAGGACTGGCTCATGTAGTAGAAACAGCATAGCAACAGGTCACCTTCTTCTTTTGGCCGGAACCATTCCTCTTGTCCTGGTGATGTCCTCCTACCCTCACTCCTAAGCCTACCTAAATCTCATTCATTATTCAAGGCTTAAGTCATGTTCTGCTTTCCATGTGAGGCCTTCTCTTACCACTCTAGGCCACCATGAGTTCACCTTCTGCCCTATTCTCCTTGCTTCACTCCAGGTTATGGCTAAGTGACTTCTATGGTGCTATTAGAAATAAAAAATCTCATCTCTAACTCTGTCTATTTGGTCTTCGCCAACTCATCACTTCACTTCTCTTCTACGAAACTATGAACTTATGATGGTAGCCTTCCTGATTTGAGGAGCAGAAGCCATAAGAGTGAGGATACACAGGTAGGTGAAAGCATTCTCTAAGATCAGGAGATCCTGGGTCACTGCGGAATGGAGGGGCCATGGGTGGACGGCATAAGACCAGAAAGAACAAGAAAGAGCCCAGAAAGATGTCCAGGGTTGGTGCTGAGAAAGCGATAAAGTGTTGAATTTGGAGCATTCTCTTGTTCTGCATCACTCCTAGGCCCCAGCTTTCTCTGATGTTCCTTCAGTTAGAGTGCTCCCATTACCACCATCCTCACTAGTCTTCATTACAAAAGACGAAAACTTTCAAACCATGGCAGTTGTCCTCCTTCAAGCTATTATTTCAATTCACCTTCAGCCTCAACCACTACAGTATTGTGACTGTAGTCTGGGTTTATTTCCTCCTTTTGAGGCAGCAGGATTTAATGTAAAGAGCTCTGGATTTTGGCATCTGACAGGCCAGGTATGAATCCTAGCTATGCTATGTGTATCTGTGTAACATTGAGCAATCGATTGTTTTTATTAAGTACCTACTATGTTCTTTATTAAGAACCTATTTATTAAGTACCTACTATGTGCTAGAAAAGCTAGACTGGACTTGAAGTCAGGAAGACTCATCTTTCTGAGTTCAAATCTGACCTCAGACACTTACTAGCTATGTGATCTTGGGCAAGTCACTTAACCCTGTTTGCCTCAGTTTCCTCATCTGTAAAATGAGCCAGAGAAGGAAATGGCAAACCACTCCAGGATCTTTGCCAAGAAAACTCCAAATGGGGTCACAAAGAGTCAGACACAAATGAAAATGACAGAACAATATCTTGTACCAAGCACTCTACTAGGTAGGCCCTGGGGATATAAAGATTAAAAAAAAAACCCAGTCTCTGCCCTCAAGAAGCTTACATTGTAGAGGGGAAAACACACATATACAAATGAGTAAATATAAGGTATATACAAATTAAACACAAAAGTGATCCTGGAGATGGGCACTAGTAGCTGTGGGAAATCAGGAAATTCTCCTATAAGAAGTGGCACTAGGACTGAGCTTTGAAGGGAGCCCAGGATTCTAAGAGGTGAAAGTGAGAAAGAAGTGCAGGAATTTAAGGCTAGCACAGAATAGCAAAGGTACAGAGATAGGAAGGAGATGAAATGTTGCCTAAGAGGCCACTTTGGCTGGAGTACAGTAAGTGGGGGGAAAGGGGGGAGTAATGTGTAATCAGCCTGGAAAGATAGGCTGGAGCCAGACTGTGGAGGGCTTTAAATGCCAGACACGATTCTAGGAATAGGGTGCTGGCTCAGTGAGTGGACCGGCATCTGTAAAGGGATGGGGTTGCCTCGATGTTCTCTAATGTCCATCTAGCTCTCAATCTATGACCCCAGGAAGCAGGAGATGCACTTGGCTGGCTAACCTCAACAAAAGACCGTCAGCCAGAAGTTCCTAAATGGGGTCTGTGAACTTTTTAAATATTTTGATAACTGTATTTCAATTTAATTGGCTTCTTTTTTAATCTTATGTATATTGTTTTATACATTTGAAACCATTATTTTGAGAAGGGAGCCAGCCACAGGCTTCACCAAGCTTCCAAAGGAGGCCACAACATGAGAAAAGGTCAAGAACTCGGGCATTCCAATTGCAAGACTTTTTTCGTCTCAGTAAATGACCAGCAGATGAGACTGATGGGAATTTTACTACTTTGTTTGTACCAAATGAAGAGGCCATAAGCCCTGCAACTAGAAGAGATACAAATACAGTCATCTCAGGGGTGGCCATTCTAATCCAGGGGCATGGCGTAGTCCCAAACTGAGAAGAGTGTAGAAATCATCTCCTTTTTGGCTTTGTAGCAGGATAATATTAAAATTGTAAGTAGGGGAAGAGGATATAGAGCATTTGCTATCCATAATCCAGAAGAAAGGATAAACAACTATAGACAATGGAGAATGATTGTGTTTGTGGATTACAACCCCTGAAGCATAAGGGAAGGAACTAGAAACTAGGAACTCCCTGATCATGGGAGTCAGGATCTTCTCTTCCTTAGCAAGGTGAAACACTGGGCTGGCTCATAGTGGATACTCAGCAGATTTGTTGGAGAAATTAATCTGTCTTGTCAGATCTTTCTAATTCCTAATCTACTTTCTGTCTTTTGGGGAATTTGAATTTTGGATATGTCACACATGCTAGTTTGATGGGATTAAATAGCATTGGAATTCTGTAACTGTTAGAGCTGGAATGGAATTCAGAGATTATCTAGTCCAGAAAAGTGAAGAGGCTGAAAGAAGGGAGTGATTTATGCAGGTTCCCACAGTGGGTCAGGGGTGGAGTTGGGATTAGAAGCCCAAGGCTTGATTTCAGAATTCAGCAAGCTCCCCATTGTACCCCTAGGTCTCTTTTCCTAAGTCATGGCTTTCCTTCTTTCACAGCCTGGAAGGTGTTCATCTGCAGAGCTGAGGACTGGTCATCCTTTTGGGCCAGTCATGTGGTGGGGATGGAGGGGTAGAATTATTTCTCACTTGTTGCCCATGTTCTTCATGCTATCATTAGTGACATTTATGCCACTCATACTGATGGAAAAGTACTTCCTGACCTTGATTCAGTCTGGTGTTTCCAAGTGAGCACTTCTTCCCTGAAATCGGTTATAGTGTGTGGGGATACAGAGGTTGAACAACTACATCCATTTATTTAAATGGATTTTTGCCATGTTGGTGGAGAGAAGTCTCAAAAGAAGCATGTTCTTCAAGTCTGAAGACATCCAGGGTTGCTAGATCTATACCCCAAAAACATCAAAGAGAGAGGAAAAGGTCTTCTATGTACAAAAATATTTATAGCATCTTTTTTTTTGGAAACCAGGGGTGCACATCAATTGGAGAGTGGTTGAACAAATTATGGTATAAGAATGTAATAGAACAATATTATTGAGCTTTAAGAAATAATATGTTTCAGAAAGACTTGTATAAAGTGATGCAGAATGGCATAAGCAAAACCAGAGGATGAATTTATACTATAACAATATTTTAAAAACAAACACTCTTAAAAGAGCTATGACCTCAATCGATTCAATGATCAACCATGACTCCAGAGTACCAATGAAGAACTATACTCATTGCCCGATAGAGAGGTCATGGACTCAAAATACAGCAGATACACAACTTTTGTACATTATCGAAATTTGGAATTTCAGCCCCCCAAAAATGGGAATCTGTTTTACTTGACTGTGCGTATTGGTTACATGTATTTTTTTTTCTTTTTCTTTCATGGGATGGGTGAGGGAGAAAAATGTGACTGATGATTGAATAAAATAAAACAATTTTAAAAAAGGAAAAGATCCATTGTTCAGAGAAGGGCCAGGCTTCCTCAAAGGTCCTGTGGTGTGCATCAGAAGTAGGATAGTTCACTCATAAATGTGGTTCTCAAACTGATGGTAGCCTTTGTAGTCACTAATTGTGCTCCAAAGCCAGTGAAATTACCTTTAGCTTGGAAGTAATCAGGAGCTCCCTGAAAATACAAGCAAAACTAAATCTGCCTTTCTGCTACTTCTACCTGTTGCTCCAAGTGGTCTTGACTTTTGTCTTGTCACTGGACTTGGATGACTCTGAAGGAAAGAGGGAGGCTGAAGACTCTGCAGCTCTGTCTCACTTAAATCCAATTCACACCCAAGTCAAGACATTACCCTCATGATGTTATTGGTCCTCTTAGAGAATGAAGGATGAACAACAACAATAATACCTGTTGCTTCTAGTTCTTCCTTCTGGGGCCAAGCACAACAAGTCTAATCTCTCTTTCAAGTGACGATCTTACAAATACTCCCTCCTCCCCCAAAAGCTAGCGTGTGTCTCCCTTAAGTCTTTCCTTCTCCAGGCTAAATATTCCTAATTCCTTCAACTAGTTTTCATGACATGACCTCAAGATCCATCACCATCCTGAATGCTTTTCTTTGGACACTCTCTAGCTTATCACTGTACTTCCTAAAATGTGACACCCCAACCAAGCTGAACACAATGTTCCAGATGTCTGACCAGACCAGAGTAAAGAAAAACTATCTCTTGCCTCTTCCTGGACACTATACTTCTCTTAATGCAGCCAAAAGATTGTTTCAGCTGCAACATTCCATTGATGATCCACATTGAACTTTCACTCTGATGAAATGCTATCTAGTCATGCCTATTCCAACTTGTAGTTATCATGTTGGTCTTTTGGATGGAGGAGACAGAAGTAGACAAAAATATTCATATGGAGAATATCTGAGGTTTTTAGTGAATGGTAAACTCAATATAAGCTGATATGGTGACAGGGCCAAAAAAAAGCTAGGATGATCTTAGGCTATTAAAAGAAGTATAGTGAGCACCAGCCCTGGAGTCAGGAACACCTGAGTTCAGATCCAGCCTCAGACACTAGACGCACTTACTAGCTGCATGACCTTGGACAAGGCACTTAACCCCAATTGCCCTGCCTTCCCCCCTCCAAAAAAAGAAATACAGTTTCCAGAACATGAGAGCTTACAGTCTTATTGTCTTTTTTCTTGGTCAGACTATATCTAGAGCATCATGCTGAACCTTTTAGAAAAGATGATGACGGATTGGAGGGCTCCCAGAGAAAGAGGACCAAGATGGCGAGAGGACTAGAACTCATGCTATGCAAGGATCTACTCAAGGAACTAGGGATGTTTAGACTACAGAAGAGAAAACCTTGGGGGGGAGGGGGAGGGCGGTGAGGGATATGATAGCTATCTTCCTGTATCAGAAGACATAATACTTATTCTTCCTGACTCCAGAGGAGCAATGGATAGAAGATGCCAAGAGGAAGATTTAGATTTAATGTAGATAAAAACGTTCTAGTAACTAGAGCTGCTCAAAAGTGGAATGAGCCACCTCAGAAGTTAAATGACGTGACCTCCTAGGCCCTTTCCAATTCTTAAGTCTGTGTTCCTAATGAAATATGGCCCAAGAAGAGTTGGGGCAAAGAGGAGTTTCCTCTCTTTTGTACTTTTGCAGATCTGGAGATTTACCCAGCGAGGTTAATCATATCCTAACCTTGAGAATCAGAAAGTTAAAGAATATATTGGGTATTGCTGAGCAGTTCGATCACCCTTAGTACAAAATGTGCTTACATTTCCATTACCAGGAAGATTATCCATCCAACATTCACTGGAATTCTTTAAGCAGAGAGACTTGATCATCACTTATTAGGACTGACAGAGAAGAAATTCTTACTCAGGCATAGAGGTGGCTTCTGAGGACCTTTCTCACTCTGAAATTGTGTGATTCTGGGATACTATGTTTTCGAACTCTTTCTAAGGCTACCCTTACCTTACCAACTAATATTAATGAGTTTTTAAAAGCAGAAGGGTGACGACAGAAAAAAATGTCTCATTTATTCCTGATCATAACTAATATCTATAGGCTAAGATGTTTCCTACACTGCTGGTGGTTATTGCTATGACTTCCCCAGATACATCGTTACCCCACCTCCTCCCCGCCAGAATGCCTTAGAAGCCAATGTGGTTAAGCAATGTGGCTGGATTCTGCTTATCAACAAAACCATCATTTCTATTCCTCTATCACAGAAGCTTTATAACTAGTAATTATAGATGGGAACGAGCAAGAATGCAGCTGTCCCTCCCTGTTTGGGGTTCAACCAGTGGGACTGGTGGTGGTTGGGGAAATTATCTTCTGATTTATAAGCTAAGCAAAGTCAATATATGATCCCTAGAGAGACAGAAATGCAGAGTCCCACAATCTTCCTTTTGTAGAAGATGGCTTTACTAATGAGCTGCCTTCCCTGTCTGTCACCACAGCAGGCAGGACTGCTAGATGCCACAGCACAGAAGAAGGGGCTGCCTAGGTGCTGAGACTAGGGCTCCCAGATCATTTGGGCTGAAGTGGAGATGGCCCAATCTGGGCTGCCTTTTTTTCTTCGTTCCCTGCTCCTTTTCAGTCTCCCAAAGAAAAGCTTTTCTGCCTGTTTGTGGAGTGAGGCACTGTTTGCCTCTGGGAAGCCTCTGATGACTAGATTACCACAGGGCTCCTGTCCCTGTGAATTGCCACAGTATGAACAGGCTGTACTTGGCCCTTTTCATACATTACTTAGTGGCATCTGTGTTTTGCAGAATTTATAAAGTCCCAGAACTGAAAGAAATGTTAGAGGTCATCTAGATCAGAGGTATCCAATAGGTGGCCCAATACTCCAAACCAGATGAAAATGTTATTGAGAAATATTTGACAAAATGAATAAAAACATAATAAAACATAAGTAAGGTAAACACGTAGTTTTCCAATTACCTATAGTTTAGGGGTCTCTGTTTCTATTTCAGTTTGACACCACTGATCTAGAGTCCAACCACTTACCTCAGGCAAGAATCTTTTCCACAGACGTCACTATTCACCAATTAGAGAGTCTTTGTTTGTTATTCAGTTCTTTCAGTCATTTCCTTCTCTTCGTGACACTGTTTGGGGTAATCTCGGCAAAGACACTGGAGTGGTTTGCCATTTCCTTCTCCAGATCATTTTACAGATGAGGAAACTGAGGCAAACAGGGTTAAGTGACTTGACCAGGGTCACACTGCTATTAAGTGTTTGAGGCCAGATTTGAATTCAAGTTTTCCTGACTCCAGGCCTGGTGCTCTATGCACTGCACCACCTAGCTGCCCCATAGAGAATCAGTATGGTGCATTTAATAGGGTTAGGAAAAAAAAACTGAGTGAACCATTCTCATGGTTAAGTTTCCATCATCATATTTAGAGCTGTAAGGGACCTCAGAGGATGGTTAACATAATCCCTCTTATTTTAAAGATTGAAGGTTAAGAGGCCCAGAAGAAAAGTGATTTCCCCAACTTCACATGGGCCAAGCAGCAGAGCCAAGGGTAGAAAGAACCTACATATTCTGACTACATACAAATCAACTGGCCTTCCTTCTAAACCACACTGCCTCTCTCTAACCCAAATGGACCTGGAAAATTTGGGAAGCTTTTGGGGCTCCTCTATTTATCTTTCCTATAAATGGAGACTCCGCATATGCTTGCTCCCTCTAAACACATTCCACTGGACTAATAAAAAGGGCTTTCTGGCACTGAGAAGACAGAATACCAGAGCCTCCAAATTTCTGCCTCCGTCCTTTCTTCTCCAACGAGGTCTATTAATAGCTGTGATATTTAAAAAAGAGTGGCACGGACCCTCAAAATTTGATTTAAAAGTAAAATTGGCTGAACTCCTGGTTAACTTCCCAATGCTATTCATCGTTGGAGATAGCATCCTCTCTCCGCTGTAGTGTGGGGCACCTCCATTTCTTGTTGAAGGTGCTAGAATGGAGTGTAGTCTTTGGAAATTTCTCCTGACAACTGAGGCCCATTTCTACATCTGGCCTTTTTTCCTTTCCTTCCTCCTAAGATGATGGCCTTGGGGTCTTGATATTTGTGGAGGGACTTGTCCTTGGAAGGGGCTCCTTGTTGCTATTTTTTAAAAATAAAGTTCAGGGTTCTTCTGAGCCCAGTGACAGCGTAACTTCAGTAAAGTAGCATTTCTTGGAGTTGCTGGGTCTGGGACAGGATTCAACGGGGTGGGAGACAGCTGAATGCAAGTGCCCAGCTTTCCTCTGGGCTGCAAGAGGACTGTACTCGTGAGTCTCTTTTCTCCCAGCTGGACTCGCTCATTGACAGTCTCAAACATAAATAATGTTTCACTTATCTCAAGTAGCAATGATAAGGTTTTCAATTTTTCTCCCAAGGGGCTGGGGGTAAGCTGTCCAACTTTTGGTGTTATGAGACAGGGAAAGTTCTGCTTTGGAAACCCTGAGATTCTGAGCAATGAGGGACCCCAGAGGAGGTGACCTGTCTGGTCCCTGAGGGCTCCAAATATTTTATGGGGACATACGGGTAATGAAAATGAAAACAAGTATGAGATTAGAAGCACGAAGTTTCCCTGAATTGTTTCATCTCAATTCAATTCAATTTCAACAAACTTAATTATTAAATGCCTACCTACTATGTGCAGTGCCCTGAGTTAGCAGGCTTTGGGGATCCAGAGAAGAAATAAAATGTGGCTCCTGACCTTGAGAAATGTATATTCTGATAAAGGGGATGGGACCACACACACACATAGACAATTTAAATTAGAATATGGTGAGTTTCAAGGAGAGGGTCCAAGTGAAGTACTATGAAAAATTCGAGGAAGATTAGACAACTTTCAGGGAGTCAGTCAACAAGCATTTATTATGTATGCCCTTACTCTGTGTACTAGGCATTGTGCTAAGTTCTAGGGATACAAAGAAAGATGAAAAGATGGTTTCTACTCTCAAGGAGTTCACATTCTCATGGGTGGGACAACGGGAAAATAACTAGCTATATGCAAGATATATGCAGCATAAAGGGAAGTAATACCAGAGGGAAGGCATTGGGTAGAGGGGGGTAGGGTGGGACGAGCTTTCTGGAGAAGGTGGGAAGTGAGCAGAGTCTTGAAGGGAAGCTAGGAGGTAGTAGTGAGGAGAGAGATAGAGAGCATTCCAGACATGGGGCACAGCCAGTACAAATGCATAGTAACAGGAGATGGAGTGTCCTGAGTGGGAGACAGCCAGTAGACCAGTGTGGCTGGATCTTGGAATGCATGAAGGGGAGAAAAGTGTAAGACTGGAAAGTTTAGCTGGGGATATTGAGGAAAAGGCAAGGTTTCATGAAGAAAGCAGGCCTTGAAGAACTGGAAGGATTTCAAGAGATGGAAATCATCTGCTCCAAGCAGAGGGATAGGCCTGAACAAAGGCCCAGAGACTCAGGAGTTGGAGTGAGAACAGGAAACATGGAACAATCCAGTTTGGCTGGAATGCATAACATGAAAAAGTGAGTAGTGGGAAACAAGTCTGGAGTAGCTCTTAGACTAAGGCCTTGAATGCTACCAAAAGGCATTTGCATTTTATTAGACAGGCACTGATTTTTCAGGGGAGAATCTAGTACAAACTACTCAGTCTTACACTGAAGGTCCCATCTACCTCTCCAGTCCCATCTTCCCCTTCTTAACACACGCTTCTGTTCTGCTCAAGCCTATCTTCTCACTCCCTAGCATAATCAAGGCTAGTTCCCACTTCTTAGCATGTGTCTACAGAGTCCCTCCACCTGGAATGCTTCCCTCCTCCTGCCCACCTACCCAGATCCTACCCATTCTTCGAGGGCAAAGTCATGCTCTAGGAAGCCTCATAGTGATCATCTCCCTTTCCAGACTCCTTATAGTGTCATTCTCGCTTATGCATTTAGCAAGTTCTATTTTGTATCATATTGATTTGTGTCCATATCTTATCTCTCCAGTTAGACTGCAAGTCCCCTGAGGACAGGGACCAAATTTCTTCCTAGAGCCCTGGTTGTAGTATCTTGAGCATAGGAGAAGCTTAACAAATGTTTGTTGATTTGGTTAATGTTCTGACTCCTGAAATTCAATTAGTACTATCTTGTCTTGTTCTCCCCAGTCAAACTGTAAACTCCATATGGCCTAGTCTGCTGTTCCTCCTGTTTCCCTTATACCAGGGGTTTTTAACCTGGGGTTCACAGACTCCCATATAGACTGCAGATAGATTTCTGAGGATTCAGAAACTATATTACAAATAAGTTTTATTTTTAAATATTGTGATGATTATTTGAATATAATTAGCTTCCTTTATAATTCTATGAATTTTATTTTATGTATGTTAAAAAACCTAATTCTGAGAAGGGGCCCACAGATTTCACGAGATTGTCAAAGATATACAAGACACACAAAAAGGGTGAAGAGTCCTCATCTAGACTGTAAGTTCCCCCAGAGCAGGGGTTTGGTCTACTCCTATCTCCTCTGAGACTACAAACTCCCCTCCAACCAAACTCCCCTCTAAGTCTGGGCCTTCTCTGCCAATATTGTGAGCTTATAAAGAACAGGTTCCCTTTTCCTTCTAGTTCCTTATACCCCATCATGTCAGAGGATGAGGTGGGCTCCAACAAATTCATAGTGAAGTGCACTGACTTTTCACGTAGATGGTGGGGTCAGGGTTGTGACAAGGTGAGAGAGAAGGGAAACAAAGGCAGAAGGACTCCCAAGACCATGAAAAGGAAAACAGATCAGTCCTGTCATTGAGGGTCCCATATCCAAGTTCTACCATCTTGGATGCAATCTGGACCTAAGAGGAGATTTGAGTGCAAGAGAAACAAGATAAGGACCACATTAACATGAAGAAACAGTGGCTCAGCATTCCCCAGACTGTGACTCCTGGACATGATGGGTCTGGTAAAGATTTGAGGAGGATTCTTCTATCTCCCTGATGTCCTCCCCATCCTTGCTTCAGAGACTGGAAGCCTGGCCCCATGGTGGGTGAGTAGGCAAGAATATGTCAATGCAAATTAAGGCAGGGCTCCTGTAGCAGGTGCAAACGCATTTCACATTGAGGTTGCTCAAGCCTAGACAACAAAGTCTAAGAAGACTGATGCAGGCTGCATGCAAATTGCACGTGAATTATTCATTTGCTCAACATGCCTTTATTGAGGATATTCTATGTGCAAAATACCACCGGTAGGTGCAGAGGCTGGAAGCAACTGCATTACATCATGTGCATCCAAACTTGGTGGAAAACCTTATGGAGGAGCTGACGCATCCTGAGTCCCTGACTGAGGTAACCTAATATGGTAATCAAACAACAACAACAACTCCTCCCACAAAAAACCCAACAAAACAGAACAACTGATGTATCCTTAAACTAATTTATCTTAGAAGAGAAATAGTGTCCAGGGTGAGGGAGGAACACGTCCCATTGTACTCTGCCCTGGTCATGCCCCATCTAGAGTACTATATCCAGTGAAAGACACATTTTCTGAGGGTAATTTGATAAGCTGGAAAATGTTTAGAGGATCTTTACACCTCTGAGTGCCAGGATCCTGTGACCTGAGATCCAGACAAACTCGAGAGAATAGGGAAGGACTCAGAAGGTGCTGTCAAGGTCAAACGTTGGGATACAGCATCACCACCATCAAATAGCTCAGGATCCTCTGTGTCCAAGACCTCAGGCAGCTCTAAGCATAGCCTGGAACACAAGATTATGCTCAGAGTCACACAGCACGGGAGTAAATTTAGGGGGAGGCATAGCAGCTAAATAGGAATCCAGTTAGTCCTATGTCAGACTCTGAGGTTAACAAAGCTTATCTTTTAGCATGATATGAAAAAGAGGCCTAAGCCTGAGAATTTGGAGTCTTAGGTAGACCAAGTCCAGGCACTTGAACAACTCCTGTTCCCTCACTGAGCCTCACATGTAAAATGAGGCAAGGCAATTTTTTTTATGTACTGCCTATTTGGCGTGTGTTGGGGTTAATAAGCATCCCCAGTCTTCCTAGGCCTTAGAGATGAGAGCCTGGTCTGTTCTTCTGCTGTCTTTTTCTTCAGACTATAAGTTATCTGAGGATGGAGCCCATGTCAGCTTTTCCTCTGTCTCTCTAAGACTTTAATGTCCTGTTGGACAGGGCATGAGTCTGTTCCTTTCTCTTTTGCTCTAAAGTCAATGGGTTCCCACAAGACAAGGACAGGGTCGGTTTCCTTCCCCGTCATGCCCATGGCTTTTGCTATAGGTTAGGAATTTAAATGAATATTGGGTTGATTGACATAGACTCTGATCTCCGTTGTATAATACTTCTCCTTGAGTCAGATTTTCCAAACTCTTCTAAATCGCTTTTAAAAAAAATCCAGATGCTTATTTTTTCTTTTTCTTTCTTTTTCTTCTTCTTCTGTGTGTGTGTGTGTGTGTGTGTGTGTGTGTGTGTTTTTGGCCAGTTTTGATGTATCTGTTTGGCTCTTGCCATTCACCCTCACATTATAAAACGCCAAATACAGAGCAACTAAATGCAGTTCTCTTCTGCTTCTGAGCATGAGTGGGACATGATGAATCGGGAAAATATGTGTCTGGAAGTCAGGAAAGGTGGTTAGGATATTAGGCTGGGGAGGCAGGAAGGAAGACCTGAGTTCAAATTCTGCCTTAGGTACTTATGAGCTGTTTGATTTTGGGCAAGTTACTTGGCCTCAGTTCCTTCTAAAAAATGAGGGAGTTGGGCTTCATGGTGTCTAGGATCCTTTCCAGCTCTAAATCTATGATCCCAGGACCTTGGTTGATTTTCTGCCACCTAACACTAGGTCACACTTGGACGGATGTGGCCTCTGGCTCCTCCTTCCCCACCCTCCTTTTATTTTACCTGAAGACTGACAATATTATGGGTTTTTATTTTTTAAAGGACTATTCTAATAAGGGGGAGGGGATAAAACAAGCTTGCAGACCAGAATTACTTATACTGACCATAACTGATATTTTTTCTAAAAACATAACATTGTTATTCCAATAGCTTTTGGGTAGACAGTATATCATTATCCCCACTCTACAGATGAAGAAACTGAGCTCTACTTGCCCATAACAAAATACAGTTAGTAAGTAGAGAGTCAGTAGTTGAACCCAGGTCTTACAAAGGCAAGTATGGTGAATCTAGCCCAAGATCGCCCAAATAAAGCCCAAAGGGACTATTTCTTTTTTTTTAATCTCCACATCCCTACCACCCAGTACAGTCCCTAGAAAACAGAAGGATCTTAATGAACGTTTATTGATTAACCAATTGAGAAGCCAGTACCATTTCCTAGACTGATTAGCTCCGGTCCTATTACTCATAATTAATGGTTCAGTACTATGAAAAAGGGCCTTTGCCTAGGAGTCAGAAGATCTGGGTTCTGTTTCAGGCTCCACTAACTAACTCACTACATGACTGAGGCTTCTTTGAGTCTTAGTAGCCTTGTCTACAAAATGAGATTGTTAATCTAGATGCTCTCTGTGATGTCAATCTGTGGTTCTTGTCTCTTGGCCTAGCATCATCTGGGAGTTAGCTGCCTAATGGCCTCAGGAGACCTTGCCCCTGCCCCAGAGTCATAGACCTTAGAGTAGAAAGAACCTTAAACGTCATCTAGTTCAACACCCTCATTTTTTAAAATTTTTTTTATTATTTATTTAATATACTTAGTTTTCAGCGTTGATTTTCACAGGAGTTTGAATTACAAATTTTTTCCTCATTTCTACCCTCCCCCCCACTCCAAGATGGCATATATTCTGGTTGTCCTGTTCCCCAGTCAGCCCTCCCTTCTATCACCCCCC
>CM053624.1:275254334-275310696 GCA_028646595.1 Phalanger gymnotis | reverse complement strand
GGGGGGGGTGGAAATGGGGAGAAAATCTGTAATTCAAACGCATGTGAAAATCAATGCTGAAAACTAAACATATTAAAAATAAATTAAAAAAAAACTTTCAGCACTCTAGGCAATTCACTAAGATTGCAAATTGGAGAGATGTTGACTGAAATTGGTAGGGAGAGTCCAGTCAGCCAGTGAAATCATAGATCTAGTCTTTTAATCTATCTATGCTTAGGTTTCCTTTTATGAAAATGAGGGGCTTGGTCTCGATGACCTCTGTGGTGTTTTCCAGCTCTGGATCCATTATCCTGTCATCTTATAAGCAAGGTACTATTTTAATTGATAAGAGTTGAGAAGAGAAGGTCCAGACCTGGGGGATGGAGTTAGAGGGGATGTCTATGAAGGATACAGTGGGTGTTTTTTGTGGGTTATAATCCTTTCATTCTACCCCTTCCCTCATCAATCTCTCAGAATATGAGCTCCTCCATGGCGGCGTTCATATTTCCTCCTTCTCTTCCTCCCTTTTTATTTTATTGTGAATTTAATGTCTGTATTGGTAATTAAGGTGGGACTTTTGTTTTACTGTTTTAGAATGCTAAATTAATTAAGTGTCTTTGATTGAGCCTTACTAGGTGCAAAGCCCCAGTCCCATACCCTTTTGCTAACTAGTGCTAAGCTCCAGGCACACACCCTTTTGCTAACTAGGTGTGAATCCTTTGAGCCCTGAGGTTGCCATTCTGTCTGGGGCTCTCAGCCACTGGAAGAGTGATGTGGGACTCTGAGCAGTCACTCTAAGAGTCTCCCGGCTTGTGAACCCAGATGTTGATGCTTTCCTGGTAACTATGAATTGTGATTTGGTCTGTTTATATTGTATATGTTTGTAATTTGTCTGTATTTGCTCTGAAGTTCAGGTTGCTGGCTTTTCCTCCTGAACTAAGTGATTGATATTGTATGTTGGATTAAAGTAAGATTGTTAATCCCTTGAAGTGACTTTCCTTAGTAAAGCAGATCAAAAAACCCTGTGCTGACAGCTCTTGCTGCTGGTTTTGTTGAGTCTTACTCCCCAAAATAGCTGCTAGCCAAATTGTTGCTACATCATCCACAAACACAAAAATTTCAATAGGTCAAAAACAACAAGAAATAACACTTAGCAAATTCACTGAGCTCAATGGACATTGGGAGCTAATTCCTTCATCTCTCTGAGCCTTAGCATCCTCTTTGATAAGACAAGGGAATTAGACTATGGACATCTAACACCCCTTCCAGCTTGCATATTCACAGTGCCTGATTTTCCTGCATCTTCTACATGTTTGCTCACAGAAGCAGTGTTTCACACAAAAGGCCCACATAGACACACACAAAGCCCATGCACAAACAATGATCCCCTTCTCTGCCTTCTTGATACACTCACAAAGAAATCAAGAAACGATTCCCTTGGGTAAAGGCTATGGATTCACACCAGGCCCAAATCCACTCAGCTTTGACTCCCCAGATGAATCTAAATTGCTCAGGACTTTGAAGCCAACCAGCTTCCCGCTGAGAAGAAATTCAAGGGTGTCCAGATATAACTGATACAGAGACCATGTAACTAAACTCATTTTGTTTGTGTATCATGTAAGTATTGCCACTCCCTCCAAAAAGCAGGTTCAGTGAATTGCCCACTTTTCTACGTAGGGGGTAGAAACATAAGATCATATATTTAGAACTGGAAGGGGATGTTAAGGTCATTGAGTCCAACCACTTCATTTTACCCAGGAGGAAACTGAGGCTCAGAGCACTGATTTGTCCACGGTCACCTAGTTAGTAGGTATCTGAGGCAGGATTGGAATGCTGACTCAAGTTCACCTTCACCATGCTGTTCTCTCTTTTTCATCGTTTGAACTGACTTAGGAACCTGAACTGGTGGCCTTGCCTGCTACCTCAATACTTTGTCCTTTGTATGACTGACAGGATTAAAATAAATGTTTCCTCAACAATGTTGACCTTTAGTGGCTGCAGCCTTCCAAATCCATCAAGGCTGAGGATTATGAAACAGGGGAGAAGCAAAAGGACAGGTCATTTATCTACCCCATCTCTTGATTCTTCTACCTGAAGAAGACAAGACTTAGGGAGCCATCTTTTATGGCTTCAGATATTTGAAGGGCTGCTATGTCAATGAAGGAAGTATACTTGTCTAGCCTTCCCCAGAGGGTGGCTGAACAAGTTGCAATGGGTGCAAATTACAGGGAGGCAAGTTTTGGTTGGGCAGTTAGGTGGTGCAGTGGATAGAGCACCAGGCCTGGAATCAGGAAGACTTGGGTTCAAATCTGGCCTTGGATGCTTACTAGCTTAGCTGTATGATCCTGGGAAAGCTGCTTAACCTTGTTTACCTCAGTTTCCTCATCTGTAAAATGAGCTGGAGGAGGAAATGGCAAACCACTCCAGTATCTTTGCCAAGAAAATCCCACATGGGGTCATGGAAAGTCAGACACAACCAAACAACAACAGAAAGTTTTGGTTCAATAAAAAGAACTTTCTAATAACTAGGAATGTTCCAAAATGGAGTAGATTGCTTTGGGAGCTAGTGATTTCCCCCTCATTGAGTGGGTTCATAGAATCATAGACTTAAAGCTTGAAGGGATCTCCAAGGTCCAACTCTGTCATTTTAAAGATGAGGAAACTGAGATCCAGAGAGATGATATAATTTCTCCAAGGTTACACAGGTATCAAGTGGAAGAACCATAGAGGCTTGACAAATTACCTGTCAGGGTTACTGGAGGGGTACGGTTTCTGCATGGGGCAGGATATTGGACTAGATAACCCCAAAGCTTCCTTCCAATTCAGAGAGTCTAATTGAAAGCCTGGGAGATGAGAGTGGGGAATAGTATGTTCTCCTCTGTTCCTTCTCTTCCATACTACTTTTTCATTAACTTAGCTCTAGGAAATCACAATTTGGGAGCCAGGCAATCTGGAGGCTCAAAATCCTAGAAAATCAGGGGTGAAATATTCCTGTACCGCCATCTTGAGCAGAATGACGGAAATCCTGGGGGAACTTTAGCGAGTTGATGGCAATCATTCAAACCAGACACTGCCAGGGTACCACTTTAACTCCTGCTGCCAATCAATACCTTTAATAACACTATCCATTATGCCAAACCGCTAATTCTTGGAAATTTATGCAAAAGGAAAATAGAACAAAGGATTTTTTCATGAACTGAAGAGAAAACTTATTTTTTTTAAAAAAAACAATGACTGGAAAGGTAAGGGCTTTTCATTTGAATATCACCTCTTCTAGTTTGCCACACTTATCTCTTCCCCTTTCCCACCTTTCCACAGCTCTTCTCCCCCATGTCTCCTTAGGGGCTTAGATCCCTTTGGATGCTCAGCTGACATCCCTGCCGACCCCCAGACAAGTTCTGTTGACAAAGTTCCCCTGGGTCTTGGGGGCTGGTAGAGAGGGACTGATGGCTCCAAGGCTTTCCAGGTAATGAATATTGCAGAACCTTTCCCCCAGGCCAGAGCTAATAGGAAAGGAGGACTGGAGTGGAAACAGGCACAGAAGGAAAGAGGCTAATGAAAGGGATGTGCATCCAAATCATTGCAGGGGTTTTATTTGACTCTGTAGCTGAAAAACATTCTCAGTTTTAGTACCACTCGTGGCATTTGTATTAGCAGGAGCTGGGCTCTGGGGACTCTCCACAGATGTTTGGAATCATTTCTCCCTGTTTTGCTCTTTTTAAAAGAAATAAAAATAAATAAATAAGAGGAGGCATTTTTAGGCATGGCACACCCTTGAAGTTTGTGTGGATGGGCTAAAATTATACTTGGCTCCACCAGCATAATTGCTTGAACTTCCCGCATTCCAGGCTTTCCAGAATAGAGCTATGACCATCCCTTGTCTTTCTCTGTGTGTGTCTCTTTCACACCTACAGCTTGCCAGTGTTGTGGGAAGAAGGGAAAGGTTGGCTAGTTCCTGGCAATGGAAGCTTATTTGGCTCATCCTTCTGATTCTACCCAGATATGTATGTCTTTAACCCTGGGAGATAGGAAGGAGTTAGGAAAAGACATTCCTCCTTTCCCTCCCAAAATAACACAACTTCCCTCCTTGTGACCCACTAGAGAGTTGGGCCTAGACGTGTTCCAAGGTCCTTTCTTCCAGCTCTAAATCTATGATCCTTCTTTTTGCCAGGTTCCATCAACTCAGTCCCTTTCTGTTTGTGTTGCTGCTCTTGGTGACAAATTTGATGCTTATGTTTGGTTT
Source organism: Phalanger gymnotis (assembly GCA_028646595.1). NCBI lineage: Eukaryota > Metazoa > Chordata > Mammalia > Diprotodontia > Phalangeridae > Phalanger > Phalanger gymnotis. Next base: position 275,306,474 of record CM053624.1, on the reverse strand, counting down.
TCTCTGTAAAGGACTAGGATTTAAGAAAACTGGTCTAGTCCCAGCTCTGATCAAGTTATCTCAGAAGAAAATGTACATCAGAACCAAAGGGGACCTTAGATATCACCTCCTTATTTTATAGATGGAAAAACTGAAACCCAGAGGGGTAAATGACTTGCCCACAGCCACACAGCCAGTTGATACCAAAGCTAGGACTAGAACCCAGATCTCCTGTTGCTCAGACAGGTGAGAGCTCTCCCTATAATCCCAGAGGCAGGTTACAAACTTTATTTTCTTCAGTTTATCCTCTCTCTAAATATGTAGCTCAGCCCTTTCTCCTCCTGCCTATGCTCTGTAGATCAAACCAGATGATTTTTTTATTTTAAATTAAAAGCATCATAAGAATGTGACTAATTGTTGCAAATAATAACAAGAGGCATTTTGAAATAAAACAGTTCAGTTGTAAAGATCTCCATGTTGACTAATTGAAATGAAATGAGATTAGGCAGATTTTTGCTGTCTTGGGGAGAAGGGAAGGGAAGGGAGGGACGAAGGGTGAGATAGAACTTGGAACTCAAAACTTTTAAAAAATGTTTAAAATTGTTTTAACATGTAATTGGGGAAAAGAATAAAACAGCATATTAAAGTTCTAAAAAAGAAATGAAATGAGATGATTTGTTTCATAAGGTGAGTGTGATACCCATATGTGACTGCAATAGTTTTGTGGCCCCTGACACAAGGCATCCTTCTACAACCACAGGCCTTCCAGCTGAACCTCCATGCTTTCTCCTAGTAGGTCCTAGTGGTTTCCCCTAGTCACTAACGTCAATAAGTCCCTGCTGAACCCTGCTGTGTGTCCAGCCAAGTGTTTGATTGACTGTGTGGCATTTGATGGGAGAGAGAAGAGGAACAGAACTGGCCCTTGATCATGAGGACTTGACGGTCTGGAGAAAGAGAGAGAAGGAAGAAATTTCTGATCTTTCCTCCAGGCAGTCACAGGCAGTACAGAGAATCAGAGACAGAATAGAACCCACAGGTAGTTCATTCTAGGGCAAGGGAGTGGGGTCTCACACCCATAAGACAGGAACTAGGCAGAGTAAGACCCTGGTATAGCAAGTAACCAATCGACAAGCATTTATAAAGTTCCTACTATATGCCGGACACTGTGCTAGGCACTGGAGATATAATGCACAAAACAATCCCTACTCACATTGAGTTTATATTCTAATGGAGGAGACAAAATACATATAAAATATATAATACACATATATGTTTATGGTTAATAGATGCAAATATATAGGAAGCTGTTGAATACGAAGTAACTGGGGAGGAAGGGCACTAGCAGTTAGAGTCATCAGGAAAAGTTTCAGAAGAAAATGTAAAAGGTAATACTCGAGCTGCATCTTTAAGGAATAGATGAATTTTAGGAGGAGGAGGTAAGAAGGGGGTTTCAGGCATGGGAGACACCCAGCACAAAGCCACGGAGATGAGAAATGGAATGGCAAGCATGAGTAACAGAGAGAAGGCCAGTTTGTCTGGATCATGGAGTAGAGGAGGGAGCATACTGTCCAATGAGTCTGAAAATATAGAATGGGGCCAGGTTATGTAGGGTTCTAAGAGCTAAACATTGGGATTTAGATTTTATCCTAGGCAATAGTCAGTCAAGAAACATATTTTAAGCACTTATTATGTGCCAGGTATTATGCTAAGTATTGGGGATGCAAAGCAAAATATCACCAGGTCTTGCCCTCAAGGAGCTAACATTCTAATGGGAGAGGCAACATGAAAATAACTGTACCTCCAAGACACACAAAATGCAAATGGAAGGCAATCTCCGAGGGAAGGTATTAGCAGGGAAACCAATAAAAATCTAGGCAAGAGGTGATTCAGGTATGATGTAAGCTGAGTAGAGACTGAGCAAAGAGAAGTCACACAGAGCAATGTTTCTGAGAGATATCATGAAGGGAGAAATAGCAACATCTGGCAACTGATGGAATGTGCAGGGTGAAGGAGAAAAGGCAGACCAGGATAATGCCAACATTACAAACCCAGTAGCAGAAAGACCATTGAACTGGGAGTTAGTTAGGAGACCTCCCTTTCTGGGCCGTGGTTCTTTCATTTGTAAAATGAGGGTATTAGACCATGAGGTTCTTTCTGGCTCTAAAATGCTGTGTCTCTAAGACATCGTTCTGGAAATCATGCCTCTCTAAATGCAGTCAGAATAGTTCCTACCAGTTTGGAGGAAAAGATATTTAATAAGCATTTTTCTCTAATCTTCTGGCCTGGGTCACGAGGCCTAGGTCAGGCTTCAACAGCTGCTGGTCATAAGGCCCTTTAAAGAAAATGCTTCTGTGGTTCTCCTCTCCCGGTGTCCAATTTTTTTCTCTTCCCTGGACAAACCAGCTTCAGTCTGGAAACACCTTGCCCCAGCAGAGGGGCCTGAAATAGCTGTCTTTCAAGGAATGTCTGAAGTTTGTGTGCCTCTGGTTTGAATTATGCCCATCCCCCATGGTTTATGTGAACAGTTTGCACACCAGAGTCTCCCTCGATCTGCTCATGCCAACACGAATCTTTCCAGTCCACCACAAAGCAGAATATGTCCCTCCCTGATAAAACATTCCTACAGTCCCAAAGAGAGCTCCTTCATTAAAGAAGGAAGGATTGGGAGGGTCCTGGGGAAGACAGGAGGCAATTGTTACAGTCACTAAATATGGCAAGTAGAAGTCATTGGCTTCATCAGTATCAAACCTACCAGCACTTTTGGCACAGTCTTGGATGCTGTTGTCTTTTTGAGATCTTTGGGTAGCCATCTGTGAAGTCGGCTTCACACCTTCGAATTTGGGCCTTGGCCAAAGCCGGCTAAATATACTCACCGGCCTTTGTTTTACTCAGGCTCTGGCTCTCTGGTGAATCAGCCTCTGCCAATGCTAATATGTGACTGGAAACTTGCACCCAGCTTTACCACACACTGGCAGCCTCTTCAGCCTCCCTCCCCAGCACCTTGGCTCAATGAGAAGGGAGCTGCTACATTGCGCTGTAGGGGAAAGATTGCAGGGTTTGAGCTCCGAGCTCCAGCGCTTGTTAGCTGGTGTGTCTCTCTAAGCCTCAGTCTCCTTGTCTGTAAAATGGAGATAATCATAGTATTACTGCCAGTCTCGCACAGGGGGGTTGAATTCTACATGGATGTGAGTTGTGAATATTGGTCTTGAGTTGTACTGCGATACGTCTCTGGCATGAAATGAAATCTGCTCTGTTTAGAAGTGCAAGAAGAACGTCAATCTGTGGGAACCTGGAAGTAAGAAGTGAGCCTATACCAAGTCTCTCCCTATCCCCTTCCCATTAAAGGGGTGCGTGTGGTGTGTGTGTGTGTGTGTGTGTGTGTGTGTGTGTGTGTGTGTGTGAGAGAGAGAGAGAGAGAGAGAGCTGTGATTAAGAACTGAAGAAAGGAAGGAAACAAGCATTTATTAAGCACCTGCTATTTACCAGGCACTGTACAAATATTATCTCTGTACAAATTTTAATCCTGGGAAGTAGGTGCTATTATTATCTTCACTTTATAGTTGAGGAAACTGAGTCAGCAGAAGTAAAATGACTTTTCCAGGGTCACACAGCTAGTACATGTCTGAGGCTGGATTTGAACTCAGGTTTTCTTCACTTCAGGTCTGGGTCTACCTACAGTGTAGCTGCTTGTAAAGAACTGGACTCATCCATTCTCTGACTCTGACTACTAGTACTAAACTACCAGGTGTGCTAATTTTCTTAAATGCTCTTTGGGGCCAAGTACACCAACTCTTCTGCTGGCAGCCCTTCAAATACTTGAAGATAGCTAGTATGTTTCTCCTGGAATCTTATCTTTTCCAGTTTCGAAAATGTATTTCATTTTTAATTTATGGAATAAAATAAGCATTTCCATTACATAGTATAATAAAAAGACGATTGTCCATGAAACTGCAAATCTATTATGTACAACTTTCTATTTCTTTTAAATATATAATAAAGTCCTCAGGTAAATTTCTTTTTTTCCCTTATTTTCTCTTCCCTGCTCTCTCCTCCCTCTTTTCCAGGTTACATATCATCAAGTCCTTATAGCTTAAGCTCATAGTCTTTGAAACATTTAGGCGGTATGATGACAGAGCACTGGGCCTGGAGTTAGGAAGATGTGAGTTCAAATCTGCCCTCAGACACTTTATAGCTGTGTAACCCTGGACAAGTCACTTAACCTCTGTCTGTTTTAGTCTCCTCCTGTGAAATGGGGATAATCATTGCATCTCCTTCCCAGGGTTGTTGTGAGAATCGAATGAGATGATATTTATAAAGTGTTTTGTGAACCTTTAAGTGATAATGTATAAATGCCAGATATTACTACTACTACTACTACTACTACTACTACTACTACTACTACTACTACTTCTACTACTACTACTATCACTACTACCACCACCACCACCACCACCACCACCACCACCACCACCACCACCACCACCACTACCATAATTTCAGCATTCTCATTGTTCCCTTCAGGACAAGTCTTCTAGCTCATCAATACGCTTCCTAAAATGTGAGATGCAAAGTGAACACCTTGCTCAGGTGGGATCTGAGCAGGGAAAAGCACCATGGGATTATCATCTCCTCGTTCTGGACCTGATGTTGCTCGATAAGGCCTGAGATCACAGTGGCTTTCTGGGTGATGTGCCACTTTGTTGACACATGCTGCTATTGTATTCCATTGATTTCCCCCTCTTTTTTCCTTTCAGATGAACTGCTATCAGACAGTGGTGGAGAGAGCCTTGGATCTGAAGACAGCAGACCCAACAGCAGTTTGGCTATCACTTCATATACCTACTAGCTATGTGATTGTAGCCTTGTCACAAATTCTCAGGCCCTCGGTTTCTCCTCTGTAAACTGGGGATAATATTCATGCTACTTACCAACACGGGATCCCCTGCAGGTTTGTCAATACAGGTAATTGGTGTAAATCAAGTCCCATCTTTCTGCTGCCTGACTTTCTCATTCCCAAAGAGGCTTTGTCTTCGACTCTGAAGTTCAGACAGGACACCTCTAAAACCCAATACTTTGGAGTTCAGCTTTACTTCCCATTAGTCAAGTATATGGTAAGTTTCTTTGGTGAGCAATCCAATCTTAGACTTCTGCACCTTCTTCTCAGGGCCTGGGTCTGATCCAATCTAATAAGCACTTGTTAGATCCATGATTTTAAGTTACTAAGAGCCTACTACGAGCCAGACACTAGGCTAGACACTGGAGATATAAAAACAGAATGAAAAACAGTCCCCGACTTCAAGGAACTGACAATCCACTGAAAGGATAGACATATAACCACAGAAGTGTAGACATGCTAATTTAGGGACAGAGATACGGCACCAATTAATACAAGGATTGGCAAAGGCTATCCTCAGGAGTGGTACCAGACAGGTAGGAGGCTCAGTGAATAGAGTGCCAGGCCAGGAGTCAAGAAGATGCATCTTCTCACATTCAAATCTGTCCTCAGATACTTAACTAGCTGTCTGACCCTGGGCAAGTCACTTAACCTTGTTTACCTCAGTTTCCTCAATTGTAAAATGAGCTGGAGAAGGAACTGACAAACTGCTCCAGTATCTTTGCCAAGAAAACCCCAAATGGGGTCACAGAGAGTTGAATAGACTGAAAATCACTGATCAATAACAGCAAAGATTTCAAACTCTTCCTCTTCAGTGCCTGGTCATAGTTGAATAACCCCAGGTGCTCAATTATTGAGTCCCTTTCCATTTAAAAGTAACAATAAGAACAACTCACATTTCTATATAATGTCATGAGATGGTATTATTGAGACATGAAAAGATACATCTAGGGTCACAAAGGCATTATATACAACATTGGCAGGAAGGCAGGATTGGATTATTATCCCCATTTTGCAGAAGAAGAAACTGGGATCCAGAGAGGTCATAGTCTCATAAGGTTCAGAATATAAGATTTTAGAACTTTTCTAGTCTAGTCCTTCATTTTACAGATAAGGAAACCTAGAACCCATTGAGAGGCTGTGATTTGCCCAAGGTCAGACAGGTCATAATAAGTATCAGAAGTAAGGTTTGAGCCTAGATCTTTTGACTTCCTATCCAGTGCTTTATCCATTCAACCACACTGTGATCTCATTTACCTAAGATTAAGGCAGAGCCAGGCCTAGGGCTTCTAGAGAAAATAAGAAGGCCCGTGTTCTTTCTGTCACATCACATTTCTCTCTCCTAAATGTCTGCATTTCCCAAAGGAGGCCTCTCCATATACAGGTAGAAAGCATCCTTCTTCCTTTCTCATTACCTTTCTGGAGCTGAATGGTTCTGTGTGTGTTCCAGCCCTGACTGCCCAGCAGCCCCCTACAACCAGGCCAGCTCCCTCAGAAATAATGCTCCCTAGATGAACACAATATGTCTGCATTCCTCCACGGGGACCATATTCCCTTTTTCCTGGTGGGAGATCTCAGAGTTGAGTGTTAAGCAGAGTGGAATCAATCAGATGACATTTTCAGAAAGAGAGAGTATATTTTAGTTCCCTCCCCGAAAAGATGAAATAATGGCTAATTAGTACACCGCAGAGCAAAGCTTAAACTTGTGTGTCTCAAAGGAGGCAGACCCACAAATGTCAATTATGCCTCATCTGTGTGGATATTGACATGTACTTATTTCCCTCTGCTTTGATCTCTCTGTTGGGAAGGATAGAATTATTTAAAAAATGAAACAGTATGTGCCAGAAGGAAAGAAATTTAAGGGGACTTTCCCCATCCCCAGCTCTCCCTGCAGCTCACAGCCAATATTCAGGGGACCCTTGGCCCCAGTCAAACATTAAAGGGGCCACTGGGTACCAACTCTTCACAAAAGGGATCCTTAGAAACAAGGAGGAAGTGTTGATAATGCTGGAACAGAAAATGGATTTAGTTTTCCCCGCACTCAATATGTACCACAGGGTCAAAGCTTTCACAGTTACCACTACCCCAGTCTAGGAATCTGCCCAACCCTGCAGGGTCACTCCAGGCCCATTTGGGAGGGATACAAGCTGAACTGTTTTCTGCTGTTGGGCAGAATGTTTCATTGGTGGCCCCTTTCAGGATCACATGGGACAGTGAAAGCTGGAGCAAAAAGCAGGGAATTGACACAGCTGGGGGTCCACGGGGGGTGGCTTGGTAGGGTGGAGAATTCAATATGCACAGGGAACAAGGCTGAGTTTTTCCTCAAAACTTGAAATGAAACCAATATAAACAGGCCTGGAATTTAGTTCAATTTGGTTTTTCCTCTCCTCCAGGGAAAGGGAGAGAGAAGTGAATGGACTATAGATTTATAGTATTGGGAACCAGAAGGACGCTTGGAGATTATCAGTACAACTTGTTTTACCAGTGAAGAAACCCAGTCTCTGAGACTCGTGCCCAAGGTTACACAGAGATCAAGCCATGATGGCCTTCAAACACTGGTCTCGTGACCTCTTCCAGTACACCATTTTGTGTTTTATGCCAAGAAAAAAATGGGCCACAGATTTAGAGCTACAAGGGATCCATCAATCAAAGATTAAATTAATCAGTATTTATTGAGAGGCATTGTAGCATAATGAAAAGCATTTTGCCCTTTAGATTATGAGTTTCTTGAGAGCAAGGATTTTCCTTTACCTTTCTTTGTATCCTCAGTGATTGGCATAGTGCCTGGCACTTAGTAGGTACTTAAAAGATGTTTAATGATTGACTGAGTTAGTAGAATAGAGTTCAAATATTAATCTCAGACACATGCTACCTGTATGGTCCTGGGCCAGTCACTTATCCTCTGAGCCCCAGTTTCTACCTGGGGAAAATGGGGATGAGTAATATTTTTCTTACCTTTCCTTTCTTGAAAGATTATTATATGAAGATCCCTGTAAACTTAAAAGCACCATAGAAGTGTGAGTTAATGTTACTATTTAGAGAATAATAGTTTATGGTGCTTTATGATTGTAACATTCCATATCACGTTTAGATGTGTCAGTTTTTTTGATCCAGGTAACACACATGTAAGACACACAAGTGAGGCATTACATTCCCATTTTGCAGAGGGGGAGAATAAGGGCATGTGACTGGTTTGCTGATACATAGCTACAGAGCCTGGACTAAAACCTAAGCCTCTGGACTCTAGGTCTGGGATTATTTCCATTATATTCATTAGTCCTGTATACTGTGGCTAAAGGAATGAGGTCATATTTTGTCATGCCAGGCATCTTTGGCCATCCTGCCACATGCTTAGCCCTACCTTCTACCTCTTGCCCTAAGAACTGTAATCAAATCAGAACCACCATTTCTTCTGCAAAGGCAGGGTCACTCCCCTGACTCTAATATTTTACTCCCCATCTCCAGGATTTCCCAGATTAAAATACCCTTTCCTGGCCACTCATCTCCTTATATATGGTGACTTCCCCATTGGAATATAAGCTTCTTAAGGACAAGGACTGTCATTTTTGTGTTTGTTATCCCTAGCATAATGGCTGGCACGTGGTCAGTACTAATAAATGTGTTTTCATTCATTCATTCATTCACAATGTCTAGAAAATGGGAAGGTTACAATCTCCAGTCCTGGTCAGAGAAGTTCTAGGTACCACATTTTAGGACAAGCTGGAGAATGTCTAGAGAAAAAAAATCAGGATGGTAAAAGGACTAGAAACCTAGCCACGTAAAAGTTCACATTTCCATAGAACTTTATGTTTCAGAAAGAATTTTGCTCATGGCAACATGGGAGGTAGGTAGTGTCTGGATTATTATTCCAATATACAGATGGGAAAACTGAGTCTCAGAGAGCTTTGACGAGTTGACACGGCCGTACAACTAGTAAGTGGCACTGTAGAAATTCAAGACTAGATCTCTCCTGGCTCTAATAACAAAAACAAAAACAAAACAAAATAAAACAAAACAAAGAACATGCTGCCTCCAATTCGTCCTCCCATGAGGATCATGTGGAAGAATTAAAGAAGGGTAGATTCAGGGAGAGAATAGGGTCTCTCCCTTCCAACATTTCACAGTCTTCCATATGGTCGAGTGATTAAATTTTGTGGTTTGGCCTGAGAGGACAGAACCAGAACCAACATGGGACAGCTATGGCGAAGCACATCCCAGATTAGGAGTGAGGAACTTGCGTCCTTCAGGCCACATGTGGCCTTCTAGGTCCTTAAGTATGGCCTTTTGACTGAATACAAATTTTACAGAACAAATCCTTGGATTCAGTTAAAAGGCCTCACTTAAGGACCTAGAAGGCCACATGTGGCCTGAAGGATGCACGTTCCCCAGCCCTGTCCCAGATTGACCTATGGCAGAATTTCTCTGACAGTTGGATCTGGCCAGCAATAGAAAATGTGGTTGCCTCAGGAGGGAGCAGAAAACTGTCACATGAAGTTTTCAAGCAGAGTCTGATGGGTAACTTGCTGAGGCAAGTAGACATTGGATCAAAAAAAAAAAAGAAAAATCATTTATTAAGTGCTAAGTGCCAAGCATTGTGCAAAGGGCACGAGTTAACATCTGTTCAATGTTGAAGGAAAGACATTAGAGAGATTTCTTCAGTCTGAGGCTGGACTCAGTGACCCCCAAAGTCTTTTCTGCTAGTAGGATTTTCTAATTCTATGCTGTAAATAAGCTTAACAAGTATTCTCCTTTAAGGTAGGTGAGCACAGTGGAAATTGCATTAGTGAATTCAACTACAGGACTGCCTGCCCAATCTGAGCAGATGGGTTGCGTTGGATTGCGATTGACCCTTCTGTGTTGAGAAAGGCAAGCCCAGACAATTATTTGATAATTTTGCCACCAAGATGGCACCAATTACTCTCTGGGAATCCTAACAGAAGTACACCTGTGTTCCCATAACCACACAGGCCTAAGCATGGAGCCAGACAGGAAATTTGGTTTTCCTTAAAGCTGGATCTGTTTTAATAATAAATAGTTTAATTAGGGAATCCCCGTGCTCCAGTTAAGGAACAAATGCAGTGTAAAACGTATGTAAGCAAGTTACCTGCTGTTCAGATGCCTCCAAGGTTTCCTTGCGCTGAACTGAAATCTGGCTCATGACTTAGAGCCGAGGCTTTAACGTATACCTGTGTCCTCAAAAGTCTAATTAAATCTACTTTGCCACAATAGAAAAAATGAATAAGGACTCTTCAGAGTTACTGGATATTTCTAGGATGTTCCTTCTAGTGAGAGGGAAGATTCTTGTCTAGCTAGGGTTGGTCAGTCTTCTGGATGGACTTTTATGGGGTGGGGCACTTGAGCTGGCTGTGTGCCCTTGGACAAATTACTTCAAGTTGAGCCTTGGTTTCTTCATCTGGAAAAATGAAGGAGCTGGAAAAGAAACATCACGACAATGGGGGTGTGTGCTGAATCTGTCATCAGAACACAGGGATTCAAATGATGACTCTTGTCACATACCAGTCCTGTGACCTTGGCCAAGCTATTTAACTTCTCTGGGCCTCAATTTATTCATCTGTGAAATGGGAGGGTTAGATTCAGTGGCTGCCAAGGTCCCTTCCAGTTTTGTATCTATGAGCCTATGATCCAATGAATAGATGACCCCTAATGTTCTTTCTAAATCTAAATGCTGTAATCCAAGGTTCTACTCATTTGGTTATTTGTGAACCAGACACTCTGCTTCTGTGTTACTGATGAGATATGCAACAAGTTCAGCTTGCTAAATTATTTCTGTTTTGGAAAAAAAATATAAAGAAAAAAAGGATGGTAATATATTTTGGGGAGGTTTTGTTTTTATTTTATTTTTAAATTAAAAAAAGCAGGCCATGGAGTTATTTTCTGCCACCATGTTTCAGCTTTGGGACCCCTTGATTTTTAGTGGCAATCTATTACAGAGAAAAGAGCTTGGGAGTGTGAAGACCTGAGTTACAAGCTATATCATCTTCAGCGTGTTATTTTTCTTCTTGGGGCTTTGCTTTCATTATCTGCAAGATGGGAATAGTGATCCTTGAATTATCTGCCTCCCAGGGACAAGGACTTTGTAAATTGTAAAGAGTTAAGGGTAATAGGGGCTATTATTCTTACTACTAAATTTACCCTCACCTGCCACCTTAAGAAATATTTGGTTTTAGCAGCAATGGCAAGTCAGCTTCTCAAGTATGGGGCAAGGAAGGGGGCATAAATATTAACTGGGCAAAGATCTCAGTTTTGATAGGTTGAGTCCCTCCATACACCCGAGTCTCTCTTCAAAGGTTATGTCTTTCCAGAATGCTTCCCAAGATGCCCTTCAGAAAGGAAACAAGCTGTGGCCTGTTCCGGTAAGTTAGAGATGTTCACCTTTTTCATCACCCTGGCTGTGTCTTTGGAATCTTCTCTGAAATACAGCCATCAAAATTGGAACCCACCAGTGGCTGGAAACCTCACCAACTTCTTGGACCCCTGTTTTTTTTTATTTAGAACACCACTGAGTAAACTAAGTCTTAACAAAGAACAGGGAATGACAGGTGCATCCACCATTTCATTTATTTATTCAATAATTTAAATTAATTTATTTTATTTTAATTTCATAAGCATTTATTAAACGCTTAGTACCATGCATAATCCTCCACGTTAGGCCTCTGACTGATGCCATGTTATGGCAGGGAGATGACACAGTTCTACAAATTTCTACAAATTGAACTCAAGATCTAGCAGGCCTTACCCAAAGTCTAACTTCCAAAAAGCGTGGCAGGGGCTTATGGGAGGGAGAGAACACACTGAGCTGGGATAATTAGCAATGGTTTCACAAAGGAGGTGACGCTTGAATTAGATGTCCAGTAGTATAGCCAGCCATCTGGGAGGCAATGTGGAGTAGTACAAATAGAAGTGGCCTAGGAGCTTGGGCACCTAGAGTTTTAGGTTCAACATAGACTCTTAGGTAACTCTCAGTGAGTCACTCCTCCTGTCTGGGCTTGGGTTTCTGCATTTCTAAAAAGGGGATAATAATGTCTTCTTGTATGAGGTGATAAATGCAATAGAGCTTTGAAAAAGCATGAAACTCAACAGAGATAAATGGAAAAGTCTTACAGTTGGGTTCAAAAAAATTAACTTCCTAAGTTCAGGGAAGGGGAGGTATGGTTAGGAACTATTTGTTTGAAAAAGATCTGGGGTGTTTCAGTGAGCTTCAGACTCTACATGAGTTACCAGAGTGATATGGAGGCCAAAAAAAGCTAACACCATCTTGGCTTGCATTATAAATTCCAGGAATAAGGACCTGATAGTCTCTCTGTATTCTGCCCTAGTCAGACACATCTGGAGTATTGTCCTCATTTCTGGGAATCACAGAAGAATGTTTATAAACTGGAGAGTATCCAGGGGAGAGCAAAGAGGATGGTGGAGGGCCTTGAGTTCATATCACATGAGGATAGGTTTGAAGGAAGTAGGTATGTTTAGCCTGGAGATGAGAAGCCTCTTCTCTTGAGCTGGGGGAAGGGGGATGGAGCAGGGATGAAAAAGGCTGTGTTCAAGTATATGAAGGGCTCTCATGTGGAAGAGGGGATACCTTTTTCTGTTTGGCCACAGAGGAAAGATGTGGGAACAATGGATAGAAGTTGCAAGGAGGGAAACTGAGGCTTGACATCAGGGGAAAAAAACTTCTTAACAATTAGAGTCTTGCAAAAGTGGAATGAGTTGCTTAGAGAAGTGTGGGTTTCTCTTCCCTGCAGGCTTCCAAGTCTAAGCTGGATGACCATTTCTCAATGTGCTCTAGGGGTGAGACTGCTGAGGATCCCTTCCATTCTGTTTCTGTGTACAATGCTATACAGAGGCAAGAGGCCCTTTGGTTGAAGTCACTAATTTTTCTAACAAGAAAGAATAGTGAAAAAGAGAACTCAGTCTGGAGCCAGAAAGTACGGGTCCAATACCTAGCTCTGCTGTTTACCACCCGTATGGTTTTATGGAAGTCACTTTTTGTCTCTGAGGCTGTTTTCCGAACAGCAGAAATGATAGTCTGGAGCTGCATCAGTAGTTACCAAACTGTGAGTTATACATTCCTAAGGGGAGAAGGCATGGAGTTATTGCTTGAGCCTCCAAACCCATAAATAAGCAAACATATTTCTATAGACTGAATAATGTCTTCCACAGTGAAGGATGGCTATTATTTCTAATGTATGCAGATGCTACTGTTATTAATAAAATATAAAATAATTTTAAATCATTACTGAATTCATATTATTTTTTCTTATCATATTTTTTTTAAATCAATCAACCATAAATGCAATTGCTATCATGAGGGGCTTTATGATTTTTTTTAAATGAAAAAGGGTATTCACATGTGAGAAGTCAAGGAAACCACTAGACTATTTCATCTCGAAGGAGACTCTCAGTTCTAAATCCCATCATCTGTTATTTAATACAGGATGAATTTTCTGGTGTCCAAGCTAGTAATTGCCATCTCGTCAGAAGCTCATAGGAGAAAAGAAGGAAGGAAGGAAGGAAGGAAGGAAGGAAGGAAGGAAGGAAGGAAACGAGTATTTCTTAAGTGCCTACTATATGCCAATCACTGTGCTAAAGCGCTTTATAAATATTATCTCATTTGATCCACACAACAAAACCTTGGGAGACGGGTGCTACTTTTTCCCCATTTTACAGATGAGGAAACAGAGACAGAGGTTAAGTGACTTGTCCATGGCCATACAGCCAGTAAGCGTCTGAGGCTGGATTTGAACTTTCTAACTTTGGGCAGCTAGGTAGTACAGTGGATAGAGCACTGCACTTGGAATCAGGAAGATTCATCTTCCTGAGCAGAAATCCAGCCTCAGACACTTAGTGGCTGTATGGACCTGGGTAAGTCATTTAATTCTGTTTGCCTCAGTTCCTCATCTGTAAAATGAACCGGAGAAGGAAAGGGCAAGCTATTCTAGTATCTTTGCCAAGAAACCCCCAAAAATTGGGTCAGAGAGAGTCTGACATGACTGAAACGACCAAACTACAACTTCCTACTCCAGACTCAACACGAATCTCCATTGTACCATCTAGATGCCTCTTAGGTCTAGTGCTAGAAGGGGCTTCAGAGCCCATCAAATCCAACCCTCTCATTTGACAAACCTGGAAATGAGGGGAGAAAGCAATTGGCTCAAGGTCACACGGGTAGCGAACATCAGTTGGGGCATTTGACCTGGGTCTTTTGACTCCATAGTCCTCTCTCTATAGTCTCAGTCTCTCTCTCTCTCTCTCTCTCTCTCTCTCTCTCTCTCTCTCTCTCTCTCTCTCTCTTTCTCTCTCTCTCCCCTCCCCCACCCATCTTCCTCATCTTAGCCTCCAGCTGTAATTATACATTTGATATGGGCAGATCACCTTGCCAGAAATGGCCTCAGAAGGCTTCTGCTTCCACCCACAACAGGAAGAAGCAACAAGTTGGCAATTTCAGATCGGTTTTCACTCTTCCTTGACGATTGAATTTTACTGTTATGATTATGTGTCAGGGAACAGAGCTCCCAGAATATGCCGTGTCACCCCTTAGCATGGCCAGAAAAGCTAATATCCACAGTGCAATGTAACTCTGTGTTCAGTAGTGGCCTGGGGCCATTTTGGACATCTTTGCTCCCCCCTCCCCTCTAGCAGCTCTGCTGGCCCAGTGGTAGCTGGTGTTCAGTCACCTGGAAGTCATCAAGGGCTTCGAGGAGAGTGGTGAATAATCAACTGTAAGGGCCACTTTTGTGGCATCCTTCCCCTCCCCCTCCCCTGCCCCCTCTCCCCAGATCAGAGTGCAGTTCCCCAGCAATCTTTATTGCTGCAGTTTGATACTCTCAAGTGCTCAGACTAAATTAGACTCTATCAGATTTGCTCTGAGCAATCATGGTGCTCCATTTCTTTGACACAGATGCTGAGCAGAGGAAAGAGAAACATGTGGATCCTGAGGTCTGAATCCTAGCTTGACCTCCTAGCTTACCTACCTCCCAAGAAAATGGGCAAGGTTGGCCTCTCCCCATTCAGTACCCTCCTACCCTCTGCGCCTCACCCTTGTAAGTTCTTTCTCCCTATTCTCATGCCCGCTTACTAAAGGATTTTGTTTAGCTTGCTCTTGAGGCTGGAAAGCATTTGACCAGAGGGGTTGGGTGTCCCATTATGAACCCATAATGGGAGGTGGCAGCTAGGTGGCACAGTGGATAGAGCGCATGGCCTGGAGTTAGAAAGGTGAGTTCAAATGTGGCCTCAGATACTTCTTAACTACATGACCCTGGGCAAATCGCTTTACCCTGTTTGCCTCAGTTTCCTCATCTGTAAAATGAGCTAGTGAAGGAAATGGCAAATCACTCCGGTATTTTTGCAAGAAAATCCCAAATAGGGTCATGAAATCAGACATGAGTCAAAAACTGAACAACAAGCCACGAGAGATAAAGGATGAATTAACAGACTGTAGTATTTAGAATGAAATGCACTGACTCCCAGCTGGTTCAGACCACATCTGGAGCACTAGGTCTAGTTCTGGTGCCACATTAAAGGAGGGACATTGGCAAAGAATGTATCCAGAAGAGGAGAGTGAATGAGGTGGGTGAGAGACTTAAAAACAGGCTGGTACAAGGAATGCGAAGAAACTAGGGATAGTCATCCTGGGATGACTTTGATCAGGGAACAACATATTCAACTATCTTTAAAAATCTCTAAAGGGCTGTCATGTGGCAGAGATTAGACTTGTACTGCTTCATCCTAGAGGGTAATTTAATTCAACGGGCATTTATCAAGTGCCTACTATGTGCCCATTAGGGACTATCTTTTGCTTTTCTTTGTATCCCCAGTGCTTGGCTCAGTGCCTAGAACACAATAGGTGCTTAATAAATGCTACTTGACTGACTCAGGGTGGTAGGACTATGGTAGATGCTGGAGAATAAAGGGAAAAATGAAAATCCCTGTCCTCAAGCAGCTTACAGTCTTGTGATAAACAAGTACAACATAACTGAAGGAACTGGGAGAAATGTCTCCTGAGGGAGTGGTATTTGAGTTGGGCCTTGAAGGGAGTTATGAATCTCAAGATTTGGAGGTGAGGAAGGACAGCATTGGAGGCATGATGGACAGCCCATGCATAGGCATGAAGGCAGGATGATGGAACATCATGGTTGGCAAGGAGACCAGTGTACCTGGAACGTAGGGTGTGTGATGGGGGGCAACATGCAAATAGCCTGGGCCGGAGACAGATTGTGAAGGGCCTTAATTGATAGGGAGGAGGGTAGGAACTGGGACCAAGGTGGGGCAGCAGGAGGGAGGCAGATTTCTATTCAATAAACACAAGGGCCTAGGAAACAATTTGGCCCATCCAGCAACGAGGAAGCTAGTGGTAGTTACGGAGCTTCACCTACCCAGCATCTCACAAATATGGAGAAGGGAAGAGTCTACTCATCTTACTGCTGTGTGGGGATTCCATGGGTGCTGATTCCAAGAGGTGGGAAAGGCTTTTTTTTTAATAAGAGGGGTTCAGTTAAAATTCTTCCCCAGGGTACCTGGACAGAGGGCAATCAATCTATCCAGCTATCTATTTGGCATTATGTGATTGCTGTGCAGTATCTCTCCTTCTCTCTTTATCCACCCTTCCTCCTTCCCCCTCCTCTCTCCTCCTTTACCTCTTTTTCTCTTTCTTTCCCCCTCATTTCTCCTCCCTTCTCCTCCTATCTTCTCTTCTCTTCTCTTCTCTTCTCTTCTCCTCTCCTATCTTTTCTTCTTTTCTCTTCTCTCTCTTTCACTTTCTCCCTTTCATTCTTTTCTCCTTTGTTCTTCTCTTTCCCCCCCTCATGCTCTCATTTCCTCTCTTCCTTCCTTCCTCCTCCTCCTTCTTTTCCCTCTCTCTCTCTGTCTCTGTCTCTGTCTGTCTCTCTCTCCTTCTCTCTCCCTCTCCCCCCTCCCCCTCCCTCTGTCCTCCTCCCCCTCTCTCTTCTGCCAGTTAGAAACCAATTTGTGGCGAGATGAGACAGTAGTGAGGTGGAAGGAAACAATACCATTAGGAAAACCTTTCCAGAATTCCCTGTGAGCTTTAAGAGAGGAAAGAGAATGGATTTTCCTGGGCTAGATCAGATCCATCCGTGTAACACTGTCAAAGACGAGAGCACATTCCAGAATCTGTTACTGGGACTCAAAGCTTCAGAACCAACTCCACCCAGACACCGACCCCCAGCATCTCTCCCCCTCCCCCCATCCTCCTTTCTATTTTCCCTTAATTTCCTATCACCCTCCAAAACCTAACTGCAAAAATATCATAGGATGAATTTACCAAGAAATGTCTAGAAAGGGCCAGAAGAAAAAAAGGATGGGCCAAGAGAAGTGAGCAGTTTGAAAGGGGGAAAAGTCAGCTTTAAAAACATCAAGACTAAACTAAAAAGGAAATTAAAATGCCTCCGTCACACGACAACACATCAGAGATGGAAGGGACTCCAGAGATCATTTTGTCTAAACTTTTCATTGTACGAATGAAGAAACTGAGGCCCTGGGTTGGGGGCAAGGTGAAGAGGTAACTTGCCCAAAGTCACACAGTGAGTCTTAGAAACACCAGGTTATAACAAAGGCCTCTTGGCTACCATTCTACAGATTCTTTAGGAATAAGTAACAATAATAGGATTTATATGGCACTTTAAGATTGCAAAGCACTTTAAATATTATCTTTTTTGAGCCTCAAACAACTCTGGGAGGTAGGTGCTATTATTGTACCCCTTTTACAGGTGACAAAACCGAGGCTGATGGGTTAAGTGACTTGCTCCAAGGTATCACAGCTAAGCAAGAGTCTGAATCAGGACATGAATGCAGCTCTTTATGGCCTCAAGACTGGCAGCCTATTCCCCTGTGCCACCTAGCTATCTATAACCAAGACCTTCTGACTGTCACTCTACAGACTTTTTTAGGGGAATCCTCTTGGGTTCTCTTTGTGGCCTCTTCCCCATCTTGCCGATACTTTAGTAATGCTCAACCTTTGCTCTCGGGAGGGATTACATCCTCATGATTTGCTTTCCCCCTTGTCTTTGCAGCCCCAGAACAAAGAAGTCTCTGGCTGACCCCCCCCCCCCCACCGCAGCTACCACCGTCCCCCACCCCCTTTCTCCTGAGACGTTTAGGACAACATGGAGAATGGATGTGGCCGGTAAAAATGAGATGTTCCTCATTAGCTCGACTTTCCCAGGGATGGCGACTTTAGGCCCCTGGTCAGAGGCGTTTCTTTCAGCCAGTCAACTTTTCTACATCTTAGAAACTCTAGGTATCTAATATGCCCAAAATGAAATATGCCAATGTTGAGCAAAAGCTCTGGATCGGATTGACCAAATTAATTAATCCATGAGCATTTAAGTATCAGTAATGTGCACAGGGTATACCACGACCAAATGAAATAGGCCCTTTCTGCAAGGGCACCCCTTTCTCTTCCCCTGGAGATAATGATATATACAGAACAAATATAAGCCAATTTTCAGGGAATGGCATTAGCAGCTGGGAGGGATCAGGGAAGGAGGTGGCACCTAAGCTCAGCTTTGAAGGAGGGAATACATTCCACACATGGGGACGAGCCCATGCCATGCCGAGGCTTAGAGATGGGAGACTGAGTGTCTCATCTGGGTTTGGACTGTAGATTACTTGAAAGGGAGTGCAAGATGAAGCATGGAAAGGTAGGTTGGAACCAAGTTGTGGAGGGCTCCAAATGTCCTTCATTTTATTTTTCTTTAGTCGTTTTTAGTTGTATCTGATTCCTTGGGACCCCATTTGGGGTTTTCTTGGCGGAGACATTGGAATGACTTATCATTTTCTTCTCCTGCTCATTTTATAGATGAGGAAATTGAGGCAAACAGGGTTAAGTGACTTGCCCAGGGTCACACAGCTAGTAAGTGTCTGAGGCCGGATTTGACCTCAGGAAGATGAATCTTACTGATTCTAAGCCCGGTGCTCTATCCACAGTGCCGCCTAGCTGCGCCTAGCAAATGTCCTTCATAGATGAGTTTATATTGGACCCTCGAGGGAATAGGGAACCCCTGGAGTTTACTGAGCAGGGAAGAGTCAGAATTGTGTTTTAGGAATGTCCCTCTGGTAGCTCCATGGCAGTCACATTAGAGAAGGAAAATATTTGAGGCAGAGACGGATCGCATTGCACTAGTCCAGATGAGAGGGCTCAAAGTAGGAGGGGAACTGGGTGAATACAGGGAAGAGGACTGATACCTCAGATATTGTAGAGGAAAAAAACTTGATTGACAGCAACTGACTGGACATTTGGACGGAGGGAGAATGCACAAGTGAAGTTGACATAGAGCTTGTGAACCTGGTTGACTGGGAGTGTGGCATTGCTCTCAGATTTTGGGGGGAAAAATAAGATGAGTTTTTGCAATGCCTATAGAACATCTGGTTCCAAATGTCCTCTAGACAGTTGGGAATGTAGGATGGGAGCTCAGGGGGAGTCTGGGGCTGGATATAGAGACATGGGAATCATCCATATAGAGATGATAATTAAGCCCATGGGAGCTGACTGGATCACTGAGAGACAGATGGTAGAGGAAAAGGAGACAAGGGACCAGGAAATAGCCTTGGGGTATGCCCACAGTTAGGGGAATATGCCTCCAGTTTCACACAAGAGAAAGTCCAACCTCTCCAGCTCAGAATTTGTGCCCTCCACAAACCTCAGACCAGCTTTACCTCACATGAGATCCCTCTACCCACTCCACAGTCAAGCCAAACTGGACTCGTCTCCATCATCTGTTCCTGCCCCGCGCTTGTTCTTTTGTTCATATTATCCTCTCTACTTGGAATGCCATACTCCCTCAACTCTACCTGTTGAAATCCTAACCACCTTTCAGAGCCCTACTGGAATTCTGCCTGATTCCTACTCTCTTCTTCCCTGATCCTCAGCACATTGCTTGGCACCTAGTAGGTGCTTAGTAAATGTTTATTGACTGATACCCCAAATGAAAGTGAGCCCTCTATCCTGCAAGAAACTTGCATTCATCCAATAGCATTTAACACATATTCCAAGCACCATAGTTTTCAATGTCATTTCTTCATACTATCTTTGCATTCCACCATGTCCCCTGTCCTCTAGTCCTAGGCACATAACCTTTTGTTCGAATCCTTTCCCACCCCCTATCCAGGCTATACCCTGGTCCTTCTTTGCCTGCTATGCAGATTCTCTTCTCTTGCTCCCTGTCTATCCCGTCTCCTCCCAGACTCCAGCATGTTTCCCCTTTGGGGAAGCCTTCTTTGAGAACTCCACTCCACACCGATCTTTCCCCTTCCTAAGTTATTGGAGCATTGGAGTAGAAATCGGGAGGCCTGG
Source organism: Phalanger gymnotis (assembly GCA_028646595.1). Lineage (NCBI taxonomy): Eukaryota > Metazoa > Chordata > Mammalia > Diprotodontia > Phalangeridae > Phalanger > Phalanger gymnotis. The sequence goes on along the minus strand of CM053624.1, from coordinate 275,286,276 downwards.
ATTCTAGTCTTGTCTATGCTAGTAACTCTCTGGATGACCTCGGGTGAGTCAGGATCCCTCTCTGGGCTTTGTTTTCCTCACCTGCATAATCAGGCACGTAAGCTTCAGGATTTCAAAGCTCCTTTCAAACTAGACATCCCAGGAGTCTAAAAACACTCTGAGGTTTAGGGAGCACCCATGCGCTCAGAGCAAGGCATTCTCTCTCTGTCTTTCTTTGGCCTTGGCCCCATTGGGATGCAATTGAAGGGAATGGGAAGTACATTAAAATGGGAAGAGGAAAAAAAAATGAATCAAGTCTGCTCTTTCCGGCAGTTAAGACTCTGTGGTTCACATCTGGGCTGCATACAACTCAGACATTCAATAATAAACAAAAGCCCTGGTGGCTTGAAGATGAGAAGACGGGAGAGTTCAATAGACACACTTGTCAACTGTGATATCTTTAATCAGATGATTAGAGAACCAGAGTCCCAGGTAAATAAAGTTACAGGCTCAGGGGCTTTTTAATATAAGATGACGACCGTGGTCTTGTTCACCCCCCAGGCCCCCCCCCCTTCTCAGCCTATCTGAAGGCAGTTGGTGCCACAGTTGACAGAGCATTGGACCTGAGTGAGAGAAACTTGAGTTCAAATCCAGACATGTAGTAGCTGTGTGACCCTGGACAGGTCATTTTACCTCTGTTTGCCTCAGTTTCCTTAATTGTAAAATGGGGATAATAACAGCATCTACCTCCCAGGGTTGTTGTAAGGATCAAATGAGATAATATTTGTAAAGTACAGCGCTCAGCACATAGCAGGTGCTATGTAAAACGCTTATTCTTTTCTTTCCCCTGATGGTGAAGAGTTTAGTGATCAGGAAGGAAGCTGAGGCTAGAGCAGGACCAGACTGTGACCCAGGAAGACATACTGAGAGACTGCACATACAGATTGCCTGTCCTCGCCATCCTACAACAGGTTCTAGGTTGAGATGTTTGGAAGAGAAGGTAGGAGGGCCAGGCTAATGGAGCAAATGGGAACTGATGTCCCCACTCCTCGCTGTCTGAAAAGGCCCTGATTCAGTGGCACCTCCTCCACAAAGTCCTCCTTGATCACCTTGGCCCATCGTGTTCTCTCCCTCCTTCTGCTAAACTGGCGTGGCACTCAACTGGCTACACCTCTTCACCCCCCCACCCCCACCCCAAACACTGGAATATAATGTGGATTGCCCGCTGTCATCTCTTGTCTATCTGTCCTTTAGATACCCTAGCCCCTTTCTGCTTTTCCAATTTTCTTCTACTTTACTCCTTTCCATGTAATAGAAATTCAGCCTTCTGACCCTGAATATTCACTGGTTGCCCAGCCCCCATGCCTGGAATCCTCTCCTTCCTGAGCTTTGCCTCTTGGCTTCCTTCAAGTCTCAGCTAAAATCCCACCTGTTCGAGAAGCCTTCCCTGGTCCCCCTTTAATGCTACTGTCTTTTCTCTGACATTACTTTTAATATTTATCCAGTACATATACATATATGCATAATATATGTGTATGTGTGCACATAACTGTTGGCATGTTGTCTCCTTGTAAGCTCCTCGAGGGCAGAGACTATTTTTACCTGTCTTTGGGTCCCCAGCACTTAGCACAGTCCCTGGCCCCCAATAGGTGCCCTCCATCCCTGCCTTCTCAGTCGTCGTCCAGGTATGCAATCCCAGTGGAAAATGTGCTGGTCATCCTCACCCAATGCCAATCACCTGCTGCACACAAAGCGAGCAAGGCAGTCTGGCTGAAGCAGCAGGGTACCCTTGGGGGGGGGGAGATTGGAAGCAGTATGCACCAGACTAATAGGGCCATCACCACCACCTTCACTGCTACCTGTCTCTTAGACCCTGATGGAGACTGCCCAGGACCCTGAACTCAAGAGCCTTTGGAAAACAATCCTTCTGGCCCATTGTCAAATGATTCACTAACAGAAATAGATACATCGGTGGAAATGACACTAACGAAGAGGCTTTACCATTGGCTCTGGTTTTACACCCTAAGATCTATCAAAAATGTTACAGAGATGGGACTTTTTCATCTAATTTGCAGCAGAAATCTTCCATGTGTGCTGTCTACTCCATTAGGATGTGCGCCTTAAGAACAAGGGATCCTTTCTTTTCTCTTTGAATCCCCAGTGCTTTGCAAAAAGAAAACACTTAAATGCTTTAATCATTCATTAATTCATTCATTCATCCATTCAATAAGTGCTTGTTGAATTGACTTGACTCCAAAAAACTGGAGAGACAGATGAATGGACACAGTCCCTACCTTCAAGGGACTGTCAGTCTAGGAAGGAGTTCACAGAAAACAAACTACTTGATGGAATATGGAAAATGCCCCCTAAGTATTAGAGGAGCTTAAAGGATGAGAAGATGACATAGCTTGGGGGAGGGGTGAAAGTCAACGAAGATTTTGTGGAAGGGATATTGATTAATAATAGGAGAACTTGAAGTGGACCACTAATATGAGAAGGGTTTCAATAGGCAGGGGGTGAGGGGGAGGGGATTCCTCCATGTCCCCAACTAGAGCTTAGTCCAGGGGTGGGGAACCTTCAGCCTTGAGGCCACATGTGGCCTTCTAGGTCCTTGGATGTGGCCTTTTGACTGAGTTCAAGTTTTACAGAACAAATTCTTCTATTAAGGATTTCTGTTTTTTTTTAATATTTTATTCTTAAGGAGGATAGAGGAGGAACCCACCCCTGAAAACCAGAGTCCTCACACTTTTGTGACACCAGACACCTTGGTCCCATCTCTGCCACTGACTTGTTGCATAACTCTAGGCAAGTATCTTCCTCTATGAACCACAATCTCCTCTTCTGTGAAACAACAGTCTTGGACTCAAAGGTCACCAAAGACCTTCCAACTCTGACAATTCTCCCAAAATTCTTTCTTTGGTGCCATCCCCAGCTTGAGACTCCCCAGATGCCCCACACCGAGTTACATCTTGATTAATAACTGCCCCCAATCCGCCCAGCGCTCAGCTCTGGGGAGAGTGTCCAAGGCGGCTTTCCTATTAGCTTGGGCCTGGTTAAGAATAGGCAGTAAGTGAAGGGGAACAAATAAATTTATGAAAGCTATTCACAGAGGTGAGGCGAGGAACAGGGACGACTGAGAGTCCCATCAAAGCACTTCTGGGGCCTTACTGGATTGGAAAGCACGGCTTTCTGAATCTGTGGCCTCCACAGAGTTTGGCGAGTTGGTCTTTTCAGTTCCTTCAATTTTCTATGACAGCCAAAAGACAAGTTTACTTTTGAGTCACTGGAAAGACAGTCTGCCATCTTTTCTTCCTCCCTGTCAGGCACCCTTCTTAATTCAAATTTCATTTCCTTTAGCTTCAGCATAGTTATCCCTTGAAGTCAGCTTCTCTCATGCTTTCTCTTCTCTTCTTCTTTTCATGTAATCTTCCTAATGAACTGCTGTGATCATATCATTGCCCAGAAACTTTCAGTGAGTGACTCTGGATTGACCAGCACATAGAGTATATGCCATTCCTGGTGATGGCATTCAAGGCCTTCTACATCTGTCTCCAATCTATCTGCTCAGCCTTCTCAAGGACACAGCCTCCACCTAGTCTGTGTTGCAGCCAAACTACTTTCTCTGAGCTCCATTCCCAGCCTACCCTCTCCCATCTCTGGATGGGCTTCTAGCTCCCCATCCATCTGCATCTGTTCTAGTCCCTCCTTTCCTTTAAGGCTCAACTCAGAAGCGTCCATGAAGCATTCTCTGACCCTGGACCACCTGCCTTCAACCAGGTGAAAGAAATTTCTCCTTTTTAAAATTTCAATTTGTATTTTTCCTGCCTCTCATTTGTCCCCATCACATTCTACTTGGTATCATACCTATAATTTCCTTGAGGGCAATGACTGGGTCATTTTGTTTTCTATCCCCAACACTGATTAATATTTCCTTATTTCTTCCCTCCCTCATTTCCTTCCTCTCTTCCTTCCTCCCATCCTCCCTCCCTTCCTTCCTCCCTCCTTTCCTTCCTTCTTCCTTCCTTCCTTCCTTCCTTCCTTCCTTCCTTCCTTCCTTCCTTCCTTCCTTCCTTCCTTACTTCCTTCCTTCCTTCCTTCCTCTCCTTTTTCCCCCTCCTACTCTTCTTCATACATTCTACTTCAACCAACATAGGAGACAACTTATTGTAGCTCAGGAAGGTGGGTAGGCCTCTACCTGAAGATTTCTCCGAGAAAAGAATTATCAGAAACCTGGACTCAGGAAGACCTGAGTTCAAATCCAACCTCAGACACTTAAGAGCTGTGTGACCCTAGGCGAGCCCATTAAACTCTGCCTCAGTTTCCACATCTGTAAAGTGGAGAGAATGATAGTACCTATTGGTTAGAGTTGTGAGGATTAAATGAGATATCTGTAAATTCCTTAGCAGTGTGCCTGGCGCATACTAGGTGCTTAATAAATGGCTTTTTTTTTCTTTCTTCGCAACTTTCTATAGCCAGGGAAATCTGGTTCAGATAGAAAGACTTGTGTAGAATTCAAACAAATGGATGCGAGAGGGACTTTACTCCACAGGAAGGAGGATTTAGGAGAATCTGAAAACTTTCCAACCAGATGAGGACCCCAGTCCACTGGCCTTGGCACAATGAAGATGAATTTATGGATTGAGCTGGGCTCTCTATTCACCCACAGGCTTCCCTGTAGGAGAAGCCCTCCAATCTGTCCCGCTCTTTTTCCTGAAGAACAGCTACCAATGGTCAAATCTATTCACTACAGTCCCTGTGGAGACTGTCCTCAATCTCAGGTTACACTAAAATCTTGGTGGATCCAAAGCCATTGGAGACAAGCAAGCTATTGGTTAAGACCCGGGGATCCTTTTGTTCAAGATTGTGTTGGTAGTGAGACTTTCGGTAGCCTAAAGTTGACTGTGGAACCAGAGAATGACTGAGATGTCCAGGGCTCAGCACTGTCAAATTACAGACTGTCAGGGCTGGAAAGAGCCTTAGAGATCCTCATTTTATAGGTAAGGTGACTGCAGTTCAAAGAGTTAATGATGGACAATAGCTGTCATGAACAGCTAGCATTTATATTGTGCTTTAAGCTTTGCAAAGCACTCTATATCTTACCTCATTTTGTCCTCAAAACAACTCTGAGATGGGTGAGATGGGTGCCATTATCGCTCTCATTTTACAAGTGAGGAAACTGAGGCTTAGAGAGGTTAAATGACTTATCTGGGGTCACAGAGCCTAATAAATGTGTGAGATAGGATTTGAACTCAAATGTTCTGAACTCCAGGTCTGTTGCTCTATTTACTTTATTTGAGAGGTCTCAAACGGCACGGCCAGGATTAAAACATGATCTGCTATTCTTGGTTCAGGGGTCTTTCTACCGTTGTTGTTTTTCAGTTATGTCTGACTCTCTGTAAGCCCATTTTCTTGGCAAAGATGCTAAAGGGGTTTGCCATTTCCTTCTCTAGCCCATTTTATAGATGAGGAAACTGAGAAAAGCAGAGGTAAGTGTTGTGCCCAGGGTCACACAGCTAGTAAATATCTGAGGCCACATTTGAACCCAGGAAGATGAGTCTTCTGACTTCAGGCTGGGCACTCTATTCATCATGCCATCTAGCTGCTCATATTATACTATAATCCTTAGGCTGTCTCAGGCCTCAGGTTGGGGCATTTGAAAGCAGTTGGATAGGCCAGAATTTACTATTTACAGAGGCAATGCCGGTCCAGTTGCTTTGGGTTGCCAATGGCTATTGCCTGTATACTAAACTGCCTTGTTATTGACTGACTGACTAGGTGTTCATTAAGGGAATTTATCCCATGTATGTCTGTTGCACAGAAACTTCCAATTAAGAGTAAATAACCACCTGGAACCCAAGGGTATGTGCGAATGCTTGAATAGCCTAGAGTACTGACTACTTGGGTTGGGTAACAGAAGCCCCTGTGAAGGAGTGCTCACAGAAGCAACTTCTACAGCCTGTCCACACCTACATGGTGAGGGGGAAAGAGCCTTGCACTGGAAGCCAGGATGTCTGGGTTCTAGCCCTAGCTCTTTCATTGACTGCTTTGACTCACTGTGTGTCTCTGGCTAAGTACCTTAGTGTTCCAGAGAGGACTGGACCAGATGATTCCTCAGGTCCTGTTCAGCTTTGTTACTCTAGGAGTCTATTCATCTTAATATATGAAAAGCTGCTAGGAAAACAGTGAGCCATTGGTGGGGGCTGGGTAGACCTTTTTGGTCAAACAGCTGTTTCCTTTGTGAAGGTATTGGCTGTAAGATGGTACGATCCCCATATTTCTCTCAATGCTGCATTTTTGTCATGAAATTGCATCAGCCTGAGGGCTCTGTGTCTTTCTTACCTGTCCCTCCCCCACCCAAGGCTGTCCATCCAGACCACTTGTGGGTCCATTTCTTTAGCATTTCTTTCTCCTATAGCAATGGACATCCCCTATGGGGGAGGGAGGGAGGGAAGGAGAGAGAGAGAGAGAGAGAGAGAGAGAGAGAGAGAGAGAGAGAGAGAGAGAGAGAGAAAGAGAGACAGAGAGACAGAAACAGAGACAGAGAGAAACAGAGACAGAGACAGGGAGACAGAGACAGAGACAGAAAGATAGGGAGACAGAGACAGAGATAGAGACAGAGGAGAGATGCTTCTAGTAGCAGTGATTGTCAAGTGGACTAGCCTCAGATTGTATCCTGTTGTCCCAGAGGCCTAATTCCCTAAATCATAAATTTCTTTTTCCCAGTGATGTGAAAGAACACAACATGGGAGGGGTGCAAGGTGGGGGGGATGCGGGCAAGTGAATTATGTTGTTATAGCAACTGGATAACCAGTCCAGGCTTAATCAAACCATTAATTAAAATAAAAGGAAGTATATTTTTCTAATTAAAGTCATAAAGAAAACATTTATCCTAAGGTGGTCATTAACACTTTACAGAAGAAAGGAGACTCATATTGTTGGATGACTTTGCCAGCTGTCCAGTTGCACTGAAAGTAAATGATTTGAATTCTTTTTTTATTGAAAATATTTCTCTCATTCTCTCTCTCTTCTCATTTCCTCCTTCACTCTTTTTTGTTCCTCTTTCAATCTCTTGTTACTTTCTATTGCTATTTCTATTTCATCTCTACTCTTTGGCTTTTTCTATTGCTAACCCTGTTTGCCTCAATTTCCTCATCTGTAAGATGGGCTGGAGAAGGAAATGGCAAACCACTACAGTATTTTTGCCAAGAAAACTCCAGATGGGATCACGAAGAGTCAAACATTACTGAAAAACGACTGAACAAAAACTTCTTTCTTTCTCCTTTCCTTCATTCAATTTTGCTCATTACTTTTTGTCTTTCATTCTCTCACTTTTTGTTTCTTCTATCCTCTATCATTCTCTTTCTTATTCTCCCCAGCACACACACACACACACACACACACCACTGGATAAACTCAGAATGGAACTCAAGCCATAGGTCCTGCCAGAGGACCCATAAACACCTAGCACTCAGAGGGCCCTGACATTCCCCATTCTCTGGAACTTCAAAGTTATACGGCTCCTAACCCAAACAGGAAACTGTGTTCTAACTCAAGTCCGGCTTTTCATTTTGGCCTGAAGATCATCTGAAGACTTCAGGTCCTACTTTCCAAATAAAGGTCTAGGGAAGGGAGGGTTGGGGGTGGGGGTGGGGAGTTTGGTTGCTGAGGTTTAATCTTCCAAGGTGTTACACAGTGCATAAGAAAGGGTCTGCAATGGAAATAGGCAAGTGTTCTAAGAACAGCAGTGGGTCTCCCAGATGAGGATGTTTTGCCATGCAGATCTTTTTTAAAGGCATTCCATCTTGCCCTCTCTGTAGGGCTCTGATGGCAGTAGACTTCACAGTGGAAAGCCAACCACCCCTCCCTGTCCTCAACCCTTCCCCAAGCCCGATTTTCACTTAACCAATTGTTTTATTGAATGTTTAAAAGGCAGAGCAGTTCAGCAGAGCAGCTGATCACCAGTGACAAAATAACCCAACACAGATGGGGGCCTGGTGATAGCATTCCAGAGTGTGGGCTGATTATGGCTATAAAGAGCCACGCTACAGGGCTGGGGCGTGGGGAGGGAGGGGGAGAGAAGGAGGAACTGCGCTGTATCTTCCTACTTGGGACTTCAGAGACTCTTGGGATAAACAGTCTAAATTAGGACTTAAAACATTCCTTGCTCCTTAACACACAGAGCAGGCCTAGGAAAATACCAAGGGAGATGTCTCCCAGAGAAGGATGTCATGGTCTCTATTCTTCCTAAGGTGACTCCACAAGTCCAAATGAAAAAGTGCAGGGGGAGGGGTCCTCCCTTATGGGGAGGGTGGGTCTCCTCTCTCCTCTCCTCCCCTCCCTTCCTCCCTCCTCCTTCACCTCACATGCAATATTAAACAGGCCACAAAACACTTTGGATAGTTTTACATGGAGAAACTGGAGGAAGCAAATACAGGCTTAACCCCAGAGTCTGAAGAAAAGAGAGGAAAAATGCATGAACACCACAACAGCTCTCCTAGTGGGAAAACCACTGGATGTAGGGTCAGGGAGCTTAAGTTCAAATCTTGGCTCTGATACTCACCCTATGTATAATTTTAAATTAATTAATTAAATTAATTCAATTTTAAATTTATCCACTTCTTTAAAGACTCAGTTTCTCCTTCAGTAAAATGAGAGCATCGGTTGAGATGATCTTTTTGCAGTCTCTTTAATTTATACGTGATCTCTAAGACATAACAAAGTGATAGGTTTGAGTCATCATCTTCCTAAATAGAACCCTAAATAGGTGGACGTCATTTGCCCCTATCAGATGAGAAAGAGTGGCCAAGATTTCTTCCTCCAACTCTTGGGATCACTGCTCTGGACCTGGCACTCTATCCTTTAAAGTATAGGGTATAAGATTTGGGCTCATTCACTGAGAAATCTAATAAAATTACCTTCAGGGACTGAAGTGAACAGGGGCTAGCCAAGAAGGGAGATGGAGAATTGGCTGACAAACGGCCCACCCACACATTAGGCTCCTACAGCTGTCTCTCCTAGTTTGGAGAAGAGGGGGAGACTTGTAAGTGAATAAAAAAAATGAAAGGCCTCCTTGAAGAGGAGCAAAGTGAAGTGGATAGAGTTCAAGTCTGGATGGGGAGGGCATCCTTTGCAAGCTAAAATCTGATCTTATTTTCTGTGGACCGGATTCATTAGTAACACCACACTAGAAAAGCAGACTCCAATAATAAGCTGACATCTATTTAACGAGGACTTTAGATTATGGCACTTTCAAGAATTGACACAAGCAATATTTTTTACAGAAGAGAAGAAATGGATCTGAGCAAATGGAAAGGCACACAGAACAGTGGGATTTGATGGGGAGGGATAGGGAAGTGCTGCTCATTTGTCATTAAGACAAGTCCCTTTCTGGTCTCACCCCTATTTGTGGCTCTGGGTCCCTGAGTCCCAAACTGAAAGTGTCCATACTGAATTTGGCACCATCTATGTAACTGCCAAGGAGCAGAAGAGGCTTTTTTTGCAAAGGTTCAAAGTACAAGAAAGCTTGGCCACCCTCCACTAGAAGGAGGAGAAACTGGGGGCTGGGGGATGAGGAGAGAAGTAGGCAATCACCATTCTAGATTTTCAGGCAGGACTGTGGTCTTTGGAGGGTCCCCAGCTTCTGTCTTCCATGCCCTTTCTCCCTCTAAAGGATCCCCTCTACCATTCTCCAATCTGCCCCACCATCCTGTGTTCTTCCCCCAGTCAAAACTTGCTCTCCGGAGAGGATCCAACGATCCTTACCCTGAGGTGTCAGTGACTGAGAATGGCTTGGAGGGTGTGTTCCCTCCAATACTCTTCTTGTCCCCCAACAGCAGCCATCCAGTAGGGGCTCAGAGCCTTTAGCTTATGATGCCAGGATAGTGGAAAGAACATCACTTTTGGAATCAGAGGACCTAGGGTCAAAATCTCTAGCCTACTGGATAAGTCACTTAATGGCTGTGGGCCTGAGTTTCCTCATCTATAACATGATGGCATCAGACTAGATAACTGCAAAAGTCTCTTCCTAGAGCCTAGAAACGATGAAGTGTAGAATTTCAGGCATCAGCCAGAGGTGGGGTGAATATTTATGCAATAAGGAAGGACTTTCTCAGGGCCCTGAGATAAAAATTTGAGTTGTGTCCTATTCAATCTATGCTTTAGGCCACACATCTCAAATCCACGGCTACATAGGGCTGCTTGCAGCTCCCCAAGGCATGTCGTGAAACTTCATTTATATTAACAAATCTTTGTGGAAGAAAAAAAAGATTTGGATAGTAGCGGTTGTATAAAAATGAGTGCTATAAAAAACTGTGGGCCGCTAGCTGGTACAGTGGATAGAGCATAGGGCCTGGAGTCAGGGAGACTCATCTTCCTGAGTTCAAATCTGACTTCAGACTTACTAGCTGTGTGACCCTGAGCAAATCCCCTAATCTCATTTGCCTCAGTTTCCTTGTCTGTCAAATGAGCGAGAGAAGGCAATGGTAAACCGCTCCATTATCTCTGCCAAGAAAACCCCAAATGGGGTCACGATGAGTCAGACATGACTGAAAACAACAATGAAAAATTAAGAGATGAGTGCTATAAATACAGGGTGGAGGCCAATGTGAGTCTATGCCACTTTTCTAAACCACCTTATCCAACAAGAAAGACCCCTTCCAGTTCTCAAGCCTTTAAAACAGATCATAGATCTAGAGGCAGAAGGGACCTTGGAGGACAGGTAGACCAGCCTGCTCTTTTCACAGGCAAGAAAACTGAAGACAAGAGAGGTTTAACTGAATCTGCCAACGTCACACCAGCTAGCAAGTGTCCGAGCCAGGATTAGAACCTACATCCCAGGGTTTAGAACTAGGCAAGATCTTAGGGAATCATCTAGTTCAGTCCACCCATTTTACAGATGAGGAAACAGGCCCTGGCAGGTTAAGTGACCCATCTAAGGTCACAAGGATAGCCAACAGCAAGAGCTAGGAGTAAGGCTCAATTCCTTGGATTCCAGAAGCAGCATTCTTTGCATTGCACAATACTACAGGAAAGGAGAGGATTTCCTGGGCCTCTGCTACTCACAGCCCACCCCAACCATCTCTGTTAAGACCAGATGGGAAGGAGGGAGAGGCTTCACTTGTTTATCAAATTCTCGAATCTTGATTGTCATGTACCGTTTCTTCCCCAGACATTTTTATTTTTGCAGAAATTCCCTGATCCTGCCAAGCCTTAGAAGAAGCCAGGAAATTACATCCTGCTCCATCCCCTCCCCAAATGTCTCCTCTTCCCTGTTACCATCCCCTCCTCTTCGAACTATCACCAAGAGGTTTTTTATTTTTTTATGGCTGCTTTAACTAGATAAAGAAATCTGTCTTTGTCAAGTGGATCAAAGTGTCTGGTGATGCCGGCTATGTGTTCTTTGAGAATAGCTGATTGTCTTCTAGTCATCTTTCACATTACACAACAAAATTCAGAGTTATCACAGACAGATGCTTTCAAGGGCTTTCCAGACATCCAGGACAATAAACTTGCCCCATAACCCTGAATACTGCTGGGTTAAGCTTAGAGGAGATGAAGGAGGGCAGCAAGGAAGAGAAAAGATTCATTCTAGTAGAGGTGGCAGATCTTTGTGTCTCTCTTGGCAGATTTACAGCAATTAGGCTGTAAGTGGCAAGGAGAGAATTTTAGGATGAGGGAAGAATCATGACTTTTCCCTGATTCCATGCCTCCAGGGGATAGGTACACATACAGAATTTTGGAATCAATTATGAGACATGGGAGACACTGGCACAGGACTTCCCAGCAGGGCATGCCCACATCAAAGATGGCACTGTAGTCTATGAGCAAAGCAGAATTGTAGCATCTCAAAAGAAACGTGAGATGCACAAATTTAGAGACATCTCCATCCCAAATGTTCACATAGACTATCTTGTGCCCAACCTGTGGGAGAGCCTTCTGAGCTCATGTTGTTCTGATTAGCCACAGCCACACACAGTGTACCTTGATCCCAACATCATGATTCCATTTTGGTCTCTTCTGGCACAAAGGACAACAACCAACACAGATAGGAGGTAGAATGAGGTCAGGAGGCTTCATGGAGGCAATGAGCAGGACTGTGACAGGCTATGAGCGGGTCACTGATGCAACAATGAAAAGGAGGAGATCAGAAGGGATATGATTCCTGTCTTCAAACATCTGAAGAGCATCACAAAAGCAACAGACCAGACTTGTTCTGTGTGGCTATAGAGGTCAGGAATCAGATCAGTGGAGGGAAGATAGAAGGAGGCTGGGAAAGGGACTTGCTCAAGACCAGAGAAGCTCAATCTCAAATGGTTGGCCACTCTTTCTTTCTTTCTCTTTCTTTCTTTCTTTCTTTCTTTCTTTCTTTCTTTCTTTCTTTCTTTCTTTCTTTCTTTCTTTCTTTCTTTCTTTCTTTCTTCCTTCCTTCCTTCCTTCCTTCCTCCCTCCCTCCCCCTTCTTTCTTTCTTTCTTTCTTTCTTTCTTTCTTTCTTTCTTTCTTTCTTTCTTTCTTTCTTTCTTTCTTTCTTTCTTTCTTCCCCTTTCTTCTTTCCTTTCTCTCTCTTTCTCTCCCTCCCTCCTTCCCTCCTTTAACCTTCCCTTCCTTCCTTCTTTCATCTCTTCCTTCCTTTATTCATTTGTTCGTTCCTTCCTTTGTTCCTCCTTCCTTCCTTCTTTCCTCTCTATTTCTCTCCCTCCCTCCTTCCCTCCTTTTGCCTTCTCTTCCTTCCTTCCTTCCTCCCTACCTTCATTCATTTGTTCATTCCTTCGTTTCTTCCTTCCCTTGTTCCTCCTTCCTTCCTCCCTCCCTCCCTCCCTCCCTTCTTTCCTTCCTTCCTACCTTCATTCATTTGTTTGTTCCTTCCTTTGTTCCTCCTTCCTTCCTTCTTCTCTTCCTCCCTCCCTCCCTCCCTTCTTTCCTTCCTCCCTCCCTCCCTTCCTTCCTTCCTTCTTTCCTTCCTTCCTTCCATCCTTCCTTTTTCTTTCTTTCTGCCACAGCAACTCCTGAAACTAACTAGTTCCCAAGGCACACAGGGAGGGTTGTGATCTGACTTGGAGTCTGGAAAATCTGGGCACAAATTTACTTCAAACATTGCTAGTTGTGAGACTCTGGGCAATTTACTTATACTCTCTATGTCTTACTTTATTTAGCTATGAAATTTAGACTAGACAGCTTCTAAGGGCCCTTCTCCCTCTAAATCTATGATCCTATGGTCCTATGCCAGCTGACAGACAAAATCATACAATACTGAAGACCCGCAGTAAATATATTTGTAGTGTGCATTTATTTTTATGATGGCTTTCAAGGAAGGAAAAATTAATCTCTTATACCACATCTGCAAAATCAAAATCTTTGGAAGAACCCGATGCTTCCTTTTTTATAACTATTTTAAACTATGGAGTGTATTTCTAAAAAGAACATGTTGGAAATATTTCCACACTCTCCTTACAGTCCAAGTCTAGTAGACACTCAAGCCGTATTGGACACAGTGGCAAGGGAGCAAAGTGTCACCAAGCTAGAGTCAAAGGGGTCAGGTAACACCTGCCTTCACAAGGCCCTTCAAGCCCCCTTCCCTAATATCTCTCCAGAATCAAAACCAGCCTATGGTTTAGAGCTGGAACAGATCTTAGAGCCAACTAGTCTGACCACTTCATTTTGATTTAGATGAGGAGAGTAAGCCCCAGAGCCAGGGCTGTGCAGGAGCTGGCCCAGGACAGTCAATTAGTAAATTTTCATTGTGGGCATTTACATTTTGAGAATCAGCAAAAGCTACAAATCAAGGTCTGATTTATTTATTTTTTATTAACGGGCTAGTTAATGATGAATACATTTTTGTTGAGATCTGGTTGTTAAACATTTACCAGCACACCCATGTGGCTATAATCCTTTGTTTTGTGCCTCTCTTGTGTGTTTAGGATATTTTATTTGGTATCATGATTATCTGTAATTGTATTTCACTTTCCTCCCTTCTTCCTACCAGCCTGCAAGTCCTACAGGGACCAGACTATATTATCCCATCCAAGGCACCCAGCATAGTTCTTTGCACAAGGCAGTTATTTCATAAATATTTGTTGATTGAATCAATCAATCAATGAATGAACTTCCTGTGGGGTAGTCCCAGAGATGCATTTTACAATTGAGCTGACATTTTACTATAATAAGTCACCAAGAGATGAGTGCATAAAACAATCCAGGATTCTATTCTGGAGGTCTGGGAAACCAATGTTTGTGTTTCAGAAACATATGGGGGTGAAACTAATTTCCTCACCTGAGGGGGGAAATAAAACCCTACAGAGTTCCAACTGAATTCTTCAGATATGACCTAATCAAGCCTTGATTTGCCAAAACACCCTATACGAGTGTAGAATAATTATGTTTGTATAATCAAGTCCAACTGGAGGGGCCTTGTAACCTCCCTCCTGCAATCAGTTAATCCATCACAGAATTTTCTGTGCACTTCCTTTGGGAAGAGCCTATTTTGGGAGCATTTGACATGATCCTAGGACACAAGTGGCCTCTTAGAGTGCATACAGGAGGCATATAATAAATGCTTCTTGCTTCAACATAACCCAGTGGCAAAAGGCATACTTTCCCCTCACTCTTCAGATGAGTCTTCCTGTGAGAAAAATTCTATTGATAATATTTTCATAGTACATTTTTTTTACTTGCTCATTCATTTAATGACTTAAATACCTACCTTCTGCAGGAATCCATGCTTGTTGCTATAACAGAAACAAAGACTCAGCTCTAGCCCTCAGGGAGTTCACAGTCTACAAGGAAGAGTTAAGACCCAGGCACAAGTAACTATGATCCACGACAAAGGGAGATAAGTAAACACTGTTTTCTTTGCTGACAGTCTTCCCATTCTCCAATCCATCCTTCATAGGACTGACAAAATAATCTTCCTAATTAACTCAGCCTTTCCAGGCTCATCTTGCACTACTCCTCGTCACGCACTGCACATTTTGGGCAAACAGGTCTGTGAGCTACAGCATGATCATGTTCTGTCTTCCTTCACCACAGTGAAATGATGGCAGACATCTGCCAAGCTTGTGCCCTCCTTCCTTCTAATCCAAATGGATGAGATCCTCCTGTTCCTTCAAGACCCGGTTCAAGGGCTACCTCCTCTGGCTGCCTGCCCTGATTTCCCCAGCAGGGTGATCTCTCCCTCTTCCCAGGTTCCCAGACCACCTTCCCTTTGAGTTCTGTTACCTCTGTATTATAGGCAAGGTCATCTTTATACTTTTGACATGTCTGTTGTGCACCATCTGGTACAATGGAAGCTCCCTTGTTTCCCCTTCTTTGTATCCTCCTAACATCTAGCACAGTCCTTTATATAGCCAGCACTTGAGGTGAAACTGAGTTAATAGAGAAGCATAAGCAAAGCATTATTGAAGAGAGCAAGATGAACTGGTATAACCATTCTGGAGAACAATGTGGAACTAGGCCCAAAGAGCTATAAAATTGCATACCATTTGACCCAGCAATACAACTACTAGATCTGTATCCCAAAGAGATCAGAGAAAAAGGAAAAGGACCTACATATACAAAATATTTATGGCAGCTATTTTTGTGTTGTCAAAGAATTAGAAATTGAGGGGATGCTCATCAATTGGGGAATGACTCAACAAGTTGTGGTATATGACTGTGATACAATACTATTGTGCTATACAAATGATGAGCAGGATGGTTTCAGAAAAACCTGGGAAGACTTATATGAACTGATGCAGAGTGAAGTAAGCAGAATAAGGGTAACGGTTATATCAATATTGTAATGATGATCAACTGTGAAATACTTTGCTATTCTACTCAATATAATGATCAAAGACAATTCCAAAGGACTCATGATGAAAAATGCTATCCATCTTCAGGGAGAGAATGGATGAACTCTGAGTGCAGATTGAAGCATGTTTTTCACTTTATTTCTCTTTTCCTTCCTTCCTTCCTTCCTTCCTTCCTTCCTTCCTTCCTTCCTTCCTTCCTTCCTTCCTTCCTTCCTTCCTTCCTTCTTTCCTTCCTTCCTTCCTTCTTTGCAATATTACTAATATGAAAATACATTTTACATGATGACTTTACATGTATAATTGATATTGCTTGCCTTCTCAATGAATAGGGGAAGGATAGGAGAGAGATAATTTGGAGCTCAAAATTTTAAAAATGAATGTTAAAAATAGAGGTGAAGAGAACAAGAGAAAGAGATCGCTTATGTGGTAGACGGAAGGGAAGATGAATCCATCATGACTTGATGGAAAATATGGCATTTAAGGTAAGCCTGGAAGGAGGAAATAGATTTTAATAGGCCACTTATCAGACATAGTCTTTGTTCTGAATTAAGAAAGGTCCTGGCAGGTACTGCAAAATAAATGAGAGTACCAAATTTGTATTTAAAAAGTTAAGTTAAAATATGTAAATTTTATGTAGTAGGATGAGTCCCAGCTGTGGAATCAGGCACCATGGATGAGTTTGACTCCTAGCTCTAACACTAACTCTGTTTCTGGACAAGTAACTTCCCTCTGGGCCTTGAGTTCCTCATTTTTAATATGAGGATAATAATACTTTAAGTATCTACCTCAGAGGACTGGTGTGAAACAAGAACTTTGCAAACCTTAGAGAAACACTACAGAAACATCAGTTGCTAATGGTAAATAATTCTAATGATTTTGCTTGGCCACAGAGAAGAGTTGAAAATCCTGTAATACTCACCTTTTTTTCAGAGGTGGAAGACACTGGATGTGGAAGATATGCTCAGATAGAGCTGCTTGTTTTCTTGAAGTGCTTTTTTGTCTCTTAAAAATCTGTTACAGGAGACGCCTCTTTGGGCATAAATCCAGAAATGCAGGCAATATAAAAACATATATAGTGATCCCATTTGGGGTTTTCTTGGTAGAGATACTAGAGTAGTTTTCCATTTCCGTCTTCAGCTCATTTGACAGAGGAGGAAACTGAGGCAAACAGAGCTAAGTGACTTACCCAGGGTCACACAGCTAGTGAGTGTCTGAGGCCAGGTTTGAATTCAGGAAGATGAGTCTTCTTGATTCTAGGCCCTGCACTCTATCCACTGCTCCACCTAATTATCATTAAAAAAAGACACTAACAAAATAGAGATATGGACTAGACCTATGAACAAATCAAAAATCAATAAATATTTATTAAATGCCTACTATGTGCTAGAAGCTATTCTAAGTGCTGGGGATACAAAAAAGGCAAAAACTAATCCCTGCCCTCAAAGAGTTTACAATCTAGTGGACTGAATTAATTCATTGGCATAGGAAACTCTCAGTTGAGGAAGCTGATTTGACCAATATATGTCAACACCTTTTCCTACAACTTATAGTCTTAGGGCAGTGAGTAGTCAAGTGACTTGCCCAGGGTCACAAAGTCAGTGTATGTCAGAAGGAGGGACTTGAACTCAGGCATGACAGACTCCAAGGCCAGCTCTTTATCTACTATGTCAGGCTGCCTCTTGTGCTGATAAAAATAAAAACAGGAAAAAAATGCCAGCTATCATTCTACTAATGCTTCCTTCCTTATTGTGCCTCTTGGACAGTCAATTCAAGTCAGTTGAGGCAGAGCATCCTGATGGAAGGTATTTGGCAAGGAAGCATGTCAGACCTAGATTCTATGGACTGCAAGACAGCAGCAGCTGGGGTGGCTTAGTACACCTTATGTTCCTAAAGAGCAGAGGCCGAACCCCATGGAGCACCAAATCAAGCCCTTGGCACAGGAAGATACTGCAGTGGGGAACTGTCAGAAAAGTATGTAACTAGGCGGCAGAGAGGATAGAGCACTGTGTCTGGGAGCCTGGAAGGTGTGGGTTCAAATCTGACCCCAGAGATTTACTAGTTATGTGATCCTGGGCTGTCTGCCTCAATTTCTTCATTTGTAAAATAGGGATAATAATAGCATCTACCTCTTAGGGTTATTGGAAGCATAAAAAGACATAATATTTATAAAGTGCTTTGTAAAACAAGCACTGTATAAATTCCAGCTATTATTATTGTTATGTAGAACAGTCAGCATCCCAAACTCTACTTTTTCCATCTCTCCAATTCTCCCCCTACACAAACAGAGAGAGAGAGAGAGAGAGAGAGAGAGAGAGAGAGAGAGAGAGAGAGAGAGAGAATTCACATGATCAGAGTCTGGTTAGCCAGCAGAAATTCCTAAATTTAGCCTTCTCCAGCACATGTTTGCTAGAACAAGCGGTGCTTAAATGGCTCCTTATTTTAGTTACAACACTCAAGACATTTTGTTGTGAATGACTGTAGTATTCTAAGTCTGAGGCCACATGTATGGGGCCCCTGAATTCCCTGAATGCTAAAGAGCTTTGCTTGCTTTGGGGCTGCCATTTCCTAAGACAGTAGAGATGAAAGGAACAGGGGATAAGAGAGAGAAACAAGCACCAGAGGTACGTTAGAGGACTCCAGTATTGACCTAAGCTGGCTTTTCTCCATCTCTGTGTTAGCTGAAAGTGAGGCCCAGAGCAGATGAGGGACTCCTGTAAAGTCACACAGCAAGTGAATGCCAGAGCTTCATTGGGAACCCCAAGGGGTATTTTTTAATAGGATCATAGATTTTAGAGAAGTCATTAGGTCCAATGGCCTCATTTTACAAAGGAGGAAACGGAGGCAAAGAGAAGTGCCATGATTTCCCCAGAATCACACAGATAGTGTCTGTGGCAAGATCTGAACCCAGATCCTCTTAACTCCAAATTCAGTGACTTATGTATTAGGGCACATTACTTTGTCCCCCTGACTCCTTATGAACTTATGCTGAAGTTACCTGTGTAAGATGGAGATGTGCATGTGCATGTGTGTATGTGTGTACATGTGCATGTGCATGTATGTGTGCATGTGCATGTGTGTGTGTATGTGCGTGACAGATTCAGGTTCTACTTTGGAAGAACTCACGGTCACATGGGGAGCTAGGTGGTGCAGTGGATAGAATGCCGCCCTATGTCAGGAAGACCTGAGTTCAAATGTGAACTCACACACTAACAGTGTGACCCTGAGCAAGTCACTTAACCCTGATGGCCTCAGTTTCCTCATCTGTAAAAGGAACTGGAGAAGGAAATGGCAAACCACTCCAGTATCTTTGCCAAGAAAATCCCAAATGGAGTAACTGAACAGCAACATGGTATCATACAAAAAGAAAGGAATATGGACCCATCATTGTAGCTAATATTTACATAGCAGTGTAAGGTCTACAAAGTGCTTTACATATATTATCTCATTCTCTCCTCACAACAACGCTAGGAAATAGGTGCTATTATTGTCCACATTTTACACAAGAGGAAAACCACGGCTCAGGGAGGCTAAGAGACTTGCCCAGGCTGACATGGAAAATATCTGAGACAAGATTTGAACACCGCATCAGCTAGAGGGGCAGCTTTGGAGTCACAAAGACTTGAGTGCCAGTCTTGCTTTCGACATACACTTATGGTCCCAGGGTCGCAGGTTTGCCGATCTTCAGCAGCCGTGCAAGCGCCCGACGCTCATGAAATTCTAGTTTTATTCAGCTGACGGCCTCTCCCTGCCCTGCCCCTCACCCTAAACCCCCCCCCCACCTCCTGTCCCACTCTGGGCCAGATTATCAGCCCTCCCCTTCCACCCACTGCTCGAGACCGCTCAATGTTCATCTGGACTTTTGGACTTAAAGAGAGCTACACTGAATATAGGACCTCTACACCTGAAAAAGACGTGTTTGAGGCACTGAAAAGAGCACTGAATGTGGAGATAAAAAACCCAAGTTCAGGCTGTAGTTCTGTGATCATGAGCAAATTATTTCAACTTCATTTGTAAAAATGAGGATAATACTTCTATCCACTGCTAGCCTCACTGAGAAAATTGGAGCAACTGAGCTGTGGAGCCAGCAAGAAGCAGCCAGGGACAATGAAACTGAACAGTGTAGCGAGGCATTGGGGTGATGGAGCAGAGAGCACCCTGGGCCTGTAGTCAGGAAGACCTGGGTTCAAATCCAGCTTGGTTATGTGGCCTTGGACAAGTCACTTCACTTCTGTCTCCCTTAGTTTACTTAACTAGGAAAACTAGGAAAATGATAAATAGCACCTACCTCCCAGGGTTATTATAAAGATCAAATGAGATCAAATTTATAAATCAGTGCAATGCCTGGTACATAATGGGTGCATGATAAATGTTTCCTTCTTTCTCCTTCCTCCTTCCCTTCCCCCTTCCTTCCTTCTCTTGCCTCCTTTCCTCCCTCCCTTCCTTCTTTCCTTTTTTCTTCCTCCCTCCCTCCCTCCCCCCCTCTTTTCTTTCCCTCTTCCCTCCCTTCCTCATTTCCTCCCTCTCTTCTTTCCTTCCTTTCTTCCCCTTCCTCTTTCCTCCATTCTTTCTTTCTTTCTTTCTTTCTTTCTTTCTTTCTTTCTTTCTTTCTTTCTTTCTTTCTTTCTCTTTCTTCCTTTCTTTCTTTCTTCCCTCTTCTTCTTTCCTCCCTTTTCCCTCCCTCCATCTCTCATTTTGTCCTTTCCTTCCTTCCTTCCTTCCTTCCTTCCTTCCTTCCTTCCTTCCTTCCTTCCTTCCTTCCTTCCTCCCTCCCTCCCTTCCTCCCTTCCTTCCTTCCTTCTTCCTTCTCTTCCTCCCACTTTGGGGCTCCCAGCAGGCAACAGATAGGAGACATTTCTGGTGTTTGTTATAGGGAGGTTTGTTGTTGGCTGCTATAGTGGCTAAGCTGAGTGCAGGGAGGAGGAGCAGAAAGGAGGAGGGAGACTATAAGAAGGAAGAAGAAGAGAAGGAGGATGAGGAGAGGTTGTTTCTGGTTACCTGGATCTACATGCTTATTGTCAGATTGTACTATGAGCTGCCTGATGTCTTTGACACAGGGAAAATGGAAGGGCTTAACAGAGCTTACTCTTCATCCCTAGGTCACCAACAGATGCATCCTTAAAAACACCACCTTTCTCAATCCCTCTTAATTCTCATGCCCTCCCTCTGTTAATTATTTCCTATTTCTTGTGTCCACAGTTTATTTGTATAAAGTTGCTTGCATATTATTTCTCCCATTAGATGGTGAGATCCTTAAGGGCAGGGACTATCTTTTGCCATTTTTTGCATCCCTAGCAGTTAGTGCAGTGCCTGGTACATAGTAAGTGCTTAATAACTGCTTATTGACTGACTGACCATGTGAGGCCTTTTCTATTCTCTGAAGGTATGCCTGTATCAAAAAAGAGTTGATGGGGCCCCAATACTTACCTCCTATGACTATTGGGAAGCAGCTTGCCATAGGAAGAGGAGCTACTGTTATTACATATTTAAAAAAATACATTCACCCATCAACCTGTCTTCATCAGGATTTGTTGAAAATCTGTTGGGACATTCCCAGAACAGTGTCAGGCATAGACACAGTCTATGAGCGCTGATGCCTCTGGGTTCACCCTATGCCAGGTGCTGAAGGGGATCCAGAAGAGAGAGATCAAACAGACTGACTCTCCATTTTCAGGAATATAGGATGAAGAACATACTGGCTAGGAGTAAGAATGACAGGCACAGGAAGGGAAGTCCCTGTATGGTGGAATCCAGCCAATCCATTCTCCCCGGGGGCCCTCACAAATGACCTACTTCTTTTCTGAAGCTGAGTAGCTCTCACATCTTCGTCTCCTATACTCTCAGGACAAGAAATCTGGCTATAGGGATCCCCTCCAGAATTGCAGAAACCAGTGTGTCACTTTCTTGGTAGGGGAAAGGGGAAGGATTTAAAGAATCAATGACTACAAAGCTAATTCTCTAGGAAGCCTTGCATAAGGTGAGGCTGAAATATGAGATGGGCTACCCAAGGGACCACACACTAGATATTATCACTAGAGGTGTTTGAGATGAGGCTGGAGGACCTCTTGGGGTGATTTCCTGGTCAGCTATAGACTGGATTAGATTACCTCTTAAGAAACTAGGCGGCACAGTGGCCAGACTGCTGGACCTGGAGTCAGAAAGAGCTGAGTTCACATCCAGCCCCAGACATCTACTGGAGGGTGACCCTGGCCAGTAATAATAATAATGATAGTTAACATTTATCCACTGCTTGCTATGTGCCAGGCGCTGTGCTAAGAGATTTATGGTGATTATCTCATCGATCCTCACAACAACCCCGGGAGGTAGGTGCTATTATTACCCTCATTTTACAGATGAGGAAACTGAGGCAAACAGATGTTATATGACTTGCAGCCTAGTAAGTGTCTGAGGCTGGACATGAACTCAGTCTGGTCTTCATGCCTCCAGGCCCGGTGTTCTAACCACTGCACCACTGCCTGCCTCAGTGTCTTCATCTACAAAATGGAGCTAATGGGGAGGTGGGAAGGGAAGAAGCATTTCTATGGCACAACAACCCCGTGGGGTAGGTGCTATTAAAACACGGCCCTGCTCGAGTTGTTGTCAGGCTATGAGATAATATTTGTAAAGTACTTTGCAAACCTTAAAGTGCTATATAAACGCTAGGTCTGTGGTTTCTTCCAATCTCGAGATTCTGTGGTTTTTAAGGTGAGAAGCAGCAATCCACAAAGACATTTGCAAAACATAAGCTGGCAACTTGGGAGAGACAAGGAAAGTCAACCCATCCCAAACATAGAGGAAGTGGCTGCACTTGTCACTACCTGCTAAGCCATTAAAGCCCAGGTGACTGGAATGCACAGATTAGAGTCTTGGGGGCAGGGGACTCCAGCCCCTTCGTAGGAAACGAGACATTGAATTCTCCCAGTCCCCTTCTGAGGGAGAAGAGGGAAATGATAGATAACAGGGATGGATGTGGGGCATCCATGGGCTTTAATTTCAAAGAGCAGACTTAAATAAAATAAATCAGTTTATGTAACAACAGTCAAAATGCATCTGTCCTTCCTTCCGTGGGTAAGCCTGTGAGCTGGTCTGGGGATTAGCTAGTGACTCTGGTTACCATGGCAACCATGTGAGGAGGAAACTTGTCCCTGGGAGTGCCTGCCTTCTACAGCTCTGAAAAAAAAAAGGTAGCGGGAACCCCAGAGATTCATTAGCAACAAGTTCCCATAGTAACTGCCCAAAGCTCATTAATAATTTTCTCCCCACCCCATCTCCCATTCCAAGTGTGGGTGTTGAAATTCTCCAGAGGAATGATAAAAAGGATGGATACTGGAACAGAAGAGGGAGGGAAAAAAAAAGACCGGCTACACCTGCCTTGTGGTCCTTTTGCTGATGCTAGGTTCCTGAGTGGGAGAGGCACTCAGCAATGGCAGCCCTGGGGACTGGGTTCCCATATGCCCTCTCCTCTGTGAATCTTTCCTGAGAGAGAGAGAAAGAGAGAGAGAGAGAGAGAGAGAGAGAGAGAGAGAGAGAGAGAGAGAGAGAGAGAGAGAGCTCCTTGCACTGGGACTTGTCTCAGGTATTCAGGCACCACAGCCCACTCAAAGATATGCCCCAGGAAAGGGTTTCTCAGTAATGGGAACACACAGTAGGGATGTGAGCTGGAGACAGGGAGTGTATGTAGTGTGATGGGGGCTGGGTTCCAGTCCTTGTTCTGCTGCTGTTTCCCTTTGTGGCCCTAGACATATACATCTCTTCACTCCTCTGCACCTGGGCTTTCTCTTCTGTAAATGAGAGGGTGGTCCTAGAAGGCCTGAGGCCCCCTTCTAGCTCTGATGATTTCAAAATCTTCTATACTTAATGCCTCGAGGATCTGTGTTTTCATCAGCACAGGGAACTTGTTCCTATAGACTGAACCTCCTTTAAGGCAGCTAGGTGGCATGGCGGATAGAATGCCAGGCTGGAGTCAGGAAGACTCATCTTTGTGAGTTCGAATATGACCTCAGACACTTCCTAGCTGTGTGACCCTGGGCAAGTCATTCAACTATGCTTGACTCAGTTTCCTCACCTATAAAATGAGCTGGAGAAGGAAACGGCAAACCACTCTAGCAACTTTGCCAAGAAAACCACAAAAAGGGGTCACAGAGTCAGACATGACTGAAAAATGAAGAAGACTTAGTAGATAAGTCCCAATGAGATGCCTAAGGCACATAGATGACCTGGTAAGTGGGATTTGAATCCAGGTTTTCCTGATCCCGAGTCCCATAGTGCCATCTGCCTCTAAGAATTTCCTAAGTTTCTGGGGGAAAAAAGACCCAAAATTTTGGTCACAGTCTGAGACAATGGCCCAGGTTCAAGTCCATGAAACTTCACAAGACCAGACCCTTGGATTTAGAATGAGGGCACCTGGGTCCGAATTCTGACTCTACCACTTCATAGGTGTAGGATCTTGGACAAGTCATTTTCCCTAAGCCTCTATTTTCTCATCTGTAAAAAGGGGATAATTATCTGCCCTGCCTACTTCCTGAAAAATTTTTTTTTAAGACTCATATGATGTATTGGATGTGAAAGTTACTTACAAGTATAAGCCACAATGGTAATAAGAGTTGTTTATCATTATTGCTATGGTTTTTCAGACAATGACCAACAATAAAGAGAAACCTACACAAGTTCTGGCAAACAGTAAATAATCAGTCAATACATACAGAATAGCTACTTGACCTTTTTGTTTCCCTCAGAGGGGAGAGATCTGAAACTCTTCTCTGCCCTAAAGAAAAAGCATCAACAGTTACCCATAACTGGAGACCCTTGGGTAAGGGGGCAGTTCATTCCAAGAGGCAGCTCAGATGACGGCAGAAACCATAGGTTTACAAGCTGAACACCATGT
Organism: Phalanger gymnotis; assembly: GCA_028646595.1. Taxonomy (NCBI): domain Eukaryota; kingdom Metazoa; phylum Chordata; class Mammalia; order Diprotodontia; family Phalangeridae; genus Phalanger; species Phalanger gymnotis. The sequence goes on along the minus strand of CM053624.1, from coordinate 275,261,633 downwards.
GGCCCATCCCAGGAAGAGGAACACCGATGTTCCTCTTGTTCCATGTACTTACCGCTCGGCTCCAGGTGCCTGAGATAGTACCCTGCAGACTTCCCCACCTAGAGTCTCCAGGCAGTTCCTCCAGGGAACAGAAGGCCGCACGCTCTTGTTATGGCCATATTCATGAACACCTCCTGGTGGCCTTGATGGCCATCTGGGAGCAGCTTGCTTGGGCTTTGGGATGGCTTTCTTTCTCTACTATGTGGCCAACTTTTTGGCAAGTTGCTCCTTTGACAACTTCTAAAGAGGATACTATATATTTCATCTGTTCATTCATGAATATTCATGTAACTTTATTTATTGAATGCTTTACTGTGTGCATACACTGCTCTGTTTGGCACTGGAGAAGATACAAAGATAAAACAAAATCAATTCCTGTTCTCGAAAAGCTTACAGACCAGTCTAATTGAGGGTATCACCAAGTTTTAGTCGTTTTTCATTTGTTTCTGACTCTTTGTGACTCCATCTGAGGTTTTCTTGGCAAAGATACTGGAATGATTGGCTGCCATTTCCTTTTTCAGTTCAATTTAGAGATGGGGAAACCGAGGCAAATAGGGTTAAATGACTTGCACAGGGTCATACAGATAGTAAGTGTCTGAGGCCATATTTGAACTCAGGTTTTCCTGTCTCCAGGCCTACTCACTGTACCATCTATCTGCCCCATTAACAATAAACCTACACAAGTTTCTGCAAATAGCAAGGCAGCTGGGGGCACAGTGGATTGAGCATTGGCTTGGAATCAGGAAGATTCATCTTTATGAGTTCAAATCTGGCCTCAGATACTTTCTAGCTGTGTGAACCTGGGCTTAACCCTGTTTGCCTCAGTTCTTCATCTGTAAAAATGATCTGGAGAAGGAAATGGCAAACCACTCCAGTATCTTTGCCAAGAAAACCCCAAATAGGGTCAGAAAGAGTTAGACATGACTGAGCAATAGCAAATAGTAAATACTCATTCAGCACCTGCAGTATCTATCTTCTCGGGGAGAGATCTGAAATTCTGATCTGTCTTTAAAGAAAAGCATCTACACATATCCATGCCATCTGAAGACCCTTGGGTGACAGGGCAGTTTCCAGGCAAGCAAACAAATCCACAAGTCCACAACTAACTAATGATAGTTTTCTTTATCAAGGACTTCCAAATTTACAGAGTACATACATTATCTCATTTAATGCTCACAACAATGCAGAAAGAGACTCAAAGGCGGAGTTAAATAGTTCTCCCATGGTCAAGCACCTAGTAGGAGCCAGTGTAAGGATTCAAACCCAGGTCATTCCTAACTTTTAAGTCCAGAACTCTTTACACCAAAATACCAGGTCGGTCGAGCTATGATGCTGAGCAAGAATAGGACCCATGTACGAGGGAAGCAGAAAGTACTAACAAAGGTCTGCAGAAGGAAATATCATTTCCAAGTGAGGGGTGGGTGGTAAGGAGCCACGGACCAGCCAGAACTGGGGGAAAAGTGAAACATTCAATCAGCTCAGCCGTTTTGGCTCGGCGTCCTTCCCTTTCCTGACGTGCCACACAGGAGGCTCTTAATAAGTGTCATTGAAAGCATGGATCTGATTTGCATTTCCCATTGTTCGCTAATACCATGGATGAATTAGCCCCAAATTGAGTAATGGGGAAAACATGTGTATAGGAAGTGGGGGGGGCAGAAAGCTGGAAAAAAAGAGAGACAGAGATGGCACAGCAGAAAAAATACTGGACTGAAGGGGAAAAGACTTGGGTTTGAGTCACTAACTAGGCTTGTGAATGTAGGGAGGTCATGAACCTCAGTTTTCCCCAGCTATAGAATGGGAATGCTAATCCCTGCTCTTATCTCTTGAGACACAGTGTGAGATAGTGTAAAAGGAATAGACTGGGAAGTGAGGAGGACCTGGTTTCAAATACTGTCTCAGATATTGCTAACTACGCCACCCCCTAGACTAGTCACTGAATCTCCCTAGGCTTCTGTTTCGTCATCTATAAAATGGGATGGTTCGACTTGATGTCCTTTAATGTCCCTTCTGGTTCCAAATTTATAATCCTATGATTCTTACAGAGTTGTGGTAAGGAAAGTGTTTGTAAAGTAGAGTTTCGTTGTTGTTCAGTCATGTCTATGACCCCATTGGGGGTTTTCTTGACAAAGATACTGGAGTGCTTTGCCATTTCCTTCTCCAGCTCATTTTACAGATGAGGAAACTGAGGTAAACAGTTAAGTGACTTGCCTGGTGTCACACAACCAGTAACATGTCTGAGGCTAGATTTGAACTCACAAAAATTAGTCTTCCAGATTTCAAGCTCAGTGCTCCATCCACTGTGCCACCTAGGTGAAGCAGAAAGCACCTTCCATATATGATTTATATCCTTGCTAAAGAAAAGAAAGTAGACTCAGATGAGAAATTAGCTTCACTGGAGACACCTTTGTCCAAAGACTGCCATTACCCTAAACGTGACAACATACATCCCAGCAATGGAGCTCGCTCGCTCTCTCTCTCTCTCTCTCTCTCTCTCTCTCTCTCTCTCTCTCTCTATATATATATATATATATGTGTGTGTGTGTATATATATATATATATATACATATATGTCTGTCTGTCTGTCTGTCTATCTATCTATCTATCTATCATCTATGTTACTCCCCTATACTGAAGACCTGTTCCTAGGCACACAGGGAAAATGAAAAGGAATAGAGAAATGCAAGAGAGCCTTCTACCATGTCAGATGCCCCAGTAGTCCCTGCCTGTCCGCTCCTCCTCCCCTTCCTCCCAATCAAGTCCAACCAAACCAAAGTAAATCCTCTGATGTGACCTTCTCTTCAGAAAGAGATGGAGCCCTCCATTTGGTTCTGACATTTGCTTCCAGTGACGTCTCTCACTCTCTCTATTGCTCTACTAAAGAATGTTTGAATGAAAACCACATACACACACACACGCATACACACACACACACACACACATACGCATGCACACACACACACACACACACACACACACACACAGCACAAAATCCCTGCAGCTAAACTGTTGGAATGACTTGGTTTGAATTAGTGAGGAACATGTCTCTGTAGCATCAGACAGGGAAATAGAGGATGAGGAACAGCTAGCATCATAGGAAGCTAGCAATTCATAATTAAAACAACCAAACAGCCCTGTTACCCGATCCAATGACTGTGTGCAAAGCTATTCACGCTACACTCGAGGAATAATACCCAGGAAGGACTGATGGGGAGGCAGACTTAGCAAATTACCCAATTACAAGCAGCACAGCCTATCTATTCACATGAACGCTAAGTAGAGTTTCTCTTTTATATCCGAACAGGAGGGAACCAGTTTCCAGCCTGTAAACTTGGGAAAGAAAAAGAAAGGCCTGCTGAGGAGGGCTCTGGGAAGGGAGAGGCCAGGGAAATGTGGCCATTATTCACCCAAATGTCTGTTGTCTGGGTTCCCTAGGGCGAGATAGTAATAGCAATCAGAAAGAGAGAGATGTTTGAGTTGGGATCGCACCAAGCACATACTGTGCAGAAGCCCTTGCCTGGGGTGAGTTCAAGCCCACGAGTTCGTCCTATTGTCTGTTCCTTACTCTGACTTGAACCTGGGGAAACCTCAGGAGAGCCCTGAGTCTGTGAAGCCTTCCCTGTGCAGACTAAGGCTCTTTACAGGATATCCTGGGCATGGTATGGGAGGCTGATTCATGGTACTTGTGTAAGAGCAGGGTGGGAAGGCATAGAAGTGCGGGAAGGAGCAGCGGCATTCCCTTAGATGAAGTACACATAAAGTAGGAAGGTAGACATTCCAGGCACAGTGGACCATATGTCCTTTGGTAGCTCTTCTTGGAACAAAGTACACAGAGTTCTTCCTATCATCTCTCCTTCAGACCAAATCATCTTAGTTCCAGACTCCTGAGTTCAGCCACCCTAGAGCTGAGCTGGACCTGACTCTGCTTCCCTTTCTAAGTCTATGCACCTTGACTTGGGGCGGAGAAGCTTCTCTGCTCTGAATCTCTGTGTCTGGACCCCAAGCCACCTTCTGAAGCCTAGAGACACTTCCCTAAACCACAGGACTAAAACACTCTCTTATTGTATATTATGTCAAGGCATCCTAGGCTATCAGTGCTTAGAACATAGAATGTGAGATGTAGAAAGGAATTTAGAGACCATCTAATCCAACTCTTTCATCTTTTTTGTAGGCAGTATTTTATTTTTTCCAATTACATGTAAAGATAGCCTTCAACATTCATTTTTCATGAGATTTTTTCTCTCTCCCTCCCTCCTACCCCTCTTCTCCAAGACAGCAAGCAATCTGATATAGGGTATACATGTGCAATCATGATAAACATTTCCACATTAGTCATGTTGTGAAAGAAGAAACAGAACAAAAAGGAAAAACCACAAAAACAAAAAAATAGTGAAAATAGTCTGCTTTGATCTGCATTCAGACTCCATAGCTCTTGCTCTGGATGTGGATAATATTTTCCGTCATGAGTCTTTTGGAATTGTTTTGGATCATTGTATTGCTGAGAAGAGCTAGTTGGAGATGAAGAATTTGTTTTCTTGAATATTTCAACGTAGAAATTATGTTCTCCAGAATCCCTAATATTACTTAAGGTTGATCATTGCACAATGTTGCTGTTACTGTGTAAAATGTTCTCCTGGTTCTGCTCACTTCACTCAGTATCAGTTCATGTAAGTCTTTCCCGGTTTTTCTGAAGCCTACCTGCTCATCATTTCTTATAGCACAATAGTATTTCATTCATATATGACAACTTGTTTAGCCATTCCCCAATTGACGGCATCCTCTCAATTTCCAATTCTTTATCACCACTAAAAAAGCTTCTATAAACATTTTTGTACACATGAACCCTTCTCCCTTTATTATGAACTCTTGGGGATACAGACCTAGTAGTGAGATTGCTGGGTCAAAGGGTATGCACAATTTGATTGCCTTTTGGGTATAGTTCCAAATTGCTCTCCAGAATGGTTGGATCATTTCACAACTCTACCAACAATGCATTAATATCCCAATTTTCCCGCATCTTCTCCAACATTTATCATTTACCTTTTCTGTCATATTAGCCAATCTGATAGGTATGAGGTAGCACCTGAAAGTTGTTTAATTTGCATTTCTCTAATCAATAGTGATTTAGAGCATTTTTCATGTGACTATAAATAGCTTTGATTTCTTCAACCTGAAAACTGCCTGTTCATGTCCTTTGACCATATATCAACTGGGGAATGGCTTGTATTCTTCTAAGTTTGACTTAGTTCTCTAATAACTCTTTCATGTTAAAGAAGGAGAAACCAAGGTGCTGAGCAATATTCATCCCTCTCAGTCAACTTGATGTCTTCCAACTTTAAATCCAATGGACTTTCACTCCACATAGTCTTGTTCTAATGTCTTTGATTATGCTATTCCCCCTGCCAGAATGCCTTCCTTTTCTCTCTGTCTTTTCAAATTCATCCCCAGGTCAGACCTAGGTCTATCCTCTTTCAGAAGAGTTAGCTCAATCACAGAATTCCAGGATTAGCTATTCAGGGCTGGCTAGTCCCTGACTCTCTCCCTTCTCTGCCGCCCTCAGGGCTGCCCATAGCAGGAGGGAAGAAAGAGGAGGAGGGGAGGTTCAACAGAGATAAAATGACTCAGATTATTTCCCTGCATTCATCCTAGGCAGCTACCCTGCCTAGCTAACAGGATTCATCATGATTTCCTTAGCCATTTCAAATTTCTCTTTTAAAATTGACCCAGATGTCCATGGTAACAAAGGAACTGGCATATTATGGAAGAATGTAACAAATTAGTGTTGGGCAGCCAGGCTTTTAAAAATAAAAATTGTATTTTAGGGTATTTTTGACCATTTGCTGATTTTCCCCATTTCCAATATCTAGGCCATGCAGATTACAATCCTCAGTCTGGGCTGCTTCTTCTCAGGCTGAGCACTCTCAGCCCAGCACACATAATTACAATTCCCAGTATAAATGAGCAATTGCCAGCTATAGTATTAGACTAATAGGAGGGCTTAATGGGACATGCTAAATAACATTAGAGATTCTGGAGAACATGATTTCTACTTTGAAATATTCAAGAAAACAAATTTTTCATCTCCAAATGGTCCAAGGGACTTGGGACCTGCCTAGTGGGGTGAACAAGTGAATGGCCAGTGATAGAGGAGTTTGCCTCCTCTCCTTGAAGTGGGGTGGTACCAGGTGTGTGTTGCTAAATGTTTGATAATTAGCCCTCTGGGGTGGGATAGTGGTGGAAGAAATGTACATATGACACATTTTTAAGTTTAATCTGCATTAATATATTATTAATATTTTCCCTATTGCTTTCTTAAATCTAGACAATTAACAGAACAATATATTAAGTCCTGGTTTGTAGCATTTGCCAATTTCCAAGGTATAAAAATTCTCACAGGGGGTGGAGCCAAGATGGCAGCTGGAAAGCAGGGACTAGCGTGAGCTCCCCACCAAGTCCTTCCAAAAAGCTACAAAAAATGGCTCTGAACCAATTCTAGAACTGCTAAACCCATAAAATAGCAGAGGGAAGCAGGACTCTAGCCCAGGACAGCATGGATGGTCTCTGGGTAAGGTCTATCCCACATGGAGCTGGGAGCGGAGCAGAGCCCAGTGTAGGTGGCGTGGGCAGCGCGGACCAGCCAGACCAGGAACCAGGTAGAGCTTGCCCTAGTGCCCTGAATCAGTAAGCTGTGGCAATTGCCAGATTTCTCAAATCACAAACATCAAAGACGACAGAGAAGAACTGCAGAACCAACAAAACAACAGAGGGAAGCAGGACATTAGCCCAGGACAGCCTGGATAGTCTCTGGGTAAGGTCTATTCCGCATGGGGCTGGGAGCGGAGCAGAGCAGAGCCCAGCATAGGTGGCACAGACCAACCAGACCAGGAACCGGGCAGAGCATGCCCTAGCGCCCTGAATCAGTGAGCTGTGGCAGTTACCAGACTTCTCAACCCACAAACACCAAGGATAGAGCAGGTTGGTGGGAGAAGCTGCTGGGGACTGGGATAGAGTTTGCAGTTCAGCCACTGCCCCGGGACAGCGGAGGTGGGGCAGCTACAGAACTACAGCTGCAGTTGCTTCTGGCCCCAGGCCCACCTGGTGGGAGGAATTAAGTGGTAGACCAGAGCAGGAGTGCAAAGCCTGCTGAAGATCTAAGTCCAGTTTGGGTTGGGGGTTCTTGGGGAAGGAGGAGTGCTGGTGAGGCAGAGCCGGCACATCCCCCCAAGCTTGGAACATAGAACTCTGTATTCTACAAGCAGTCAT
>CM053624.1:275162987-275253834 GCA_028646595.1 Phalanger gymnotis | reverse complement strand
GACAGAAGGGAGGGCAGACTGCGGAACAGGGCAACCAGAATATATGCCATCTTGGAGTGGGGGGAGGGTAGAAATGGGGAGAAAATTTGTAATTCAAACTCTTGTGAAAATCAATGTTGAAAACTAAATATATTAAATAATAAAAATAAATAAATAAATAAAAATAAAAATGTTCACATCGAAAATGGAATAATCAGCTCTCCTGATCCAGTATGTGCTGACTCTAACACATTCTTGGATGGTACCTAGCCTATGGTCTGCCACACTCTGCCATAAAAATCATGGAATGCATCTTTCCCCTCATCTTGCAACAAACAGAAATTCATTCTAACCTTTGCAGGATTTGGTGCTCAAAGAGATGAGTTATAGAATGTCAGGATCAGAAGGAATCTCATAGATTATCTAGTTCAACCCCTACCTCAAACAGAATTTCCCTTTATAACCTCCCTGGGAGGAATCATCATCACATCCACCTGGACTTTTGAGGACAGCTTTGGGAGGACAATCCATTATGTTGCTGGATAGCTCTTACTGTTAAGAAATTCTTAGTTACCTACCTAGTACCTTCTACTATTGCTACTACTTCTGCCTTATATAATTAATCATTTGCTATCATAGGATGGCAATTTTTTTAAACATGTCTTCCTTTTAAACATGTTAAACATGTCCGGCTTCTAAGGCAACTTGATACATAATTTTAAAATTTTCAAAACTGTCGAGCTTTTTTCTTCATTTTTTATTAGAATACTAGTAAAAGTTGTTAGGGAGAGAAATATTGATTATAATGAAAGAGGGGAAGAGAAAAGAGATGAAGGGAAGAAATGAGAGGACCAGTGTTTATTAATGTTAATATTAATTGACTAATCTTGGCATTAACCCAAGTGAGTTGCTAAGAACAAAAATAAGATGGTAACGGTGGTAGTGGAAGATAACCATTCCTTATTCCACACATGAGGCTAATATTAATATTGCAATACTGCCTTCCTACCCACTAGATGGGTTCAAGTTATCCTGAGTCATGTTGTGTGCTATGAGTAGAAGCCAGAAAACATAGCAAGGCCACCCTCCTGTCATCAAAAGAGAGACTGGCATTGATTCAGTCCTGGTTCTGGAGTGGGGGGGGAGTGGTCTTCTTCTCTTCCACATTCTAGTTCTAAGATACATGAAGTCTCAAGCCTTTCCCTGACATAAGAAGTCCAAAAGGCTTTAGTGTTTATATCCCTTCTAAACTTCTGGGTCTTGAGGAGACATGGGATTGTGCAACAAAAGAGATCTGAACACCAGTCACTAGGTGACTCTAAGCAAGTTACTTCTTTTTTTCTGGGCCTCAAATGCCTTATCTGTATGATGGAGGGAGAATATGGACTAGACGATGTCAGAGGGTCCTTTGAGCTTTAAATTTATATAATTCAATAACTATGTTAGTGGAGCGAATGAAAGAAAGTTGGACTCCAAATTAGGGGATTTAGAGACTTGACCAAACACGTAATGGCTCTTTATCAGGCTTTGGAAGTCCTCCCAGGGAAGACTAGACATTGACCAAGATTTATTAGATTTGGGATTCAATAAAGAACACAGTCATCCATCAATATCATCTGTTTTCTCTAATTTCCCTCCTTAGGAAGGTGAAAGAAGGAATCAGGAAATGGCCCTAAGCCAAATTGAACTCCAGACCCCCACTCTTGGCAGCACCAACGGGAGACTCATTTCAACTCAGGGAAAGCCTCATCTCTCTTGATCTGTCTCTCTCTCTCCATCTTTTTCTCTGCCTTTCCTGGCTGTTAATGTGTATCTCCTACCTCCCATCTATGCCTCAAGACAGGAATATACCCCTTGGAGTCATCCTATGACTCATGTCTCCTTTGGAACAGAAAGTAGACCATGCTGTATGCAGAACCTAGAGCGAACCCCATGCTGAGTCCAGCCCCCTCTGCCTGGTAAATAGACAAATACTGTTTTCAAGGAGTGTCTCAGCAACATTCTGTGCTGGGGAGGTGGGGGAGAAAACCCCACCAGATAGAATGTGACTGGTGAATAGGACAAAAGCAATGTTGGCCAAAAGACTCCAGGTTTTGAGAAGAGGTCAGAAAAATCTGAAAATAGCCCCAAGAATGGATTTGGATTCATAGGACCTGGCTTCAAATTATGACCTATGTGGTCTTCAATAAGTCACTTCCACTAAATAAAAATCTCCTCTCTTGTTCTTTCCAGCTCTATGTCCTGAAGATCAACAGTCTTATTTTCCAGTTTTTCTGCATCTGTGAGCATCATCTCCTAACGAGTCTGTGACCTCCTTTATCAAGGCCAGAGATAACGTACCCTCCTTTTCCTTTGTCTCTGGAAAGTGCTTTCTTACCTTAAATCACTACGTGAATGTGAACTATTATTATCATTATCCAAGTATACACTATTCTCATGGGCACATGGGCATTGAAGATTTCTTGGATTTAGACTTCACATCAGAAAATCTTCCTAACAATTCCTATCCAAAAGTGGAAACTCGAGATCATCGAATCATAGATCTAGCCCTGGAAGGGATCTCAGAGTTCAAGTAGTCTAAACCCTTCATTTTACTGATAAGGAAACTGAGGTTAAGTGACTTGTACAAGGTCATACAAGTAGTAAGCAACCAAGGCGTGAGATGAACTCAGTTCTTGTGACTTCAGGGCTAGGTTTCTCATTGTAGGTCTTCACATAGAGATTCTAAGACTAGATACATAAATATTAGGGATTCCTTGAGTGAATAGATTGAATTAGATGGCTGCTGATGTTCCTTCCAATCTTCAAACTCTGTGATTCCGAGTGAGGAAGGTTGGGGACCTTCCAATAATTGACTTTTTCATTACTGTTGTTTCTGTTCCTCCTTTGTTCTTGAAGAGGACCAATGACATCAGGAGGGTGAAGTCTTGACTTGTGTGTGAATTTTATTTAAGCAAGGCAGGACTGTGCAAAGTCATCGGCCTCATGCTCTCCTCCAGAGTCACTGCAGTCCAGTAGCAAGACATAAGTCAAGACTGGCAATGGCCCATAATTGACCTTAATATGGCGGTGAACAATCATCATCTACCCTTTCTGATCAGAACTGGAATTGCAGTGAAGTGGAAAGACCACTCCCCGGCAGAAATTTGGGCTTGAGCCTATCTCTGAGCTTCAGTTTCCTCATCTGTAAAATAGGAACAGTAATGGCTATACTGTCTACCTCAAAGAGCTGTTGCAAGGGCTCTGAGGGCCCCTTTAGCTCTGAATTGAAAATATTATGATCCTAAAAACAAATGAAGTACTAGATATGGGATGCTTTATTCTCCATAAAATGCTACATAGATTCTGGTTATCATTATTATATTACTCAGCCCTTAACCTCAACTACCCAGATTATAGGATTTGGAGGTAAGAGGGAATTTCAGGATCAACTAGAGAATCCAAACTCCTCATCTCACATACAAAGAGACATAGGTATTGAGAGGTCAAGTGTTCTGTCCAAAGGTCATGCATATAGTGAACTCTAGTATGATTGACCCACTAGCAACAGAGCTAGAGTTTGACCTCTCTCTCATCATCCAAAACTCCCAGCATCACCCCGCCGGCTGCAAATGAGGCACCACATACAGTAATGTGCCCACAGCCTGGGCTGAGAACAAAGACATGCGCTTGCATATTGGGAGTCTCTGTGACTAATGGGAGAATCAGTATAGCCTGGCTTGGACTCCAATGTCTGCAAAGGCCCATTTGATCCTGGTACCAATGGTGTGAGCCTGATACAAGTGAAAAGCTTGCCCAGGGAGGCTACCACCTAAACCTGCCATGGCCTGCCATTCTATTACTCATCTCAAGGAAATCCTCATACAGTCATGGGTTCGTGGGGAGAAAAAATGGCACAAAAGAGTAGATGCTTCCTAACTTTGTGGCTAAGGGCAAAAGGGATAAGCCACCTCTCTAAGCCTCAGATGAAAGCTACAATAAGGTTGGGAGATTCAGTCCCCAAACTCCCCTCCAAGCCCTTTCTGATTTCCAACTGTTCCAGACATTGTCACAGATGGCCAGATTTCTCTTTGCTTTTTGGTCCTGAAATAAATCCCCGATTCACCCTGTTCTCTCAACTGTCTGGCTCCAGTACACAAGGCTCCAGGATCCCAGCTCAGAAGATGCAGAGTTCAGTCTATTGCTAATTAAGACTTCTATGTTTGCTCAGGTAACTGTGAAAATTAAGAGACACCAGGGACAGGAGTCTTAGAATGATGGAGGTGGGGCAGGCAGGGGAAAAAAAGCCCTATCTTCTTAGGGAAGAAGATATGGTCAGTCTCTGCCAACTCACTCTGGGATGAGAAGAGTCAAGAAGTCCAAGCCTGGGCTGGGATAGGATGGGAGGTGCTGGATGTAGGAAGGATACCAGAACAGACCTAGGTCCCAAGAAGAACATGAGGGAGGAGCAGAAGAAGGCCCTGCCCTTAGGAAGCTCACCATCTGGGGAGATACAACAGGACTGGAGCTGGGACCTACCTTTAAGAAGCTCACAATTTGAGGGAGTCAGAAGAAGAATAAACCTTGGCGCTGACCTTGGGGAACCTCTCACAGAATAGAGAAGATAGGACTCATACCCACAATAAGAAGTATTGGTAACGAGAGGTCATTATATATAAATGTCGTTCAAGCCTTATTTCCCGCTGTTCTCCATCATGAACTCTTCCCTCTAAGTAAATGGAAGGATTTATAATTATCCAAACCAGGTAGGACTTGGCCCTTTGCTGAAAATGTCTTCTCCCTTCCCTCGCACCCCAGTTCTGTACCATTTTAAGTTGCCATCTTTCAAGGGCCAACTCAGGGGGCTTCCTCTTCTAAGATGCCTTCTTTGGCTCTCCAAAGGAGCCTCTCTTCCCCTGCAACCCCAGAGCCCCCATTGCCTTCAAGTGAATTTTCACATTTCGGCTCTATGTGTCCACGAATTATGTCTGTCTACTAAACTGGGTGCCTCCTGAGGGCAGAGACCAGGCCTTCAACACTGCAGCCCTCAAAGTGCCAAGCACAGTAATAAAAATGTTTCTATAGCATCGTAAGACCGGCAAAGCACTTCCTCTGCAATCATGGTATGAGACACGTGATATCTTTATCTCCCTTTTCAGGGAAGAAACCTAGATCCAGGAAGTTACGTGTTGTCTACACAGCAAGTGACCGAGAAGATAGTCTTCTGACTCCAAGTCGAGCAGCACTTTTGCACAGTAAATACCCATCCATGCATCTGATCCTGAATAACTTTGTTTGCCAGTATTATCCATGAATTGATCTAAACTCTACTCAAAACCATATGAGCATTAGTGCAGAGACCACCAAGGGAAAAAAAAAACTCCAAGGGAACACAACAATCCAAGGCACATATTTTAAGAACCGCCACCCTCAATGCCACCACCCCCTTTACCTGCTCCTCTTGCCAATGAATCTCCATCCAAAGCTCTGAAGACATCCGCCTTCTCCCTCCTCTCCCTCCTCCTGCCTCTCTTCCCTCCTATGGTGGTATTGAATGCTGCACGATGAGGAGAAATAGGGAACTCAGTAGCTCCAAGGATGCTTTCACCAAGGAAAGCCCAAGTCCATGCTTAATAGAATGAGCCGTGCCAGGCCACTGGGAGGGCCAGGTTACTGATGTCCACCTGGACTCTGTCTCACCCCTGAGAGTGATCTGCCCATCTCATGCATCTGAAGCCCAGCAGGGACCCACGTCACTCTATCCTTCTGACTCAAAGAAATCAAGGTTGAAGCAGCCTATTGTGCATGAGGATTTTTAAAAAGCCATGCTCTTCTTTACTCTGCCTTGAGATGAAGGATTATGGGCTTAGGTTGGAGCTAGTTTTGTACTCAAAACTAAGACTCAAAGAGTCTCAAACTTTAACTACCCCTTCCCATTAGCCACTCTCCCCCATAAAACAGCTTCTGAGGGACGAAAGGAGTTAATTTGGCAGGTACTTTATAGTGTACAAAGTACTTTAAATATCCGATCTCCTTCAAATGCATCAGTATACTTACTGCCCCATTTTACAGATGAGACAACTGAGTCTCCAGGAGGAAAAGTGACTTATCTAATCTCACAGCGTTAGCAAGTAGCAGAACTGGGACTAGATGGCACAAACTGACTTAAGAAAGGTAATTGATCTTTCTTCTATACGAGGCTGCCTGATCACAAAAACAGTAAAAATCCTAATAACTCGTGTCACTATAGTGTTTTGTAGTTTATCTAGCACTGTCCTCACAACAACCTTGTGCACTCAGTATTGCAAGTATGATTGCCTTTCATTAAAAATGAAGGAAAAGAAACTCAGGGCACATGAAGAAAAACTTGTGGATGACCCCAAGAGCAGCTGGTGGTAGGGCCAAGGGATAAATACACATTCCCCATGGTGAGGGTTCTTTTGACCGAGCCACCCTGTTGTTGTCACTCTATAAAAGGAACCTTGTGTATTTTTTGCACATATCACCTAATAGACACATTGGGGCATCTTTTAGAGGAAAGGAGCGTGCTGGTTGTACTTAATCGGGCTTGTCTCCAGATCTAGAAAAAATGCCCATTTAGAGTCAGAGGACCAAGGCTTAGATTAGATTCCATTCCTGCTACTTACCATGGATGTGACCTTAGAGAAGTCATTTATCTTCTGTGGGCCTCAGTTACTTCATCCGCAAAATGAGGGGGTTGGACAAGATGATCTCTAAGGTCTAATCTATAAACCCATCTATAAACTCTTCTTGTTCAAATTTTAATTAATGGCCTGTTCTCTCTTTTCAAATAGGGAAAAAACGTATCTACTCCCCTCTACTACCCATCCTGCTCATGTCTTGAAATGTCGGTAACATATTCTTCTTGGAGCAAGACAGGCTTTCCAAAGCCAAAACTCTTTTGGTTGCTGTTTGGTTGCTTGAGTCATGACCGTCTTCTTGACCCTATTTGGGGCTTTCTTGGCAAAATTACTAGAGTGGTTTGCCATTTCCTTCTCTGGTTCATTTTACAGATGAGAAAACTGAGGTAAACAGGGTTGCGTGACTTGCCCAAGGTCACACAGCTAGTAAGTGACTAAGGCCACATTTGAACTCAGGAAAATGAGTCTTCCTGACTTCAGGACCAGCACTCTATCCACTGCACCAAGGAGCTGTCCAAGTCAACTCTTTAAAGGTCTCCTAAACCATGTTCTGTTTTATTTTCCATTATGAAAGCCCAATTTGACACACATAATTCTCTTAAGTCTAATGTAAAAGAGATAATTGTTTCAAATATGGGCTCAGATACTTTCTGGCTACGTGACCTTGGGCAAGTCACTTAACCCCGACTGCTTCCCAAGAGAGAGGGAGGGAGGGAGAGAGAGAGAGCTGATAGAAGAGTAATAAAGGAAGTTGCTGCATTATGCCTCAGTTTCTCAATCTGTAAAAAGGGAATAGTAACCATAACACTATAATACATCAAAGCTGGGAAGTACTAAATTTGCCATCTGATGTAGCTTTCACTTCCCTACCCAGGATTTGAGAAAGGAGGAAACCGAAGACCACAGAAGGTAGGTGTCAGGTCATGAAAAGAGAACCAGATTTGGAGTCAGAAGGTCTAGGTTCAATTCCACTTCTGTATCTTGTTCCCTGTGTACCCTTGGGAATATCACTTAACCTCTCTGGGTCTTAATTTGCTTATCTGTAAAGTGTGAGGGGTTATGCTAGCTGGTTCTCTCTAGTTCTAGATTCTACAAGTTACATGTCTAAAGTCACACAGAGCGTTATCAGCAGAACTGAGACTAAAATCCCAAGTGTTATGTAAAATGCTTCCTCTCACTTTCCTATATATTTGCTATTGTTATTATTATTCATAATTATTATTTAGCTCCCAGAGTCTAGCCTTGTTCCTACTCCAAGTTAAATACGAGACAGTACAGCTTGAAATGGGAAACCACAGATTGACTGGCAGAAATGAACACAGCCCATGCCAAGAAGCAAATGAGCGTGGGGAGGAGTGATTTGTACATGTCCCTGGGAAATGGGCTGGAAGCGTCTTGCCACCTGCCTTGAGATGGGCCCCTGCTTTTCTGCCATAATTCTGTCTGGATGAATTCATTTTGGAGAATACATTCCCAAGCTCCTGGCATCCTCGTGTGTGCTAAGCCAACATTAGTTAATCCCTGATCACAGCGGCTCCTTGGAGCCGGCTTTGGAGAGTTGGGTAAAAAGTAAGCCAAATTGAAAGAATCCTCTGTGTCTTACCTCCACCAGAATGGGGGCCACGTTGGGTGCTACCTCAGAGAGAGGCAGGTAGATTTGTAGTGGACTGAGCATTCAATCACAGGGCTCTTTCTAACTGGCCTGGTGGGGCTTGCTCCCCCAAATTCATCAGCCAAGGCTAGGGCTCTTGGCTCTAACCACACTTTCCCTGGACATGTTCATGTTGTTCCCTGGGTGCAAAGAACTACAGCTGTCACCTAGATCCGAGGGGCACACTGAATTTCTTCTACACAAGTCCCTGGGGATTGTGTCTTTGCTTTGGTGTATGCTCAAAGCAGGCAGGGTTGGCTACCCTCATGTGGCCCTTTGTGTGTGTGTGTGTGTGTGTGTGTGTGTGTGTGTGTGTGTGTGTGTGTGTGCGCGCGCGTGTGTGTGTGTTGGTGTGAGTGTGTGTGTCCATGTCTGTGTCTGTGCATCTGTGTGTGTGTTCTTCAGCTGGTGCTAAGGGGAGAGATCATTTGTGACCTGACTGGAGGTTGGGGAGGTGAGGGGATGATTTCAGTATACACAAGGCCAGAAAATAAATATTGAGATTCTTTGCAATCCACACCCAAATTAATAAGTCAGACCTTTCCTTTCAAAGGAGCAAAGGCCTCAGTTTCCATGTGTAACACCTTCTGGAGTAGGAATTTTTAAACTGGGGTCCACACACTTGATAAAAATGTATATACGCTGATAACTATATTTCAATTTAATCGGTTTCTTTTGCAATCCTTTGTATTTTATTTTACGCATTTAAAAACATTACTGTCAATGGAGTCCAGGACACAAAAATGGCTAAGAACCCTTCTGTAAGGCTGGAGGGATGAGGAAAAACCCTTGTTGTATACACACACTAGACTAGGAGTCAAGAAGATCTCAGTTCAAATCCTGCCTCAGACACTTAAAAGCTGTGTGACCTTGGACCAGTTATTTAACGTTTCTCAACCTTACTTTCCTCACCTGAAAAATGGGGAAAAAATGGTGCACACAAGGTGGTTGTGAGGATCAAATGTGATAGAAAATGTGAAGCACTTGGCACACCTTTAAGCGTTATAAAATGCTATTAGAATACCGACTGTGATCTCTCTTCTCCCGGCTTCAATTTCAGCCGCCTCTCAGAGGCCAGATGAGGCCTCCCCTTCCTCCAGGAAGTTTTCTCTGCTCTCCATATGAGATATGATATCCTCCTCTGAACTCCTGGAGCATGTTATTGTTATCACCGAGGGAGATAATATATGTAGCCTGCTTGCAATCCCAACAGTACTTTATAAATGTTAACTATTATTATTTTATTAATGGTACTAAAACCATAACTACTCAAAGCACAGAGTACTGGAAAGCTTACAAAGCATTTTCTTCTCCTTCCCTGCACCCTCCTTTGCAGAGGTGGGAAGTCCCCAGACACGGAATACCGCATCCATTTCCAGATCTTTTTCAATGTATTGTTAGCTCTCCAGATTATTATGTTTTTCTTCTTCCAGTTTTTCTTTAAAAACATATTTGTTCTAAGGGATAGATGGTGGTTCTCTGGTAGAGAGAGAGGGACGGGGAAGGATTCAGGAGGAAATTTAGGTTAAGTGAAAACTAATGGTATTAATATTTTTTAAAAGGCCTTTCCTCCCAATTTACAGGCATAGAAAATGTAGTTTAGAGAAGTTAAATGACTTTCCCACTGCCACACAGTCAGAGCTCTGTGCCTGGACATAAGCCCACACCTGCTGACTTTGGGCATCATGCTCTTTCAACCTGTCCAGACCAGTCTCTGTATCTCCTCTTCAGCCCTCTCATTTTGGCACTTAGCACAGAATGCCTGGTAATACCATTCAAGTGCTCCATGTGTCTAACTCTTGTGTCAGAAGCTCTCTCTTGACACTGAGGGCTTGGGTTTACATTAAGGATATTCACTTCTTGCTCCAGCTGGTCTGGCGTGACACCTGAGAAAGTCAGAATCTGGCCTTCACCATTGGTGGTGCTGGTGGGGGGAGCATCAGTTTATTTACCTCATTAATTTGGCTTACTGCTCCCACTGAGGTGGTACCTGACAGTATCATCATATCCCCAAAAGGATGTCAGCTCCCCAAAACAACCATTCAAGCTAAGCAGAATTAAACATAGAAGGAACCACACATGACACCATAGATAGTCAAGAACTCTAATTTCTGAGGGGTCTCCATCTCTCCCTGGGGACTGATATAACTTACCATATTTTAATTTCAGGTGCCCCCTACTTTATAACACTCCCCTAGGTGGAACCTCAGAAAGGATCTCTGGTGTTGCTCAAATTCAAGAGATCACAGGCCTTCAATCCTCCAGAAGCCTGACCACTGCACCAGGTTTGCAATAAGGATGGGTCCCCATCATGGGGCAAGGTCAGGGTTGGTTCCTCATTTGTCAGGACTCCGGGCCTCATTGATCCTTAACCAGCCATTGCTTCTTGCTCCTTCATCACTTTATCATCTTCTCATCCATTATGGCTCCAAAGCTCAACTGTCCGTGCATCTTTCTTTCCCTGCTTTGGAAGCCCATTGTTGTGTCTCTGCCTCTCATTCCCCAATCTGCCTCGTTCCCTTTCATGGTCCTTCCTATTGCTCTTGGCTTAGCTAAACTACTCACAGTTCCTGATCACACAGCTTCTTTTTTTCTTAGGAGATGACGCCAGCCCTTTCCGAAAGAAATAGCCAAGACCAGTTTACCTTTGGGATATCTGAAACTTTCCAGCTTATTCAGGCCCACAGTCCGTCCTATGCCTCAGGGCTATTGACAATGACTATCTGCTTTCTCACTTGGTTCCATGCTTTGCTTTCTGTACAAATCATCCCTGCAATGAGAACTTCATTCTGCAGCCCGCTCTCCAGAGGCTCCAGCTGTCTTAAGTGAATTCTCTCCACCTGCCTCTTTCCATGCCCCCAGGCAGAGTGTTTCCTGTTGTCTCAGCATCTTCCATGAAGCTTCAGAGTTCCAGTGACTCTTTCAGGTGGTGTAGTAGATAGAGAGCTGGATCTGAAATCGGGGAGGCCTGCCTTCAATCCTGCCTCAGACTCTTAACCAGCTCTTTGATCCTCGACAAACCGTTAACTTCTCATCCACGGTTTCCTCATCTATCTAAAATGCAGACAGTAACAGCACCTATCTCAGCGGGATTTTATAAAAGGATCAAACGTTATAATATATGCAAGATGCTTTGCAAATATCGAAGTGCTGTAGAAATGCTGGCTATCATTATTTTTATTATTTTGTTGTTGCTGTTTTCTTATTCCCCATCTTCCTCTCAGCTAGCTGGGCCAGTCCATGCAAATTACCCTGGGCCTGTCTTGTGAAACCACTGGAAATGAGAAGGGAGAGGCAGACCTGGCAGCTGCTCCCAACCCAGGAACCTTGTGGAGGAGTAGGCTTTCCAGCTGCTCCCAGTCTAAACATCATGACTCAGCATGAAGAAGGGCACCCTGCCATAGGAGCAAAGATTCCATGACTCTGTCGGATGCACCTCGATCTTGGCTTCTCAGTTCCACTGGGAGCTCACTGAGGACAGAGGCTGTGTTTTCGACTCCTCTTCATCTCCCCACGATGCCCAGCATCGAGCTAAGCCCAGGCGAGGTGCTCTGGAGACCCGCAGAGAGGACAAAATGGAATGGGACCCAAGAGAACAGAGTGAAATGCAAAGATTGTTTGAAGAATTTAATGTTGTTTAGCCTGGAGAAGAGAAAGAGCGTGATGACTGTCTTCAAATATCTGAGGGGCGCCTCATGCAAGAGCAATTAGGCTTCTTTTACTTGGTCCCAGGAGGGAAGAATGGAGAAGAAACAGGAGGAAGTTGTGAAAAGGCAGATTCGAACATCATACAAAGAGAAATTTCCTAACATTTCAGAAGTGAAATGGACTCTCTTGGTAGATATCGAGTCTTCCTTCCCTGGAGGTGTTCAAGCGCCTGCTTGCTGCAGATCCTATAGAGGGAACTCCTCCATACACACACACACACATACACCCCATATATATATATATATATATATACATATATATACATATACATATATATGTATAAAAATATACCTATCTATGTATATATACACACATACACACATACATATACATATATGTGTATATACTCATGATGTCATCAGTCCTCTTTGAGAATGAAGGATGAACAACACCAGCAGTGGCAATACATGCTAGACAAGATTCTCTCTAAATTACCCTCCAGCCCTGAGATTTTATGATTCTAGAATGAGCTAGACTGTCAAAAGGAACATGTGCGCTCAGACGACTGCCACTTTAGGAATGGGAGATGGGTAAAGGAAAAGCACAAAAGTTGGAGGAGTACCTGTGATTGGCAGGTTATTAAACGTGACAACAGGGCAGCAAGGTGGCACAGTGGATAGAGGCCTAGAGTCAAGAAGACTCATCCTCCTGAATTCAAATATGGCCTCAGACGCTTATTAGTTGTGTGACCCTGGGCAACTCACTTAATCCTGCTTGCTTAGGTTTCCTCATCTGTAAATGAACTGGAGAAGGAAATGGCAAACCACTCCAGTATCTTTGCCAAGAAACCCCCCCAAATGAGGTCAAGAAGAATCAGACGCATTTGAAAATGACTAAACAACAATAAAATGGCAGCATTTCCAGTCCCAGTCAGCTGATTCCTTTCTTCCCAAAGCACTCTAACACAGGTCAGCACCATACTTTTATATAACTTTTTTTTTCTCCCCTGTTCCCATTCTTTGTATCCTCAGGAATGACAGGTGGACCTCTCCTTGAACAACTTCTGCTCTAGAAAAGCTGCATCTGAAACAAAATTCTGTAAGGTGAAACTACTTTCCCCAGTGCTTTAGAAATCACACTTTATCTTTCTTCTCCTACCCCTTTCCCTGCCTCTCAGAGCCTCTAAGTATCAAGTAACAGCACCACATGCCATACATGCGGTAGGAGATATTTAACTACTCACAATTTATATTTACTGAACACCTACCATGTGTCTAAACTAGTTGGATAACCCATGCAAAGAATGTAACAAAAGTAATAATAAATTTGGTTAGCTTCATCAGAAGGTTGGCTATCAGGTTATGAATTACTCCAGCCAAAGCAACTTATGATGACTACTTCCTGATGCACATGGAGGTTGGGGATCTGCATTAGTGGAAGGCAAGGATTCTTAAAGTAGGCTCAGTGAACTTTTAAAAAATATCATAATTATTTCTTCAACATAATATGTATTTAAAAACATTAAGAAGGGCTGCATACTCAAGCCTTCACCAGCTTGCCAGGGGGTCCATGATACAAAAGAAAAAAATTGTTAAGAACCCCTGTTGTAGGATGGGCTTCAGAATTATACCGGCCCCTTATATGTATGTGGTGCCTTAAAGTAGAGGTGTCAAACATCCCTCAAGAGTGCACAGTGAATCAGATTAAATTGTAATTGGGGAATGTTTAACAAAATAAATAAAAATACAATACAACACACCAGGGATGGGGAACCTTTGGCCTCGAGGCCACATATGGCCCTCTAGGTCCTTGGGAGTGGCCTTTTGACTGAGTCCAAGTTTTACAGAGCAAATTCTTTTATTAAGGGGATTCATTCTGTGAAGTTTGGATTCAGTCAAAGGGCTGCACTTGAGGACTTAGAGGGCCACATGTGTCCTCGAGGCTGCAGGTTCCCTAATCCTGAGTCTTAGAAAATGTTAATTTGTGTTTTTTTTTAAATCAATATGTTTGACACCACTACCTTAGGGTGCATAGGGTTGTGATCTCAATGCATCTCCATAATAGCCTCTGGGGGGAGACCTGGAAGGAACAAATTATCTCCATTTCAGAATAAGGGATTAACTTTAAAGACTCTTCCTTTACAGAAATGATAGTAGAAGTGGCTTGACCCAAAGAACCCAGAGTAAGTGGCAGAGTTGAGATTCAGGTTCAGAGACCCAGGCCTCTGTATTTGTGGTCCAAAGTCTTTTCTAGTGCCAGGCACAAGAAGACCTGGTCTTATTCCCGTGGTATAGTAGGAAGAGCACTGGATTTGAGCATTTGAGTTCAAGTGTTGAGTCCGCTAATGACTGCACTGCTCGCCTTGACTAAGTCACAACTTTTCCGGGCAGCAGTTTCACTTTCTCTAAGGAGAACAGGCTGAATGTAGAAGAGGCAGGACCCAGAGGAGGCTGGACCTAGTGATTGCTTAGACCTGGTGACTGCATAAGTCCATTTTAGCCCTGAGTTAGTGACAGGGCTAAGAAAGGAGCCTAGATTTCCTGAATCACACTCCAGTACCCTTTAGATACACCTATGATCTCAAATAAACAAACCTTCCCAAAGGAGAGGATGAACCCAGTAACAAACGCCGTTCTGTTCATCAGGACTCAGTGCGCTGACGATACACACAGGGAGAAATGAATGGCCCACGTAGTGGTGAAGTGCATGGATGTTTTAATCTGAATTAGACCCTTTTAGGATAAATCATCATTCAGGAGAGCGGAAGGTCACACTCCCCATTCTGAGGAATAGAGCTACCAGGGGGAGCAGGAAGAAAACCAACCGTGAAATTGGTAATTTTATGAGTTTCACAAAGGAGTGGAGGGCTTGTTGTCAGACATAATATGATTATGTCTCAGTGCCGTGGGTCGGAGGCCCCAGTGAAGACCTGTTTGTCAGAAAGGAATGACTGTGGTCCTGTAAAACAAGAGTGTGAAAGCTCTTTTAAAGTTGGGGGCGCAGTGGTAGGAGATTCAGAAGAATTAGGGAAATGCTGTCAGAATCCTGCTCAAGTCCCATTTGCATTCATCGTAACCATAACAGTCCCTCTGCTACTGCCTTGTCCCTTCTCTTATGAGCCCTTAACAATGAGAACCACTCGTTCTGACTCTTAAATAACGGTTTCATGTTTGTCTGTCTCGTCCGCTCAATCAGCTCATGGATCTCAGAGCTAGAAGGCTCTTCCAGTTTGATCATCTGGTCCAACTGAATGTTTTCTAGCCCATCCCATCTAGCGTTCCTTGGAGTGCTGGCAATCAGTTTCCTTTATGGAGTTCTAGAAACGGCAGGGGCAGGGGCAGGAGGGAGATAAGGGCTTTGACAGCATAAACTCACACGCTTTCGCTAGAATTTCCACAAAAATCCGCTTTTCCTCCCATACACAGATTCTCCCTCAAAAGTTCTGGCTTTTCCTCAGAAGGGAAGTTGAATAGTTAAACCTGCACTTCTTTTTCCTTCTTTCCATGCTCTTATTATTTCAGGCAGGGTACTGGTGTTCATACGGCAGCCAGAGGAGGGATGAAGGCAGATGCCACAAGAGGTTCACCCTTGTGCGTCTGAAGCTAGATAGCTCAATGGGCCCACACAGTCATTTCTACCACTCATTTTCATCTCCGCTATTTACCACAACTGCCTAAACCTCAGATTTTGGCACACATCTTACAAATTCCAGTGGCTCCCTATCATCTCTAGTTTCAAATATAAAATGCTCTTTTGGGCATTTAAAGCCCTTCCTAACCTGGCCCCTTCCTGCCTTTCTATTCTTCTTATGCTTCATTCCCTTTCATGTCCCTTAGGATCCAGTGTGCCTTCTGGCAAAAGTCCCTTGTACAGGACACACCCATCTCTCACCTCTAGGCCTCTTGGTTGGCTGTTCCCCTCTCCCATCCCCCTAATCTGGAATGCTCTCCTTCCTCATCTTTGCCTGCTGGCTTCTCTGGCTTTCTTCAAGATACAGCTCAAATCCCACCTTAGCAGGAGGCCTTTCAAAGACCTCCTTCCCCCTAATTAATCCCTCCTGGTGTCCTCTTTCTGAAAATTACGTTCTATTTACACTGTATACACACATATGTAGCTGTCTCTAAATATATGTCTCTGTGTATATATACATATACATGGAGAGAGATGTGTATATGTGTGTGTTTATATGTATGTATGTATGTATGTATGTATGTATGTATATACGTGTGTGTGTACACACACACACACACACACACATATCTGGAAAGAGGAGGGAGAGGGAGGGGAATAGGAGGAGGAGAGAGAGACAGAGACAGAGAGAAAATGAGAGAGAGTACATAGCTGTTCACGTGTTACTTCCTCAGAGGGCAAGGACCATATTTTTGTATTTCTTTGTATCTCCAGTGTTTAGTGTATTGCCCAGTAAATAGTAAGTGCTTAATATATATACATATATGTGTATATATATATATGTATGTGTGTATATATATATATATTTACATTATTATATTTAAATAAATATATTGCCCAGTAAATAGTAAGCACTTAATAGATAAATACTTGTTGACCCACTGACTATCTTATCTGAGAATCATGTCAGAGCTGGATAGGACCTCCAAGTCCTTCGAAGCATAGATCCCCTTTAAATCATCCCCAATAAGTGGCCATGCTGCATCTGCTTTACAAGGCTGTTCATGTGTCATTGTTGGATCTTCTCATAGTTAGGAAGGTTAGTTGTTTTTTTTTTCCTTATCACTTCTGATCTTTGCTTCTAGTTCTTCACTCTGGGCCCAAAATAAAGCTAATTGTTTTCCATGTGACAACACTTCAGCTATTTGAACATTGATATGTTATTCCCCTCAAGTCTTCCCTTCTTCAGACTAAACATTCCCAGTTTCTTTAACTGAGCCCCATATGGCCTCAAGTCTCCTTACCACCTGGTTGCCTTTTTCTGTATGTGCTCCAATGTGCCAATACACTTCTGAAAATTCTACACCCAGAACTAAACAGTCCAGATGTGGTCTTACTAGTGCACAGTGGGACTGTAACCCCCCTTCTTGCAGACCCTTCTTAAGTTTTCAGAGAAAACCACCAGCTGAAACTCACCCTGGCTCTGATCCAACAATTGACTTTTTTTTCTTTTCACCCAAAGCCCTCCTGCTAACACTGATGGTTTATAAAGACATACAGAGCCAGACACTCCACTCCAGGGATAGAAAAATACAAAATGACAAAGCCAGATAATAGCAGAAATAAAAAACGCCCCTTCTCTACTGTAATTTGAGGGACATGTATGTGGATTAAATTCTAGAGTTGGTATCCAGCTTCCCAAGCAGACCCTGAGATGCCCAAGAGCCTGGCCAACTCTCCTCTTCTTGTCACTCCAACAGGAGGTGGATACCAGGGTCAGCTAAAGGCTCAGGCTCATTAGGGCCACATGACGTAAGCTCCATGAACACACCGCAGGCAAAGAGACCGTGTCTCCTCTTTTCCCTGTCTTCTCCCTAGCCCCTAGGCCCATGGGAAGTTTAATAAATACTTGCCAGATCACAAGATCATAGATTCTGAGCCAAAAGAGACTTTAGGGATCACTGCATCCACCACCGCCCCCCCCTCATTTTACAGATGAGGAAAGTAGGGCCCAGAGAGGATTTAAATTGAATTTGTAATCAGTCAACCACTGGGCCTCAGCTGTGTATAGGCCACTTGTACTCAGAGTTTAAGGGAGTTAACACAAAGGAAGAAGAAAAAAAGAAGGAAAAAAAAATAACCCATCCTACATTTTTCAAACATGACACACAGTAGACGGGCAAGGTTATTTTCTGAGAGCCTTCCATGAGTCAAATACCGATGGAACAAATATAAATTTGCAGCCAAATCTCTATGAGGAAGCATGGTAG
This sequence comes from Phalanger gymnotis, assembly GCA_028646595.1. NCBI lineage: Eukaryota > Metazoa > Chordata > Mammalia > Diprotodontia > Phalangeridae > Phalanger > Phalanger gymnotis. Next base: position 275,236,015 of record CM053624.1, on the reverse strand, counting down.
ACTGGGAAGACTGTTGTACTCCCGGTGGGACCATAAGACTTGGATTCAAATTCTGACTGTCACTTATCTCTCAGCCTTAGTGTCCCCACTCATAGACTGGGGATAATAATTTGATACATCTCACAGGTCTTGGAGAAAAGTATTACGTACACTCTAAAGTGAAACATAAACATGATCTCCTGAATATGAAATATTATAAAAATGCAATGTTATAGGACTTCTCTAAGAGTCTGTTGTTATCCTACTCATGATAAGAGTGTGCAATATTAGAGGTTAGCTACCTCTAACACAGGTGATCTCCTGGAGTCCCTTGATATGGGATCTGATATATACAACTGAATTCAAAATGGCTGCTCCGGCCTATAGATCTTCCCACCTATCCAAAGGCCAACCACCCATGCACCACGCTATGACAAACTTGCCAAGATCCACCCATCCCTGGCACAGGCTTATGGCCCTGCCACTCCATCAAATGATCCAATGCTGCCAGCTGAGTTCCATTTATCTTTCCTTCGGCTGGCACCACCTTCTTTTCTAGGCCAGAGATATCTGTTGCCTGCCAAGAACACCCAGGAGCAAAATAGGAAATCCCTGGAGTTTGTTTCAGGGAGAGTGAGGGAACAGAGAGAAAGAGACACAGGGAGCAGTATATGCCAGGGTGAGCTAAGATGAGAGCTATAGAACAGTCAACCATTCTATCCATCAAGAAGGATTCCCCATCGCCTACTATAAGCCCCGCAGTGGAAAGGGTCTTAGACCTAACTCAGGCCCTGGGCAAACCAAAAGACTTTCCCTGGAGACACATCTGCAGATAGGACTTTCCGTACAGACCTATGGATTTTGGCGTTTTCCCAGCAAATGGCCAGATAGCGGCTGTTGTAAACACCTGTCAGATTTTGTATAGCTCTCAGTTGTAAATGTTGCATAAAAATACTTTGAAGCTTTTTCATTGTTGGACAGCCCACAAAGGGGTGGTGGAAGGAGAGGCGAGGGGATGGCTGCAGAATTTTATTTATAATAAAGTCTGACTGGATGCAATGTAGCCGTTGGCCAACGAGCGGTCAGGAAGCTGAGCTGAGCAGGGGTAGGCTCGCTGCTGTAATCCATCACCCAGCAAACGCGGCCTTCAAACAAAGCGGGGAGTCTGGTTTGAATCATCCGGCAAACTGGGGGTTGGTGGGGGGGATATCACAGTGGAATTTAGCCAGGTCCACTGGGTGTGGCCACTCTGGAGATGGATCAGGCACTGAGGGCAGCAATCAAAGAAGACAATTCTGTCTCTCACCTGTCTGTCAAGCACAGATCACAAAGGGCACCATTATTTTTCCATTTGAGCATTCTGATCTTGCTAACTCTTCATCCTTCAATCAGGCCAACTAACAAGTCTTCACCTCTACACCCGCTATTTGCATCTCCAACCACATTTCACAGTCAGGCTATATTAAAAGCAGAGACTCCAGAGAACTTGTAGGAGTACAGATCTTAGAGATAAAGAAGTCGCATGAAACACCAGCTAGGCCAATCTCTTAGATTTATGGAGAAGAAAACTAAGCCTAGGGAAGGGAAGTGACTTTCCCAAGGTCACAAAGAACACTGCCATCAGAGCTAAAGGCCGGAACTGAGGTCTCCTGGTTCTCAGTCTCATGTCCTTTCCTATTATTCCATCATTATCAACAAATATGTGCTTCCTACTATGCACAGGTAGGGTGGTAAATAGTAAAAAGTGAAGTTAGGGTGTGAGTCTTGAACCTTCTACTTATTAGACACGTGACCTGAGGAAGCCTTACTTTCCTCACCTGTAAAATGGGGGAGAACAGCCCCTGCCTTGCCACCTTCCCAGGGTTCTCATTAGCATCCCATATCATAGGGTCATAGATTTTAGAGCTGAAAAGGACCTTAGAGGCCACAACTCTGTACAGATCACAGGATGATAGATTGCGAGCAAGGAAGGACATTCCCCATCACTTTACAAATGAGGAGACTGAGGCCCAAGGAGGTTAAGTGATTTGCCCAGGAGTCACACAGCTATGAAGATTCTGAAGCAGGATTTTAATCTAAATCTTCCTAACTTAAAGTTAGGAAAAGCCTATCATGCCACCAGCCTCTCAAAAATGAGAGCATGGATATAAAAGTGCTTTGTAAATGGCAAGTGCCTTATAAGAGGAATCTTAGGACTGCCAGGTTCAAGTTCCTGTCCTCAGCCTTGGATATCAAGAAGCACCAGCTATGATCTTTGTCCTCAAGGCTCTCATTATCTACTTGAGAAGATAAGGTAAACTGAGGGCTGTGGGAAAGGAGAATTGAGGGAATGAGAGAGGGAGAGAACATGGGGGTCTTATGGTCAGAGGAGGTTTCCTAGAGGAATGGGACTTCAAATGGACTTTAGAGGGCTGGTAAAATCTGGCTTGGAAGATTGAGTGGAGAACGTTCCAAGCAGGGAACAGTGTGGGCAAACATGTGGAGGTGAGAATAAGCCTGAAACAGTGGGCCAGGTGACAGTAAGGAGAGTACAGAATCATAGATTTAGGACTGGAACAGACCATAGAGGTTGTCATCGAGGCCAACCCTCTTTTTCAGATGAGGAAACTAAGGATGTGAGAAGTTAAGTGACTTGCCCAGGGTCATATAGGTAGCAAATATCTAAGGCAGAATCTGAACTCGTCTTACTCCAAGTCTAGAACTCTTGGCCTAGCTGGAGTAGGAGATTCACATGGGAATTGAGGGGAAATGGGGCTAGAAAGTATAGATGGGGCAGATCATGAAGCATCTCAAATTTTCCATGTCCCCTTCCCCTGCAAAGGGAAGGGTGGATTACGATCATCCAACCGTGTTTAGTTTTGAACATGAGGTGGACCTGTCCTAAAAGGACCAAACTGGTTACAAGGCTCTGTAGACACGAAGTTTTTCTCTCTCTTGCCAAGTACACACACACACACGTACACACATGCATGCATACATGCACACACATGCACACACATGCATGCATACATGTACACACACACACACACACACACACACACACACACCCTTAGTGAACAGCTTTGGCCAAGCAAATCATACAAAATAAATCTCTAGGTCATAAGCTTAAAAAAAATCTAACTGAATGAGATGAGAACTCAGGCCTAGATGATAACTCAGGTACCAAAAACCATGGTACCACCTTAGTCAGGTCTCCAGAGCACTATTTATACTGCTGATCCCTATACCTCCAAGTCCAGCAAAACAATTGAGCTCTCATCTATGTGGCTTTGACTTAAGGTTGCATAGGAGATCTGGATCCTACATCATCAATGTCCTGATGGAAAACCCTCCTGCCAAGCCACCGACACCTTAAATTCAACACATCCCAAATAGAATGCACTGTTTTCTCCTCTTCCTTCCTTCTACTAAATCAGTCCCTTCTCCCAACATCCCATTTTCTGTTGAGGGCACCACCACCCAAGCAGACTCTGGGTCTCAGAATCATCTTTGGTCCTCCCTTTTCCCCATCTCTCTCACACTGACACCAACACTACTCAGGCTTTCATTCTCTTGTATATGGATGATTATTAACAGCCTCCTAAATGGGCTCTCTCTCTTTTCAATCTTTTATTTACACAGCTGTGAAAATATCTTTTCTAATGTTCAGGTCTGAGCACGCTACCCCCCAATACTGAAAACCCTGGAGTGGGATTCTGTTGTCTCTGAGATAAACCACAGATGCCTTAGGCCGGCACTTAAGGCTCACCTCAATCTGGTTATGGCTTACCTTTCCAGCCTAATTTATGCCATTCCACTCCACTTCTGTACACTCCCATATGCTGTACCCCTGCACACCCAGAAAGCACTTGGTCTATATAATGATACATTGCGATCTTTCTCTTTCTTCAAGGCCCAGCTCAGATCACTACTCTTGATCTTTTTCTTCCTCCTCCTCCTCCTCCTCCATGAAATCTACTGTGATCTTCCCAGGTAAAGGAGATTTCTTTCCTTTCCTATTTCTTATAGGTCCTCGTCTGGATCTCTCCTGTAACCTAATTATGTTCTATTTTGCATCATACTGATTTGTGTAGGTATCTTATCCCACTATTGGATTGCAAGCTCACTGAAGGCAAGGACTATGTCAAATTTTTTTTCATTTTTGTGTCTTCAGTACCTAAGACAGTACCTCAGCAGGCACCTAGTCAATATTTGTTTAGTCGAATTTGTTGCAATCTGAGTACTCCCATCTACAAAAACAACTTTCTAATCTCTGTAAGACCATGTCTGTTAACTCCTTCTTCAGAGGTTTTCCCCATTGCATCACAATGACCCATCTAATAAGGTCAAAGAATAACAAAGTGCAGAAGTTCAGCTCTAAAAGGGTATTTGGACATTCTTTCCTCCTGCCTCTGTTTTTCAGAGGAAAAATACAAGGTCCAGAAGATTAATAGGACTGTTACACTAGAATCTAGGACTCACATCTTTCCACTCTAACTCCATCCATTAAGTCCCCTTCTCCTCATGAGGGAATTGGTTTTTTCTCCTAATGGTTGAAATTATCCATTCATAATTGCACAGAATCACATTCAATTTTTAAAGGGTCTCTTTAAGAAGACATGATGCATAGAGCAAGCAGAGCTAGGGAAACAATACACAACAATTATAACGATGAAAACAGACAGAGAAAAATTAAACTTAATGCTGTAAATGGCTTAGCCCCATTGAAGAAATAAGAAAAGGCACCTTCCTCCTTTCTTTGCAAAAGTAGGGGACTAGGGATATACAAAACACCTAGTTTGTTGCCAAGGCACTGAACTTTTTCTTCTTTCTTTTTTATTCTTTCTTACAAGGGATAGCTGACTAGGTAAGGGAGAGATAGATTTAGAAATCAAAGTGATGTAAAAAAGAAAGATGGAGAAGCAAATGACAAACCACTCCAGAAAACCCCAAATGGGGTCACAAAGAGTGAGACACAACTGAAATGACTAAACAACAACAAAAAACCCCAATGATGTCAATAATAAATAGTACAGTTATCCCTTTCTCAGTTTGTCTCAAACAAAGAGAATGCTAAAAGTGGATGATGTAATCTTACTGCCATCTCCAGTTGATGGCTGAATCTTATAGCTCTCCTCCACACCTCAATAAGACAAGTACTCAAGACAGCTTTGAAAATCATAGTGCCGTTTAGGAAAGATCACTTGTCTCTAGCTGTCTAATGCTGTCAAGTCTATTACCTTTTGCTCCCCCACCCTCACCCTGGGTAATCTTACAACCTTGCCAAGGAAGAGAACTGAATGTTTCTCATCCTATTAAAAAACTCAGGACCATAATGTATTTCTTATTGCAGTGATATCTGAGTATATTGGCCATAGATCCTGGTGCATTTTAAGACTCATAAAGGAGAAAAAGGCCTGTTTTTGTAAGGGGGCTTTCTGCCTGAAATTCAGTCAACTTCATTTTTTCTTTCTCACACCAGGGTCTGTGGGATATTACAGTCTGGTATAGGATTCACACATCTGTATAAATAAGAGTTGTCTGGCTGGGTTCCCACCTAGCAAAGCCCAAACTGAAAGATGTTTGACATCACCAGTGAGTATCTATCCTGTGGCCCTTACATGCATAGCATTCAGAGTATTTCCCATAGAGGCAGGAATCATCTCAGTTCACATTTCCATCATATTTTATACTTCAGAAAGTTCTTTTCTCATGACAGCCCCATGAGATGGGAAATATAAGTATCATCATCTCTACTTGAGAGATGAAGACTGTGAAGCACAAAATAGCAAAGCAACTTGCCAAGGGGCCTTGCAGAGCCTGTAGTTCAACTTTCTCCATTTGTCTTATTGTAGAGTTGGGAAAACTGAGCCCCTTTTAAGAAGAGCGATTTACCCAAATCACAGCCAGCCACAAGAAAAGCTTAGAAAGAGGACTCGGATCTTGTCCTCTTGTGTTATAATCCAGCTCTCCCAAGCCATATAATACAAATACAGGGTATCCCAAAAGTCTTAATGAAGTTTTAAGCTACTAAAACTTAAAACTTTGGGATGTGTCATATATAAGCATATATTTCAAATAATTTTAAAAAACCCAACAAGCAAATGAACAAGAAGCAACATGGAATAGTGGAGGTGTCCTTGGAATCAAGAAGACTTTGGTTCCTGTCCTCCTTCTGACATATACTTTGTTGCCCTGGGTAAGTCACTTAACCTCTTAGTGGCCCCAAGCACCTCCCCAGGAGTGCAATAAATGGCAGAGAGCTTTCTGATCTTCATTGGTAAGACAAAGTTTCTTACTGAGAACTCCCTATATTGATGAAATATAAGGTCTAGTCAAATTTTTTTAAAGAAATCTATACATACATTATATTTCAAAAGGGGAGGCAAAATATGACATTTTCTTATAATCTCTTTATGACCCTAAGTAGTAAACTAGATATTCTACCAACCAGGAAGAAATACTTTCAGGCACCTCCTGGATATGGTGGTTATGAAAGACTTAGACTTACACATTTTTGGTTGGTTCCAGATAGAAAGGATCTCAAAGATCCCATAGTTCAGTGCCCTCATTTATTAAATAAAGAAACTGAAGTCCAGAAAGAGTGACAGCTCATGTTTTTGTTCCTGCACACAGAGAGCCACTTCTCAGAGCACATCTCTATGGAAGAAAGTAAGCACCAATGAAGAACACAGATGAAACAAACTCCAGTTGACATTTTTTCCTTTTCCTTGTCCTGTGCCTTCCAATTTACTACTACATACATTAGCTGCCACAGTGAGTGTTTGTTTGTTTTTTCTCTGCAACAGAATTAAATTTCTTAAATGCTAGACATCATTGGTAATGTGCTCTAGCTACTTACACTAGCCATGGTTCTTTTCACTGATCTTTCCTCCACCTGTAATTCTGCTTCTGTCTAGGTCATGATGTTGCATGATTCACATCCATACAGTATCCCTGGAAAAATACTGGCACTAAGCAGAGGGGCTTTTGCAGAAGCCATGGAGTTTGGATTCACTGAAAATGAGAGTATGTGGTTTTCCAAATGTGATCCAGACTCAGCTCCTCCTTCCATTTAATTCTGGGGTTAATTTATTGTCCATTAGCAGTTCCTATATAAGAGTTTGTGTGTGTGTGTGTGTGTGTGTGTGTGTGTGTGTGTGTGTACCAATGAATTAACTCAATTGCCTGCCCATCCAACTGCATGCTCTATTTAGGTGAGAGTATTTCTCATCCGATATTTTTTCAAAGTTGCTGGTAGGTTGAGTAGCTCTTGAACAACTATGAATTTCATTGAGGTGACTTTGTATATTTAGAGACCCTCACCATTTAAAAGGATATTGCCAGCGATGATGTATACATGATAAATAGCTCACAGACATTCAAAAGCTTATGTATAATCAGAAAACGAGGAGAATCAAGAGTGAGGAATCACCAGTGAATCTCCCAACTACTTCTATTTAAAGACTATTTAAGGGACCAGAAGAAGACTTGCACCACACTGATGAAATATTGGAGGGGGGGCACAGATTTATAGAAAGACAAGGATGCGATTCACATAGGATGGAAAGTCATGGATATAGTGTGAGTTACACCAACCCTCTTCAATTCATCTCCCACACGGCTATTGGTAGAGGTGTAGGAGTTTCCTAAACCATGAGGCAGCTAGGTGATACAATACTGCAGACCTGAGTTCCAATCTAGCCTCAGCCCCTTACTAGGTGTATGACCCTGGGCAAGTTATTTAACTGCTGTCTGCTTCAGTTTTCACAACTATAAAATGGAGATACTAATACCATCTACGACAGGGTTGTTGAGAGGAACAAATGAGTTAATACTTGTAAAGCGATTAGCAATGTGTCCGGCACATAACGGGTGCTTAATAAATTCTTGTCTTGTCTCTTCCAATGAAATCACAGATCTGGTCCTTATCCCTCTATTTTGTATATATTATATGTGCATGCTTCCTGAGAGGATGTAAACTCCTTTAGGGAAGGAAATGTTTCATTTTTTTCCTATTCCTAGTATTTGACACAGAATACGCTTAAATGCTTAGTAATGAATTACTTGTGGGCTAGAGGAAGGAAGCACCCATTCTGATGAGATCATGGATCCATGGAAATAATTAATATTTAATGGAATGTTGGTTGGATCCTTGATAAAAATAGCCTTGGAGTGAGTGTATGTACTTCACAGAGGCTAGAGGGAAAGAACAGAAGGATGGGTAAGACTTGTGAAGGAAACTTTGATTTTCCTTCATGCGTATTTAATCGTTTCTCACTTTGTGGGGAATATGTTTGGTGCTTTAGCTTCCTATCAAAATGACTAGATGCTACTGGCTTTGGGCAAACATCATGCCATATCAGTATCCATCTGTCATTTGGAATGATGAAAAAAACAGATTTGGAATCTGTACATTCCTTCCACTGCCAAGGCAGTTGAGATGGGGTTGGGAAGAACAGCAAATTGTTGTATTTTTATTTTATTTTTTCCTTCTAAGAGGCATCTGGGCATAATGGGGGGAGGACAGAAAGAGGGGGAATAAGAGTCAGAAGGCCATTTTACATCTCTCCCAGCATTCTTGTGTTATGAAGATCACAATGTTAGTACAGCTGGAAAAGTAATACAGTTGAGCTGGAAGGGGCTTGGGAGGAGGTGGTAAGGTGGAGGTATTGGGAGTGGGGGGAGATGAAAGCAAGACAGCAGCCATGGTCAGTAGTCCTGAGGAGGGCATCAGTCACTCCCATCAGTATATATAAGCACAGAGAAATGGAGCGTTCAGTGGAGTTAAGGGGAATTAGCCCTCCTAGCTCTACCAGTGCAGTGGATGGTGCTGCTAGGAGAAAGAGGAATGGGAGGAGGGAGGGAGGCAGAGGTTCACCGCAGTATAGGAGTGCAGCTGTGATGGGTCAGGTGTTCCCTAGTGGCTTTCCCTTTGTGACTACCAGTGTGCTTCCTTTGTTCTGTGAGGGTTCCCCTCAAAAGCAAACTCACTCAGCAGTCATTCACTAAGCAAGGCCTATGCTTCTTCCTAAGTCGGTCCATGTTGTCAAGCTGCCAGAGCTCATCCAAAGGCATTTGGCTTTGATGAATTTGGGTCTCAAGGTCAGTGGCAACTGTCCTTGTCAGAACCTTCTGAGTCTTTCCCTCTCCCTTAGGGCACATCTGCCCCCAAGGTTGCAGGACCCTGGCCAAAATGACATAATGCCTCGGAAAGAGCTCTGACAAATGCAGAGGGTCAAATAATTATGAATTAAGTCAAGAAAAAATAGACTCCTCTTGTCCCAACTTTCTCTGGGAAAGCAAGGATCCAGAAAGGCTTCTGATTTCTTTTCATGGGTGAGCAGGATTCATGCCCTAAGTCATACCAGAACTTCAAGATAATGCATCCATTTCGCTTCCAATCCATCCTTGTCTAGTCCAATAGTCTTTGATCCCTGGCTTGGAAATTGAATTTCGTCCTATTTCACTTTAAGCTGGATTGAGTTTTGTTACAAGTATTCACTGGCAGGAGGAGGGAATAATTCCCCTTTAGTGCCACCAAGTTAAGTAGTAGCTTACATGTGAAAAGGATGACTATTCTCTTCCTCCAGCCCATAGGGTGTTCTCAAGGCAGGATCAAAGGATTGGCAGGAAAACCGGCTGCTACCTTCAGAATCCACTGAAAAATCTGGACTTGAGCTCTCTCCCAACATCTGTCTAAATAAAGGTAACATATTTCTTGCATGACCTTGAACACTTGCAGGCAGGGTTTGGTCTTTCTTCAAGCACTGGAGATAGGAGGGCTGGTTTAAATTCACCCAAGGAATGTTTGACAGGTTGGCTACAGAGGCACAAGAAAATCAGGAAACTTGACACATTCCTTCCCGGATAACCCTCTGAAAGGCAAAGTTGAGTCCATGTAACAAACCCTATAAAAACAGACCACCTCTATTCTCTTCCCCCTCCCACCACAATTTCTGACTATTTGGATTAGAATATCTTTTTTCCTTTTCTCTCCAGAATCCAGGGGCATGAGGCAGCCCTATAGCATTTGATAATCAGCACTCCAACCTGCTACAATTCCGCATTTCCAATATACCCTAAGAGAAAAATATTTGAGCCCCCTCCCCGCTTTACTTCAAATGGGGATACTATTAGAACAGGAGTCACAAAAAAACAAACCCCAGAACATCTCAACTTAGGTCCTGGCTCTACCACAAACTCCCCAACTTCTACTCTTGGGGAATACTTTCTTCGTTTTAAAAAAGTATGTGTGTGTGTGTGTGTGTGTGTGTGTGTGTGTGAGAAAGAGAGAGAGAGAGAGAGAGAGAGAGAGAGAGAGAGAGAGAGAGAGAGAGAGAGAGAGAGAGAGAGAGAGAGAGAGAGAGAGAGAGAGAGAGAGAGAGAGAATAGCAACACTTTATCATTTTCTTCCTCTCAATACCCCTGTGAGAAAGGTAACATTTAGCCTGGAATTGTGATTTTAACACAGTAGGGAACTTCTGGTGTAGAAACACCTGGTGTGCCACTGGCTTACCAGCATGGCATCATAGACCAAATACTGACTTGGGAATCAGGAAGATGTAAATTCCAGTTCAACTTTTGATTTTCAGATTTATTTATTTATTTAGTTTTATTTATTAGAATAAAGACATTTTTCCCACCCAATTTTACAAAGCCCCTGAAATCCATGGATTAGCAAGGAGCTCAAGTTAAGAACCCAAACTCTGAGACTAGAAGTTACAGTCCCATTGCCGATATGCATTGTTAGAAGGAACTTCCACACTAAGCGTTCCCTACCATGATGAAATCACAAATCCAGGCCAAGGTTGCTTCCCTCACAGGGTTATTGGGACTTCCGAAAGAACTTCCAAAGCAATGAAGCCTCTGAGGGTGTCAAATAAACATGACTTAATATTATCCTTATGTATAAAATGAGGATCTTGGACTAAATGAGCCCTGAGATCTTCAAGGGTCTGATTATTCAGAAACACTGAAGAACAAAACAGCATAGGGGCCTGGTCACATCTGGTGGCTGTCTTGACCACAAAAGCAACAACTGGCATTTCCAGAGTGCCGAGAGTATCAGCACCTAGAGGGACTACATCCATCAATCAGCTTTGCACCATGCTGTGGGCAGAAGGCCACTTGAGGAGGTGATGGAAAAGGCAGCCAACTTCTACCAACCTGTCTTTCAGCAAGCATGTCCTAAACAACTGCTATGTTACTAGGCCCTTGTTGGTATCTGTTTGACAACAGAGAAGACTGTGAAGAAGGGGGATGAGTGAAGATGGGGGATGATAGTCAAGAGCCCTAGAATTAAATCCCACTCTCTACTATAGAGGGATTATGGACAAGTTCCTTTCCCTTTTTTGGGCCTGGATCTTCTCCTCTGTAAAATGGGATAATTAAAATAAAGGATTTTTGACAATTCTTTTATGATTCTATGAGTTCCAAGATATAGTGCCTGCCCTTAAGGAGTTCGGAGTCTGGCTAGACACAAAACTCACACAAAGTGCAACTATAGGCAGCTAGATGGGCCCAGTGGATGGAGCACTAGGCCTGCAAGACCTGAGTTCAAATATAGCCTCAAATATTTACTAGTTGTGTAACACACTAGGTAAGTCACTTAACTATAGTTTGCCTCAGTTTCTCCAACTGAAAAATGGAGATAATAACAGCACCACCTTCCTAGGGTTGTTGCGAAGATTAAATGAGAAAATATTTGTAAAGCAAGCTATATAAATGCTTATTCCCTTCCTTCTCCTTCCCTGGAGAACAAGACATTGAGTAATTAAGACCTCGTCTGTATAGTGGATAGAGAGATTGCCTCCGAGCCAAGAAGACATAGGCTCAAGTCAAACCTTTGACACAAACTAGAAGTGCCAGAAACTAAACTGGGCCAGGCACAAACAAAGATAAAAGACAATCTCAAGGAACTCAGGGTCTAATGGTGGGCACAACATGCAAACAACTATTGGAAATAATCAGCAGAGGGAAGGCACTAGAATTAAGGGAGAACTGGAAAGGCTTCCTATTGAAGGTGAGATTTTAGCTGGGGCTTGAGGAAAACCAGGAGGTGGAGATAAGGAGTGAGAGAATTCCAGGGATGGGAACCCACAGCCTTTCTGTGGCCCCAGGGAAGTGTCAAAAACTTTGAACAAAAGAGGAATTCCTGGTCTGTACAGTGGAGGGAGTTCCCACAATGACACTTGATTCCCTACACTTGTAAAATCTCAATTCTGGATTCCTCCTCTCCTCCCCACCCCCACTCACAAATGCCCAGTGTACAGTTCAAATAATAAATGGTATAAGTATTGAATGATGGAGAGATCCGTGAAGGCTACAATGATCAAGAAAGGCCTCCAAGCTCTGTACTTGCTCTAATGAGACACAAGAGGATACCTGGGAAGGATAAGGCAGCTTATGGCTCCCTCTTTGTGAGTGCATCACCAAAATAATCACAACAGTTAATCGGGAAGAAAGTCTGCCCATGGAAAGAATGTCAACTCCCTGAGGGTAGTGGTTATTTCTTTTTCTTTCTTTTTCTTTGTTTTTGTATCCTCAGGATCTCCCAGAATGCCCTGCATGAACATGTAACACACTTACTAAATGCTTGTTGATTAATGGGGATAGGTCTTTGTGTGATGCAAACGCTTCCCCATCTATTTCTTCTCTGTTGTCTCTATGCTTGGGGTCTAGAGGCATGAGAACAGCTTACAACAGGGATCTCTAACCTGTGACCCACTGCTTCCAGCCACTAGCAGCCCTCTGAGTCATATCATGAAATCCTTGACACGAGTATGCTGTCCTCGATAGAGTGCTGGGTCCAAACTCAGGTTCAAAAGCTGTCTCCGACACTTACTTTCTGTGTGATCAAAAACAAGTCACTTAACGTTTCTGAGATTTAGTCTCCTCATCTGTAAAATGGGGATAATGAAACCTGTAGCACCTATCTCCCTGGAGTTGTTGTAAGGCTCAAATGAGATAATATATGCAAAGCACTTGGCAAATGGTAAAACCCTTTATAAATGTCAGCTATTATTTGTTCAGATGAATATTTAATTGAGTACACATGTCTTTATGAAGAGAAACAGAGATTTAGATAGCAGAAGTGCAAATAGATGAGTGTTATCTACTTAGAACAAACAAAAGCTTGAGTTGGAGATCCCTAGCTTAGAGTATCAGGTCCCCTTGGACAGTCAAGGGGAAGTCTCTGTACACAGGGGAGAGCTCAGAGCCCCACACAGTTAAGTGGTTACATATTAATACATTAATACAGCTGGGCACACAGAAGGAGAGCAGCCAACTTGCTGATCAGTTCCTTGGAGCAGGTCAAACACTCCAGGTAGTAATAGTGGTAGCAGTGGTAGTGATGGTAGTAGTAGTCGTTGTCGTCGTCATCATCGTCGTCATCATGGTCGTCGTCGTCGTCGTTGTCGTAGTAGTGGTAATTTATATAACGACTACCATGCGCCAGACACTATGCTAAGTGCTTTATAAATATTATCTCATCTGGTCCTCATAATAGCCCTGGGAAGTGGTGGTGTTATGATTCTCGTTTTACAGTTGAGGAAATTGAGACAAATAGAAATTAAGTGACCTGCCTAGGGTCACACTAGGGGCAGCTAGGTGGCACAGTGGATAGAGTACTGGGCCTGGAGTCAGGAGGGCCTGGGTTCAAATCCAGCCTCAGACACTAGCTCTCTGCGTAAGTCACTTAACCCTGTTTGCCTCAGTTTCCTCATCTAGAAATGGAGCTGGAGAAGGAAATGACAAACCACTCCAGTATCTGCCAGAAAAACCCCAAATGGGGTCACAAAGTCAGACAACCACTGAAATGACAGACTAGCGCTGGTTGTTGGAACCAAATGAGATACACATGGAAAGCATTTTGATAGTTATTATTATTAAAATTATTATTATCTGCAATACGATAGAATTGGACTAGTTGAATTCTAAGGCCTTTATAGGTTTAAATCTATGCTCCCATGAACCACAGGCATCTCTGCCCTCTGCTGAGTCCTATGCCTCCCCTGCTTCTGATCCGCTAGAGTGGCCATCTTTTGGGGCTGAAAATCAAGAGGGGGAAGGGCTATGACAATGTGTTTTTGTCTTTCCTGACCAGCCCCCTGGTAGGCCTCTCTTCCTTCTCCCCTGTCCTGGGCCCAGAGCAGATGTGTAAGGAATTGGATCAAAGCCCAATCTTGCAAATTTTGCCCGTTTCATATAGTTTGACATCTATAACTAATAGGAACTCAGCTGAGTCCCTGCCTTTTCCTTGGGATCTCACTCTCTGGCCATCAGCATTAGCTGTTGGAAAGGTTCAGCATCATAAATTACCCATCCTCTGGGGCCTGAGATAAACATCTACATGGAGGAAAGAGGGGCTTATGAGCCCATACGTGTAAGGTGGACTCACCCCCGTGCCATTCACGCAATCGTTAATCAAAACTCTTTGTGAAAGCTCAGCTAATGCCAAGTATTCTCCTATATGCCAGGAGTCAAGTCTGCCCACAGCTGCTTCCTCAATCTATTTACATGGGAGAAATACCAAGAAACCCAAGAAAGAACTTGCCAGGGTCCAGCAGGAGGCTGGGACCAAACTCAAAAATCGAAGTAACCAAAGCCCACTTTTTTTTGAGGTGTTTGAAAACAGGTGGGAACCTTGGAGACATCTCAGTTCTCTCCAGACCAAAGGGAGAAGCTGGCAACGCTCTTCAAAACTGTCTAGGCCATTCAGTCATCTCCGCCTACCCTTCCATTCCATCTTGGATATGCCGCCTGATTAAGCTTCCTAATAAACCACTATTTTAGCATCTCTCTACTGCTCAGAAATGTTTGGTAAGCTCTCTATTACCTGTTGAATAAAATATAAACACCTGCCAATTCTAAGTCCTCCCTAGTCTGACTCCATATGATTCTTTCAGCCTTAGCTCTCACCATTGCCCTCCACTCAGGCTATGCCCTTGTCAAACTGGCCTACTTCCCATCCTCTCTGGTCTCTATGCCTTTGTCTATGCCAACCCCTCATCTGAAATGATCTCTCATCATCTCAGCTTGTCAAAATCCTTCCCCACAAAACCCTCTGGTATTGGCTCTTCCTGCTCTAAGGTCTCATGCTACTTTTTTGTTTTTAAATTCTCCTATGAACTTGCAACTTTCTGATCTGCATTTGAGGAAATTAAGGCCTGGACAAGGTCATATAGCTAGCTAGTGGCAATGGTAGGATTTGAACCCAGGTGCTCCAACTCTGAATCTAACTTTCTGGCTACTCTGCCACAAGAGCCTCAGTCCCTCCCCATCCTCAAAGGCATGTAGCAGCACAGCAGCAGCCACCATAAAGGGAAGCCCTGGCCCCTCCACTGGTGTCACCATGAGACCCTTTGCTTTCACCACATGTATCTAAAAGCTGAATGAGCTGGGCCTGTCTGAAAGGGGTTTTTTGTTTGGTTTTGGTTTTTTTCCTTTTCTTTTTAAACATTTTTAGTCACAGGTAAGTGATGGGGGTCCAGATCTCTGGTTTCATCGGCGTAGGGAGTTCCAGGGAGGAAAACTTTCTCTACAAATGCAGGTCAGTAATTGTTTTGCAATTTATAGTTGCCTCAGACACTAAGACTTTAAGTATCTCCTCTAGGATAACATACCCGGTGCGCATCAGATGCAAGTCTTCCTAACTCCAAGTTCAGCTCACTCTTCACTACCTCAAGATGCATCTCAGAGCAAATGCCATGAAAATATAAGCACCTACAAGCAGCTAGGTGGTGCTGGGCCTGGACTCTGGAAGATCTGAGTTCAAATTCTACCTCAGCAACTTGGCAGCTGTGTGACCCTAGGCAAGTCATTTAACTTTTGCCTGCCTCAGTTTCTTTAGTTGTAAAATGGGGTTAATAATAGCACATACATCCCAGGCTTGTTGTGAGTATCAAATTGGGTAATATTTGTAAAGCACTTAGCACACAGTAGGAGCTTAATAAATTCTCATTCCGTTACCCCATATGGAAATGTTTTCTTCACTGTGCTGATGGAAAAAAAATCTGGGGAAATGATTTGGAGTGTGATTGAGGGCTGAATTTGGCATCAGAGGATCTGGGTGTGAATCACAACTCTGCCACTTCCTACTTAACTGACCCCATGCTTATTGATAGACCTCTCCAGGCCTCAGTTTATTCAACTGTAAAATGAGATGGTTGGATTCTTTGGCCTCTGAGGTCCCTCCCAAGACTATCTCATGTTTGGCTTCAGCCAGTTTCCTGTGGAATCAGTCCTGCAGCTGACTCAGTCTTTTGCATGGCTGTGTAGTCTCAGATCCTCAGTTTCTTCACGTATCATGATACACATACTGTTCTTTTTGTCCCTTTAAGGAATTCTGGAGACAAACTTCAGCATGTGATTATAGCCAGTAAAAAGGTTTTTACTTCTATTCAAACAGATACCAGGACTTCAATAATATGTGTGTTTTTTTCCTTCTACAATGTGTACATTGTAGTGCCCAAGGGTTCTGAGTGAATATGAGAAGAAAAAAAAGATCAGAAATCAAAAAATTTCCTCTTTGCTTTTTCTAGTAAATTCTGACCTGGTTTCTTAACTGTCAATGATTTCTTCTGCGTTCTGGAATTTTGTCTTGGGGAGAGCAGCTGCTTGTTCTTTGTCATATGCTCCCCAACAGCTGGCTTGGTCCTGATCGACCTTATTATCTAACATCTACTTTGAAATGTAGCGGCAGTGAACGCACAATCCAACACAAGCCCAAAAAACCAACTGCATGTGCACAGGATGGGAGAAGTAGAGTCGCCAAGCTTTTCATGAGCTAAAAGAGGTCCAGGGGTTTCCAGTGGGTTCCAAGATCAATGTGAATCAACATGAGGCAATGGTTCAAAAGTTGGGAGAAGCACCAAGTTCAGAACAAGGGAGGTGGCGGTCCTGTTGTCTGTCCTCTGCCCCAACCCCCTCGCTATATGTGGAGTAATGTGTTCAGTTCTGGGCACCACACTTCAGAAAGGACGTTGAGAAGCAATAGTGCATGCAGAGAAGGGAGAGGAGGATGAGGAATGCAAGGGTGGGAAATAATTGGATAAAGGAGCTTGGGGGTGCTTAGCTTAGAAAAGAGTTGTCATAGCATAGGGGTGGGGAACCTGCGGCCTGGAGGCCCCATGTGGCTCAAGGCTGCATTCAGTCCAAGGGCTGCACTTGAGGACCTAGAGGGCCCCATGTGGCCTTGAGGTCTGAGGTTCCCCACCCCTTCTAACTATACCATGTCATAATACCATGACTTCCAGGGCTATCATGTGATAAAAGGAGAGCTAGAACTAATGGGTGGTGTGGTAGGAGAATTCAGATCATTGTAATTCCCCTCACTGCCTATCAGTTTTGTTGTTCGGTTATTTTAGTTGTGTCTGACTCTTTGTGACCCCATTTGGGGTTTTCTTGGAAGAGATACTAGAGTGGTTTGTCATTTCCTTCTCCAGCTCATTTTACTGATAAGGAAACTGAGGCAAACAAGGTCAAGTGATTTGCCCAAGGCCACACAGCTAGCTAGTAAGTGTCTGAGGCCAGATTTGAACTCACTAAGATGAGTCCTCCTGACTCTAGGCCCAGGGTGCTATCCACAGTACCACCTAGCTGCCCCAACCCAACGATGAATAGGGTCAAAAAATAAAATGGGCTAATTGGGTAATGGATTTCCTGTCACTGAAGGTGTTTAAGCAGAGGTTGAATGACACTTGCAGGAACATTGTAAAAGGGACTTCAGGAATTGATTGGATTAGATGATTTATAAGGGTCTTTCCAAGTCTGGAACTCCATGCTTCTAAGAGTCTAAAGCACAAAAATGAATAAATCTTTTGAATGAAAAGTGTGTTGGTGTGCTTTGGACCTGAAGGGTAGTCACAGTTCTAGAAGCATCCTGTTCCATTAATAAATGTGTCTATTATTTTTGAAGTTTAAAGAAGCTTATCCAGGGAAAGGAAGCTTTTTGCATTTTCACACCAGAGTTTGCCTCTTGAGAGCTAGAATACAAAACAGCAAATAAGCACAGAGATGCTTCTTAAGAGGTGAAAACCCCAAAGCCAGACCATCGAGCATGGCAAATCATGCCTTAATTCTTTTAAGGCACCCATTGCTAAATCATCTCACTGACTTTAAGGCCTCCAAACACATTAGCTAAGGACAGAGAATCCCAAACCCTTATGGCACTGCCTCAGTGTCTTGTCCTGGGGCGACTAGATCTAAATCTCTTTGCTAGACTAATAAATTATCATGCCAGGATCTCACTACCAGCATCTCAGAGGCTAAGCCCCTTGAATATCTACCCTTCACACTACCAAAAGGAAACGGCCAGAGGATATGACTGAGTTCTCAAATTTAGAGCTCAAATATATAGAAGAAAATCCTCTATTTTAGTGGTTCTCAAAGTGTGGCTAGCCCAGGAACCCTTTCAGGGGGTCTGAGGGGTCAAAACTATCTTCATAATACTGCTGAGACATTATTTGCCTATTTATTCTTAACTAAATGTATGTATGGCTCAATTTTCTTCATCTATTTGAACCAAAACAACATGGATTGAATGCAGAAGCAGATAGGAGAATCTAGCCATCCTCTATTAAGCTAGATGCTAAAGAGATCTGCAAAAATATGTAAAACAATGCCACTCTTTTCACTGTTTTTTGAAAACAGTTATTTTTCAAAAAAACAGGTTATTTATGCTAATGTGTAATGGATTAACTGCTATTTAAATGAGTCAATAAACGTTCTAAAAATCATTAGTCTCCATTTCTAATATGGCAAACAATGATATCTATAACCCACATAAAACTTTTTTGGGTCCTCAATAATTTTCAAGTGTAATGGGGTCCTGAGCCCCAAAAGTTGGATTACTGTGCCCTAGATTTTAGAAGTAATTCTTCTGGGCCAAATCGAAGGCTTGTTAAAGGTAAGCACTCCAGGCAGCAGGGCCCAGGTGTCCCTCTCCTCAGCCCCCAGAGAGCAGAACACAGACACAGGCCTACAAAGAGTGAGGACTCAGAAAAGATTTGCGCTTGCCCCAAAGACAGGTAGGATGAACCAGGCAACTTGGCTGCCGCCTCTCATCCTCTTCCCCATCATCAAAGAGAAGCTACCCACTGACTGTAGCAAGGCTAAAAAATCATTTGTTTAAAAACAGCTTTCGGGCCTGATTGCTGTTCTTAGTACATGAAAATATGTCTATCCTTTAGAAGTCTGGTTACATCTCCCAAGTCTCACAACACAACACGGAGCCAAGTTCAGTAAACACTTTTCATTTACTAAGGGCAGGAGTCAAAGCATCTTGAGGAAGAGCAAGAAGCCCAATTCGAGAATATTTCCCTCTCTCTGCTCACTCTATACACACACACACACACACACACACACACACACACACACACACACACACACACACACACACACACACTCCCCACCTGTTCCATATCACAGAATCACAGAATGTTAGAGCTAGATAGGATTGTAGAAGGCATCAAACCTAACCCACCCATTTTACCAAAGAAGGACCTGAGAAGGGGAAGTGACTTGCCCAGGTCACTCAGTTAACCTAGGGTCTGCAAATTCCAAACCTCAGATTTACCACTACCCCACATTTGGTCCATGAAGCCTAGCCCAATTCCCCTTGTGGGTAATTACCTCACTTTGTCTTCTACCTTTCTAACATATTTTCATAATACTATCAGTTATCATTTTAGGTTGGAGGAGGAAATGGCAAACTGCTCCATTTTCTTTGCCAAGAAAACCCCAAGTTGGGTCACAAAGAGTCAGACACTACTGAACAACAAATTTAGGGCAGCTAGGTGGCACAGTGGATAGAATGCTGCTGAGCCCAGAGTCAGGAAGACTCATCTTTGTGAGTTCAGATCTGACCTCACACACTTACTAGGTGTGTGACCCTGGGCAATTCACTTAACCCTGTTTGCCTCAGTTTCCTCATATGTAAAACGAACTGGAGAAGGAAATGGCAAATCTTTCAAGAAAACTCCAAATGGGGTAACAAAGAGTTGGACATGACTGAAAAACAACTGAACAGCAACAACCACAAAATAGGAGCTTGTGACTTACCATCCTACTAAACTACAAACTGCAAGAAGGCAGGAAAATGGACTTAATAAATTGTCTACTCCCCTTGGTGCCTAATACATGCTTTGTTAACCTGGCTTCTTGTTGTTGTTGTCATTTTTGAATGAATGAAAGAATGAACTGAAATGAACAGAACAGAATGGAATGGAATGCTGTCCTACCCTAAGGCAGAATTTAGTTGGGTCAGTCTTTAGCCCTGACCACACACAGGCAAGTAAAAAGCAGCTCTGGACAGGAGCTTACCAGACAGAACAAATCACCTCCATGTGTATGCACAGGCAGAAGGGCATTCAGATAAGAGAACTTCCTTGAGCTAGGGGTTGGCAACCTATAACATACAGGTCAAATTTCTTGGCACATGGCACGGGTGCCGCAACAATGACCCCCTCTCTGCTGCCAGGAAGATTCAGCAGCTGGCTCATACTCCCATCCTGCTCACAAGTTAGTCAATGGGAGCTCAGCCTCTCCAGATTCTTAAGTCTGCAGGCTGACCCCCACACCCAAATATTCTGCTTAGAATTCAAGGCAAGTGGTCTGGGATCCCATTCCCTGAGGCCATCAATAATCTCTTGGCTGATCGTTCCCAAAGGGACCCTAATATGCCAAAAAGGCATGTGGTCCATGGTTTGGCACACTGCTTTTCAAAGGGCTGCCAACCCCTAGACTAAAGCCACAGAGATGCATAGGAATAAATGGATATTGGGCTTTAGTCTCACCTTAGAATTACAGGAAAATCAAATTCTAGTGGTAGGATCTCAGAGCTGAGAAGGCTCTAAATGGTCTTCTAGCCCAATGGCACAAGCAATGAAGGAGTTCCCTCCACAGTAGCCCCAACAGGCAATTGTCTAGCTTCTAATGAGCTCATTGTCTCACATAGTGGTATGTTCAACTGTTGGACAGAGCTAATAGTCAGGAAGCTCCCCTAACCATTTTCTCTTCCTGAGAGCCAAAGCTGCCTAGGATTGCCTATCATTTTAGGTTGGAGAAGGAAATGGCCAACCATTCCAGTATCTTTGCCAAGAAAACCCCAAGTGCGGTCCCCAAGAATCAGACACTATTGAACAACAAATTTAGGGCAGCTAGGTGGCACAGTGGATAGAATGCTGCTCCCTCACACCCTGGATCCCCAAAGAGTAAAATTCTTCTCCTCTGTGCCAACAATCTTCAGATATCTGAAGGTAATAGAATAATGAATATGGAGCCAAGGTCATCCCCCATTTCTCCCCCCACCTTATTTTGCAAATGAAGAACTGAGACTCCAGGAGGTGAATTGCCCAGTCACATAGCTAGTGTATCTCAGAGCCAGGTCCTCTGATTCTAAATCCAGCATGATTTCTACTATATTGTGCTGCTCAGGGATCCAAATCCTTCTGTCTTCCCTTCCTCAGGCTAAACTTCCACAATCCAAAAGCCTTTCTCCTAGGACATGGCTTTGAGTCACTTTGCCTTCCTAGACCCACTCCAAACTCTCCTTCCCTAACCCCACTTCCAGGTACATCCTTTCAATAAGGAGAGATGCTAACATACAAATCCATCCCAAAGTATCAGAGACTTGGTTTGGTTCTTTTTGTCTGCAAATGAATATTTTAATGTAAAATATTCATACAGTAGACCTACCCTGTCTTCTAGCTGAATACTGTTATGGACTAGCCCTATTCCGACAGAAAACAAAGAGTGATGTTCGTTCTCTCTCATATTCTTGTGAACATCAACAGGAATTCCCAAAGCCACTGATCCACTTAGGGGAATGTCCCACAAGCCTCCATAA
Organism: Phalanger gymnotis; assembly: GCA_028646595.1. NCBI lineage: Eukaryota > Metazoa > Chordata > Mammalia > Diprotodontia > Phalangeridae > Phalanger > Phalanger gymnotis. The sequence goes on along the minus strand of CM053624.1, from coordinate 275,214,204 downwards.
GCCAGGATCTCCCCTTAAGGGAGGCTTTGAGTGGTTTTGCTTCTTTTCTTTTTATTTCTCGTTACAACATCAACGATGTTAATAATAGCTAATATTTATGTAGCACTTACTATGTGCTAGACACTATGCTAAACACTTTACAAATATTATCATATTTGATCCTCACAACAGCCTGGGGAGGTAGGTGTTATTATTATCCTTATATTATAGATGAGAAAACTGAGGCAAAAAGAGATCGAGTGACTTGTCCAGGGTCACAGAGCTAGTGAATGTTTGAGGTTTGAACTCAGTCTTCCTGACTCCAGGTCTAGGACTCTATGCACTGCACCACCTAGCTGTCCCTGTAGGGGCTCCCTGGAAGGGTAAGAGATTAGGGGAAGGATATATTCAGAAATGAAAGTAATATGAAAACAAAATATCTCAATAAGATGCCTTCTTTTTAATAAAAGGGGAACCTAGACAGGGCACTATTTTAAGGAAAGGTCTAAATTGTAAATGCCAGAATTCCATTCATCACTGGGGAAGATATTGAGAAGTGTCCCTTAAGTCAGACCAGAATAGAGAATCATTCTCTGCTTCTGTGTAAGACTAGCCCTGCTTCCCTCTTCTCCTAAAGCTGATCACTGCCCTATACACTGATAATGCATAGACTAACTTGACCAAGAGATTGGCATTTTCAGTAATTGCATACAAATTTAGCAGAAGTTTTGGCCACCTCATGCCTCTTCCCCTTTTTCATATGGCCGATGAAGCTTAGGCAAAATAAAGATAATAACCTGTGGTCTTGGAGCAAGAAACGAATACAAACTCCCTTGTAATCACTTCTTTTTTTCTTGTCAGAGGAAATAAAGAGGACCTAGTCATCAGACTCAGCTCCCCTTTGCTTGTCATTGAGGGTTCTGTTCCAGGTCCCAGGAGGAGGGATGGATACAAACCACTCCAGACTGAGCTCCTTGAGAACCCCTGGGGGAGGGGAATCACCAGGAGACTTACTCAGAGGCATCTTCTTCAAAGAGCAGGTACCTACCCCTGGGATCTTCTTAAAGGTTTCAAGCTGGAAAGGACCTTGGACACCATCTAGCCCTTCATTTTACAGATGAGGAAACTGAGGCCAAGTAAGGCAAAATAAATGGCAGAAGGTCCCACAGATAGTAATCACCAGAGGTGAGATTTAAGTGTTTTTCTGACTCCAAGTCTAGCACTCTATTCAAAACAACACACTGGGTTTAGAGTCAAAGAATCTCAAAGTTGGATGTGACCTCGAGAGATAACCTAGCCCAACTCCTACTTACTTAAATAAGGATTCAACTCTACAATACCCCTGATCGTTTATCATCCAGGCTCAGCAACGACTAACTCACAATTCAAGTTGTAGCTCTGTCACTGATTTGTTGTGCGATGTTGGGCCAATTGTGTCCCTTCTCTGTGCCTCAGTTTCCTTTTCAGCAAAATGTGAGGATTGGAGTAGATAACCTCTAAGATTCTTTCTGGTCCTGGTTTTCTGCAGCTCCCTATGCTGGATTCTTATTTTTTAAGCTAATTTTTTAGAGCTAGAACTTTGGAGCTAGAAGGGGCCTTACAGACCATCAAATCCAATCTCCCACTTTTTGACAGGTGGGTGTCCACTGCTCACTTTCAAAAGGAACTTCCACATAAGAGCCCAGTCCAACTGTACTCCTCAGTTGAGGTAGATTGCACCTGTGGGGTATCTACTTCAGCCCTCTCCAACCAGACATGGGAAAAAAATGAAAGAAACTCCTGGATTGATGTCAGTGATAGATACAAATAAGTACTTGTCTACAATTCATCCATTCTGATCCCATGGCTTCTTGCTACAATTATTCACTGTTCACTAAAATAGCCCATCCTGGACTCAGCTTACTCAGAATTTGGTGCTGGAGTTTTCGAGGTTCCTTGTAATGACGTGGCATCACTTTCAGCACCAATGTTCTAGTGAGAAACAAAGTTGTCATTATGAAAGTTTCTCTTTGAATTGCAACAATACTGACAGAAAAAGAGACCACAACCATCATCTAATCTAATACCAATCTGAAGTATGAATCCCTGCTATGACATTCCTAATCTATGATCCTTCTCATAAAGACTTTTTCTTTTTGATGAGGAACTGACTGCATCTCAAAGCAGTTTGTCCCATTGTTGGACAGCTCTTGTGATCAACTCGTAGTCGAGAAGAATCCTTAACATCATCTATTTATTGGGAAACAGAATGTTTCATTTTTGTCTTTCCATTCCCGGTGCTTGGCACAGAACTGCAAACAGTATATGCTTAAATAAATACTTTCTGAATGAATGAATGAATGAATGAATGAGGCTAAAAAGTTAAGCAATGTGGAGACCCCACATTCAGATTCACCCACAGCAAATTCAGTCTCAACCCTATAGAAAAGGACAAAGTGAGGCTGGATGTTCCATAGCCCTGCTGAATAAGGTTTGCTTGTTGGATAATCACATGTCTTGCCATGGACACACTTGAACCGTTCTGCCAAGGCTTCTTGTTGGCTTATAGAAGAAACCGCATGGCATTAAGCTTAGCATTAGAATCAGGCTAGGGTCAAGATACAGATCTGGTTTAAGATTAGGGCAAAAATTAGCAAGGATTTACAAAATGTTTTCCTTACAACTACACTATTGTCCTCTGTACACCTTAAGGTGCAGTCTAAGTATGAGCTATTATTATGATGGTTAGGCTCAAGATCAGAGTAACACCTCAGGGTAGAAACAGAGTCAGAACTAAAGCTTAGTGTTTCTTTAAGGATGAACTAACACATAGAATAGAGTTAATTGCTATTTACACTATGTTCAAATCTCTTGCCTCTCCAGGGTGCTTATATGGCAAAATACAGCATGCGCTCTCTTCTTCAGGATGTACCTTTTTGTATTAAAACAGAAGTTTTTGGTTCCAAGGGAGTTCAGTTCCTTAGATCACTTCCTAATGACAGGCCCAACCCTTTCTTTCCTCATCATTATTTCAGGTGGGTAGACTCCTACTCATTACCCAGGCTGTCCTCTACCTGAAGATCACAAGCACCCTCACCCACCCCCTCTGCTGGTTTGTCTGGGACCACAATACAATGAGGGTTCCTGGCACGGATTGCCTCCAGGGCTCTACCATCCTTTCTGCCTGTGACATCACCAGAAACGAAATCTACCTTTAATAAGAGTCCTTCCCTCATGCAGAACTGTCCCTGGTTGCATTCTGTGAAAAACACAGACACGGCAAACTTGAGCCACCACCGAGCTCACATAACCCAGCCTGACAGGCTACAGTACACAAAATCCCACCCACCTCCCTCTATAAATAGGCCTGTGTAGGAGCAACAGTACTCACCAAAAAAGTTCTGTTGCAATTATATTTTTAAAAAGAAAAAGTAAATCAATAAGGATACCCCCCCACCCCACCCTTGGAAGCTTCTTTGCACTGGATTTTATTTAAACTGACAAGCACACTCAAAATAACTACAGTTCTTTGTTGCTACACCATCTCCTAGAGAATGCCTTCCCTCCTGAAACAGAGTGTGAAAAGTTAAAGACTTATTTAAAGACTGACCCTTTCTCCATTCAAAACACTACTCATACCCAAGAGCAGGCTGCAGCTTGCTAGATGTGACATTCTGCCGCAGTCTGTCTTGCTGAATCTAGAGACAGTGCCCCATCCTGGGCCAGTTGCTATTTTGGCCCCCTCCATTTGTACAGTTGGTTTACAACTTGTAAGCTGAAGAAACAAACTGGATTATCATGGCTCTCCATTCTGCTATCTGATTCCTTCCCTCCACCCCCACAATATGCCCAACCAAGATTCCAAAGACAGTATTGTTTCCCATCAATCTATAACTGTCTAGAAAGTGGATCAAAGTTTCCCCAAATCTTGTTTAGCTCCTAACAACCAGTAAAACTGAACTGCATGCGCAGTCATTCTTGTGTAAACTCTCAAGCCTGTACATATGGCCATTTTTCTCTCCAGTATCAAAGAATTTACAAGGGAATCTCTTACTATATACATTAGAACCCAATCTGATCTCCAGTCCTTTGCAGTAAGCTGATCTTCCTTACACCTGTCAGATCCACAATTGCTTTTTTTAGATTTTTTCCCCCTTAACCTCTGTACTTAAACCCTCATACTTGCAACTTTCATCTGGTGGAGGTCAGAGCCTCCATCTGGAATGGCTGATATTCATTAAAAAATCATCCGTTCATTCAATAAGTATTAAGTGCCTGCCTTGTGCCCAGCACTGTGTTACTAATTGGTAGGCATACAAAAAACCCCACCAAAATAAATTAGTTTTCTCCCTTAAGGAACTTATATTTCTCCAATTAGGCAGACTCAGAATTTCAGTAGGTTGAAATATAAAACAATTTGGCTTGATCTTACAAAGTTAGCCTTAACCAGCAGAAGTGGTTTGAGTTTCAAGAAGGAGCAAAATTGTATTAGGGAAGAAGGGACTGTATAGCAAGGGGACAGTGTTGATTGCAAAAGCGGTGGGAAAGATTGGGATTGTCCTTTAAGACTCATGCCAGAATGAGCATGACAATTGAAAGCACATAAGAAGCTAAAAATAACTCTCTTGAGGTGATGGAAAGAGTTCATAGTCCCTCAAGCCCTGCAGATAAGCTAATGCCTATTTCCATTCCCAGAGTGATCAGTCAATATGGAAATTCAACATAGGATTAAGTTTAGACTCAGGTTCTCTGTTGTTCCTATTGGTCTTGTAAGAAGACCCTTGTCATAGGCCACAGAAGAAGGATTGCCTGTCTCAGGTGGTGAAGTAAAAGCTAAGAGGAGACTGAACCTAGAGAAGGAACTTTGTTACTCTAGTGATGGAATTCTGTCTCCATCATTTCCCAGCCACTATGCCTGACCCTGTTTCTATCCAGAACCTTACAGTCAAATCTCTTTTTTGGAAGGTATGGCTCCTTGTTGTCTTCTGCAGAAATGCTTTGCTAGGTACTCTTATCTTCCTCAAACTCCCATGGATTTTTCCTCTTCCATAAAGAGACAAATGAAATCCATTCAGATTGTAAGTCACATCTCAAGACACAAAGGTGAGCTGGATATCTGGGTAATTCCAGAGATAAACCAACCTTCCTTTCTACCTTCCTTCCTTTCTTCCTTTCTACCTTCCTTCTTTCCTTCCTTCCTTCCTTCCTTCCTTCCTTCCTTCCTTCCTTCCTTCCTTCCTTCCTTCCTTCTTTCTTTCCTTCCACTCTTCTCTTCCCTCCCCTCTTTACTTTTTTTACTTCTGCTCTTCCTTGCCTTTCTTCCTTACCTCCCTCCTTCCCTTCTTTATTCCCTTTCCTCTCTTCCCTCTTTCCTTCCTTCTTTCTTTCCTTCTTTCCCTCCCTCTTTACTTGTTTGTATCCTTCCTTCTTTCCTTCCTTTCTTCTTTCCTTCCTCTCTCCTTCCTTCCATCACTCCTTCCCTCCTAGACTCAAGGAAATATCCTTTGCTATTATTTCCACTTCCTATATTAAAAAACAACAACCAAAAACTAGCTAGAAATCTCTAACTCAATCCCCAAACAATGTTTTTCCTCTGGCTAGCTTTCAGAAAACTAAAATTCAGATGCAAAGATTGACGTAACTGAACAAACAAAACAAACCCACACATACAAAAAGAACTGCCAGAAACTTGGACTGTCAAGAGAGAGAGAGAAACTCCAGGACATGAGCTAGTCCTATGATCAGTTTAGTTTTTTTCTTTACAAATACCTTCAAATGAAAAAATAGGAAGGAATTTATTGAGGGCTGGCTCTGATCTCATCCCACCAACTGAAGGGCTAATCCCAACTAGTAGATTTATCTACTGGATTTAGGATCCTAGAGCTTTTTATTCCTTAATTCTCAAACAGTGTCACTTGGACCATTTTCCTTTCAATAACACAGAAGTTTGATGGGGAATCATCCACCCCTCAAAGAGGATTCAAATCACATACAAAGTAGTGTGTGTGTGTGTGTGTGTGTGTGTGTGTGTGTGTGTGTGTGTGTGTGTGTGTTGGGGGAGAGTAAAGAGAGTGGTTGCAAAGGCTCATTCACAAAAATTGTAATTGTACACAAACTCAACAGAGCCTCTAGAAACTTAGAACCCTTAAGACACAGGTGAAAAAAATCCACTGCTCAGTGTCCTTTTTACTTGGTATGACATAGTAGGTCCTTCTCCCAATCCTAACAGTTCATCCTCCTCAGTCTTGATAACCTGGTTTAGAAGGGTCCAAGGGAATCCAACTCACCCAGTGTTTGGATTTTAGAAAAGAGAAACATCAGTTTTATTACTTTTTTTGGAGCTCAGATTCCTCATCTATATTTAATATTTATACAGCAAAATGCACAAGGTCAGGAAAATGTAAACAAACATTGCTCATCCTTGCTTCTTCTTGTCTTCCTAACTTTGACAAGGAAAGTTAGTGTGGAAAACATGGATGGCTTTTTCACCCCTGCCTTGCTGCTCTCAACACCAAATCACTCCAGCTCTGTGCAAACTAAAAGCTGAGAGACGTCCAATGCCCCTAGCAACCACAATGGCACAGCTGCCTGAATAAACCCAGGCCTCAGAAATGCAAGGCTGCAAAAGTGGGGGTGGGGGTGCCTGAACTGATACTGGGAATATCCACTAAGCCAGGCAAATGCTGCTCACTGCCCAGGGAATCCACAATATATATAGTGGAGCAGTCTGATGTTCAACCTAGGTGCCTTCACACAGCCTCTTCCCCATTCCCCCTCCACATAAAAGCTGGAGCTCTCTAATTAACAAAGAATTTGCCAGAGATTTGGAAAGCTTGACTGCTTAAGATTCCCTGGCCATAATGACAGACAATTCTAGTGTCACACATGACTTTTCTTGCTTTTCTCTGAAATTCAGTTTTCTACTTGTCACAACTACTGGGAAAGAAGAACACATTTCTCTATGGTTGGAAATAAAATCAGCTGGGGAGATGAGAAAGGGAAGTGAGGGGTCTGTCCTCCTCTCCCATCTGAAGTAGGAATTAGTCCTAAACATTTTCAATTTGCAGCACAACAGGTTCACAGCCAACTCCACCCATCCGCCAAACAGCCATCCTTGTGCAAAATGAAACATGTAAATTCCCCTTAGAAAACAGTTACATGTTTATGCCAGTTTTCTGTCTGCTTTTGTACTCTTTTAAACAAATGCTTCCTTTTCTCTCTCTTGTTTTGAGATTTGGTCTTTCTCCTCCTCCTCTAAGGACTTTGCAGACATACAGGTTAAAAAGTATTAAAGAAGTCCCATTTCACTGATTCCTGATCAAGTGCAGGTGTGAACCCGTTGTCTTTCCCCCACTATCCAGAATAAAATACAAATTTTCCTAGTTTCCTAATAAAAGAGAGAAGTGTGAAGTGGAGAGAAACCAAGACTACATTCTCCTTTTCTTACTTGGATAGCCTAACTCTTTTTGAAGACAAGATCATGTTAACATTACGCCTTTGCAGTGACTCCCTATAGAATCGAGTTATAAATGCCCTGCCATTCAGATCACTTCTGCATAGAAAAGGACATCAAGGGACCAGGCTTCTCCATTATTGCTCCAGGGAGCCAAGATCTCTAACAACTCAGGCAGAGCAACGGGATGCTGGGGGACAGCAAAGTGTAACTAACTGCTTTGAGTCCGCCTCAATTATTCAGAAACACCAAGTTTTCCCAAGCTCCCCTGGCAGGTGGGCTTCCCAGGCCACAGGCCACCTTCCCTGATGTGCACGTAAAACACAGAACTGCACCGGTTCCCAGGCACGTCCCAAAGCCCGTCGGTCCCTCCCAGGATGCAAAATCCTGGAAGGAAAAAGGACTCTTGGTGTCCAGGCAAGGCAGGGCCGGGCAAGGGGGTCAACTATGCCCCTGGAGCACTTCTCAAAGGAAGGCAGGGCAGCCCACCTTTCCTCATTCCCTCTCGGATGCCGTGGCCACTTTGCGCCTAGTAGCCTGAGCCCTGTGCGCCCCTCTTCATGAAGTAGCGGCCCAAAGGGACTAGAAGGGAAGGATATGGGTTACAGACCAGTCTGAGGCACCAGCTCCTCGGCCGCGAAGTCTGTTTGAGGCAGAAGAAGACGGTGGCGGCCAGAGCCGGGTAGGGGACTTGCTCCTCGTCGGCGGCGCCCAGCTCCGGCTCCGGCTCGTGCTCGGGTTCGGGCTCGGTAGCCGGCTCCGGCTCCGGCTCCGGTTCCGGCGCGCGCTCACGCTCCAGCTCCCGTTCCCGGGCAGAGGACGCCCCCGAGGCCACGCTGCCTTGGAGAGACTTGCTGCCGCTGGCCGCATCCTCCTCCTCCTCCTCCCCAGGCTGGGCAGCCTGGACCGACGCGATGGGCACCCGGACCTCGTCGTTAGCCAGCGGCTGCAAGGGCTGTCTCCTCTCGCCATCAGTCATGATCGCGGGCGGCACCTGCGGGGAGGGAAGGGGGGAGGGGGGAACGACAAAGGCAGAGCTGACCCGGGGTGGGGGGGGGACACCTCTACCCCCTCCCCCTACCGCCCCCGGCCGGCCCCGCCCCAGACAGCCGGGGAGGGGGGAGGGCAGGGAGAGAGGGACAAAGGGGAGAAGGACTGGGGCTGAGGGTGGGGGTGGGGGTATTCCCAAGTGTCGAGGCCAAACTAGGGGCCGGGAGGCGGTGGCAGAAATGGAGTCTAAGGACATCCAGCGCCCTACTCCCTCCCAGCTCTCCCTCGACTTCTCCCCACGTAGATACTCCACCAGAGCAAAAAGCCGGCCCGGCCGGCGGGCGCCGGGGGCTGGGAGCGTGTGCCACGCCGCCGCCCCCCGCCCGCGGCCGCCTCAGCGCCTTTGTCTTTCGTATTAAAGCAAATGCTCTCTTAGACCCCCTCCAACCCCTGCAGTACCCCGGTACCCGCTCCCTTCCTCTGCTCCCAATCCCCTTGTCCCAGCCCCACAAGGCCAGGCAGGACACTGGACATTCGCCGTCCCTTAACCCACTGCCCCTCCAGGTTGGGTACGCTGGAAAACCGAGGGAAGAAGAGATTTCTGGAAGGAGGTACCCCCTCCCCCGAGTTGGATCCTGGCTTTGGGGAAGTTAGAAAGGGGTCCAGGGAGGCGGGAAGTGCGGGGCGGCAGCGGGGTGGGCAAGGGTCGAGCTACGTGGGTCTCGCGTCCCGGGCCGGGGGACTAAGTGCCCTAGTGGCTCCTTCGAGGCCTCACCTGGGTCCGGCGACCAGATGGCTCCCCACGAGCATAGCCGTGACGTCCAGTTCACCGCGCACCAGGGCACGGAGACACTTCCCGGGAAGCCAGGACGGCGCCCGGCCGGACTCCAGGTTTGTAAATCCACCAGCCACTAAGAGAGCCCCGACTGACGGCGCGGTGTCGCGCGCTTCGGGTCTCTTTCGCTAGCTCGCTCCCTCGCGGTCCCTGTCTCTCTGTGTCTCTGTGTCTCTGTCTCAGGCTGGCTCAGTCCTGCCCCCACCTCCTCCGCCTCCCGGGGAGATGCGCCCTCCCCCTGCCTCCCAATTCCCGAGGCAGGAGGACGCGCAGCCTCGAGACCTGGGGTCGGGCCTCTGGGAAGTCAAGCTAAGGCGAGGACCCGGTGGTCAGGCAGAGGCGCGAGGGGCCGGGATGCCGTGGAGCTTCTGTCGCCAGCTCCGGAGCCTCCCCGCTCCGCTCTGCTCCGCGCCGCACAGCCCAGCCCAGCACAGCACAGGAAACTTCGGCTTTACCAGTCGGAGGAGGGACCGAGGGAGGAGGCAAGGAGGAGGGGCTGGGAACCCGGCGGAGCCGGGAGGGAGTGGAGTGGGGTACGCGGCGCGGAGAGCGGAGGCAGGGCAGCGATGGAGCCCAGGTGACCCCGTCAGCGGGGTATCTCTCTCGCTTTCCTCAGTCCCTAGCTTTCCTCTCTCTTTCTGCTCTCTGTCTCTCTCTTCTTCCCCCCCTCTCTCTTCTCTCTCTTTGTCTCTCTGTCTCCTCTCTCCCCTCCCTCTGTACCAGTCTCTGCTGTGTCTGTCCCCGTCTCTCCCTTCTCCTTCCCTGGCTCCGGGTCTAGTTTTCTTCTCTACTCTTTAACCCTCCTTGTCTATCCTTGTCTCTTTCTTTTCTCTCCTTCCTTCTCTCTTTCTTTTCTCTCCTTTCCGTCCCCCACCCCCACTCCCCCGGCTCCGTTTGTCTTATCTTTCTGTACCTATCTTTTATTCTCCCCCTCCCCTCCTCTCCCTCTGGGTTTCCCCTTCCTTCAGCCTAATCCTCACAAGTCTCCCCTTTAGATGACTGCTGGTCATGGAGTCAAGGGCCCTGGGGTAGGGGTCGGAGGGCATATACGACGTCCGATCAGGTGATGGAGTCCTGCTCCACCCTGCCCCCTTCCTCTCCCTCGCGTCAGCCCTGGGGTCCCTGTAAGGCTCAGTATCTGACCCTTAGACCTTGAAGGAAGTGAGGACGGAGGGTTTTTTCTTCTTTTTTCCTTCACCAGGATTCCCGACCCGTGAGGGGGTAGGGGGAATGACAATGTTCCGTTATCCTTTCCGCATCTCAACTTGCTCCTTCTCCCCTTTACCCCACCACCCCGGCAAACTAAGAGATGTAAATCCTACCCCCTACTTCCCCGGCCCTAGATCTCCAGGGGGCGAGATGAATACTGTGAGATGAAGGCAAAGACCCCAGACACTTGTCTTCCCTTCTGAATTCCAGGGAAGTATTCCAGAAGCTTATCCTGGGGTAATGGGATGCCGGAGAAGACGTGTAAACGTCTAGGCCCCACCCCTTTCTCCCCCAGTCCTTAGTAACTCCCGCGGATAAACCACAAGGAAGGCTAGAGAAGCTTGAGAACCCAGAGTAGCGACGTTAGATTTTTGGGCAGACCTGGAGGGTTTACCTCCTCCCGCTGTCCTCTTTCTCGGAGTGTCACCAAGCGGCAGGGGCGCCCAAGGGGTCAGACGTAGGAGAGCCTACCCAACCACTGGAGATTCTTCGGGAAGCGGTACCCAGCGAGGCTCCCCCTCCTGCGCCACGGCCTGCGGGGGCTGGAAGTTGCTTCCAACAGGAGATGAGGACAACCTCTAGCGCTTTTTGCCTCTCCCCTCCTCATTCTCCTGTGTCTTTCCCCTCCTCCCGCCTCTCCTCGTTTAATCTGCAAGTGCAATTCTCGACTATTTCTGTTCCATCATCTCTCCACTTCCCTGGTCCGGCCTTAGGAGCTGAACGCAAAGGGATCGCCAAGGCTCAGGAACTACAGGCAAAGTCTCAGGTCTCAGGCTAAGGAGCTCGGCTCCTCAGGGCTGTGTGTGTGTGTGTGTGTGTGTGTGTGTGTGTGTGTGTGTGTGTGTGTGTGTGTGTGTGTGTTCTCTGTTGTGCTTCTATGGGCTGTGTCTGAGGGCTGTCTGTTGTACCTTTTTGTACGTCAAACGAGATCCTGTAGGTAAGATGCATTAAAGTGCTACATAAGACTAACGATGCTGACTGTTGGTTTGTTGTCCGTGTGTCTGGGGTGTGCTCGAGAGCGTTTATGGCGGATGTTAGTCTGTTGTGCTTGTGTGCGTATGCGGTGCATTTATCTATGTGGGTTCTTGGGGTGTGCAACATGCTGCCTTCCTGGAAGTACTCTTACTTCCCCCAGAGGTAATGTGACACGCTGAGACCCCAGGGCTCTAGGCACTGGCCGAGGCCTGAAGTTGTAGCTAGATGACAGCACTGAGTTCTATTGAGCATTAAAAACTGACCCCCTACCCCGACCTCCGGAAGTAGGGCAGATCTCTAGGGGAGGAACAAGCGGGGAGGAAAAGTTTTCATTTTTTTAATGTGCCCAGTTCTGAGGTGGACCATCTCTGTCTGACCCCTTGTTCCCACGCAGCCACAGTCACAACTAGGTAAAGGGTCCTGTGCCTATTCTAGCAGCACGTCTTTCCTGTGCAGCCGCCCTAATTGGTGCCCTAGTGAGCCCACTGCTGAAGGCATAGTTGATCCCCGAAACTAGACCCTGGGACAAGATGAGACCAACCTTTCCTCTCCTGCCCCCACTTTCCTGCCGGGACATAATCCCTTCCCCAAGTGAGTTAGACTTAACTTGGAACGCTAGAGCTGTCAGGGACCTTATCTAGTTCACCCCACACCCACTTTACTGATGGGGAAACTGAGACCCAAGAGAGAGTAAGGAAGTTAGCTATCCAAGATCATACAGTACAGAAGGTGAGAGGGGAGAACTTGAACTTGTTTACCCAGGGCTAGCACCCCAAGAGCTCCTCTAGAGTCGCAAGATCTTTTCACTGCTAGAAGAGGGAGTGGGGGTGCTCAAGGGAGGAGTAGCTCAAACTCCAGCACCCTTTCGGTTCTCTGTATTTCTTGTTCCTCTGGGATAATGCTGGTAAAGGCAGAAATCAGCTCCCTAGAGGCCTTTCCAACAGATGAAAAGGGACCTCTACTCACACTTGAGGCAGCTAGGTGGCATAGTGGATATAGTGCTGGGCCTGGAGTGAGGAAGACTCATCTTTGTGAGTTCAAATCTGACCTCAGACACCTACTAGCTGTGTGACGCTGGGCAAATCGCTTAACCCTGTTTGCCTTAGTTTCCTCATCTGTAAAATGACCTAGAGAAGGAAATGGCAAATCACTCCAGTACCTTTGCTAAGAAAACCTCAAATGGGGTCACAGAGAGCTGGACACAACTAAGAACAAAACAAAACAAAAAGACTCAACAACAATTTACACTCAGCTTTCAGAAACAGTCACTTCATGGAGGCGGTGCTTTTTGAATGCCAAGGACCGGCCAGACTGCTGTGCCCACAGCCATGTATTTCTCTGGGGAGCCAGGGCTGGAGGCAACTCATTCTGCAGGAATCTGCCCAGACTGGGACCCCATGAAGACCAAGAGCAGAGTCCTCTCATCAGTCTGAATCTGGGGTTGGAGCAGAAGCAGGTGCAAAAACCCCTGGGAGCTGGAAGGATCATGTTTGTAGATTGACAGCAATCTCATTGCTAATTTGGTGAATTGAGCCCCACAAATGATTTAGGTCCCCAAAGCCTCAGTTTACCCATTTTTTCAAAAAAAAAGGATAGAGATAATACTTTGGATTGCATGGACTTGAATCATTGAGATTAAAATTTCCTTAGAGGACATCTCATCCAATCCAATTTTGCAAACTGAGGAAATGACATTTTTGTGTAATAACCTAAGTGCTTAGTGGTGGGACCGAGATTCAATCCCAAGCCTCTTGACTCCTTGTCTGGTACCCTTTCCGTAGTACTTTCTCTTTCCTCTCCCTGTTCTTCCTGGATACTCCATCTAAGGTACAGAGAAGGGGCTTTGCAAAATAGGGACAAGAATCCAGATCTCCTGACTCCTTACCTGATGTCATTCAATGGTACCATCTGGAAGAGCTGAAAGACCTCCATAAAAAACTCTCATGATCTTATTTGGATTTGTGAAAAGTCATTTTCAGGTAGGAGTTGAAACTGACATATAGAAAGACAGTGCAGCCAGAACTCTCTCCACCTTGGTCACAATCCAGGAGGGGCTCCCTGGGCCAGGCCCACATGCCTCTTACCAATCCTTCCTTTTGTATATGGGAACTTTTCAAGAAAAGAAAAACATTTACAGTATTTCAGTGCTCCTACTTGGCTTTGGAGGACCTCAGCTGATAATTAAGGTTTTTCAAATAGCAATTAGGAGGCCAACCTGCTGAGATAAACATGGGAGAGACCTAGTGGTCTATTTTAGAGCCCCGAAAACTGAGGCTTCCCTAATTGAGAGAAAGAAGGCCCTGAACTGGAGTCAAGAGACCTATGATCTGGTCCCCACTCTGTCACAAAGTTGTCATGCAACTGTAGATAAACTCCTTTCACATCTTTGGGACTTGCTTTTCTCCTTATTACACTCAATTCAATGCTGGTAATGTGCACCAGAATATTTATACCCACCAGTCACCTCTCTATTGCTCTTCAGGGATTCCATAACTTTGATTCTTCAGAGATTATGGTGTTCCAAAAATGTGTAAGCATGACACCAGTCAATTAGCAAGCATTTAGAGTCTTACCATGTGTTAGGCACTGTGCTTTGTGCTAGGAGTGCAAAGGCCAAAAGGAAGCAACTGTTGCCCTCAGGGAGCTTAAGTTCTTTTGAACATATATAAGTCAATATAAATTGTGCAGAAAGTAGATGGAAGGTAATTTTAGTGGTGAGAGGCACTGGCAGCTGGGAGAATCAGGAAAGGCCTCATGTTGGAGGTGATTTTGAATTGAACTTTGAGAGAAACAAGGAATTCTAGTACATAGTGAGGAGGAAGTGCCTTCTTGCTTCTGAGGTTGACTGGGCAAGGGCACACAGGCAAGAGATGGAATATTGTGCGGAAGGAAGAGCCAGCAGGCTGGTTCGGCTGGAGCACAGAGTGCATAAAGAAGAACAACGTGTAATGTGGGGAAGGATAGTTTGCAGGTCAATTGGGAAGCAAACAGAAATCCATTTCCCTTCCCAAAAGCAATAGGGAGCTACAAGGATATTTTGAGCAAGGGAGTAACGTAGTCAGATTTTTGCTTTAGGAATATGACTGGAAGCTGTGTCAAAGATAGATAGAAGAGGGCAAAGACTTAAAACAGTGAGCCCATTTAGGAAGGCAAATGTATTAAAAGGAGAGTGTTTGTTCTGAAGAGCAATTTGGAACTCATGAAAGCATTAGACAATTTTCCAAGAGCATTCTTGTTTGCTCTCTTCCTTAAATTGAATTTTGGGTAAAGCTACACATCTCAAAGATAAATAGGTAGATAAATAGAAAGATAAGTAGATAGATAGATACATTGATAGCTAAATAGACACATAGATAAATAGATATATAACTAGCTAGCTAGATACATACATGCATAGACAGACAGATAGACATATAATAGGTAGTAAATAGATTAGATAAATTTTATAGATTCTCAGGGCTTTAAAGTCATGACTTAGAGATTTAAAATAGACCAATAGGACCCTCCCATGTTTATCTCAGCAGATTGGCCTCTCCTAATCTCTCTCTCATTCTCTTTCTCTCTCTCTCTCTCTCTCTCTCTCTCTCTCTCTCTCTCTCTCTCTCTCTCTTTGTCTCTCTCTTTCTGTCTGTCTGTCTCTGTGTGTGTTTCTCTTTCTCTCTCTCTTATCTAGCTACTGGTGGGCTAGTTCAGTGCTATCCAACTGCATGGCACAAGTGTAGAGACAACAGGCATTTTTCATCCTTGTAGTTTTTCTTTGGGTAGCTAGGTGGTGCAGTGCATAGAATGTCGGGCCTCAAGTCAAGAAGACTATCTTAACTCAGACACTGTCTAGCTGTATGACCCTGTGTAACTCACTTAACTCTGTTTGCCTCAGTTTCCTCCTCTATAAAATGAGCTGGAGAAGGAAATGGCAAACCATTCCAGTACCTCTTCCAAGAAAACCCCAAATGGGGTCATGAGGTGTCAGACATGACTGAAATGACTGAAAAACAACAAAAAGCTTTAATGGATTCTTGGTCTGATTTATTTTGTCATCCTATACTTTATCGAGGAGTCCTTTTAATGTTCAGGGACTTGATGTGTCCAATCCAATATCACCAACAAACAGTCACCTGAAAGAGCTCCTCATCGTTTTTTGTCTTCCTTTTTAAACATCTGGGATGAGGAGACATTCTGCTCTATGATATCTCATTGTTAATCAGTGGGTCATTAAATCTAATTATCTCTGGTGTTGCGTTTATCAAAGAACCTTGTCTGATTTTAAGATGTGTGTGAGGGACTCCTTGTTAGTGAAGATTATTCAAAGCTACTTTTTTCTTTACTGAGTCCAATACCTCTTTCTAAAAATCCACAAATAATAAGTGAAGCAAGACGTAGTATTCTCTATATCTTTTAACCAGTTCTGGGATGGCAAAGAAATGATCAGCAATAGAAAATCATCCATAAAAGACTTCCTATTCCCTTTCATATTTTCATCAAGGATACCTTTGTAGAACATACTCAAAAAGATTTTTTCAATTACCTTTTGGGATATTATCACAGTATTTCAGAGTCTGAAGTGAAATCAGAAGTCATCAAGTCTAACCTGTCTTTGAACAAGAATGCCCTACTTTCTCAACATACCTGACCCATGGTTATTCATTTGACCTTTGCCTGAATATCTCAAATAGATATTCAATCTGCTATCCCCTAAGGTGGCCATTCCATTTCTATATATCTCTCATTGTTAGGAAGTTTGTCCTTACCACAAGACTAAGTCTGCCAGTTTCCATCTTCCACTCATTGCTCCTAATTCTGCAAGCCTAATCACTCTTTCACATGACAGTCTTAGCTCCATGCTCTTTGGGAAAAGCAAAGTCTCACCCAAACTAAATGTAAAGACTTCCTCAACCAATACTCTTGTGGTATGAACTCAAGGTTCTTCAGTATCCTGGTTAACCTTCTCTGTACACTGTCTAGTTCATCGATGTCCTTCTCAGAAAATGAAATGCGACATCCAGAAGTAAACACTATACTTCAGATGTGGTAAGTCTAGGACGGAATCAAAAAGCCTGCTCCTAGTTCTGGCCATTGACTAAGGCAGAAAATAAAGGGGGCATACTTAGTACTAGACACTGCCTCTGATTTAAACCCGCTAAATTAAGTTTTTGTGGCTATTATGTTGTACTATTGGCTCATATTGAGTTTGCAGTCCATAAAAAGTTCATTTTCCCCTCAAATGAACTGTGGTTTAGCCACATATTCCCCATCTTATACTTAGGAAATTCATCATTTGAACCCAAGTCTAAGTTTATAATTTATGATTATTACATTTCATCATATCTAGTCCAAAAGTTGTAGCCTGTAAATTTTTTCCTAGATCTTGACTGTCATCTGTGTTTTATATCTGTCCCTCACAGCTTTATCTCATTTGCAAGTTTTGTAAGTTTGCCACATATGCCTTTATCCAAGCCTCTGATAAAAATGTTGAACAACACAGGGCCAAACAAGGATGCAGAGGGCAATCCGCTAGAGACCTCCTTCCTAGGTCATATCGGATGATTAATGATTACTCTTTAAGCCTGGTTAGCCAATCCATTCAACATCCACCTGATTGTACAATCACTTACATCTTATGGTCTTCCAGGAGAGCATGACTTTTCCCAAAGCTTTGTTCATCTTTCTTACCTTGGTTTTCCCTTGAGTCCTTTTCATCTTCCGCTTCTTCCCCTCCTCTCAGAGTCCTTTTCTTCCAACTTCCTCTGCTTTAGTCTGTCTTCTTGCGATTCTTCACTTTCTCCACCATTGGTTTCTTCTTCTTTTTTTTTTCAGGTCTTTCTCCTCCTTCCATTTTTCCTCAAATCTTCCAGAATTTCTCCGGGGCAAATTCGATCTCTTCACTGTCTTTCTAATTCAAAAGCCCTACAAATCTCCTGCACAATTGTTCCTCTTTCTTCAGGAAATCCTTTTCCTGTTCCTTCCATATTGTATTTTCCCATTGAACATTTCCCATATTTCCCATACAGACTAGAAATGGAATGATAGAGTACCTAAGATTTTCCCCATTGCTTTAGTATCCTAACCTCTTTTGAGATGATGTATAAAAGGATTTATTAATACTTTCAAGTTTTTATCAGCTTCAGCAAGGATGTCCTTAATGTGTATTTGGACTGTTCCAGTCATCATTCCAAGCCCCACTTAAGTTCCATTTCAACTTTACTGTATCATGCATTGGGGATTTGTTGTTAGGGCCTAATATACACCTAAACGATGGACTTGCTTTCAGCTCAAGCTTCAATTCCACCTTCTTTAAGAGACCTTTACCGATTCTCCCCTGCTCTCCACTGCTAATGCCTTTCCTCAGGTTCTTCTAGTTAATACTGTATATATCTTGAATATGCATTGTTGTTTGCATGCTGTCTTCTTCACTAGAATGTAAGCTTCTTGTGGTCAGGGACTGTGTTTGCTATTTTTTGTGTCTCAGAACTTAGCATAGTGCCTGTCACATGGCAAGCTCTTAATAAATACATCTCGATTGATCAGTCAGTTCATGGATTTCTTTACACTAACATATCTTCTTAACATGCAACGCTAACTTCCCTTCCTTCATTAACCATGTTCTGGCTCATTTCTGATTAAGATATGCCTTCTCAGAGCCATATACCTATTATAGATCCCCTCCCACTAGGCCTCAATGGTGATACCTTTGAGGTGGAATTTGCCTCTTTGTATTAGGATCTCTAGATTCCTTGCTACGTATATCTTACATATTTGTGTGAGGGCATCTGAGACTATCATTTCTCACTCTTAGATTTTCATCTCCTGTGAATTCCCAGACATCCCAGTGCTATTCTTCTTATGTTGTAGGCATTCTCTATGATATTTACCTTGATAAGCATACATAGTTAGTTTTCTTCTTTCCCCTTCCTTTTTGGTTTAAAGTCCTTTAGGCTAGATTTGGAAGACACAAAGCAAATACATATACATATACATATACATGCTACATATGTACATATTATGTATATATGTGTGTGAGTATGTGTTTCTACCTACCTATCTACCTACTTATCTTATCTATTATGTATATAAAACCTTGTTAAGTACATTCATTTTTTGGCAAAAAGCTCATCATTCACTTTAATTCTTGACAAAAATTACAGACTATGTTATTTAAAGGGATGGTTAGCTAACATCTAGAAAGGAGATTAGTGATCATAAAGAGTCAGTATAGCTTGATTGAGAACAGGTCATAAAGTAACCTCATTACTTTTTTGACAGGATTGGTAGATTGATCAATCAGCAGAATGCTATCTATAGCATATGCAGATTTTTTTTAAAGCAAAACATTGTTTAAGAGTTCTCATATTCTTCTGGTAGAAAAGATGCGGGCTGGGTATTAAGAACAGGCAGGTGGATTTGGAACCGGTTTAATGGTGGGGCCAAAAACGAAGCCAATGATAGTTCAATTTCTACATGGGAAAAAGTTGCTAGAAGTTGTCCCATGGATTAGTGGTTTGTTTGGTTCTATGATGGTTAATGTATTTATCAATGACTTAGATAAAGGTAGAGAGGGCGTTCTCATTAATTTTTAAGATGTTTAAAAAAACTGTGAGAGACAGCTAACCAATTAGATGACAGAGTCAAGGTCTGAAAAAGATTTTTTTTTCCATAGGCTAGAACATTGGGTTGAATGTCACAAGGATATGTTTATCCTTGAGTCCAAAAAATATTAACAAAGTCTGGATGACGACTTGTCAGATATGTTGTAGGATGGATCCTTGCTCAGTAATGTGGCAGACTAGACGGTCTCAGAGGTACATTTCAAATACAAGATTCTTATTCTGCAGTTCTATGAATCACCAGAGTTACACAGTAGTTATCAGGTTGGGGTAATCTCCAAAGGTTCTTTGTCACTTCTTGGATAAATGCTTTAGTAGGAAAGCATGTTTCTATATTTTCCATGTCACATTATTAAATAGCTGCCTTAGTACCTCCTCAGCAGGGAGTCACCACCAACTACCACTATTCAGCTCATTTTTCTCTGATCCTTACTGGGTTAACTCTTTCCTGATAGCACCATTCCTCTTTGGTGTACAACTTGCTGTTTCTTCTTCAGAGGGTACAGCTTTCCTTCTATGGCAAGGGTTCTGAACCTAGGGCCTGTGAACATGCTTTAAAACGTGTATTTCATACATATATCATACATATAAAACATGTATTTCAATATAGTTGGGTCCGTGATACAAAAAAAATTAAAAATCCCTTCTCTACGGGAAGTCTCATAATATATTACTTAGCTCCAAGTGTTCAATGGCCTTCTTCCTTTTCTCATCCAGGTCACAATCTTCTCTTGACACAGTTCAGAATTTCCTTCTTTATCTCATATCCCTTTTATTCTTTGCTTTTGCTTTGAAGATCCTCCACTTTTTAAAAAAAAAGGAACACTTCATTCTCATGGATAACCACAGAGAATTAAAAGAATTTCACAATCCCTTTAAATTTTGTAGGAGGTTGACCAGTAAGCACACTTGGAACATAGCAATTACTTGGCCAAGGATGAACAGTGTGCTTCATGTAGATCACTTATTCGGGGCCTGGCCTAGCTCAAGGCAGTTCAGGGATTCAGTTTTGGGATTAGAATGCAATAAAATCCTTGAGAACAATAAAATGCAATAAAAACAACTTTACTTAGTATGATTAAAAAGAATATAATTTAAAAAGATAAAAATTATGGTAATCCAGATAAAAGGCAATTCCTCTCTGCCTCTGTCTTTATTGTATCAAATTAAGTAAGATAAGCATCCCTGTAGAGCCATGGGAATTTCCCTAAAAGCCAATGCCTTTGTGCCTCAGGAAGCAAGGAAGACAAACCAACGATGATTACTGGAATGTCTCCCTCTCTATCTTCTCATCCCCACCCCCAAGGGAATTCAGCGCAGATTATATCACAAGGACATTACTCTCTCCTGGTTCTCCTGCTACCTGACAGTACCTTCTCTGTCTTATTTGCCAAGATCTTCTGCCAGGTCACATCCACTAACCCTAGGTGTTGCCCAAGACTTGGTCCTGGGGGCTCTTCTCTATATATACTATCTCATTCGGTGATCTCATCATTAACTCAGCTGGGCTCAGTTATTATCTCTGTGCAAACACTTTTCAGATCTATTTGTCCAGCCTGAACCTCTATCCTGAGTTATAGTCTTGGACCACCAACTGGACATCTTCAACTAGATGCCCAAAGACATCTCAAACATAAGTCCAAAACAGAACTCATTATCTTTCCTTACAACCCCTTATCTCTTCCCAGCTTCCTTTTTTGCTGTCAAGGGCATCACCATTCACACCCTCTTAAACACTAGGTGTCCTCTTCAAATCTTCCCTTGCATTCATCCCACAGATCCAATCGGAGGCCATGTCTTGCTCTTTTGACCTTCACAATATTTCTCCTATATATCTTCATCTCTTCACTCACACAACCACCAGCCTGATGTAGGCCCTCACCACCTCGCACAGAGACTACAGCCTTCTGCTGGGTCTCTCTGTTCCAAGTCTCTCTCTATTCAACTGACAAAATTACCTTCTAAATTACAGGGTTGATCACGCGAACAGTTCACCTACTCCAAATTCAAACTTCAATGGCTCCCAGTTACCTTTAGGAATAAATGAAAAATCATCTCGTTTAGATTTTAAAGCACTTCACAACCTGACTCCTCCCTCCCTGTCGGGTCATCTTACACTTTACTCCCCTTCATACATTTTACAATGCAGCAACATTGGCCTACTTCTTATTGCTCCTAGCACATGACTCTCTGGTTTCCACCATCATATATTTCACTGGCCCAGAATGGCTGAAATGCCCTCCTCACCTCTTCGTCCTGCTTCCCTGGCTTTCTTCGTCTCATTCCGAATCTCACTTTATATAAAAGGTCTTTACAAGTCTTCCCGCCTCCCCCTTCCCTCTGAGATTAACTTTCATTTTACACAGTACATCAGTTGTACAAAGATAGTGGCTCACATCTTGTTTCCCTTTTTGAAGGCGAGATTCCTGAGGGTAGGGACTGTGTTTTTACCTTTCTTTGTATCCCTAGTGTTTAGCACAGGGTGAACAATTACTAAGAAGCTTGTTGACTGACTAACTGATCACTCCTACTACATTATTGCAAAATTACCTTGCTTTCCATACATGCTGGATGTCAGACATGTTCAGTCTTTGCTCTTTAATTAGCTCATGTGACCCACTCTTTACAGGGAATTGTTGTGGGAGACATTTTGTTTTATAGAGGTGAGACAAAATGGCATAGGGATTATTAGCTGCTGATGTCTTTGTCATGTTCTTTTTGGTAATAATACTGTAATTTTTCAACCATTTGCTTTTTTTCTTAAAACAAATTTTATTGACTTTTTGTTTTGTTTTTGTTTCATATGCCATATTATATTTATAAAAAAGAAAACCACTACCCACTTAGCTATGGGTAGTGGTTTTTAAAAGAGCTATCTTGGTCTTTAAAAGAGCTATCTGCTCTTTTAAAATTTACTATTTTCTTATTTTTAACATTCTTAAATTTTTTTAAATTTCCAAATTCTTTCCTTCCCTCCTACCCCTCCCCCAATCATTGAGAAGGCAAGACATGTGATATCAATTGTGAATTCACAAAATTGAAATTCATGCAAAATACATTTCCCTATTAGCAATGTTGCAAAAAAAGGCAAGGAAAATAAAAAAAAGTGAAAAAATTAAGCTTCACTCTGTATTCAGAACCCAACAGTTCCTTCTTTGGAGATGGATAGCATTTTTCATCATGGGTTTTTTGGAATTGTCTTAGCTCATTGTATTGATCAGAACAGCAAAGTCATTCACAGTTGATCATTGTACAATGTTGTTACTTATGGACAATGTTGTTCTGCTTATGCCCACTTCACTTTGCATCAGTTCATGTAAATATTTTTAGGGTTTTCTGAAACCATGCTGCTCACCATTTCACATAGAACAATAGTATTCCATCACAATCATATGCCACAACTTGATCAGCCATTTCCCACTTGATGAGTGTCCCCTCAATTCCCAATTCTTTGCTACCAGAAAAAAAACTGCTATAAATATTTTGCACATATAGGTCTTTTCCCTTTTTCTTTGATCTCTTTGGGACATAGACCTAGTAGTGATATTGCTGGGTCAAAGGGCATGCACAACTTTATAGGCTTTTGGGCACAGTTCCAAATTGTTCTCCAGAACAATTGTATCAGCTCACAACTCTACCAACAGTACTTTAGTGTCCCAATTTTCCCACATCCCCTCTAGCATTACTCATTTTCCTTTTCTGTTGTATTAGCCAATCTGATAGGTGTGAAGTAGTACCTCAGAGTTGTTTTAATAATCAATAGTAATTTAGAGTATATGTTTATATGTCTACTGATAGCTTTGATTTCTTCATCTGAAAACTGCCTGTTCATATTCTATGATCATTTATCAACTGGGGAATGGTTCTTATTTTTATAAATTTGACTCAGTACTCCATATATTTGAGGAATGAGGCCTTTATCAGAGAAACTTGCTTTAAATTTTGTTACAAATTCTTCCTTTATCCGTAGATATGACAAGTAAAACTCTCCATACACCCCTAATTTGCTTATGATATTTCCTTTTATGTCTAAATCATGTATCCATTTTGACCTTATCTTGGTATATGACATGAGATGTCTTGTTTTGTACCTCCTAAATTTCCCCCTGTATCCTTTTCTTTCCTTCTTTCAGAAAGCCTTATCACAGAGAGAGGAAAAAAGAGAAAAAAATTAAGTAAAAGCCAATCACTACTTTTAAAAACATCTGACGTTATTTGCAATGTTTCGTATCCAAGGACCTCTACTTCTGCAAGGAGAAGTAACTTTTCAGCTTTTCTTTGGGCCCAAGTTTGTTTTTTTGCAATTTTGTAACACTTGTTTTCAATAATTTTCCTTTCCATTTTCATCGTTGTAGTTGTGTATGTTATTTTCATGGCTCTGCTTACTTCATTTTGTATTAGTTAGGGTAACTCTTTAAAAAAACATTTACTTTATTTTTAATTCAGGGAGTAAAACAAGCATTTCTGTAACACATACAATAAAAAAGATGATTGCTCATGAAACTGCAAATCTACCATGTATAACTTGCTATTCTCTCCCAATATACAACAAAGTTACATAAAACAAGTTATTGTGTAACTTTCTTTTTTCCTCCCCTCTCCCCACCCTAGAGATGGCTACTATTAGACACAAATAGATACATATGTATATATGTACATATATATGTATATATATACCTATTTAATATATATTAATATAATATATTATATATGTAAATTTATTCTACATATACTTCTGTTTATCAGTTCTTTCTCTGGATGCAGATAGCTTCTTTCTTCATATATTTTAATATGTTCATTTATAATAGTCAAAATGACTTATTTGCTTAAAATCATTCTTTTTTTGAGCGGGGAGGGAGGAAGGCAGGGCAATTGGAGTTAAGTGACTTGCCCAAGGTCACACAACTAGCAAATGTGTTAAGTGTCTGAGGCCAGATTTGAACTCAGGTCCTCCTGACTTCAATGTTTTCTTGGTTCTGCTCACTTTGCTTTTCATTATTTCATGCAAGTCTTTTCATGCCTTTCTAAGGTCAACTTATCATTTCTTACAGCATGGTAGTATTCCATCACAATCATATACCACAACCCATTCAGACATTCCTCAATTGATGGGGATCCCTGCAATTTCTAGTTCTTTGCCACCACAAAGAGAGCTGCTCCCATTCACATTCGAAGTTATAATTACTATTTGTGAATTTCACTCCATCTTATTTTTACTCACTATTTTCTTTCTCAGCCTCTCTTTTTACCCTATTCCTGTTACCTCATTTTCTCCCCCTACCCTCCCAACTCTTACTTCACCCACCCCTCCAAGAGTTCTCCCATCCCTTCTTCAACACCCCCAATCTCAGTCCACATACCCCTCCAAAAGTCCCCCCGTCATCTCCCCACAACCTCCTAATTCTCAATCCACACATCCCACTAAAAATCCCTTCCCCACCCTGTCCCCCAAATTGAGTACAGTTCTAATTGAAAAAATGGACATTTGATGAAATGATAAACTTTTAGGTATTTGTAACAAAAAGACCAGAACTCAATGGAAAATTCGATATAAAAGATCCTGGTAACTTTCTTTACTTCTGTGTATTCATATTCATTTTTATAGCACAGTAATATTCCATTTTACTCATATACTATGAGTTCTTTAGCCATTCCCAAATCAAAGGGTATCTACTGTGTTTCCAGTTCTTGGCTACCACAAAAAGTACTTCTATAAATATTCTAGTGCACATGGAGGCTTTGTTTTTATCAATTACTTCCTTGAGGTCTATTCCTGGCAGTGGAATCTTTGGGTCAAAGGATATAGATATTTTAGGGAATTTATTTGCATGATTTCAAATTGTTTTCCATAATAGTTATACTAATTTATAGCTATGCAAACAATGCTTTATTTGTCTACCTTTCCATAGCCCCTCTACCTTTTCCTCTTTACTAATTTGTTGGATGTAAGGTTAAACTTGAAATCTCAAAAGATGACAGTGGAACACAAACTCAAGTAAATTTTTATTTTCATTTTCCTTATTATTAGTGATTTGAAGCATTCTTTCATACACTTAATAGTTTGCAAATCATCTTTTGAATAGTGCTGGTTCATACATATCCTTTGACCATTTCTGTATTCATTTGGTCTCATATACTTTTCTTTTGGGTGTCTCTACAGAATCTCTTGACTGTCAAACACTTATCAGAGATATTTGACACAAAGATTTTCCCCTCAGTTGACTGCTTCCTTTTTATCCCATATCTATTAATTTGTTTGTGCAAAGGCTTTTCAATTTCATGAAATCAAAATCATCAATTTCATCTTTTGCAATTGCCTTAATGCATTGTTTGGTTTGGAATTTCCCTCTTATCCAAGATTATGAAAAGTATGTAATATGTTTCTTTTCTAATTTTTTTAAATGGATGATTATTAATATTCAAGTCATGTACCCATTTTGAATTAATCATGGAATGTAGTAAAGGATGTTGCTCTAAGTTCTACTGGACTATTTTCAAGTTTTCCCAGCAGTTCTTATCAAATAGGCAATTATTCCTTAAGTAATTTCTGTTTTAGGGTCTATAGAACATTGTGTTAAATTTCATTGTTTCTGATTTTCTATTGCCTAGTCTGTTCCATTTAGGTACTTTTCTATTTTTTTAACCTCTTCCAAATAGTTTCTATGATTATTGCTTTATAATATATTGTGAGGTCTGGAAATGCCACCCCTCCTACATTCCTACCTTTTTATGATTTCTGTCAACACTGTAGATCTTTTCCCCACCTTCCAAATGGATTTTTATTATTTTATTAAGTTTGGTAAAATATTCCTTTGGTAGTTTGATTGGCATAGCATTAAAACTGCAAATTAACTTTCATAGTACTACCATTTTTATTTTATTGGCACAGGCCAACAATGAACACTGAATACTCTTTCAACTATTTTTGTTCTTTAGTTCTTTAAGGAATATCTTGTAATTAAATCTATATAAGAATTGAGTGTGCTTTGGTTGATTGATTTCCAAATATTTTATAGCTAATTTGAATGAAATTTCCCTACCTATTATTGTCTCTTGGATTTTGTTGTTATTATCTAGAAAGGCTGTTGATTTTTATAGTCTTATTTTGTAACCTAACTTTGTTGAACTATTAATTGTTTCAATTAGTTTCTTTGCTTATTCTCAAGGATTTTTAAAGTAAACCGTCATGTCTTCAGCCAATAAGAATAATTTTGCTTCTTTGTTGCTTATTTTTACACCTTTAATTTCAGAAGCAGCTGATGGCACAGTGGATAAAGTGCTGAAGCCAGGAAGACCTGAGTTTAAATCTGGCCTCAGACACTTACTAGCCATGTGACCTTTGGCAAGTTGCTTAATCTCTGTTTGTCTCCGTTTCTTCAATTGTAAAAGGGGGATAATAATAGCACCTACCTTACAGGGTTATTGAGAGCATCATGAAGTATTATTTGCAAAACGCACGGAGCAAAATGCCTGGTAAATTGTTGGTATTATTTAAATGCTTCTTTCCTTCTACAAATTTCTTTCTCTTATTTTATTGCTATTGCCAGCATTTAGAGAGGAGAGCCATTCTTTTTTTTTGTTTTTTTGTTTTTGTTTTGGCAGGGCAATTGGGGTTAAGTGATTTGCCCAAGGTCGCACAGCTAGCACATGTGTCAAGTATCTGAGGCCAGACTTGAACTCAGGTCCTCCTGACTCCAGGGCTGGTGCTCTACTCACTGCGCCATCTAGCTGCCCCATAAGGAGGGCCATTCTTACATTATTTCTATATTTACTTGGAAAACTTCTAGTATATCCCCATTGAGTATGATGTTTGCTCTTTGTCTTTAATATAAATGTTTATAATATGTTGTAAAAATCTCTCTATGCCTATATTTTGTAGGGTCAGAGATTTGTATTCTTAAAGAAATATCTTGAATAACTATCTCTCAGTACTTTCAAAATTGTTATGTTTCCAGCATGGATACCAAATAACTTGTAATCTGTTCCAGCCATTCTTTCTCACTCCTTTAAATTATTTATATATCTATGTATAATATATATATATATACATATATATATACGCACACACACATATGTACCTATTATACACACACATACACAAGAATTGGTCAGCCCTTGTTCTGTGTAGTGACATTCATTTGTAGTGAGAATGATATGGTCCAGTTCCTTTGTCCTTTTGTCATTGGACAAAGATTGTGTATTTAGAGCATCCACAATTAAGATGCTTATAGAAAGTAATAAATCAATGTGATTCTTAGCACCCACTGCTCCCTTCTTTGTGTGACTGCTTAGACCAATAGGAGCTTGGAAGGCTCCACTACAGGTCGGGCACAAATGGTCCATATGAACGTTTGGGATGTAGAGATCTCTAAATTTGCACATCTCATGTTTCTTTGGAGCTACTGCAATTCTGCTTTCCTCCTAGAACACTCACTGAGCCTTCTTTGATGTGGGCGTACCATGCTGGGTGGTCCTGTGCCAACGTATCCTATGTTTCAATGTCAATTCCCAACTTCTTCAGAGAGACCTTGAGAGTGTTTTTGTATTGCTTCTTCTCACCTCCGTGTGAAGGCTTGCCTTGTGTGAGTTCTTCATAAAATAGTCTTTTGGACAAATATATGCACTCTGAGTTAGAGTTTGGAGTTCAGTTAGAGAAAGGACCTCAGTTTCCAGTGCCTTGTCTTGCCAGGCGATCTTCAGAATCTTCCTAAGACAATTCAAATGGAAGCGATTCAGTTTCCTGGCAAGGTGCTGGTATAACGTCCAGGTTTCACAGAATACAACAATGAGGTCAGTACAATGGCTCTGTGGACCTTCAGTTTGGTAGGCAGCCTAATACCGCTTCTCTCCCACACTTACCTTCAGAGTCTCCCAAACATGGAGCTAGCTCTGGCAATGCATGTGTCAATCTCATCATCCACATGTATATCCCCAGAAAGTATACTGCCAAGGTAAGTGAACTTATCCACGGAATTCAAAATTTCTCCATTTGCTATAACTGATGGCTCCACATATGAATGGTGTGGTGCTAGCTGGTGGAGAACCTCTGTTTTCTTGATGATAACTGTTAGGCCAAAATGAGCACAAGCAGCAGAGAATTGATCCCTGCTTTGTTGCATCTCAGCCTCAGAGGCTGCATTGAGTGCACAATCAACTGTACACAAAAAGTCTCCTTCCTTAGTCTTGACTTGTAGCCTTTTCAAGTTAAATAATTTACCATCGGTGTGGTAGCTGAACTCAATGCCATTTTTGTCCTCCCTGAAGTTGTCAGACGACATGGCTGAAAACGTCATGCTTAAAGGCATGAGAGCAAGCACACAGCCTCGCTTCGCTCCATTGGTGTCTGGGAAAGCATGAGAGCATCGTCCATTACCCAGAACCTGTGCAAGCTTGTCTTCCTCGAACCTACTTGAAATACTGATGAACTTCTCTGGGCAACCAAACTTTACCATGATCTTTCATCTTTCTACTTCACTATGTTGTATCAGCCACATGGTCCTTCAGGAAGAGAAAAAGGCTAGCGATTTTCTATTAGAATTATTGTTTGAAATATTCACTGAAATTCTACCTGATGTCTTATCATGGCATGAAGGCGACCCTGTTCCAAAACCTTCTGTGGTTCTCTATTACTTTTAGAATCAAATAAAATCTCTTCAGCCTGGTATTTAGCACCAAACTGCCTCTCCAGATTTATTTCAGATTTCTCCTCTTCACATGTTCAATTTTCTAGCCAAGTTGTACTACCAGCTTTTCCCCAAACTTGACATGCCATTTACTACCTCCATGTATTTGCACAAGCTATCCCACATGCCTGTAATGTACTCCTTCATCCTCATGTCTCAGAATCTTTACCTTCCTTCAAGATTTAGCTCAGATGCCACTTTCTCCAGAAGCCTTGCTGATTCCCTCAGTTGATAATATTCTCTGCTTCCTCAAATGACCTGTTGCACCCCACATAGCAGAATGTAAGCTTCTCGAGGGTGACGTAAACCCTTTTTCAATTTTGTCTTTGCATTCCCAGCATCTGGTACAGTGGAGCCCGGGGATGGATTGTGTTTCTGTAGTCTGAGCTCCAACCAAGCTAAGTTGGAAAGATAGAGTGGAACATTGGATTTGGAGTCAGATGGCATGGCTTTAAATGCTTCCTGCCTACGGGATCTTGGACAAATCACTTGAACTCTCCGGGCTTTAGTATCTAGTCAGGAGAGGAGGGAGCATGATTCATCCTGGTAGAGAGAGAGAGAGCCATAGTAATGAAATAGCAAACCTTTTTAAGGATTGACATGTTTTAAAGAAAATAATCACAAAGACAAAAAGAAAAGAATATTCTCTAGAGCTTTGGAGCCAAAGTGTTTCAGGGACCTGGGGAAAGATGAGAGGGGTCAGGCTGACACACTGGAAGGGGACTTCACCTTCTTGCTGTCTGACAAAATGACCTGCCCATACTGTCTGTATACTTTCAGTTACACAACCTCAGCCCAAAGGCATGGAATTATGTGCTTAGTGATTTTTTTTAATGGATATGATCACAACTTACTCAAATGTAGGGTTTTTGATTACACAGAAACTTTCAAATCCAGAACAATCTTTCTAATAGTGCTTGTGTAAATCACTCTCAAAATAATGAGTATCTGCGGACTGAATTCATTTAACCAAAGAGATGGAGAGCCACTTTAAAGTTATTTAGATAGATTAACAATAGAGTAAGGAAATGAAAAACAGATAATAAATTGCTATGGGAAGAGAAAATTACATTAAAAACAAAGCATTTGTAATAAATTCTTATGCTTAAGCAGAGATTTCTCCCTTAAAAAGGGAGATTAGACATGTGATAATCTGGGAACTGGTGTTAAAATATTTTAATTAAACTAAATAGGGTTGCAAATGCATTTCCAATACCCTCCTAGGCCTCTGGAGAAATGTGGTTTCCATGTCTCTGCTGTTTGCTATTGTGATATTAAAGACATCCTGGTGTCCTTTCTTAAGGGGAAATCTCTTACTTTTTGAGAAAATGCCATCCAGGTATATGTATGGTCCTGGAGTGTTCCAGGGAGGTGCCCATTTATTCAGGCACACACACACACACACACACACACACACACACACACACACACACACACACACACACACACTAAATAAAACCCCTTTTCTTCTCCCTACTGGGATGTAATAACTCCATTGGGAGGGAAGGATAGATAAAGATCCATGTAAAATAGGGGAGCTCATTTATAAGTTGTCCCTTTCTGATTGGAATATGGTGACCTTAGCTTTACTAGCCTTCAAAGGATCCCCTGTGTATTACGCTACAGAGTTTCTCCTCCCAGAGGATCTTCACAAACTCCTACATGGACTCCCTTACCTGATTCTCATTATTGGTTTCAGATGAGTGATGTAGCTGTCCTTATCATGTTCTAGATTTTGAAGTCTCCTGGGGAGACCCTGGGGGAAATCCCAGGGGAATCTACCCAGAGCCAGATGCTAAAGAGGTGTGTGTGTGTGTGTGTGTGTGTGTGTGTGTGTGTGTGTATCGATAGAGATCTGAGACTAGAGATTCTGCCTTGTGGCCTGCCATCAGAGTGTTAGCCTCCTAACATCAGGAACTAGGTTTTGCACTTCTGTTCAGGTCCTTACTATTTCACTTGGATTAGGGTTTCCTAATGGATGTCCCTAATGCCAATATCCTCTCCCCACTCCAATCCATCCTCCATAGCTGTCAAAGAGATCTAAAGCAAATGTCTTAGTCTTTCTTTCTCTTCTCAGAAATCCTTGCTATTGTTCTCCAGTTGTGTCTGACTCTCTATGACCCAATTTGGGGTTTTCTTGGCAAAGATACTGGAGCGGTTTGTCATGTTCTTCTCCAGCTCATTTTACAGATGAGGAAATTGAGGTAAATAGGATTAAGTGACTTGTCCCGGGTCACACAGCTAAGTAAGTGTCTGAGGCCAGATTTGAACTCAGGAAGACAAGTCTGACCTTCTGACTGCAGGCTGGGTACTCTATCCACTGCATCATCTGGCTGCCCTTCAAAAAAATGTCTAGTAGGTCTCTATTACCTCTAGGATAAAATGCAAACTTTGTTTGGTATTTAAACCTTTTCATCATGAGGCTCCCTCTTGCCTTTTTAGTCTTAATACACACAACTTCCCTGCACACACACACACACACACACACACACACACACACGCATGCATGCACACACACTGTTCTAGCCAAACTTAGCTGTTAACAGACTTGTTGAAAAAAAATTTTGCATCAATATTCATTAGGGAAAATCACCTAGAGAATTTGGTAGGATTCATTTGCCTATTCTGTTGGACAACTTATATTCTTGTAAATCCCCTTCACTTAGATTGTCAGAATTCACTCCATATAGCTCCTTATTTTTATTAATTTGGTTGGAGATTTTCAAGAAGCCCAGACTAAAAACCTTGTAACATGTTGTTCATATGTCATTCACCTGTCACTCACCTGTCACGTGTCATTCACATATGTCAAAATCATGTCATTCACATTTCATTCACATGTTGCTCACATGGCAAAATCATGTCAATCATATGTGACTCTCATGTCATTCACGTGTCATTCACATGTCACGACCTATCAAAAATAATGACATGCACATGCCACTCACATGTCATCACCTGACACTCATGTCACTCACAAGTCACATGTGACTCACATGTCTGTCAAAATCATGTCACTCACAGTCGAAATCATGTCATTCAATGTCATTCAGTGTCACTCACATGTCACCCACATGTCACGCTCAAACCTGGAATTCACATGTCACTCAAATGTCAAAATCGCGAATAAGCATGTCACTTATATGTCAGAATCATGTTGTTCACATGTCAGAATCATGTCGTGCAAATGTCACTCTCCTGTCAAAATCACATCACCCACATGTCACTCACTTATTAAAATCATGTCACCTGCATGTCACTCGCATGTCAAAATCTTGTCATTCACACGTCACTCGCATATCAAAATCATGTCGCTCACACGTCACTCGTATGTCAAAATCAGGTCGCTCACATGTCACTCAATGTCAAAATAATGTCATTTACATGTCACTCCCATGCCAACATGATGTCGCTCACATGGCAAAATTGTGTCTCTAGTATGTCAAAATCATGTCATTCACACGTCACTGGCATGTCAAAATCATGTCACTCGCATATCAAAATCATGTCGCTCACATGTCAAAATTGTGTCGCTCATATGCTACGCACATGCCAAAATCATGTCATTTACATACCACTCACATGCCACTCACATGGCAAAATCATATCACTCATATGGCAGAATCATGTCACTCACAGGACAAAGTCACTCACAGGACAAAATAATGTTGCTCATATGTCAAAAGCATGTCATTCATATGTCATTCACATGCCACACGCATGTTATTCATGTGTCACTCACCTGGCAAAACCAACTCCCATGTCAGGACATGTCATTCACATGCCGCCCACCTGTCAAACCCACGTCATTAACATGTCAAATCCATGTCCAGTCACACATCACTCACGGCAAAATTGTGCTGCTCATATGTCATTTGCATGTCATTCACATGTCGCTCACCTTCCAAAATCATGGCACTCACATGTTACACGTCAAAATAGTTTCATTCACATGTCACTTATCACATGTCACATGTCTGTTAATCACGTCACATGTGTCATTCACCTGTAAAAACCATGTCACTTACAGAAAGGTCCAAGCTATTTACCTTCTCTGAGATTTGGTTGTAAAAGTGTGGAAATAGGTCTCTTAATAGGATTTTTATAAGTGGAGTGAGTGCCTGGGGGAGAACCCCTAATTTGCTCTCCAGGGTGGATGGCTATCTAAATTTCAAGGCACTTTGTCGGTCTACATTGCTAAAACCATAGTTGATGAGCCCCCACTTTTTATTTACCTTTAATAGTTAGCCAAAAAGACCCAATTAATGCAAAGATGCATGGCAAGAAAAGTAGCAACAAAATATTTCTCTCATAAACCTGGGCTTCACACTCCCAGAAATACTCCTGCTTTCTTTTCCTTTTCTGTTAGCTGCTCTGCTTGGGATAGACTCCATGAACATTATGCCTTCCCCAAGATAAGCTCAGCACCTGAAGTCTTGCCTTCACTGAGACTGAATCAACTTTGATACCTTTGCAGCACCTTCAGCTGAGTCTCCTCTCTGATTGGAGAGCTGGAGATTGGTGTAATCAACTCCTCCTAAAGCCTTCCTGTGTAAAGGGCTCAGAACTCTCCAACTAACCTCTTCATTTTCCACCAGTTGCTCTGCTTGGTTTCACCTGCCCCCATTCCTTCTGGTGCCCCCCTCCTCCTTTTAGCTTCCTTTTGTGTATTAGCTTCTCCACAATTAGGCTGTAAGCTCTTTGAGGGCAGGGTTGTCTTTATTTATATCCCCAGTACTTAGCACAATGTCTGGCACATGGTAGGTGCTTCATAAATGTCTATTGACATATAACACAGTAAGAGTGGGGAAGAGTAGACACAAAAGAACAAGGTGCCACGTGCATTTGTCTGTACCATGGAGGTATTTGTGCCATGTAGGTATATACATCAATCAGTCTATAAATCAGTCTATATTTACTAGGTGCCTACTATGTCCCAAAGAAAGATAAAAAACAGCCCTGATCTCAAGGAGCTTGCAGTTCAATGAGGCAGATAATGTACAAATAACAAAGTACACACAAACTATATTCAGGATAAATTGAAAATAACAGAGGGAAGGCACTGAATCCAACTGGAATTTGGGAAGGCTTTCTGTATGTGGAGTGTGGCCAGGGCAAACACATGGATAGGCACATAGGGCACGTGGGTGGACGGGGGATACATATGAAGGAGCAGCTTATCCTCCAACACTTCAGGGACACTGCTTTTGGCTAGTGAGGTCATACTGTGACTCCCCATTGACATCTCCTGGATGCTGCTCTGCTGGACACTGTCTTCACCACCTCTAACTCTGGCTCAGCTGAAATTCTTGGCCACCTCTGTTTCAGGGAAAAGCAAGCACTGCTCTTTTATTTGAGAGCTTATATATAGGATTTTCACAGCACTTAGAACAGTCAGAAAAATCTTCATCCCAGGACCACTGTTAAGTCTCTGTTTTGTTCCCTCAGAGAGGTATACTGAAGTTTTCATCTGCCCAGCAAGAGATTTTTCAGCCTCAGACACCAAGCTTTTTAGAACAAAGAGCAGGGTCTTCCCTGCTGGCTAATGCCTTTAGACCTGGTCTTTTCTTTGGATTACTCTTCCTGGTTTTAAGGAGTTTACTTTAGTCTATGATGATTTTTCCATTTACTTCCCATTTTCAACCTATGAAGACCAGGCTTCAAACCAGGTGATAGTTATTTACCTAATAATTACCAAATAGCTTAGGGTGCTAGAGATAGTCCTTCCTAGGTTTTTAAGCCCTAGGACTCTACCATTCTCACATGTGGCTAGAGAAGAAGGCAGAAAGACACTGCCAATCCCAGGAAAAGTAAGGTCATCTTACCTGCAGTGAAAAATCCCTGTCTCATATGTAAATATGATAGATCCTATTTGAAGAGTTTTGCCCCACACACTTATCAGAAAAAGACTTTGAGCTGTCAAGTACTATATGAATGTTATTATTAATGGAGTTATTAATGAGAGGCAGCCTTGGCTAGTGGATAGAGAGGGCTGACCTCAGAGCAAGGGAAATCCGGATTCAAGGTCAGCTTTTGTAACATATTGGCTGTTTGACGCTGGGCACCTTTAACCTTTCAATGATCTAGGCAACTCTAAGACTGTTGTTGTTCATCCTTCCTTCTCTAAGAAGACCAATGACATCACCAGGGTCATGTTTGGACTTGCATGTGAATTGGATTTAAATGAGGCAGAGCTATGCAAAGTCATCATCCTTGCTCTCTCTTCCAGAGTCATCAGAGACCAGTGTCAAGACAAAAGTCAAGACAACTGGCGGTGGCCCAGTCTAAGACTGTAAGTAATGGAAAATGTGCCAAGTTGTATTGTCAGAAGGAGTTTCCTTATCCTGCATTTCCCTAATTAATGAAATCACTGGTTGTTCCCCCATCACTAACTTATCATTTATGGAGGAGACAGGTAAGATTTAGCCTTTAGAGCACAGAGTATAGAATTTAGGACTGGAATGGAACTTAGATGTCATCTAGTACAACCTACTTTTATTAAGGATGCATAAACTGGAGCACAAAGAGGGGAAATAAGAAAACTGCCAGAATTCAAAGCCATTCTCTCCGTCCAAAGACAGTGGTCTAAGATACTGCACTTCCTGTCATTAAAACTACTTGGAACTGGCTAAGAAATAGAGTGGTGGATCAGTGGAATAGGTTAGGTACACAAGACTTGGTAGTAAGTAACTACAGTAATCTATTGTTTGATAAACCCAAAGACTCCAACTTCTGGGATAAGAGCTCACTATTGGATAGCAACTGCTTGGAAAACTGGAAAATACTTTGGCAGAATCTAGGCATGGACCAACATCTCATGCCCTATGCCAAGATAAGGTTAAAATGGGTGATGCCATAAGCAAATTAGGAGAGCAAAGAATAGTTTACCTGTCAGATCTATGGAGAAGGGAAGAATTTATGACCAAACAAGAGATAGAGAGCATTATGAAATACAAAATGGGTAATTTTGATTACATTAAATTAAAAAGTGTTTGCACAAACAAAACCAATGCAACTAAGGAAAGCAAAAATCTGGGAGAAAAGTTTTACAACCAGTGTTTCTGATAAAGGCCTCATTTCTTAAATGCATAGAGAACTGAGGCAAATTTATAAAAATACAAGTCATTGAAGTGAACAGAACCAGGAGAACATTGTACACAGAAACAGCAACATTGTTCAGTGATTAACTATGATAGACTTACCTCTTCTCAGCAATACAATGATCCAAGACAATTCCAAAAGATTCAGGATGGAAAATGCTATCCATATCTAGAGAAAGTACAATGGAGTCTGAACGCAGATCAAAACATACTACTTTCACTTTTTTGTTTGTTTTTTCTTTCTTATGGCTTTTCTCTTTTGTTCTGACCAATGTGGAAATATGTTTAACATGATTGTACATAAATAACCCATATCAGATCATGTGCTGTTTTAGGGAAAGGGGGAGGAAAGCAGGGGGGGAAGGAGAGAAATTTGAATCTCAAAATCTTACAAAAATGAATGTTGAAAACTATCTTTATATGCAATTGGAAATAATACTATTTAAAAAAGATGCTGCACCGCCTTGAATCCATACAGAGAAATATCAGGACCTAGGTTTAGGTATAGCTAAGGGAGTGTCCCAAATGGAGGTGGAGGAAGGGCTGAATGGTGAAGCTGACCACATGAAAGGAGTGAGTGGGCAAAGAAGAATAGGGCAGGGCCAACTGATTTTCTTTTGGGCAACACAATCACACCAGGAAGAGGCAGCCTGGATAGTGAGTAGAGAATTGGTCTCAGAGTCTAATGGGTTCGTCCTGCCTCTGGCACAGACTGACTGTATAACCTTGTGCAAGTTACTTAACCTCTTAGGACCACAGGCAACTCTAGGAGGTGGAGAGGAAGCACATATCAGTGTTGGTAGGGGAAGTTTCTGACATGAAAGAACTCATGAATCAGTATAAAAGAAAACTCAGTCCTTTACTTGTGAGAGACTCGAGACTCAGAGAGAGGCTGGGAGAGAAGGAGCCCCTTCTCGGAGGAATTGAGGTTGGTGGAAGGGAGTGGGGATCCAGGGTAAAGATCAGTGTTCTCCAGCAGCCTCCCCTTTATTGTCTTCTCCTCCCCACCCACCTCAAGTCACAGGCTCAGGGCCAGGTGAAAAGTCAGGTCCCAGTCCAAAGGAGACTGTATGTGTGAGGAGGGAGGGATGGAACTTGACTAACTAGGCCTCTAACAGAAAGCACATATGCTTTCATCTTCTTCCCAGTATGTCCTTGGCCGGGCAGTACTTCCAATGTGCTCTTTTCTTGTCTGGGTTATTAACTGAGGAATAAAAAAGGGAAGTTTCATATTCAATTATTTAAAATTTAACAGGACTGAGCCTCACAATTGAATTATTCTTGTCTATTCATAAGTGGGTTTTCTTCTCCTTTGGATGGTTTCTAGCTTTTTTTAATGAACAGCTTAAAATGTGTCTTTCTGTTCCTTATTTCTATCTTCTTTGACCTCTGGATCACCTGAGGTTCAAAAACCACAGATATGTGTCCAGAGCTGACCTTACCCACAGATGTGTGTTCAAGGTTGACTTCCACCCACAGTGAGAGTAGGAAGCCATCTCTGGCACATGAAGTGGGAGACTGTACTTCTTCCACAGCCTCTCTCCTCAAAATCTCACAGATGCCTGAAATTCTCCCATTATTGCTCTAGTCTTTTAGGGAGGTAAACATTATTCTGTTCATCCCCCTTTTTCAAATGCCAACCCCCTTATTATAAGGAACATAGTCTGTGGAAGCTTAGGGTCAATAGATCAATCAGAAACTTTCTTGCCAGACAGGATGGACTAGGGACTCTGAATAGTAAAGAGAGAAGGGGAGAAGGGAAAGGAAGAGGAGATGGGCTTTAAAGGGACATTTCACTAACTGAAATTTGGAGCTGGCCCCACATGGCTGCTTCCCAGGCTGAAGTTTGGAGAGAGGACTCAGTGCACGAAGACATCTTTCTGTGAGGAAACCCTGGCTGCTAGATGATGACAAATCCATAGAAATGGAGGAGCAGAGTAGAGTTGACCTTCGGGGCTTCTGGCTCTTTTCACTGGCCTTCCCAGAATGTTTCCCTGTGCATCAAAGAACATCC
Source organism: Phalanger gymnotis (assembly GCA_028646595.1). Lineage (NCBI taxonomy): Eukaryota > Metazoa > Chordata > Mammalia > Diprotodontia > Phalangeridae > Phalanger > Phalanger gymnotis. The sequence goes on along the minus strand of CM053624.1, from coordinate 275,176,386 downwards.
CTGAGGAGTCATCTTGGCCTGGCATGGTGGGCTCTATGTCAAAATAGCATAGGGGAATCTCAAAAGACACAGGTTGTTTTGGGCTCTTTCCTGTCCAGCCTGCTACTGAGAAAAAATCTTTCTCCAAAATGTGGCCCATAGCACACCCCTTTGTCCTGCTCTTAGGGTCTCCTGATCCAAATGTGACCTGGGACACTGGCCAGTCCTTACCAAGGGGCGTCCGGGGACGACGAATGATAGTGGCTGCATTGTCCTCAACACTGTTTGTTACCCAGGCACTTCTCCTTTTTAATTCTCTCCTTTGAATGCAGGTTTTTTCCTACTGGTCAATTTGATTCAGCCCAGAGTCCTGGACAAGGCATTTATTTCATCTCTTTGGGACTAAGTGCCTTCATCTTTACAATGAGAGAATAATAGTTGCACTTCTCACCCTCCCCACAGGGCTGTTGTGAGGAAGTACCTTTATAAACTATTAAATGCTACAGGAAAGTAACTGAGTGCTATTTCTAGAGTCTGTGCAGAGTTTTGTTTGTGTTTTTCAGAATCAAGAGGCAGCACAGCACAGTGAAAAGAATGTTGGCCTTGGAGTCAGAGGATGTGGGTTCAAATTATGCCTCTATTTTTTTACATTTAATTTATTTTTCCTTTCTTTTTTGTTTTTAACATTCATTTAAAATTTTTGAAATTCTTTCTCTACCTACCAGCAACCTCCCCTTTATTGTCTTCTCCTCCCCACCCACCTCAAGTCACAGGCTCAGGGCCAGGTGAAAAGTCAGGTCCCAGTCCAAAGGAGACTGTATGTGTGAAAAGGCAAGCAACTTGATGTCAATTATTCATGTGAAGTCATGCAAAATATATTTTCATATTAGCCATGTTGGAAATAAAAGCAAAAAAGGATGGAAAATAGAGTAGAAAAAACCTATACTTCAGTCTGCACTCCGAGTTCATTAGATTTCTCTTTGGAGGGAAGCATTCTTCATCATGAGTTCTTTGGAATTGTTTTAGATCACTGTTGATCAGAACAGCTACATCTTTTGCAGGTGATCATCATTACAATATTGCTGTTGCTGTGTGTAGTTCTCCTGGTTCTGTTCCCTTCACTTTGCATGAGTTCATATAAATCTTCCCAGGTTTTTCTGAAATCACCCTGCTTGTCATTTCTTGTAGCACAACAACATTACTTCACAATTATATAACACAGCTTGTTCAGTCATTCACCAATTGAAGGTGTTTCCTTGATTTCCAATTCTTTGCCAACCCCAAAAGAGCTACATATAGGTCTTTTTTCTTTTTCCTTTGAACTCTTTGAGATACAGACCTAATAGTGGTATTGCTGGGTCAAAAGGTATACACAGTTTTGTATCCCTTTGGGCATAGTTCCAAATTGTTCTCCAGAATGGTTGGATCAGTTTATAACTCTACCAATGGTGCAGTAGTGTACCTATTTTCCCACATCTGGCATTTATCATTATCCTTTTCTGTCATGTTAGCCAATCTGATAAGTGTGAGTGGTACCTCAGAGTTTTTTTTTAATTTGCGTTTCTTTAATTAATAGTGATTTAGAGCATTTTATATGAATATTGATAGCTTTGATTTCTTCTTCTGAAATACTTCCTGTTCATATCTTTTGACCATTTATCAACTGAGGAATGGATTTTATTTTTATAGATTTGGCTCAGTTCCATATAAATTTGAGAATGTGTCCAATTCTTACTACCTGTGTGACCCTGATCAGTCAATCAACAAGCATTTATTAAGCTCTTAATTTGTGCAAAAAATGGTCCTGCCTTCAAGGGGCTTACATTCTAATGAGGAAGTCAACTTGCAAAAAATTGTGTGTAAACATACATGTGTGTATGTGTATATCTATCTACCTATTTATCTATCCATCTGTCTGCATATCTCTCTCTCTCTCTCTCTCTCTCTCTCTCTCTCTCTCTCTCTATCTCTCTATCTATCTAATCAATCAAAAGGGTAGTAATCTCAGAGAGAAAGTACTGGGAAAGGGGAAGGGGCAAGTCACTTAATCTTTGTAGGCCTTTTTTTTCTTTGCATGTCAAACAATGTTGGACCATATGGCATCTGAGGTTCTTTCTCTCTAAGGATATTCATAGCCTCTATGACCTGTATTCTAATCCTGCCTCTGATGTTTACTACTTGTGTGACTTGGACAAGTTATTTAACCTTCTTGGACCCGAGTTCCCTCATTTTTCTTGGACTAAATGGGACTCAGTTCCCTTATTCGTAAAATAAAGAAGTTGTACTAAATGGTCTATGAGATTCCTTATTGCTCTAATCTATGATCCTTGTGTCTGGGGGCCCTGGCCCAGCAGAATCATCTGTCTGTCTGCTCTTGACAGTACTTTTTGGCTGGCAAAATTGGCCTTACAATCCGAGAGCAACATTTCCCCATTTCGATGACTTTAAAGATTATCTATACATATAGCTGACTTTCAGATGTGTTCTCTTTAGGCCCTTGGAAGAATTGAGCTCCAGACCTGCACATCTAACTGGCTGCTGTCCTGATGTCCTTTCAGCACTGCAAACTCAACGTATCCAGAATTGAGCTCATCCCTTCCCTGCGTCCCTCCCAGCCTGATCAATCTCTTACCTTCCTTATTTCTGTTAATGCTCCCAACAGCTTTCTAGTCACAATGACTGGAAAACTGAGTCATCTTTCTTCTCCCCTTCCTCTCCTAACCTATATAATCCCTTCCTAGGAAGCTTTTCTTGATCACTTCAGCCTTAAGTGAATTCTTGTCCTCTGAAATCCTTCACCATTTTAAGTCTGTACCACAATCTAGTTCATATATAGCAGTGCCCCTCTGAGTTCTTCGTTCCTATGGGCATGCCCAAGATCACACAGTGAACGACAAGCAATCGGAATCACAACCCAACCTTCCTCACTTGAAGTTATTCCCACATTGAGTGAGAAATTGGGAGGCTCACATGGTGACCCCTAGACTGTGACTTCCATTTTGGGCTCATGGGTCCCTATTGTCATTTTAGTGTGAAGCAAAGGTCCCTAATCCTCCTTGTGCCAGTTGATCATGACAATATGTCCAATGGTATAGTTAAGGGAGTCAGATAATGTGATGGGGACTACTGTGTATCTCAAATGAGCTTATGTTGGATGATGAGAATATTTGGCATAAGTCAGTGGCGTGTATACTAGAAAGAGACCAAGCAAGGCTGTGCGGAATTGTGGCAACCAATTTAGCTCCTGGTCTCTTTCTCTTTAGGGAGCATCTCCTTTCATTTATGTTTTCATTGTGGCAAACAGAGGCTCTTTCAGGTGCCCTTGTCACCTGAAAGGTTGCAGGTCATGATGGTCCAGAGCCCACATAAGGCTCTGTATGGCAGATTTGGGGGAAGTAAGAGGTGATGATAATTGTGGTCAGATTGGGCTTGGTAATATCTATTTGGATTACCCCCAGCCTAGCTTACTTCTAATGTAATTCCTAGGGGGAAGGAACATGGCCGTAGGGAAATATGACATCTTTTATCTTCTGGGTCCATCTGAGAAAGTCTCAGTAGTTGGGTCTGCAATTGTGCAAACTGCAATTGTGAGCCTACTACTCACATGGTCATCAGAAGAAGTGATACAAAGGACACTCTCAAGAACTTTGGAATTGTGTGACATGGGAGACACTGGCACTGGACCGCTCAGCAGAGAAAGTGCTGTGCTCTATGAGCAAAGCACAATTGAAACAGGTAAAATGAAATGCAGGATGGGCAAATGTTCACAAGGACTATTCGTGCCCAACCTGTGGTAGAGCATTCCAAGCTTGTGTTGGTCTGATCAGCCACAGTCAGACACATTGAAACTTGACTCTAGCATAGTGATGTCATTTTGGTCCTCTTCAAGAATGAAAGACAACAACCAACCAACTCCATAAGAGTAATGGGAATAGTCCCAGCTAGTGATAAAAGGCAACTAATAAGACCTAGGGGTAAGAACCTTCTTGGGGGAAAGGGAACACAATGAATCATCATCTAAGTCTGGGAGAGTAAGAAAGACAATGTTGTCCTCAGTCAGATCTGAGTTTCTCATGGAACCAGATCCAAGGGCTAGACAAGGCTTGCAAGGAGTTTGTGATAAGCCTAAGCTCAGGAAAATCGGGAATCCTAGGCATCTGCTAAATGATGACCTATTTCAGGCAATTTCACCTAAGGTGATATAGTTGTATGGTGACAATGTGCTAGCTGTACCTCTTCCTTGCCCCCTGCTTTGCGTTACGATGGGTCTGGAGAGCAATATTACTCTCACACACACATATCTTACTTCATACCTGTTTATCCATCTAACCCCAGATATCACAGTTAAGCTGGTTCTTGGAAGTCTAGTAAGGAGATCAAGAACAAACAGAGATAATTATAATGTGATGAGTGCATGAAAAAAAGGAAGAAGACAAAGTGCTAGTGAGGTCTTATTAGGAGGGAACCACATGGAGGTCAAAGGAAGCTTTCTGAAGGAAGTAACATTTAGATAGCTTTAAAAAGATGAGTAGGAATTAAATAGGCAAAGAATGGGGTGGGGATCCTGGAGAGAGGGAACATTGTGAAAAAGACATGGAGTCATGGAAGTAAATCACGTATTTGGAGGGCAGGGAGCTGTCCATTCTGGCTGGAACAAGAGATTAGTAGAGGGCAATGATATGACCTAAGGATAGAAAGGTAAGATAATGCCAGATGGCTGACAGCCTTGAATGCCGAGCAGAGGATTCTGGACAGAGGACTGATATGACCATATTTATTCATGTGAAAGATAATTCCAAAATCATATGACAGATGGATTTTACAGGGGTGGAGGGGGGAGGAGAGAGGAGAGGCAGAAGGATCTGTATGGAGGCTATCTCAATAGTCTAGGGCCTGGCACATAGTAAGTGACCATGATTTGAAAGCAGTAAGGGGGAGGAATGTGGACCAGGGAGACTAAGGAGGAACTGGACATTTTGGATAGAATAGGACTCCTGGGGAGCATCTGTGATATAACTGGGCTCATCCATGTCCTCATGAATAGGAAATGGTTGTGTGTTGTTCCCAGATGCTGTTCCATTGGGCCATTCTCCGGGATGCCCAAGTCCAGCTGCTTCAGAGAATCTAATATTAGAACAGAGGAAAATGTATGTGGGAATATGGCAGTGAGAACAGGAAAAACAAAAAAGATTCATATTCTAGGTCTATCTCTGTCACTAACCCATTACGTAACATTGGGCAGCTGTCTTTTTCTCTTCATATCTCATTAAAAAATTACCTGTTGATTGAAGCTGACATGAGATGACCTCTGAGGTTTCATCTAGTTCTAAAATTCTGTTCCTATTTAGTATGGAGAATGGGAAACTCAAGGTTGATGTGATTACAACATCATAGAAACATAGATTTAGAACTGGAAGGTTCCTTAGAGGATCCACACAACCACTCGTTTTGTTCAGTCATTTTTCAGTCATCTCTGACTCTTCGTGACCCCATTTGAGGTTTTCTCAGCAAAGATACTGGAGTGGTTTTGCCATTTCCTTCTTCAGCTCATTTGACGGATGAGAAAACTGAGACAAACAGGATTAAGCGACTTACTCAAGGTCATGCAGCTAGGAAATATCTGAGGCTGTATTTGAACTCAGGTCTTCCTGACTACAAGCCCAGTGCTCTATCCACGGTACCATTTAGCTGCTCAGCCACCCATTTTACAGGTGTGTAAACAGAGGCTCAGACTTGCCCAGGGTCACACAACTAGTGAGTATTTGGGGCATAATTCAAACTTGACTTCAGCCCTTTATCAACTACGCTATGCTCTTTGCTTATCTTCATGCAGTAGATTTTAAGTGAATTAATAGGGGAAAGGGGGCCAAGCATGCGTCCAGGCCTCTTTTGGTGAGTTACACATGCTGTGGATAAGTGCTAAAAAACTTGTGTTTTGGGATGATGCACATCAACATTTATAAGGTATTCTACACATATCATCTCATTGTATCTTCACAACAATACGTGCTACTGCTATCTCCATTCTGCAGATGAGAAAACTAGACTTAAATGACTTGCTGGAGATGACACAGCCACCACTCATCTGTCCACACAGACTTCTCTTTTGGAATGATGTAGCAAATCCTGTTTGATCCATTGGTCACTATGGTGGGGTGGGGTGGGAAGGTCTGTGTCAAAGACTGAGCCATGAAGGCCTTTACCACTCATTAATCTTTGAAAAAAACACAACAGAACAAAGCCTCTACCTTTTTCTTTCTTCCTCACTGTGCAGAGTGTAAGAATTCTTCAAGCTCTCCTCAGATTACCATAGAGAGGAATCTTTCTTCTCTCCTCCTCAACCTTGGCAGCAGTGGAGGATATTTGCACATGACATTTAGTACATTTGTTGGCCCAGATGATGAACGGAGGATTAGATTTCACATATCTGGTTGCGTTTTCTGTTTTGTGTTTCTTTCCATGAGAACAGGTGACTGGTGATCCCACAGATGAATGTTTTTAGCCTTGGCATCAATCTTATGAGTTCCAGAGGTAGGGGGCTCCTCATTCCAGTGGTCACCCAGCAAACCGCCTTATTGGAGGAGATGATGAATACCTCCAGGAGGGTACTTCTGATGCACTGATTAAATATGCAGAATGGGATTTATGTCTTTGGATATAGCCACTGTGGGCGTTTATTTTGCCCATAATGAACTAAGCAAGCACAAGCCAAGGTCTGACAGGATATCTAGACTTCTGAGTTGCATGAACAATGAAGATTGTCTTTCAGAGGTTTTTTTCAAACTGCTATCTTTTAGAGGTGAAAGTGAAATATATGTCCAGCAGTCCCACAAAGTGTTTCACATTTTAGATATTAACTTTCTGTGAAAGTAAAAAAAAAACTATTTATGAGCAGCTATTACACACTTTAAATATTTTTTCAATGAGTGTTTAGGAGTCTTTTGTATGTGAAGCATGTCTTTTGTGGTGGAGAAAATAAATAGCTATCCTCTATCTGCTCTACCTCCAATACCTTTCCAGAAGTGACTTGGTAAATCTCTTTTGGAGAGAGCCTATACAAGAGTCATTCCTAAGCTTTATTTAAGAGATGTTCCCCCTTGGAATTCTTGTAGAGGGGCCAGAGAATATGAGAAAAGGCCTAATCCCCTCTCTTTGGGGTCAGGCTTTCTGGGGACTGAACTTATTCCAAGTGAGTCCAGAACTAGGATTGCTTAGTCAGAAGCAGTGTCCCCTCCCTCTAGCTTTACCTGGCTCATGAGTTTTACATAAAGACATTCATTTTATTGGGGAAGACTGAACGTGAGAAAGTAGACTAAAATTAAAGACAGGGAAATTCAAGTTGAATTTCAGGGTCAGCTAGTTGAAAACCAGGGTGGCAAAATCCTGATATGGGTGACCGAAAGGAAGTTGTGCAGTCTTTGTGTCTGGAGATCTTCAATAAGAAAACAAATGACAGTATATCATGTATGTTTTTAAATATGTACCACTTCTTTTAAGTCTGGAGGCTGGGCAAGATGATCTCTCAAGATTCCTCCTTGTTTTTGGATCCCATGATCCTCAGATGATTTCATCTTAGGGATTAGAAAAGCTATCCATGTCAATAAACTTAGAATCTCAGAATCAGAAGGAAGTGAATAATTACGCAATCCAATCTCATCCTCCTACAGAAACCCCCTTGACAGACCATCCAATGAGTAGTCATTCAATTCAATTCAATAAATACTTACTAAATGCCTTCCATGAGTAAGGCCCTACTTTAGGTACTAGAGTTAAAAAATTATTTACTTAAAATTAATTACTTAAAATATTCTATGATATGGCTCTCACCTACCTGTCTATTCTTATTCATATAACTTCACTTCACGCCCTCTGTTGCAATTACACTATTCTGTTAGACGTTTCCCAAATATAACAGTTCATTTCCTGCCTCAGTGCCTTTGTAGAATTGGTCCCCCACGTTGAAGATGCATTCTTTCCTTACTTCTATCTCATATAATCTGTATCTTCCTTCAAATTATGTGAGGCCATTTCTGAGTCCTCTCTCTCTCTCTCTCTCTCTCTCTCTCTCTCTCTCTCTCTCTCTCTCTCTCTTTCTCTCTCTCTCTCTCTCTCTCCTCTCTCTCCCACTCTCTGTCTCTGTCTTTCTCTGTCTCTATTTTTTCTTTCTATGCATCTCTATATCTTTGTCTCTATCACTCTCAAAATTACCGTGCATAATTGTGTATGCAATTTATATTTCCTTTTCTACATACATATACCCCTAATAAAATATATGTACTTGAAAGCAAGTACTATTACATTTTAAGTACCAAGCCAGAGGTTTTTCATTTTTGTCCTAGAGGCATAGAGAGGCATTTAAAACTTTTTTTTTAGTAGGGGGAGTGACATGATCAGACCTATGTTTTGGGGATGTCCATTTGGTAGCTAGCTGTGTAGAAGTTGGATTGGAGAAGGGAGACTAGAAAAAGGAAGACCAGTTAGGAGGCTATTGTGATAATCTAAGTGGGCAGCAACAGGGGTATGAACTTGATCTGTGATCTTGTGAATGCAGAGAAGAGGATGGATGAAGGGGATGTCATCAGTGTAGAACTGACAAGACATGGCAACTGATAGGATATGGGGGTGAAAGAGGGAGAAGAATCAAAGGAGACCCCAAGACTATAAACTTAGGAGATCAGAAGGCTCATGGTGCCCTCAACAGAAGTATGAATGCTCTCTTGAGCACAGAAGGTGCCTTAGACAAACCATTAACACCTATTTAAAGGATGGACAGGGTTTGGGGTCAAATACGAGTTCTGTCAATCAGCCTTTACATATCTCCAGTGAGGGCCCTCCCACTTTCCTCTATAATATTCTTGGATTAAGGTCAACACTGATGAATAGGAGGATTCCAGCAATACCATGAAGTCAAATGGTAATGATGGACATTTACTTTGTATGTGAAATCAGGCTAGCTAGCTAGGAGAGCCCAGATGAGATCCATGGCTTGCCACAGTTTCATTTTTTCCCCCTATAAATGCATTGTATGCCTGAGTCATTTCTATCTGATTTGTGACTGCTTACGTAGATCCACCTGCTGGGCTTTCTCTTATCTTCAAAATTAACAGTGTTAAATGTGAGCAGCCAAATATTTGAATAGTTCCATGGCCTGTGGGATTCTTCTTACCCCTTTCTGACAAAGGTTCGTGCCCTGGGAGGGAAGGCACCATCTGAGCTTCACTGTCAGTGAGTGGCAGGACTTATTTCCAGGGTCCCGGGGTGATAACAGTGGCATCTGCCTCTTTGAAAGTCAATCTTTCCCAGTGGCTCATATGCTTATTTAAATAATCAGTCTCCCAGACCGGCTTTGCTACAACAATCCTGTTCTCAGCTAGAATAGCTCCAAAAACATTTTCATAATTTACTGTAAATAATACCTGCTTTGTTTAATGCTCTGCTGGCTCAAGCTATATGTATTTACATGTATATATGCATATATACACATGCACATACATTACATACATGTGTGTATATATGTATGAGTGTTTATGCACGTATATATGTATATTGAATATATAATGCATACATACATACATGTTTGTTTTTGCCAATGGAAAAACTTTTTTTTGTAATAAAGCATTTTAGGAATTTTATTATTTACACCCCTAATGTTTATAGTGTAGATCACCTTCTGTTTCTGGTTGAGGGGCCATAGAACGGGGTAAGGAAAAAGGTGTGGTAAGAATGTTCTCTTGGGCAGACAATGCACAGGAGACCAACTGATGTGATTTCATCAACTACTGTGAGGTTTTAATATGTTTTCTTGATCTGACTTTGACCTGCTCCTATGAACTCCTTTATCATGCCTGCCTCACTCTTGGATTTGGTTACCCTGAAAGCTTTGGCTTGGTTCAGCACAATTCTTGGTCCATTTTCTCAAAACTTTGCCTAGATGGATCATGACTCCCATGGTGCCCCAGGAAAGTTCTCTTCCTACTGATTGCCTCCAAATCTTTACCACTCTTCAGTTCTGTCATCCCATAGGGAATCTTCATGTGGAGTCCAGGAACTTATTTTTTAAAACTTATTTTGACAATTGTATTTCAAGAAAATTGTTTTCCTTGGTAATTACATGAATTTTATTTTATGCATTTAAAACATTGTTACACATGGTAAAAATTAGAAGAAAGACAATATTACAACAGGTTTGTCTCATAAAGGTCTCATTTTCAAGATATGTAAGGAACAGATTCAAATTTATAAAGCTAAGAGACTTTTCTCGATAGGTAAATGGTCAAATGATAGGAATGGGCAGTTTTTAAAGGAAGAAATCCAAGCCATCAACTATTATATAAAAAAGTACTCTAATTGTTAATAATGAGAAGAATGCAAATTAAAGCAATTTTAGGTTTTACCTTATACTTACCAGATTGGAAAAGATGATTGAAAAGGAAGATGAGGGGCGATGGGAAAAACAGAATATTTGTCCACTGTTTGTGGACATGCGAAGTGGTCTGGGCATTCTGGAAAGCATTTTAGAACTATGTCCCAAATCATGTCCCAAAAGACATGATACTGTGCAAAGCTTTTGACCCAAGCATTCCACTGTTTGGGGGTATAGCACCCCTAAAATAATAAAAGAGAAAGGAAAAAATTCTATATGTACAAAAATATGCATAGCACATCTTTTGATGGTAGCTAAAATTAGGAATTAACTAATTCTTCCTATGGGAAATGGCTAAATAAATTACAGCATGTGAATATAATGTGATATTATTGTGCCATAAGAAATGATGAAATGGACAATTTCAAAGTAAACTAGGAAGATTTTTATGGCCTGATGCAGAATGAAGTGAGCAGAATTAAGAGAATGATTCATACAAGGACAACAACACCATGGAGAAAAATAACTTTGAAAAACTTTAGAACTCTGATGAACATAGTGATAAGCAGCCTCAAAGAATGAAGACAAAACGTGTCACTCATCCCCTGACAGAGAGGTAGGTGATGAACTTAAAAATGTCAAAGGAGATGTACATGTGCGGGAATTCGTTTTGCTGGACTATGCAAATTAAGGAATTTGTTGCTGTTGTTTTTTATCTGCTCAGTGGGGGTAGAACTAGTGAGAAGGAGAGATTAATTTTAAAAAAATATTTGTTACTTGAAAAGTGATATTCTGAGATGAGGTTAAGAAACTTTACCAGACTACCAAAGGGGTCTATGATACCAGCAACAACAACTGCACCTTGGGAACCTCTGCCTTAGAGGGTTGAAAGATGACATACTGTATATATATGCATATGAATCAATTAACAAAGGCTATATATTGCACTGGCTTCCAAATAGTGCCTTATGAATAATCACTCTGGTTTTAAACACTCACCACCATGAGAAAGCCCATCCATTTTTCTGTAAACTTTCCAAGGCCTCCCACAACTTAGCAGCCACTTGGGGGTGGAACCAGTTTGGAGACTGAGGTTTCTGGCATTCAGTTGTCAGCATCCTATCTGTCTGGGATCCCAGGCTTTCCCTTCTTGGCTCAGCAAGTGTTCCTGCTGCCAGTACTTCCTCAGCAGAGGGGAGAAGTCCCATTCAGTAGGAAAGGCCCGGTTTGAGGGAAGTGCGATGGAAACATGGCGGTCAGCTGCATGATTTGTAGTCTCGGATTCTGTGATGGGGTGAGGACACATGAATGGGAGCTTAAATGCTTTCCTTCTTGCCCTTTGCGGGGGGAAGTATGCATTAAATCAACCAGTGAGAATTTCATGGCTTCCTCTAGAGGAACAGCCTAACTCTGCCAAAGGCATCCTCTGGGAATGATAAGTATGCTCAGAACTCATTCTTTTGAGCAGCATGGGGTAATATAGATAACATTGGATTTAGATTTAGTGGCCCTGGGTTCAAATCTGGTCTTTGCCTACCTGTGTGACCTTGAGTAAATCACACGTACTCTCTGAACTTCAGCTTCCTTTTCTTTAAAGCAGAATTGGGCTAGATGATCTCCAAGGTCCCTTCCAGCTCCAAATCCTATAAACTTGTTTCTGCCCAGCAATACAAACGACTTGTCCTAAAGCAGTGAATGACCTTCTACAAACGCCTTGTATAGAATCATGGTCTTAGAGTATTGTAACTGCAAGAGGCCAATGAGATCATCTTCCTAACCTAGGTATTCTTAACCTGGAGACTGTGACCTTGTATTTAAAAATGTTGACAACTATATTTCAGCATAATTAATTTCCTTTATAATCCTTTTCATTTTCTTTTTGACTGATTGATTGATTTAACACTTTTGTATTCATTTGTGAGAAAGGGTCCATAGGCTTCTTTAGCCTGCCCTGGTCCGTGATGCACAAAAGGCCAAGAACTCCTGGTCTAGTGCAATCCCATCATTCCACACATGGGGAAACTAACCCTGCAGGGGAAAATAATAGAATTGAGGCCTCCTGACTACTAACTTAGAAATCGATATCCTGCAAAGCAAGGGTATTTACATTTTCTTCCCCCTTTTTTAGTCCTTTTGAACTCTGTGCCTTTCTTGGCTCAGAATAGATTCTTTTACAGTTGCCAGGTGGCAGCAGGAAGGAGGAAGTCTCTAGGGTCTCTTCTCTCCCCCTCACTCTCTGTTGTTGGAGCTCTTGTTATCCAGGAGTATTTAGCTCGATTCAGGGGCTTCCAGGGATGTCAAATTCATTCTGTGGGCCTTTATTGTAAGCAAAATCTGCATGGTGGCCCTGCTGTAAGGAAGATTCTGTTTTGGGGACAAATGATACAAGTAGGAGAAAAAAAAGAGGGAGAAGAGAAATGGAGAAGATGGAATAGAAAAGGAGGAGGAAGGGGGAAAGAGAGAGAGAGAGAGAGAGAGAGAGAGAGAGAGAGAGAGAGAGAGAGAGAGAGGCTTATGTCTCTGTGCAACTCTGCCTCATTTCAATACAATTCACTTGCAAGTCACCCATGATATCATTGGTCCTCTTTGAAAACTAAGGACAGACAACAAGAACCTCCAGTAGTCAATTAGACTGTATTAATGAAAAAAGGCCTATTAATCAAACATTTGTAAACTGGGTCAATTTTTATATTTTTCCCTGAACTGAAGAATTGCCTCTTATGAATTGTAGATCTACCAAGGGTAGGAACCTGTGGCTTCAAGGCCACATGTGGCCCTCTAGGTCCCTTTCGACTGAATCCAAACCTGAGGCCGCAGGTTCCCCACCCCTGAAGGTTCTTGTAGGGTGGGTTTGCTTGAAGTCAAACCTGTTTAGTCATATATATTACCTTAGAAAAGTCACTTCTCGATGGGGGCAGAGCCAAGATGGCGGCTGGGAAGCAGTGACTGGCGTGAGCTCCCTACCAAGTTCCTCCAAAAACCTATAAAACAATGGCTCTGAACCAATTCTAGAGCTGCAGAACCCACAAAGTGGCAGAGGGAAGCAGGGCCCCACCC
>CM053624.1:275146663-275162487 GCA_028646595.1 Phalanger gymnotis | reverse complement strand
AAAAAAAAAAAAGAAAAGTCACTTCTCCTCTTTGGCCTATCAAATGAGTGATTTGGACTGTGTGACCTCTAAGTCTCTTCTAGCTATGACATCATATGGACTAGATGAAAAGGAGTTCTATTAATTATGATATATAGTCCCTATATAGTCACTATACATTTAGTGGTATCCAACAAATCCTTACATACCATACATATATGATACTATGTATCATAATTCATAGATCCTTATTCCAACAGATCCACACATCTATATTCTACTTTATTACATTGTTGACAATGAGCAGATGTGGGTCATAGTCTTAGTTTTACAACTTGCTCATTATATAACCTTGGGGAAGTTGCTTCCCTATGAGCTTCAATTTTCTTCTCAATAAATGAAAAGAGATTGGACTAGATAAGGTATAATGTCTCTTCTGGCAATCGATCTCTCTTCTGAACTCCAGTCCTCCACCTCTGACTGCTTTCTAGGCATCTCTACCTAACTAGTCCATTAACATCTCAAAATCAACAGATCCAAAACTGAACTCATCATCTTCTTCCTTAATCTTGCCCCTTTCCCCAATTTTCCCATTTCATTTGAGAGTTCTCCATCTTCCCAGCTATCCAGGTTAGAAATTATAGAGCCACCTTGGATTCTTCCTTCTCCCTCTTCGCCTGCTTCTACGTCTAATCGATTACTAAGTTGTGTAGATTCTCTCTCTGAATTAGCTCTTGCTTCCTTTCCTTTCTTTTTGCTCAAAAGGATACCACCCAAGCTAAGGCCATCGTTCGCACTCCCCTGCTGTAGTAGTAACCTGCTAATTGGCCTTTCTGCCTCCAGTCTTTTCCTTCTTGACTTAAACAGCCTTCATGCAGTGACCAAATGACTTCCCAAGAAATAGGCCCAATTTTATCAAAAATTTTAAATAGCTCCCTATTGGTTTTATTCTAAAATACAAGCTTCTCACATTAGAATATGAGGTCCTCTATAATCTGTCTTTTACTTCCTTTTTTGGACTTAGCTATGTTCCTCCCCTTTAAGTGCTTGACACTTCAGCCACACTAAGACTAACACCCTAGACTTTATATTTTGCCTCACACTTCCATGAATTTGCATAAGAAAACCAACATTCCATATATATATATGTGTGTGTGTGTGTGTGTGTGTGTGTGTGTGTGTGTGTGTGTATGATGGAATATATGGAATATTATATGGAATATAATACATCTCCACTATAATACATCTACATCTCCACTGCTCAGAATCTTCATAATCCTACAAGGTTCAGCTCAGATTTTTCCTCCTCTGTGAAGACTTCCCTGATTCTACAACACCCCTGCCCAGTGGATCTTTTCCTCCTCAAACAATTCTAGAATGTCTTGTCTAAATCTCTCTTTTGTGCCATCACTCTATACCTTTTATTATACTTATCCAGGTATTGTGTTGGGTAGACTATAAACTCCTTGAGGACAGGACTATTTCCTATTTTTTTCCTTGTATCTCTCGTGCTGAGCATGGTAGTTTGAATACAGTAGGTACTTAAATATTGATGAATGAATAACATTTCTGCTGAAATATTCATTGAATGAATGAACAAGCCCCTCTTTTCCCCCCTTTCCCAAAGAACCAGGGACCTTAGATGATCAGTATGACAACTTTCTCATGTGAACTCTTTTTACCACTGCACAGCTAAATTTATATAAAATAGAAGAATGTGTTAGTCCAGTTGGGTCAAAATTAGGAACCAAATCTTCCTTGTGCTTTGCTAAAAATTTGCTTTAGCAACGAAAATGAGACTGCTTCAGCAAGCCCTGAGGACACCGTGGCCCTATTCCACAAGGTGTTAGTGCTAGGGTGCAAGCATGTTCTCCAACTTTCCTATCAACGCAATGGATCCACTGTCTGCAAGCCTTGGATAAATACTCAGGCAAGAAATGCACAAGAGGAAAGGGGGATATAGTTTAATGGGAGACTTTGAGGCATGCATCATTGGGCCATTTTATATTTGAAGAAATGGAGGTCCAGAGTCTTTGTACTACCTGGGAAAGGTCCCAGTGCCTAGAATAGAGTATTGGGTCTTCTGACCACCTCCAGCCCAATCCCTGATGCACCAAACTACACACTTCATTTCACTAACACAAAATAGAGTATCAGGACGAATGACAGCAGCAACAGGAAGCTGGAGGGAGGGGTGGGAAGAGAGACTTGCTGTTGATGACAGATTGCTTGCTGTAGGATCCCCTGAGATTTCTTGCGTGGAACTAGGTCACTTTCTCCCCAAGGAAAGGATGAAGTGTAGAGTGAGAAATATTGTTGTTATAGTAAGCATCTTGGAAGCGTGTCTGTGCCTTTGACATTGGATTTCCTTCATATCTGCAATCACAGGGCTTGGAAAACTGTTCAGGGAGAGAAGACTTCTAGAAGGCTGGAGATCCTGGAAGGCTGCCTTGCTCTTGTGTGTGTGAGAGAGAAAGTGAGGGAGAGAGAGAGAGAGAGAGAGAGAGAGAGAGAGAGAGAGAGAGAGAGAGAGAGAGAGAGAGAGAGCTGGAGAGACATCACCACTGTTTGCCTGCCTGCAGTTAATTATATAATTCATCACAACAAAGCTTTAGCAGCTTGAGCAGGAAAGAAATCTGGCAGGCTTAGAATGAAATCAGACTGCAAGGAAACGTAATACTAACAAAAACCCATTTTGCCTATAATCCTGGTACCTGTAGTCACCACCCCAACACTGCTCCCCATCACTAGAAGGTGTGGTATTATGGAAAAGGAACTGAGAGGGGAGCCAGAAAACCTGAGTTCTACTCCCAGAACCGCCATTAGCTATACAAGAAATTTCCCTTTCCTTCTCTGGCCCTCAGTTTCTTCATTGGTAAAATTAGGAGAAGACCTGAGTCCTCATTCTGTCTTTGGTATTTGTCACCTATATGAACTTGAGTTCCTTTATGGCCTCCTCACTTTTCTTATCTGTCAAATAGAGAGTTGGATTATGTGATCTCTAAAGCTTATTCCAGCTCTGGCATATTACTAGGCAACATAGAGCCTCTTGAGAGGCAGGATGGTATTTTCCCTCCTCTCAGCAAGGAGTGGACTGCTGTCAGACATATTTACTGTTAGTTGGTTTTAATGAACCATTTTTCTTTCATATAAAGATAGGTTCTGTTGTTGGGGAAATGGGGTGGGTTAGAAAGGGACTCATTAAAAAAGTATCAGTAAAGCATTTTATAAAAAGAAGCATTACTGTATAGTGGAAACACTGAATTGGGAGTCAGGAGACTTGGTATATGTTATTATAAGCTTTTTCTTTAGTTTTTATTTCAGATATCCTATAATTGACAGATTTGTTTGTAAGGAATCATTAATTTAAAAAGTGAAGAGACAAGGGCAGTGGTATCTCATGGTATGAGTGTTGGAGTTAGAGACTAGTAACCTCGGTTTACCTCTCTGCTCAGCCACTAATTCCATGTATAATCTTGAATATGTCCTCTCTCTCTAGGCAACATTTCTTTGTAAAATAAGTAAGTTGCTTATTATGCCCATTATGTGGCTCCAATCATTGCCCCAAGGTACTTCAGATTCTACTAAGGCTGTCTAGGTATTGGTCAGTCAATCTTTAAAGTTGGTCAGAATGTCTGTATTAATTTTGGGTCATGTTTGGAGTTGTATGGTGGCATTTTTCTGAGGTCTATGTGTAACTTGTAGCATATCTGAGGGTACCCATCTGATAAGACTTGGTACATAATTCCAGATGTTTCCTGGGGCTTATCATTTCTCTTTGCCTAGTCATAATTTAAGAGAGTTAAAATACTAACAGTACCTAAACCACTGACAGCTTAAATGTTTTGCTTGCACAGTTAGACATGTGTCAGAGATTGTATTTGAACCTAAGTCTTTCTGTCTCAGAGGCCGTCTCTCTATTCAATATACCATGTTGATCCAATAAGTGCTTAGTACATGTTTATTGAATTGAACTGAGTTTTGGGTTCAACTCTGTGCTCTGCCAGTCACTAATGGGCCAACTTTGGGTCAGTTAACGTGCATTGTGCCTCCTCCCCACACACACACCTGAGCATAATCCGTAAAAGGAGAGGGATAAACCAGATGACCTCTATGATCTTTTCTGGCCCTGACCAGTCTATCTATACATGTTCATGAGCACATTCCCCCTGAATTAAAAGCCAAAATAAAGAAAGAAGATAGAACTCATCTTCCCCTTGGATTCCAAGGCCTCCAGGCCTGTTACAGACCAGGTCAGTTGGGATGGCCAAGTTACAGAGAACTGGAAAGGTACTAAGTCTGCTTTTGAGAAAGTCAGAACAGTGAGGAGAAAGGGAAATTCAGCCAGCTTAGACATTGTCTGCTGAACTGAATGGTGACATTATTTCTCCAAGTGATAAAAGACAGATCTCATTTTGGTTGTCTCTTGACGTAGAGTAACCTTCGTCCTAGAGAGCAAACATTCTAGAAGTGACCTTATGTGAGTTCCCAGAGATAATTGAGGAACGAGGAGAGTACAACAGGTTCTTCTGTCTCAGGTGGGTGATGAAACCTTTCTGAAGGAATTTGTTTTCTAATGCACTCAGGTCTCTAAAAGCCAGGCTTTTAGGCCGGCAGCTTGTGCTGGTTCTAATGGGTTCCTGTTGCCAGTTTGGCCATTACTCGCTCTTCCCCCAGCCCCATCAGCCACTGCTGTACTTGACTTCTCCTTGGGCCACCATGAACCAGATTACTAGAGTCCAACAGAGTGGAATCTAGAAGATAGGCAGAGGTAGGCCCTGCCCAAGGTCAGTAAGGTAGGTAGGCAGACAGGTGGAAGCAGGTACTGCCAAGGGTTTGTATAGGCAAGCGAATGTTATATTAAAGGTGGGAGCCACAGTTGGAATCTCTCTGAGAAAGTTCATACAATCATAGACATAGAACCAGAAAGGAACTTGGAAGCGACTGAGTCCTCCCCTTCCCTTTCATTTTACATATGAAGAAACTGAGTCACAGGGAAGTTAACTAACCTGACCAAGGTCATAGAGCCAGTGCCCGAGGCAGAATCAGAATTCTGGTCTTCCCACCTCCAAGTTCAGCCTTCTGTCCACTATGCTACTCCAACATACCACCTATTTGTGTGACCTTTGACACATACATGCTTATAAATAGGGAAGGGTTAAGAAGGTATCTGAAAGGATGCAGTTGTCCTTGTCCACATAGGCATGTCTGATCCTCTGGGTTGGTCTATGCCAGGAGTGGGGAACCTTTGCCTGAGTCCAAGGGCTGCACTTGAGGACCTAGAGGCCCACACGTGGCCTCGAGGCCGTAGGTTCCTCACCCTTGGTCTGTGCCTAAGATTTCAGGCATCTCAAGGTATAGCCCAATACCTATGGCATTTTGTAGAGACACACATGACATAGGGGAAAACAGACAGACACACAGGGAAATTCATCCAGTTAAGCAGAGTTCTCATGACTGGACTGCTTTGCCACAGAGAGGTCTCACTTGACTTACTTGCTGTTCCTCTTAATAAGTCAGTCAGTTCTGTCATCACAGTATAAGGACTGATTTAAGGAACACCAGAGGCCTACACTATATCTACTTTTATAAAGTGCCAACAGCCAGCCTCAGATTAGGAGAGACAGCTAGTGCCCTCCTTGTTAGAACAGAAACAGAACAGAAACTTCTGCCTTTCTGCTCTCACATTTTAGGCATCTGGCCTCCCTCTCTGTAGTAATAGCTGGTCTCCTGAGGGTGTTTAGTCTACATTAACACAATATCTTTGGCTCTCTTGATCCAAGAAACTTCTGAGTCAAAAGTCAGGACTACATCTTCAAGGTAAATAGGGGACTTGGCACCAAGATCATAGGTCCCTGAAACCTCTGCTGTTCTTTCATAAACCTTCCCTGTCCTTTTCTTCTTAGGATCAGGGCCTGAAGGCAACTGGCACCAAGCCAAATCCCAACTTAGTTTATTTGACCAAAAATCAGTTGTGATTCTCATTTCATCAGGTAATTAATTCAGCAAAAATTAAGTACCTACTGTATACAGAGTGCCCTTCCAGATATTAGAGGAGATACAAAGTTGAGGCCAGTTAAGACATTTGCCCATAAGTTTGCTGTTTTTCGAAGAAGATCAATGACATCATGATTGGATGATGTCTTGACTTGCTTACATGAATTGGATTTAAGTGAGGCAGAATTGCAAAAAGGCATTGGCCTCACTTTTTTCCAGAGTCATCAAAGTCCAGCGGCAACACAAAAGTCAAGATGACTGGTGACAGCCCAGGATGCAGCTGATGACCTTGGTGTCTTTGATGTCTGACCAAGCTCCATGGTGCCTTCTTGAACGTCCTTTGTGGCTGTCAGAACAAATCGTTCTCACCTTCCTGTTCCTCAGGGGGATGTCTTCACATGCTTGGGGTGGGCACCCCATTAACTCACTGACAGATCTGAGTCTCGTTGATTATCCTCAACCTGGTTTAGCCCATCTGCCAAGATGGTTTTACCAGGGTGTAGCTACTGTACAATGCTACAGCTTCTTGCAGCCATAGGCGAAAGCTGGGTGCCAGGTGAATGCCCAAGGTGGGTGAGCAGCCCTGAAAAAGGCTCAGCAAACCCTCACGCCAGAGGTGCTAGTCCTCTCAGAGCACCTCCTACACCACACCCACTAGTTTACAGATAGATTCAGTGATGGGATTCAAATGAATTAACAACCCATTCTCCATGGAATGGAGCTGAGGCGCCGCCTCTGCTGCTGACATGACAGGTGCAGGCCTTGCCCCTGCTAACAACCAGTTCTCAGAACTCAACCTAAAATTAGGTACTGGTTCTACCAAAATGGCACAAACTGGCTGAATCCAGCCACTCTAGACTGTAACATTATGTAGTGTTAATATGATTAAAGATCTTCCCTGCCCATTAATCCTATTAACAGGTCTCAGATGGAGCTAGTTAAGGGAAGCTTGATTAGGAACGGTTTGTTTGTAGGAAGGCCCACACCCTTTTGCTAGTTAGATCGCTAGGATTGTGAAGCCCTTGGGCTCCAGAAAGGGTATATATACTCTGAGGGTAGCAGTTAAGCTCTCTCTCAGAACTGCAGGAGGAGAGGATGCAGGCAAGCAGATAGCTAGGATTTGCGAGTGAGTATTTATGGGAAAGACCCAGCAGAGGGGAAGGTTATGGGATGGCTTGGCTCCCTGTTGTGATATTGTATTTTAAGTTCCTTGCTATTATGATAAAGTGAGCTTATTAGTTTTGGGATATAACTGCTGCTATGTTGAGTTGGAGTTATTGGTTTTGGGATTTGATCTTCTGGTATCTAAATAAATGTTTTACTTCGGCCTTCTACATGGAGAGTCTCATATTCTGCGATATAGAACTATATAGGATATTCATGGTCACCATTGATATTGTGACACTTGCTTTACTGATACACATTATTATTCAGTAGTGCATTAGGGGTAAAACAAAATGTTAAATGGAGAGTTCAAGGCATGGACATAGGAAACAATGTGAGAGGATATCCCTAAATATTAAATATATGGCACTTACTGTCATTGCTTCAGGTAGATAGGGAAGAAAGAGGGGGAAAGAAACAAGCATTTATTAAGTGCCTATTATGTGCCAGGTACCATGCTAAGTGTTTGACAAATATCACATCTAATAATTACAAGAACCCTGAGAGGCAGGTGCTATTATTATGCCCATTTTAGAGTTGAGGAAACTGAGATAGAGTTTTATTTGACTTGCCCAGAGTTCACATAGCTGGTGTTTGACGTCAGATTTCAGTTCCAGGGCTTGATATACTGTGGCCTCTAGCTGCCTTGGGCTGGTGTAATCAAAGATGTCTTCCTATAGGAGGCAAGGATTGAGTTGTGTAACTTTGAGATTGGTTGAGAAGAGGGGAGGGGAGGGCCTTTTGGGTGGGGCCTAAGATATTACTGGAAAAGTTAGAGGGGAATTACCTGGCTCAGGTGTGTGTGTGTGTGTGTGTGTGTGTGTGTGTGTGTGTGTGTGTGTGTGTGTGTGTTTGTGTGAAGCAGCAGAACAGTGTGTGATAAGGCTGCAGGTAAGTCAGAGCTGGACTGTTAGAACCACTGCCTGCCATCCTGGATGGTTTGGACCTTATCCTGAAGGCAACAGACAGATACAGAAGAAACTTGAGGAGGAGTGTGATATGCCTATGGAGCAATGGTAATCATGGAATGACTCACTTTTACATAACCCTTTAATGCCTGTAGAGCACTTTCCTCCTAATAACCCTGTGCAAATCTACATTTTATTAATGAGGAAACTGAGGCAGAGAATTTAGGTAATTTATTACCTATGGTCATATAGCCAGTAATTATCACAGGTAGGAGTGCTGTGGAGACTAGAGGCAGAGGGATCTTTGGGGAGTCTGTTGGTGAAATCCAGGTATGACATGATGAGGTTTGATCCTAGAAAAAATATCAAAGTCAATAAAATTTGTTTTTTCCCCATCCATGGCAACTTCACTCTTCCCCTTGTCCAAATGCCTTCTATCGACACCCCTCTCCCTCTTCCCCATCCCCTGCCCCACTCTCCTACCAATCCCATTGAAACCTGCTCTTCTCAAGAGCTTTTGATTTGGAATCAACACATTAAGGTTTGAATTTTAATCCTGTGTGACCTTGGGAAAGTTACTCCCTTTCTCTGAGCCTCAGTTTCTTCATCTGCAAAATAAATGGGTTAGACTCAATGATCTCTTTCATCTAGCTAGCGCTGACATTCTATGATTAACTCTATTATTCATGCCAGGTTTCAGGATCTGAGGGACAGTTTAGATTTGATTCTTTTCTCCCTTCTCTAGCCAAGGGATCTGCATTTTAACAGAATTTAAAACCTCCAGCAAAGTATCAGAGGGTGGGAGGGGGCGGGCAGAGAAGAGGGTAAGGCTGTCATAGTGGCATTCCAGGCATTAGCCATTGAGAAGGAGAAGATTTGGAGGCCATTATGAGCTTCCTAAGACTCCCAAAATCATTACCTGTAGATAGTCACAGGATTTAGACTGGGAAGAGACCGTAGACCACATCTAATCCAACTCTTCCATTTATGAGAAGGAAAAGAAAATGCCTTGTCTAACTCAGCACAAAGGAAATAGAAGAATCAGGATTAGAACTCACATCCTCTGACTTCAAATCCAGTGTTCTTTCCATGACATCTCTCTCATATCATTTATTCCATCTCCGGATGGGGCCAGTCTTGACTTTCCTGATTGAACCCTGTGGTGGCCAGAGGGGGAGAACTGAAAAAAGACAAAGGCACCTGATAAAGTCAGGGGGAGAACATTGAAAGGGGTACTCCTTTTTCTTCCTTCTTCTCCAGCTCACAAGTACCCCTGGGGAGCAGAGCCCTTTACAAGTCCCCAGTATCTCCCAGTCTGGAGCATTCAGATCTGGTTGAGACAATGTCTGTTAATCTCAGGCTGCTGCTGCACAGAAAGGGAATAACAGCCAGCAACCTGCGTATACCGCAGAGCAGGTAATGGAAAAACCGAGGTGCCGGCAGGCAGGCTGCAAGCTCTGCAGAGCCTGTGGAGAGTCTGATGACAGCTCCTCCCTGATGGAGTACAGCAGGGTCCTTCCTGCTGGGAAACAGGCTAGGGAATAGAAGAAGCGTGAAGCCGGCCATGTCCTCCCCCTCCTCTATCCCCAGAGTGAGGCGAGGCGAGGGCTGTGCTTATTCATTCAATTTGTTCCACAAACTTTTATGAAACAGCTCCTGCTATGTTCAAGGCCCTACTAGGCACAGGGGATACAAAGGCTGCCTTCATGGAGCTAATGTTCTACCTGTAGGATCACAATCTGGTGTCTCCTTGGGCACCCCCCTACCCCGCCCAAGGCTCTGGCCAGCCAGCATTTCCAGGCAAGCTAATGCACAGAGAGGGTCCCTTTTCCATCCCCATCTCCAACCTTCGGATCATGCAGAGGTACCTCTGACTGCTCCCTGTCTGCCATGATGAGTCAGCCTGTCCTATTGCATGGTGATGAAAAGTCTTTTAATTGAGTTAGAATATCATAGATGTGCTAAAGGGGCAATCTCTGCCCCACTGCCTTCTTCCTGTTGATTTTGAAGTTCAAGGATGACTCACAGAGCTGTGTGTGGGTATGGGTGTATATGTAATTCCCACTTCCCCCATCCCTTCAAACTGGCCACAAATCATGAGCCCATGACCTCCTAGGTAAGCCCGTGTGTGGGATGGGACCACTTTCCATTTGTGTATTCTTTCCTTTGGTGCAGTGCCTTGTGAGATATCAAAAAGCAGCTGGCATCATCCCCTTTTCAGGCATTTGAGAAGCAGAGCAGTGTCAAACAGAGCAATGGCAGCTACCACAGTAGCAGAAGATAGCTTAAAAGGGAAATAGAGAGAAAGAAGAAGGGGAGCCTCTGTCTCTTATTGAAGAATCAAGTGCCTTGAGC
Source organism: Phalanger gymnotis (assembly GCA_028646595.1). Classification (NCBI taxonomy): domain Eukaryota; kingdom Metazoa; phylum Chordata; class Mammalia; order Diprotodontia; family Phalangeridae; genus Phalanger; species Phalanger gymnotis. The sequence goes on along the minus strand of CM053624.1, from coordinate 275,152,084 downwards.
TGAACCTAGGCAAACTGTAAGGGCAGGCTAAGAACAAGGATGAAGAGAGACAGATGTACTGGATGGAGAGATCCATTTGATATCAAAAACTGTGTCTGGTGGAAATGGAAATATTAAAAGGCTAATTAGCAGGCTTTGAAAAGAAACTGCTTGCAAATGTCCAAATGAGGCTTGAATATTAACCTCTTAACTCATTGACAAGTACTCACATGCTACTAGATTCTCTTCTAATCATTCTTTGCTTCCTCATTGCTGAACGTTCTCTTTTACGTAGGGGAACCAAATTATCTATTCCATTCCCTGGGTGTTTATATTCTGAGTACTTTTTTTTTTTGCTTTCCCTAGGAAAACCCTAGGGCTAGAGCCAAAGATTCCAACTGTCTCCAGAGTACCTGGGGTTGGGTTATGAGTCAATAACCTCGAATCGTGGCCATCGCCAGTCGTCCTGATCTATGTCTTGCCACTGGACTATGGAGGAGAGAGTGAGGCTAATGTCTTTGCCCAGCTCTGCCTCACTTAAATCCAATTCACTTGCAAGCTAAGACATCACCTTCCTGATGCCAGAGGTCCTCTTCAGGAATGAAGGATCAACAATAAACTGTGAGTAGTAGTAGCTGCCCCTCTGGGGACCCAACTGGCCAGTTCCAGTTGGGCAATGCTGCTATTTCCTCTTCTTCCTCTTCCTTTTCTTCCTTTCTCTCTTCTCCCTCTGTCGACTTGGGGAGTCATATTCTCACATATGGGTGCTCTATCCAAAAGAATTTAAATTTTGATCACTTATACTTCACGAGGTTTCTTGGAGTTCGGGGGCTAGATTTTTTTTTCCCTACTTATTTTATTCTATCGATTTTTTTTAAACTGGGACAATGGACTCTTTTGTCTTGAGCAGTTTTTATTTTCATCCAGTCACTACTTGAAAACTTATGATCCTTGGGAATTGACTACCTCATGAGGCAGCCCATTCTGGCATGGGGTAGTTCTGTATATTGAGCCCAAATATGCCTCCTCTTAACTTCCACTCATTGGTGGAAGTTCGCAGCTCTGATGGAATATCTGTTAAAGCAGTAAATCGACTGGCTGGATGCTCTCTGATCGTCTACTTTCAATTTGTTCATTTGTTTATTTAACTGATGGCTGCTCTCTTCATTAGGGACTATTAGCATAGAAAAATGTTGTTTATAGAGCCTGTCGAAATGTTCAGTTGTATTCTTTCACTCACGACTCAAAAGCCAGTTGCTGGAGCCTTGAGAAAGGCACTTTTCTGATGTGCCACAACTCTCCATCAGTATAGTTCAACTAACAAACAACACTTCTAACCTATCTCAAGCCTGTGGAAAATATTATAGTATTTTATATAATTTTTAATTTTAACTAGACCCAGAGCCTGAATTAATGAGTAACTGGATGAAGATCCAGGACCTGGGCTTCTTTGTTCTCTAAAAGTTTGCTCAGGAAATACCCTTACCACTGTCGACAAGGCCAGATCAGACTGACCTAAGGACATTCTTACCCCTGTTAGCCATTAAAGGATAAGACCCTAACCCCAAGGGAGAATATTAACTGACCTTTGTCAACATTCTTTACAACCGTATTCCATTAAGGAAAATCCTCTTCTTGTATCATGGTTAAACATACATGGGGGTCATAAAAGTGAGGTAACACAGGCTTGCTGGGTCTGCTAAAATAATGTATATAAGTTTTCTCATTCCTTTGTTCAGACAGCCAGAGCTTATGCTATGACTCCTTGTACATACAAGTAAGCTAGCTTAGCTATGCTTTAAGGGAAAATAATAAACAATATGGATTTTTTCTATCACCTAGCTCTGTTGTTTCCTTCAACTAAACTTTCAGGTTTAACAGTTATGGTGCCGTGAACTTTGGATGGAAATGATGGAAACGGGACAATGCAGCCCAACCTTGCCAACACTTTTGGGCACCACTGGATTAATTTTTCCTGGAATTTTGGCCTTGACAAGGTGGGGGTAAGTTGTCTTTCTTCCTAGCTTCCAAAAAGAACTCCCACAAAATTGGTTTAAGTCCAAAAATTCCCTTTAAGCTAGCTCTGGGGGCAGGGATCAAATCTGTGGTAAAACACAGATCTGCAGGCAAATGCACATAGATCCCCTGGAAATGGATCAATTGAAAACTAGAATTAGAGGTCCAACCGTTCTTCCACTCTCTCCACCCTATTCCTCACCCCCTCCCTTCCTTCCTTCCCTTGGAGGCCCTGATCCTGGGAAGAAAAACTGCATTTTGCTGTTGCCCCCTCCGCTCCACCTCTGCCTCCCAGGAAAGGCTGTGATCTGGAGGGAGGTAACTCTGTTCTGCTACCGTTGCCTTCTCTCTTCCTTCCCTCCCCCTTTCCCCTCTTCCCTTAACGGCTGTTTTCGTCTTCTGCCCTATTCCTGCTTCCTTCCCTTAAAGGCTCTGATTATGGGGAGGATAAATGCATTTTATCCTTACTTCTAGCCTTCCCTTATCTGCCCTAGTCCTCCTCCATCTCCCCTTTCCCCCTTCCTAAGGAATAGGATATGGAGTCAGAAAAATCAGGAACACCAAGGCTTCCCCAAAGACCATAGGGGTGCTAGTAGCCAACTCACAAAAGCTTCTAATTCTCTGTTGTTTAAACTCTGAGCTCAGTCTATATTTGTTCTGTATTTGTTTTGTTAATTGTCTGTTAATTGTCTGTGTGAGAGCATATGCTTTATGTCTATACTGTGTAAAATCTGAAACGCAGGTAGCCAGAGAATTCTAAGGCTGCAGTTAGGGAAACAAAAACTCTATTCCTTGTGGTTCCTTGTCTGGCCAACTTGGAATTACGATGGAAATAGGGCTAAAACATTTTAGCATATTCTGGGATTGATTATGCATTAAAAGTTTGGAAATTGATTGGTTGGATTTGGGGAGAGAACTCCTGAGACTGTAAAGTCACCCCAGGAGCACACTCTTGCTGAAACACCACCTCCCAATGCTGATCCCTTATCATTCCCCACTCCTTCCCCAGAGTTGAGGGAATCTTTTCCTTTAGATTTAAGTGCAAAAAGGTTTTTAAGGATTGAGCAAAAGGTGAAGTTTACTTGAGTTACAATCATTGAGATCTTTCACCATTGTTCTGTCTCTGACCGAGCCAGAGCTGTAGCAAAAGTTAGAGCAACTAAAACAAACTCCTTTAGTCCTAAATCAGATTAGGAGAAGATAATGCAGGAGAACTCTAGGGAAAACTTAAATCACCCTTCCCCACCTGGCAAAAGGAGGAGAAGGACAGAAATTCACAGACTGACAGTATCCTGACAGTCCTGTGCCCCCTGGGTACATTTGTAGCCCTTCCTTTTTGGCAAAGCTTGGGAATGTCATCCAGGTCCTATGCATTCTGCCCACTCTGTCCCCAGCAGCTGCAAACTGCCCTAGGTTCAGTAACTTCTGCAGTTGTGGGGGAAGGGCGAGGTAGATGGATTTGGACTCTCTGCTTCCCAGAATTGTCACCACTGGGATACTAGCTTTTGCTCTGGGTAACTTCACACTTCTGTGTTCCAATTGCAAAACTGTATTTTAATCTCTGTTTGACCTGTTTCTTGATTTGTAAAGGGAAAATAATAATGATGGTTGTTATGGGATCAAAATGATAATGATTGTAAAGTGCTTAACATAATGTCTGGTATAGGTTAGATACAACATTATTATCTCTCTCTGATTTAATATAATTGTTAACTTTTGAAGTGGTTTTTAAATACCAAAAGTAATAAGCTGAATAATTTCTATATGTGGTAATCTGGAAATGCAATTGATGTCATCTGAAAATTGTTTCTGTATTCCTAAAATTGCATTGTATCTCTAAAATTCTCTTAGATTGTGAAATTTGAGAAGACCATTGTGTGATAAGAAATGATATTATAGCCATTTTCATCTGATTTTGATATATGTGAATTGGGTTTTTAAAGGGATGTGATAAAATTTGGAACTGTGGTTATAACAAGTAAATAATTAATAATAATGATATTTAACCATGAAAACAGACTTTCTACGTGAAAAAGTTTTCTATTGTGAGAATATATCTGGTGGTTTAAAGTTATAGTTTCAAATGATGAGATGAAAGATTCTCTGTGCATGGAGATTTAGAAATGCGTTCATCTAAATTGATAAATGGGTTGTTTTAAGTTTTAAATGCATAATTATGTATAGGGCATTGTTACATTTCTAAATTGTGTAATTTGGCAAACAGATGTATCAGCAATATTGAAAAAATGTGGTTTTATAGACAATAATCTTTTCTTTACAATGCTGAGTATTGGACCTTAGAAATTAAAATGTTACCATTAGTGATTATGAATTCAGATTTGATTTGCTTATCCAACTCAGTTATGATTACTTGATTGGTAATTAATTAATAGATTCTGTTTCAAGTTTTAATTACATGATAATTGCTTGTGGTGTACTTATATTTCTAAATTTGTTATGTTATACAAATTGGTTAACATTGCATTACCTATATTGATAGAGAAAAAAACAATTTCTCTTATAATCTAGATGTTGTTAGATTAAGAATTTTGGAACCATCTAGCCATGAATTCTTATCCATCTTGTGTAAAGTTTTCTGTGTAGAGGAATTCCTATGAAGTAAGTTTTTAAAGTCCTTGTAAACTTTGTTATTATGATAAGGCTAATTCATTGGGTATGTAATTTATAGAAACTAAGTGTCCTCCACATTACAACACCTTTATGACTAGGGAACTTTGTAATATCTAGGAATTCTGTGCAATATTTGAGAATGAGGACATTTGGCACCAACTTAGTTAATGAATTCCAATGTTTAAGGGTTAATTTGCTTTAAGGAAAAAGAAGGAGATGTCTATCATTTTAAAACCTCCTAAATAATTGTCTTCAGAAAAGTTTAGTGAGTATTCCTTTTAACATCAGGATAAATTTTAAACTGTTTTTAAAGAAGGGAAATAATTCTAGAAATGTTTTGAAAAATGTTTTTGTGATTTTGAGCAAGAGTTAGAACTTATCAATGTGTATAAGATTTGATTCCTGAAGAGTCCCTTTCCTCAACCTGTCAGGTTGGTCATTAACCTCTTTGCTTTGTTTAAGCTGGAATGGATTCCAGTACAGACAGTTATGTCAGTAAAAAGTATTAACTTATGAGCTGTCTTGTCTTACGGTTGAAACGTAAAGGAAGACTGAATAATGGGTTTGAAAGATTTGGAAAGGTAAATAAAGGTTTGATTGGAACTACGAAAGGCAGATAAGAAGGTTTGGGGACAAATGGGAGTTAGCTAAGCCTCTCCTGTCCCAAGATAATAGTTTCAGATGGTTTAAGTAAGTTGAGAAAGAGTGTGAGAAAGTATTTAGAAGATGGGAAAGATATGTAGCTTAATTTGATAATTATTAGCTCAATGAAATTTGGGACAGTCCTATCTGAAG
>CM053624.1:275113257-275146163 GCA_028646595.1 Phalanger gymnotis | reverse complement strand
GCTTCCCTCCGCCACTTTGTGGGTTCTGAAGTTCTAGAATTGGTTCAGAGCCATTTTTTTATAGGTTTTTGGAGGGACTTGGTGGGGAGCTCATGGCAGTTACTGCTTTCCAGTCGCCATCTTGGCTCCGCCCCCCATATAACATTTTTGACCCTCCTTTCATACCAGAGAAAAAGTCTGAATTATTATGGTATTAAAAGATAAAATATATTGATATCACATAACATTATACATATATGTTATGTATTTCTGGATTTCTAAGCTTTTTCTGTGCCATCTTCTGGCTTTCACATGTTGTCTATGGCTTCTATAAAATTCCTCCAAAATTCTCATTTAATTTCTTATGCCGACCTGTGCCGTATTGGATCCTTGATGGGGAAAGTCATGACGTGGAAAGGATAACTATGATTGTACCAAATGTGTGCAAGGTAATGGCATTAAAGCAGGAGGGATTGTGTAGGATTTAAAAAAAATATATGGATTATTGTCGTGCTCCTGTCTAATGGAAGAAATAAGAATTGGTTATAGATGATTTCAAAATTTAGCTGTCTGAAGGCTGAATCCAAAGATTCAGTCAAAGGGCTGCACTTGAGGACCTAGAGGGCCACATGTGGTTTGGAGGCCACAGGTCCCCCGCCCCTGGTTAGAGATTTAAAGAATTTTTTATTTTTTGCAGAGGGGAAGGCAGGGCAATCGGGGTTAAGTGACTTGCCCAAGGTCACACATCTAGTAAGTATGTCAAGTGTCTGAGGTTGCCTTTGAACTCAGGTCTTCCAGACTCCAGGGCTGGTGCTCTACTTACTGTACCACCTAGCTGCCCCGATTTAAAGAATTTTTGAGAGTTAACGAGGAACTTCGTCTCTCTGTGTCTCTGTTTCTTCAAAGCATTTAAGATGACATGAAAAGTGAAATATATAGAAAACAAGACAGTTAAAAGAAAAATAGAATGAAATAGGGTTTAAAAAGAGCAGAAGAATAGATGTTATTAGACATCTGAGGTATACTATAGTTTTATTTGGACTTGAATTGAGTTCCAAACTTCCCTAGAAGCTAAGGAAAAATATATTGAATTTCCTAGTTCTCATTCTCTTTGAGGAACTGTCGGAAATGCAGGTGTCACTCCTTTTGTTCTTCTCCCTTTTCATGCATGTGCGTGTGTGGGGAATCTCCTTAGAAACGAACAAAATCGACTTTGTTTAGTTCCAAGTGCTCCTTGCGTTAATTTGCTTTGGGAGCTCCCTTGTGATTTTTCTCTGACTTTTAAAGGTGATCTTTGTTCAGATGAGTCAACTCTGATCACTAAAGCCTTGCATGTGCTTTGAATACTAGGCTATGAATTGCTTCTGGACAGATTTGTATTTCCTCAGTGTCTAGTATAGAAGCCTGTGCTTGTTTGATGCTCAAGTACATATTTGGTAGAGAAGTGAATGAATTTGTCTCTAAATTTCCAACACTCTTAGCCTACACCGTGCAGTCTGACTCTCATTCATACACCATCCTGTCTCATTCTCTGACTGTTCCTTGCTTGTGAATCCTGCCTCTCTACACATTGGGAGCTCCCTCATGATAGGGCTTGGCTCTGCTTCTCCCCAGCCTCTCATAATTACGTGCTCCTTGCTGGCAGATCCCATGCCTCCTTTTTCTGTCTTTGCTCTATGGCCAGTTTGTTCCCCCTGTAGCTCAGAGGAGTATGGGGCCAGACATACTGGGGGCGCTCAGGCCTGCCTTGTAGATAGATTGCTTGTTGGATCTGAGTGCATACCCTGTCTCCCTCAAACACCTCCCCATCCCTGAAGGAGAATGAAATGTTCAAAATGATTGCATCAGGCACAGCAGTTACATAAATCATAGCAATTACTTCCTCCTGGCATCTCCCACTGTCCTGTCAGGCTTGTTTCTTCCTCCCTTGATTTTTAGACAGCAAGGGGGGAAAACCAAAGAGGTTTGTATTTTTTTTATTAATAAATCAGCTGCTAACTGTAAACATGTAACTGGCAGGGAAGGTAAAGGTAGAAAGAAAATAACATCTTTTCATCTGGAATAACAAGTTGTCTTCCTGGGGAAGCTCTAAGATAAGGGGAGGTGAGTATTTTTTTCCCCTGCTGTCAAAGGCCAGTGAGAATCCCTTCTGTTTTGAAATCCTGCCAGTTGGAGTTTACAAACCCCTCGTTTCTCTTCCTCATAGCCCTGCCATGTTGTAAGGGTCACCTGCATGAGCAGGTGAGAGCCCTTGCCAAATTCTTCCAAATGGGGATCATCCGGCGGAGCCTACACTGAAGCTGGGTCTCTACCAGAAAATGGCCTGAGTAGTTGATTTATCACCTGGCTTAATAACTAAACAGAGTTCAAGATCTCAGAGGCCCTGAGAAGATCCTCCCTATTCTCCTTCCCCTGTTTTTCCCATTGGCCTGTCTTGACACCTGTTGCCACAATGGAGGAGGCAGAGCGGTTGATTGTATGAACATGAAAACAACCACCTAAAAAGTTCTTGCAAAGAAATGTCTGCCATTCACCTCTTAGGCTGTCTGCAAAAACAAGTCACGTATTTGTTGTGCTTAAACGTTTGCAATGGACTTTGCTCACCACACTGTGATGGACAGATAGTATCTCCATTTTTACACAAGAGGCTGAGAAAGAGTAAGTGGTTTTTCCCAGTTCACTGATCTAATAAGGGCAAGAGCAGAGATTCAAAGCCAGGTTTCTTCTGATTCTAAAACCATGGCTCTGGAGGCAGGATTACACTTTCTATTCTGCCTCCACACGTAGGTACAATAGGGAAAAAAAAAACCAGATAATACAGATCTCTGGGCTGTCATTCCCTGGACTATCCCTTATATGATGGTAATAGTTGTGATTGTGTTAACAAGGGGGAGTAAAGAGTGCTGCCCTGTGTGGCAAAGAAAGCAGGAGGTATTTGGTTACCTGGATGGCTTTACCAGGGTGCCTGTGTTTGTGTTCCCCCATATTTTCATGTTATGCATTCCTGATGAATGCTTGGTGAATCAGATCTTGTTGCAAACTGCCTGAGGTCTTGAATGCAATTGACTGTGCAATAATGAGTCGTCCTGAGGCTTTGGCTTTCTAAATCCTTTCACGTTTCTTGAATTTGCCTCTATCAGAATTTTTAACACAGTGCAAATTGAGTTCACAGTTCAAATCCAGCCTCAGACACTTTCTAGCTGTGTGACCCTGGATGAATCACTTAATCTTATGTGCCTCGGTTTCCTCATCTGGAAAAATGAGCTGGAGAAGGAAACGGCAAACCACTCCAGTATCTCTGCCAAGAAAATCTCAAATAGGGTCACAAAGAAAGAGTCAGACAAGACTGAAATGACTGAAAAATGATCAATAAAATGAGATCTTTTTCTGCTAGATAGGAACTGACAGCAAGACTTTTGGGAATTTATACATACACACATGTACATACATACATATATGCATATCTATATTTTTCCATTTCACTTGAATGTTAAATTTATTGGCATATAATTTGGCAAAATAACTGCTCATAATTGCTTTAATTTTATCTTTATTAGTGGTATATTCTCCCTTTTAATTTTTAAAACTAGTAATTTGTTGAAATACAATTTTGAACGGCAGCAGGAATTTATAGCAGAAAGTGCACCAAGCCGGAAATCAGGACATGTGAATACAAATCCTGGCTCTGCTACTAATTCACTATATAATCACGGGCAGATTGATTTACTCTGGGCCACAGTTGCCTCAACGATAATCCTGCTGGCCCTGCTGGCCTTATCCTATCATTGCAAGGATCAGATGAGACCATGGGTAGATGTGGAAAGCCTTTGCAAACTCTACAACGAGTGCTTTACAGAACTAGGAAAGCCCTTAGAAATCCATTTAAATCAATCCTGTCTTTTTACAAATAAGGAGACTGAGACCTGTTGGGGAAGGACTCTATTTCTGCTGAGGTGCCAGCAGTAATCTTTCTTCTAGTCCTGCAGGTGAGTAACCTTGGAATTGTCCTTGATTCTTACCTGTCTGCTGCTCCTAGGGGTGTGCTGTTCATTGTTCAGTGTGAGCATTTACACCTCAGAAATCTGCAAACACTACAAATCAGGGCTTGATTTATTGTTTTGTTGACTGTCTAGACTTAAGAAAGTGCCAGAGAAAATGTTAATGATGAGGATAAAATTTTAAAATGTGTTGTAGGTTGTTAAACTTTTACCAGTGCAGCTGGGCCTACTCCCCATACTCAGTTTGTTGACAATGCTTCTTGATTCTACCTTGATGGCTTCTCTTGTATCCATCTCTTTCTTTCCATTTATGCAGCCATCAGGCCCTCATCCCCTCTCCCTTGGACTGCTTTAATACACATACCCTCCCCCTCCATCTCTCCCCTGTCTGATCCATCCTCCCTACAGCTGCCCCAAATATTTCTAAAACCTGTATCTGACCATGTCATTTCCCTGATCAAGAAACTTCTATGGCAATAGGATAAAATGCAAAGTTCCTAGTCTGGCATTTAAGGCCTTCCCCAATCTAGGTTCCCTCTACTTTTCTAATCTTGTTTCATGTTACACTTTTAAAATATTCAGTTTTAGCCAATTTGAAATACTAGCTGTTCTCCACACTCCAAATAGTCCATCTCTGGTCCCCATATATTCACAGTCTTTGACTTATACTTCGCCTCTTGCTTCAAAGGTTCATGAGATACTTCCTCTGTGAAGCCTTCATTGATTCTGCACTAGGGCTCTCTCCCTCCTCAATTTTCCTTGAAGTATATCTGTATATTGTCCCTGGATGCTCTCCCTGGTAGAAAGGTGTTTCATCTCTATCACTGTATCTCAGCACCTAGCACAGTATTTTACCTTAGTGCTTAAATACTTTGTGGATTGAAATGACTTGACCAGTGTTTCTGAAGTGAAAGCAGAGATGAGAACCCAGGCCTCTTGACTTCTGTTCAGAGCTTCTCTACTACAATATGTTTGCATTCTCTAAAGTCAGTTTTCTTGAGTCATTAGTCATGCAAGAATGACAAATGTCTAAGGATCTTACTTCCAGAAAATATGGAGAATAGGAAAAAAATAGCAATTGTATAAAAGGCATAATATTTATTTTTCTGCCATGGTTAACTAATTGTTATCTATGTTCGAAGTGCAGGCTATTCTCCATTCTAGCGAAAAGAAAGTAAAGGGGCTGAGAGATAGCATCTCTAGTCTTCACACACCTAATATCCGATGGAGAATTTAATTAACCAGACATATGCTAGCAATCTTTCTCTCACAAAAGCAGTTGTTTAGTCATTTTTCAGTCATGTCTGACTCCTTCTTATGAACCCATTTGGGGTTTTCTTGGATACTGGAGTGGTTTGTCATTTCCTTCTCCAGCTCATTTTATAGATGAGGAAATTGAGAAAAACAAGAGTAAGCGAGTTGCCCAGGGTCACACACCTAGCGAGAGGCCAAATCTGAGGCCAGATCTGACCTCAGAAAGATAAGTCTTCCTGACTCCAGGGCCAGTGCTCTATCCAATGAATCACACTAGCTGCCCTGATAAAAAGCAGAGCAATTCATAATTTCTTAAATTATTCTAATGATGATTTTATCCTCCAAAAAGTGAAGGACCCAATGAGTAAAACTGCTATTCTTGCCCTGATTCTTACTAAAACAAAAGAAGGGATGGAATGATGGGAACCTGAGATGGGGGAGTGACCACCCTATATTAGAATGTGGGATATAGGAGAGGAGATTACGCATAATCTGACATGAGGCCTGGATTTGGGGAGAATAGATTTCAAAAAGTTCAGAGAAAGGTTAGGTGGGATCCCATGGCCTAAAGTTCTATGGGAAAAGTTAGGCAATGAGGAAAAGGAAACTTTTAATAATGGAATTCTGAAGATACAAAGAAATAATTTCAATGAGGATAGAAGTAAGAAATGCCAAAAATATTGAGAGAGAAATACAGAGATTTTCTTAAAATTAATCTTATTGATATATTTTGTTTTTATTCATTTATACTTTCCAACTTTATTCCTCCCCAATCCTTCCTAGAGAGTTATGCCTTATAGTAAATAATAAAAAGGAATTAAAAAAAGTTTTCATTGATTAGCAAACCTAACATCAAAAAGTCTGACATTTCATGAAATGTTCCTCACTTACAGACTCCTACTTCTATTCCAAGAATTAAGGTTGGAGAGATGTCTTATCATTTCTTTTTGGGGACAAAATTTGATTATTATAATTTTACAACCTTCTATTTTGATTGCTTCGTAGTAATTATTATCCTTTTCCTTCATAATATTGTGGTTGGGTATATTGTTTTTCTCCACTTTTCTGTTTATTTCACCTTGCATCAATTAGTGTGTCTTTCCATGCTTCTCTGTAGTCATTATATTCATCATTTTAAAAATAACATAGTAACATTTCATTACATTCAGGTACCACAATTTGTTTAGCCATTTCCCAATTGATAGGCATCTGCTTTGTTTTTTGTTCTGTTCTTTGCTTCTACAAAAAAAGTGCTTCTATAAATGTCTTGGCATGTATGGGGCCTTCCTTTTTTGTCACTGACCTCCTTGAGATGCTCGCTTACCATTCACTCTCTTTGGATCATTGCAAATAGCTTTGCGGAATGGTTAGGCCAACTCACAGCTCCACCAACAATGTATTAGTAGAACAATGCACTTAGTAGAGGTTTTTAAAAGATATGCTGATGGAAGCAAAGGCTACCCATTGAGGAGGAATGTAAAAATATGTGACAGTCTCAGGAGCATTAAAGTTGTGAATGTTAGGCTAGCGATGTTGACATCAATTCTTAGCAAAATTCTAGGACATAATAATAGAGGGCTGCTTAGTAAAAAGGAAGTGGTGATCACAAGGAGCCAGCATAACATATAAACAAATTGTTCCAGACTTATTTCATTTCACAAAGGAGAATTCAAGACCTAAGCATGAATCCTACCTCAGATACTTACTAGTAGTGTGACCCTGGGAAAGTCACTTACCCTCCAGATCTGTCCCACTTTCCTCATTAGTAAAACGAGGATAGTATTAGCGTCTACCTCACAAGGTTGTCATGAGGATCAAATGGCATGACAAATGTCAAGTACTTTGCAAACCATAAATAATAATAAATATTAATAAATAATAAAATTAATAAACAAATAACAAAATAATACACAAATAATTAAAAATGATAAATAATTAAATAAATAAACATGTTACCTCTAATTACCGTTATTCATCATGGAACGTTTACCAAATATCTTGATGACACAGAACCAAGACAGGTATCACATTGGATGAGAGCCAGATCTACCATGGTGTTAATTTAATAGGAATATAAAGTCTTAGACTTGGATTAAAAATCTGCTTCACAAGTATAAGAACTGGGCTAGCCATAGCAGTTTGTCTAAATGCTGCTATTTGCAGCCTGTGTAAACTTTCTGGCAGCCACATCACACTGTTGACAGCATAGGATGCAGTAGCCAAAAATCTAATGTCATCTTAGGTTGCATTAAAAGAGGTGAAGCGCCCAGAATGAGGGAAGGGATAGTCCCATTGTATTGTGACCTTGTCAGATCACATTTGGAATATTGAGTTAAGTTCTGGGCACCCTATTTTGGGAAGGATGCTGTAATCTTGAGAGAAATGGTAACAGGAAGGTAAAAGCCCTTAAGACCGTCCATGTCATATGAACAGATTACAGGAACTATGGAGTCACAGCCTGGAGGAGAGAAGATCTGAAGGTACCATCACAGCATTGTCTTTAAATATTGGAAGCACTGCCATGGGGAGGAAAGACTACAGCTAGGTTCACATCAGCTCCAATAATGTATCCTCTAAAATAATTGAATGTGTTAGAATGTGTACTATTCGAAGTCATAATGATGTAAAATAGGAGTAATTGGTTCCAGGCTAATGGAAGTACAAGGAAGCTGGGTGGCACAGTGGATAAAATGCCGGCGTTCTGGAGTCAGGAGAACTTGAGTTTGAATCTGGCCTTAGACATTTAGTAGCTGTGTGACCCTGAGGAAGTCACTTAATCCTGTTTGTTTCGGTTTCTCCATCTATAAAATGATCCAGGGAAGGAAATGGCCAACCACTCCAGCATCTCTACCCCAAACGGGGTCATGGAGAGTCTGACATGCCTGAAACGACCCAACCAGCTATGGAAACACTATGTGACTTGAATAGGGCTTTTGCTTCAGGGTATTCACTATTCTCACTCAGTGGGACCTGGTTGTATACATATTCTGCTTTGCTACAGAGGGTAAAATGAGGAGTACTGGGTGGAGATGGTAGAGAGGAAGATTTTGGCTTTATGCAAGGAAAACTTTCAAATGATAGAGCTCACTGAAAGGATGTGTATTTGCTTCAAAAAGTAATGGGTTCCGCTTACTCATGTTCTTCAAAGAAGGGCTGGGAAATATAATCATTTTGGAGTATCTTGTGGCTAGAAGTTTTGTTCAGTCAAGGATTAGATGAGTTGGCTCTTCCAAGATCCCTTCCTACTGAGATTCTCCAAACCCAATATACCTAAACATGTGTTCCTGGGGAGAATCTTTTGTATCAGGCTGGGTTGCTAGCTGCTTGAGGTCTCAGGAGTGGTGACTAAGTTACAAGGTCAGCAACCATGACATCTATGACAATACAACAGATACCCCTCCTTATTCTACATCTGGGCCAGAGGTCATAGTACTACGTCATTTGTATTGTGGCATTTGGGAGGGATTGAATGACTTCCCAATGCTGTCTCATAGTCACAAAACAGACAAGTTGAATGGTCAGGGGCAGGGAACAGGGAATAGGGACAATAGAGGTTGTTAGTAGTGAAGACTGAAGAAGGGGTATGTGTGTGACTGATGTCAGAAGCCTAGCTAAAGCTGATATCATCTTCTCCTGGGAAGAAAATGACAGCAGCGACCACAGCTCTCCATATGAGACTTCCTGAAGTTTTAATTTCCCTCAATTTATGATCTGTTCCACAGCTTTATTACGCAGATAAGGAAGGCAGGCAGGTTGCCATAACTGGCGGGATGTATAATGCGTAGTAGCCTGGCTTTTAGATAAACTGCTAACTCTATTTCCACACTCATACTAAGATTGTCTTGCCGCACCCTTCTCAGAGATTAATGGACTCCCTGCTTTGGAGAATTTCTCACTCGGGCTGGATCTGTCTCTTTGTTTGATCAGGGACACACTATATCTCTGGGGAAGGGACAGAAGGGCTTCCTGATGCCTGGTAAGACATCTGCACAGGTTGGGTCCTTGCATGGAGGAAACACTGTCTTGCATGCATATATATCCTTTCTGCAGTGTTTCCACAAGCAGTCCTGTTGTATATACAATTTCTGAGATTACTCAGCTGCCTTCAACCCTGCCAGCATTTGATATATGATTGGGCCACTTGTGACAAATTATTCTATTTTCAAACCAGGGCCATGGAATAAAAAGGACTGGCCCAAAGGGAGGTATGCCCTGAGCCTGGATGTCACCAGGTCCCCAATGATATCTGTATTCCTCATCTTTACAGGCATCATAGAATATAGTTATATGCAATATTAGAGACCCCCTCACACAGGGCTTCTTAAACTTTTTTGTGTCATGGACCCCTTTGGCAATCTGGTGAAGCCTTTAGACCTTTTCTCAGAATTATGATTTCAAAACATAAAAGAAACTAATTATATTGAAATATGATCATCAAAATATTCTAAAAACAAGTTTACAGACCCTCTGGTTAAGAAATTCTGCTCTAGTCTAATTGTCTAAGCTTACAAATAAAGAAAATGAGGCCTGGGGAGTTGAAATGAAGACCTTGCCTAAGGTTATTTTACAGATATCAAGTCTTTGGGCCTTCCTTAGCTTTCCTGGGCCTCCTGGACTCTCCCCTGAAGGGAATTTTAATTCATTTGGATGCAAGAAATGTTTATTAAGGCTACTATAGACAATGACCTGTGCTGGACCCTTGTGATTATGGGGTTATGAGGAGATAGGCTAGCCTGGTAAGAATGAAGTGTCCCTTTTGGGGAGTAGTGACCACTTATAGGCACAGCTTGAGTACCATCTCCTATAGGAAATCTATCCTGAACCTCTCTAGTTGCTAGTGCCCTCACCCTGAAATTGCTTTGCATTTTGTGTTTAATTTTCAGTGTATATGTTGGTTTTCCTCCAAAAAAATGTAAGTTCTTTGAGGTCAGGGACTAAGTTTGTTTGCATTAATTTTTTTGGTCTCTATCTTCCTAATACCTAGCATAGTGCCTGATACACAGTAGGCACTTAATATATGCATGCTATTGTTGTTGTAGTTAGTGAGAAGGGCCATCCCTTGACTCACTTCTTAAAGAGGCCTATTCACTGAATGGGCGTCACCTCACTCAAAGTGAGAATCTGAAAAAACCTTAGCCCAAAAGGGCCAGAGTGTCCCATTGCATCCTGGGCCATCTCCAGTCATCCTGATGAATATCAGGCCACTGGACCCAGATGGCTCTGCAGGAGAAAGTGAGGCTGGTGACCTTGCACAGCCCTCTCTCACTCAAATCAAAGTCAACTGCAAGTGATGTCTGTCATCATTCCCCTGATGTCTTGGTCCTCTTCAAGAATGAAGAACAAACACAACAAAGTTGGTAAAAGACCAAGGTAGAAAGGTAGGGCAAAGCCAAGCTGTACAGGGTCTTGAATGCCAGGCAGAGGGGTTTGGATGTTATCTGGAGGACCAGGGACTGCTGAATGAACTGAATGATTAAAACATTGTTTTGAGGAGATGTGGCAGTTCACCTATGCAATGTGGTTGGCAGCAGGGAGAGGCCTGAGGTGGGGTGATTGGTTAAGAGGCTGTTGCAATTGGAGCTTCTCAAGGTTTGAACCTCCTTTGAAATCTTGCCAGTCTCTGTTGCTTTTCTTCTTTGCAATGGGACATTGTCCCAGAACACCCCTCACCCCTACCCCATCTGCCAACACAGCCGATCCTTTGGCTACAAGTCCCCACCCCCTCTCATGCCCTGGGGTCTCCTTCCCTCCCTGTCCCTTTTGCTCCTTGTTTCTCAGAGACTTCCTGCTTCAGAACACTCACCATCTTGGGTGAATTCCGATCTTGTTTTTCTCCAGCTTATAATGATGACCCTAGGCCTGTTTCCCCCAGGGTTTCTCTCCATGCCAGTTTTCATCAGAATAATCACAACATCTTCCAGCAGACATTTTAATTTAAAACCCAGTTCTCTCTGTCTTGTCTCTGCATTTGAACATTCTCCTCCAGGCTGAGAAACGAAAGACATAGACAATCTAAAGGCAGCATCCCAAAGAGAATGCAGGCTTGTTCATGATCCCTCCAAGGCAGCAACCTTACAGGAAGATCATTAAATTAAAAAAGCATTTATTTATCAAGCACCTACTATGTGCCAGACACTGTCCTAGGCACAAGAGATTAAAAAATAGTCCTTATCCTTAATGAACATATTCTACTACAGAGAAATAACATGTACAAAGACACATACAGATAATGTAAATTAATTATGTACAAAATAAGTACAAGGTGACTTGGGGAAGTGGGAAGGGGATGGGGAAGCACTAACAGCTGGGGGAATCAGGAAAGGCTTTCTGCAGAAGGCTTTGCTTGCACTGCATTCCAAAGGCAGCTAGGTCTTCCATGAGGCAGAGGTGAAGAAGGGAGCCATGGGGACAGCCTGGGCAAAGGGATAGGAGACTAACATAGGAATGTCATGTATAGGATAGAATAAGTAGACCAGCTTGGCTGAATTGTAAAGTTCCAGAGAGGGGGTAATTTGCCATCAGTCTGGAAAGATAGTTTGTAGCTTGATTGTAAAGGTAATTTAAAGATCAAATAGAGGAAGTTGCAGTTTATTTCACAGGCAATAGGGAGCCTCTGAAGTTTCTTGAGTAAAGGAATGATGTGGTCAGACCTGAATTTTAGAAATGTCTATCTGTCAATGCTGCGTGGGTAGATTAGAAATGTGAAAGGCTAGGGGCAAAAAAACCAATTAGGATGTTATTTGAAAAGTTCAGGTAAGAGCTCATAGGGGTCTGAATGAGGGTGGTTGTGGATAGAAGGGAATGCTCCATGGAGATAAAATCAATAAACCTTGACACCTGATCTACTATGAAGGATGTACAAGAGTGACTGAGGGCCAAGGCTAGCTACTCTATTGCAAACTTTGGCATTTGGAAGAACGGTGGTGCCCTGGACAGGAGCAGGGATTGAGAGGGGTGGATTCAGGAAGAAAGGTAATGAGTAATGTTTCAGGCTTGTGGAGTTGGAGGTGCCAATGGGACATACTAGTGGACATGGCCTGTAGTCAGCTGGAAATCACTAGAGCTTGGGAGAGAGATTAGGGTTGGACACATAGGTTAGGGAGCCATCCACACAGAGAGAGATAGTCGAGATGACCAAGAGGGAACCATGGTAGATGCAGCCGAGCCCTGGACTTAGAATCAAGAAAGTCAGGATTGATTGCCATGTTCTTCCATGACTTAGCCATGTACTTTTCTTGGATCTTTGGGCAGCTCACCTCCTGTCTCTGGACATCAGTTTCCTTTTCAGTAAAATGAAGAAGTTGGCCTACGCAAGTTCTAAGGTTCCTTCAAACTCTATTATCCTAGGATTCTAGAAAATCATAAAATTGAACAATTTGACAAGTATTTACTAAGGAAAACTATATTCAGAGTCCCATGTTGGGCACTGCTAGGGCCAGAAGGGGGAAAACCTAGATTAAAAACCTAGTTCCTGCCCTCAGGAAGCTCACAGTCTAAAAGGGGATAATAAGATCTGGAAAAAATGTTCTACGTCATTCTGGTATAACATCCTCATCTTAAAGTTATAAATTACTTTCTTCAATGAATTCTTTAAAACAAGAACACATAGGTTATACAGTGATGATGAGCTGAAAGTACACAGTCCTTTGGCAGCACCACACAGGCAGATTTTGACATGAAACACCACAGTTATAATATGGGAATGGTGGTGCTGGCCTATCATTCCTACTGGGGGTGGGGGAAAATGAGGCAGGTAAATTGTGGGAAGTGGGAACTGCTCTAAATGTGGTACCAGTAAGGCAAGGCTCCCAAAGTGGATGGAGACCAGGCTGCCTAAGGAGGGTTGAACTGGTCCATGATGGAAAAAGAGAGCAAGTCTTTACTGCCTGTTCACCAGTAGAGGGATCAACCTGTGAGTAGCCACTGAACTTCAAGCCTGGAAAAGATAGGGAAGCCTAGTTTCCAAAACAAGAGTAAAGAGAAGAGAGAGAGAAGGAGGGAGGGAAGGAGGGAGGGAGAGAGACAGAGAGATCAGAGTTATAGCAGTATAATTTTTAAAAAAAGTTATTAAGCAATGAGAAAGTACCATTTATATTTAAATTACTTTGTTGAAAAATATAAAAAATAATACCCAAATATATAACAATAATGGTACAGTGGGTTTGAGATCAGAAGGACTCATCTTCATGAGTTCAAGTCTGGCCTTAGACACTTATGTGACCCTGGATGAGTCACCTAACCCTGTTTGCCTTAGTCCCTCATCTATGAAATGAGCTGGAGAAAGGAATGACAAACCACTCCAGTATCTTTGCCAAGAAAAGCCCAAATGGGGTCACAAAGAGTCAGACATGACTGAAACAACTCAACAAATAACAATAGTGCAATTATAAGTGACAATGACAGCCTATTTGACTCATCAATAAAATATAATCATGCCCTGATTTCTCTTTATCATTAAAACTCTCATTTAATTGTCAAACTGCAAAAGTTTCTGTGCCATATTATAGAAATATAGGCCATCAGGGCTGTGATACTTGTCTGCTACTGTGCTCATTAGTAAACAATACTCAGGCCCCAATTTCAATCTTGGCAGTGTGGGTTCATTACTGGCTCCCACTATCCAAGAGCCCCTCTAAGACCACGATGTATACAAAAGTCAAGCCACCACATGGTATATTCCTGCTTGAGATTTAGATTTCTTCTTTGCCTGCTTTGGCTCTCCCAAGGCAGTCTAATGATTTTCAATAGAAGCAGTAACATCTAAGACTGTGACCGTCAAAGCAACACATGATTTCCTCATTTTACAATTAAGAAGGGTGAATTCCAGAGAAGTTAAGTAACCTGCCTCACTCCACACAGGTAATAAATAAAAGTTGGAATCTGAACCTAGCTTGAGATTCAGAATTTTTTCTACTGTACCTCTACAGATAATAACAAACAAAACATTATTACTGCATAAAAGAAGCTCAGAAATATGAAATATGCTATATGAAGTCTGAGAAAGGAAAGATGATTTTATTTAAACAGAGGGAAATTCTTTGAGCCTCATTTTCCTTGTCTGTTCAATGGGTATAATAATTCCTGACCCACTTCCCTTGCCAGATTTTTGTGAGGATTGTAAGACCAGATACTGTGAGCTCCTCCAGGGTAATGACTATCATTTGCCTTTACTTGTATCCATAGTGCAGTATCTGGCATATAATAGGCATTTAATAAATGCTTATTGACTGAGATAACATTAACAATAATAACTAGTCTTTAATACAGTGTTTAAGGTTTGCAAAATGCTTTATACATATTATCTTTTGTTTCTGAATGTGATGTGATTTGTAACTACAAAGTACCATAAAGGTGTTATTGAATGAAAAAAGTATTTATTAAGTTTTCACTAGGTGTCAAATATTATGCCAAGTTCAGGAAATATAAACAGAAAATTTGAGGAGCTCACACTCTAATTGGGACAAACACCACATAAAAATGCTTCACACTCTACACCAAGTTACCTAGACCTGACATTGGAAAACCTCAGTTTAAGCTGTGCCTCAGATATTATAAGATGTGTGACTATATTTGTGCCACCTATGTCAGGCTGGTTGTGAAGAAAGCAAAGCAGAAAATGCTAGGCACATATGAACAGTTATTGGCACTATATTTTATTTTGATCTGGTATAAGTATTCACATGATTAAAAAAATACCACCCTGTAGCAAGTATAGTCATGAGTTGTCCCATGGTGAGCTAGGCTGGTACTTGGATAGCAGGCAGTTTGCTGTTGGAACTGTACTCGGATCCTTTTTACCATAGCAAGGCCAATTGGAAAGATTATATTTGGCCTTTGTGAACCTAGGATTACCTTCATGCCAAGATGAGGTATCTGAGTGGGAGAGTTACTGCAATTATCATCATTATTCCTGGGCTCTTATTCCACCTGTTAGCATTTGGAGATAACTGAATACAGGAGATTCCTTTGGAAGGACGATCTATGCTAAGAGAGCAAGGGGATGAACCACCCTCTGACTCTTCTTTCTGCCATTACTTCTCTATCTAGAATGTTCCTGCCTGCAGGATCTGCCCTGGAGGGCACCCTCCAGTAGAATGCCTATGTAACCTTACCACAACTCTCACCTCCCTGCATTCCATTCCTTTCAGTCCCCTCCCCCTTCCCCACCAGAGGTCCCTCTGTTAACATATGTTGGAGTAAAGGGATGCATTTATCATTTTCATCTTGACAAGTCAAGTTGTCCTTGTCCTCTTCCTCAACAGGATTTCAATTGGCCTAGAGATAAAATACAGAAAGCCATCTGCTACTGTTGCTTCTCCATGGCTTTCTACCTTGGGCTCATGGTGGAATGTTTCAGCTCATGAGAGGGCTGGGAGATGTCTGAGCACCCCAGATTTCCTTCCCTTGCCCTCTTCCACCTTTGTAAGTTAAGTCTTTTTGATGTCCATCTTTCCATACATCAATTAAGCAAACATTTAGTAAGTGCCTACTGTGTACAAGACCAGTGCTAGGTACTAGAGATAAAGATAAGACAGCTTTCCCCACCTATTTCTGTATACACCTGCTTAGAGTGCTGGACTGTGGTGCAGCATTGCCTGAGGTTGTGAGGGCAGGGATCATCAAAGGGGTTTAGTGGTGATATGTTCACATCACAAGACAGTTGTCTCAGGCAGTATCTTCTTTGTCCTTCCCTGGCTATATTGATGAAGTGAGCTATCATTGATTTGTTTTTCGTGATAGGAAAATGCGTTTGTATTCATTAATCCTTGCTGAGATTTTACTTCTCTTCTTTACTCAGCTTTCAGTGAGGGAAGAGGGGATAATGCCATGTGTCAATGAGAAGGTACTCAGATGGGACAATGTGTCTGTGGTAACAAGACTCAAGCTGGCGATGACCACTTCTCATTGGCTGAGATTTGATGTGGATTTGAAATAAAAAAAAACAAATGGGAAAAACTCAAGCTGCCAAAAGCTAGGGTTAGGGTGGGGGTGGAGCCAACTTAGTGCAGACAGGTCTGGGAAGGGCACAGAGGATCATAAAGATAGCAGGGTTTGGAAGAGGATGTGGTATGGTGCTGTACAACGAATTAACTGACTACAAGGCTTGTCTCTTTCCTTGATACTATCATCCGCATCAGGGAGGGATTGCCCGCTTCACTGTTGGTTCCCCCTTTCCTGTGAGAGGAGCTACCTTGGTACAGGCTGTCATCACCTCAGGCCTGGGTCATTGCTTGCAGTAGCCTAACAGTTCGTCTCTGTGCCTCAAATCTCTCCTTAACCCAGTCCATCTTTCCCTCAGCTGTCAAATGGATCTTCCTTAAGTGCAGGTCTGATGATGTTACCCCACCCCCCATTCAATAAATTCCAATGGCTCCCTATTACCTCCAGGATCAAATAGAAGGTCCTCTGTTTGGCTTTTAAAGTTTTACCTAACCTGACTCCTTCGTACTTTTCCAGTTTTCTTACACCTTGCTCACTTCCCCATACTCTGACATCCAGGTACACTCACCTCCTTGCTGATCCTTGAACACAATACTCCATCCCTGACTCCCAGAATTTTCACAGGCTGACCTCTATGCCCTGAACTCACTTACTCATTGTCTCCACCTTCTGGCTTCCCTGGCTTACTTCAGGTTTCAGCTCAAGTCACACCTGGTTTTTGAAACAGAACCATTTATGAAAGTTAACAGTATCTTCCACTTAAGAGATTCTCCTGGGGCAAAGGCCCCATGCCCTCTCTCTGTTATCTTTTCCAACTCTGGCACTTTCTAATGCTCCGAAAGTTTGCCTTTGGGTCCAATGACAATTTCTTTTGCTTTAATTTCAGCTAACTTCTTTCCATTGGGTCCTCCATGGAGACTTGGCCTTATTCAATCTGATTTATAAAGCCATGCTGGAGGACTCAGCGAGGGAACTGGAGGCTGGCTTTACACTGTTTCTCCAGTCCTTGGGGAAACCTCTTTCTGCTTGATATATAGATCTTTTTTGTTCTGTCTTCCTCCCATCCTTAGTCACTGGTTCCTCTGACCACCTGATGGGTGACCTACTTGTATTGTTGCTACCTGGTTTCTTATCTCTTATCATGTTTTCCCTCTCTGCTGAAATGCGGAAGGTGGTTTCATCAATTTTTAATGCCTCAGCTGAAGCAAGGTGTCAGAGTTTCCTTTTATTAGCTACCAACTCACGCCACTCTGAGCTGTCATTGATCTGTGGACAAGTTTTAAACTTTCCACTCTTGCATTTGTCTCCAGTGTCTCTGTGCCCATTTCCTCACCATGAATCACCGCTCCTTGAGTCTTGGTGCTTACAACTATGTATACATTGACTTAGGATTAGAGATACTTATTGGGCCCTTTATTGTTTTCCTCCTCTCTACCCACAAGAAACTCTGCAAGAACTAAAGACTGAGCATGGATAAATGTCCTAGAAAGGAAGAACAATTAGCAAAATAAGGAATTTAGGTCTTGTTTATACTTCCTGTTTACAATACTGAACCTGTGTTTGTTTTCAAGGAGAGGCCCTAAGGTTGAGATAATATATAAAAGGCCCTTAAGGTAATTATGAACTACTAGGCAAAAGTGAGTAGTTATTATATATAATATGCATGTACAATGTAATCCCTTCTTGATTATAGTCATTAACAATTTTTCAACACTTCAGTGGATTTGTGATTTTATTGACATGGCTATTCTCTTAAGGGTAAGGACCACTCCTCACCCACTTTTCATTCTGCATGATTTGAGTTCACTTCTCCTGTAGATCATTCATGGAGAGCTCCCCATTACACTAAATGTCTTCCCCAAGCTTTAATTCTATATTATGCACTCTAGTGAAGTACTCAACTATTCTTTTGTTATCTTTCATTCTTGCAGCCCACCTCATTTTCTGATGACAAATTTTCTTGCTAATATATCCCTGGAATTGTCAAATGGTTAAACAGCAGAAAATGATATGATTTTATCAGTGTAGAAGACATTCAAGAAGATGCATTTATATCTACTTTGCTGCCCTACCCTAAGGACCATGAGCACCTTTATGTCTTGTCACCTCTATTAGGATGTGAGGTTCTTGATAGTAGGGACTATCTTGCTTTTTCTTTATATCCCCAGAAGTTAGCAGAGTGCCTTGCACATAGTAAGAGCTTGACAAATGCTTTATTCATTCCTTCTTATCTCTTATCCTTCTACTTCCAAGGGGTCATTGTTAGAAATACATTATAGCCTCCATGTGCCTACCATACATTTATTCATTGTCTGTAGGGTCATATGCAACTTTGAATCTTTAGGGATTTTTAAATCATACAACACTGCCAGGAGGACATCTGTGTTGAAAAAAAAATGGTTTTTGTTCCAGGTTGTGTGCTAGGATTATTGAAAGCACTACACAAGTCCCCAAAGACAGTTCAGCCTTCATTCTTTTTCCCATTCATTCTAGGCTCAGCTCATTCATCATCTTCACTAACTTCCCTAGATATGCATACTGAAGAGACCATCTCAGTGGATAGATCATCTGACTGCATGCCGTAGTCTGCATCAGGGGTTGGCAAACAATAACCCAAGGGTCAAATCTAGCCATCCCCCTGTTTTCATACAACTTGTAAGCTAAGAATAGCTTATGTAAAAATCATTAAATAATGGTTTGAAACTCACCTGATTCATTTCTATTGTGTGTACGTGGGTTTGAATAGATGGCATAGATTATTTCAATTTAAAAGAATTCAACCTTGTAAAATCAAATCAAAGACATTTAAATTTCATTTAATTTTTGGAAGACTTTCATCAGTCAGCCTATAGACACTTCCATTCCAACCAGCCTGTAGAGACATAAGCCGTTGTTAACTCCTGGGCCATATAAAAAGCAGAGGCCAGATCTGACCCTTGGACTACAGTTTGTTGCCCCTGATCTGGATGATAAACATTTTTCAGCCATTTAAGCTTTTCCTGTATGGGTTGTCAGCCTTACTTCATTTTAGCAATCGTGTCTTTCACTGAGAAGGCCATGTAATGCTCTTGACTGGATATATTCAGTATAATATCCATAAATTGGAGCACCCAGAAGACCTTACCATTTATTTGTTGTTGTTTAATTGTTTTAGCCATGTCCCACTCTTTGTAACCCCATTTGGGGTTTTCTTGGCAAAGATACTGGAGTGGTTCACCATTTCCTTCTCTAGCTTATTTTGTGGATGAGGAACTGAGGCAAATAGGATTAAGTGACTTGCCCAGGGTCATACACTTAGTAAGTGTCTGAGGCCAGATTTGAACTCAGGAAGATGAGTCTTCCTGACTTCAGGCCCAGCACTCTATCTACTGTGCCACTTGGTTGCCCTTTACAATCTATAGGAACCTCAATAAATATCAGTCGTTGCATCATCTGCACACTTCAAACAGTTACGCAACAATAAAGATGTGTTCTGTTGAAGAAAATCATTTGTGAGAGACAACTTACTCTCCTCTCACATTTTTCTCAAGAAAATCCTTGATGTAAAGTGGCTGCAATGTCCTTTCTCTTTGATCCCGAGATTCCATTGCTAGGAAATAAACCTCAAGGAGTATATTGGGAAAAAAGAGTATATACAGAGGAAAAGAAAAGCTCCACAGATAGCAAAATATTTATAGAAGCTGGAAACAAAGTAGATGTCCACTGCCTGGAGAATGGCTAAAGAGATTGTGGCACATAAGTGTGATAGAATATCACTGCACCATAGGAAAAGATAAATGTGACAGATACAGAGATGCATGGAAAGACTATGTGAAGTAAGTAAAAATTAAGTAAACAAAGCCAGGAAAATAATAAATTAATAACTAAGATTTATGTCGCACCTACTATGTGCCAAGCACTGTGCTAAGCACAAGTTTGGCCCCAAACACGAGAAATGAAGAAATGCCCCTGCTCCTTTGCAGAGGTGGGACAGTGAGGAGGAGGTTCATAGGTTTGGAATACTGCATGTAATACCAGCTTTTTAAAATATATTGATCAGTTTTTTAAAAATTTTCCTCTCAAAAACATTTTTTGGTTATAAGGGATAACTATTTGGGAAGAGAGGGAGGGGGCATGGATAAAGGGGAAAATCTGTATATAAAATCTATGTTTAAAATGCAAGGCATACGCCTTTTCTATAACCTTTCTGGAGAAAAATATTATTCATAATTTGTCATTTGCTAGGTTAGGAAGACAAGTTCAAACCCAGGCTCAGACACTTACTAGCTACGTTAGCCCAGGTAAATCCCTTAATTCCTGTTTGCCTCAGTTTCCTATCTTTGAAGGATTATTGTAAGGATAAATTGAGATAATATTTATAAAGTGCTTTGAAAACTTTAAAACACTGTACAATTTTAAGTATAATGATGATGCGATGGATGATGATGACTGAATAGGACAACACAAAGGCTGTCTCTTGGGGATGATGTGATATGTGGTTGTGGATCTTAGAAAATTCATAATTGTAGGCGAACCTAAGGGCAATGGAAAGAGTCACATAAGAATAAGTCTGCAGCACATTTCTTTTTTAATAAGTTAAGTTATTTGTTTTTAGTTTTTAACATTCACTTCCATAAGTTTTTTATTTTTTCTCCCCCTCTTCCCTCCCCTTCCCCAAGATGGCATAGAGTCCAATACAGGCCCTACATATACATTCCTATTAAAAATATTTTAGTCATGTTGTATAGAAGAATTAGAATGAAACTGAGTAACTATGAGAAAGAAAAAACATAAAACAAAACAAAACAAGCAAAAGAAAATAGTCTGCTTTGATCTACATTGCGTTTTCCATCATGAGTCTCTTAATTACCTTAGGTCCTTGCATTGCTGAGAAGAGCTAAGTTTATCAAAGTCAATCATTGCACAATGTGACTGTCACTGTGTACAATGTTCTCCCGTTTCTGCTCACTTCACTCAGCATCAGTTCAAGTAAGTCTTTCCAGATTTTTCTGAAGTCTACCTGCTCATCACATCTTACAGCACAATAGTATTCCATTACATTCATATACCACAACTTGTTCAGTCATTCCCCGACTGATGGGCATCCTTTCAATTTCCAGTTATTGGCCACTCAAAAAGAGATTCTGTAGCATATTTCTGGCAATGGCTCATGTGCAATAAATGACATAGGAGATTATACTAAGAAAATTTCATCATTAGATAACACCATGAGATTCCTCTAAAGTTGATGCCTTATAGAGGTGCTATGTTAGCCCATGTGTACCTTTGCTGAGCACCTCTCTTTGATGCCTTACTTGATACTACTGAGAAGAGGTTTGTTGAATAGAGTTTTCTCCAGTTCTTTTTCAAGGAATCTTTGTGCTCTGAATATATGGAAGGGAACTTTTAAGATTGCCCTTCGCTTTACTGAGCCAATTTTTCCTATCTTTTTCATGGCAACAGACAAACAATAAACACAAAATATATCATCTTTATCTTTTATAACAAAGTTAGGCAGACAATCCATATAGGAAGAACTTAAATGGGAGAAAATGTCTATCATTCAGTCATTTGACAGCAAAGATGCATTTTGCTACAAAGAATCATTCTTGAAAGTCTATTTCCTTTTCATATTTTTTATCGAAAATATCCTTGATAAAACTATTTGGTCCTGGCTAAGAAATAGAGTGGTGGATCAGTGGAATAGATTAGGCACACAAGACACAGTAGTAAATGACTATGGTTCCCCACCCCTGCATAGTAATCTACTGTTTGATAAACCTAAAGACTCTAGCTTCTGGGATAAGAACTCACTATTTGACAAAACTGCCTGGAAAACTGGAAAATAGTATGGCAGAAACTAAGCACAGACCAACATCTCACACCCCATATGAAGATAAAGTTGAAATGGGTACATAGATTTAGACATAAAGGGTGATACCAGAAGTAAGTCAGGAGAGTAAGGAATAGTTTACCTGTCAGATCCATGGAGAAGGGAAGAATTTATGGCCAAACAAGACATAGAGAACATTATGAAATGCAAAATGGATAATTTTGATTACATTAAATTAAAAAGTTTTTGCACAAAAAATAATGCAACCAAAATTAGAAGGAAAGCAGAAACTTAGGAAACAATTTTTACAAGCCAATCTTTCTGATAAAGGCCTCATTTCTAAAATATATGGAGAACTGAATCAAATTTAGAAGAACACAAGTCATTCCCCAATTGATAAAGGGTCAAAGGATATGAACAGGCAGTTTTCAGATGGAGAAATTAAAGCTATCTTTCATATGAAGGTCATATGAAAAAAGTTCTTTAAATCACTAGTGATTTGAGAAATGCAAATTAAACAACTCTGAAGTACCACTTCACACCTATCAGATTGGCTAATATGACAGAAAACGAAAATGATAAATGTTGGAGAAGATGTGGGAAAATTGGAACACAAATGGTGGATATCAACATTGGTGGAATTGTGAACTGATCCAACCATTCTGGAGGGCAATTTAAAACTCTGTCCAAAGGAGTATAAAAATGTGCATACCCTTTGATCCAGCAATACCATTACTAGGTCTGTATCCCAAAGAGATCATAAAAATGAGAACAGGATCCACATGTACAAAAATATTTATAGCAGCTTTTTTTGTGGTGGCAAAGAAATGGAAATTGAGGGGATGCCCATCAACTGGGGAATGGCTGAACAAATTGTAGCAATGGAATACAATTTTTCTATAAGAAATGATGAGCAGGTGGATTTCAGAAAAGCCTGAAAAGACTTACATGAACTGACTCTGAGTGAAGAGAGCAGAACCAGCAGAAAACTGTACATAGTAACAGCACATCGTGTGATGATCAACTATGATAGACTTAGCTCTTCTGAAGAAATACAATGAGCCAAGACAATTCCAAAAGACTTGTGATGGAAAATGCTATCCACATCCAGAGAAAGAATTATGGAGTCTGAGCGCAGAGAGAAGCATATTATTTTTACTTTTTTGTTTTTTCTTTCTTGTGGTTTTTCCCTTTTGTTATGATTCTTCTTTCACAGTATGACTAATGTAGAAATATCTTTAACCTGATTGTATATAAATGACCTATATCGGATTGCTTGCTGTCTTAGGGAGTGGGGGAAGAAAGGGAAGGAGGCAAAGAAAAACTTGGGAACTCTAAATCTTACAGAAATGAATATTGAAAACTATCTTTTTTTAAATTTTGGTAGGGCAATTGGGGTTAAGTGACTTGCCCAAGGTCACACAGCTAGTACATGTGTCAAGTGTCTGAGGCCATATTTGAACTCAGGTACTCCAGAGTCCAGGAATGGTGCTCTACTCACTAAGCCACCTAGCTGCCCCCCAAATTATCTTTACATGTAATTGGAAAAAATAAAATACTATTAAGAAAAAAAGAATATATATGGGCATTAGGTTCAAATTTATCCAAGAGGGAGTCTTCATGGATGAAGCATGTATGTATGATGTATGGTATATTAATGATATATTATTAATGTTTGAAGATGATGTATTAACAATTTGGTCTAAAATATCACAGAATAAAATTACTTCAATACATCACTATAATTAAATCATAAACTACACAAGAAAACAATAAACAAAATCCCTTTATGCTGCATAAAAAAGATATTATTGATATGTGTATATATTATTCTAGAACTTTATGAAGATGACAAAGCAGGCATATAGCTTGGTAGTTGCTGATGCCCTTTCTATCACTTTTTGGGGGTAAAAATATCACCCAACATTTTTTCCCTCATTATTTGGGTAGCTTCTTTTTCCTGAGACATCTTGTACACCATTCCTTGGTTCTCTCAATATCGTGTCACTTGCAGCACAGATTTTTTGGTGAGCACTTGGTCTGGTCCCACTGCTGTTTCTGACTTTTTCTTCCTAAGTGTTATTTCTAGTTCCTTGCACCATAGCACAATAGGAACTGTGGTATCAGGGTTGAAAAGTGGTGGTTCTGCTGTCATTGATCGTTATAAAAGATCATTATAAAAATGTTAACAGATCATTAGCAAGCATGAGTAAATGAAGGTGTGTTTGAATCAACCCAGACTCTGCCATTATTTTCATGTAGGGATACTTGTAATCAAAATTTAAAGTTGGTTATGGGGGCTTCTGCAAACACACCACTGGTGGGCATTCCAAGAATCCTTTCCGGTCTTTAATATTTGGGGGACTGGACATCCTTCAGAAGAACGCAAAAACTTCCACATCATTTATACATAATCGATATTCTCTCAAGGACCCACAGCAATTTGGGGGGTAACACATCTATCACTCAGTGGTCCCAGAGGAGACACTGGAAGTGAAGATAGGTCTGTGGAGTCTAATTTCACTCAGGAAGGTTTTTGTTTTTCTCCATCCTTTTACATTTGGCAGTCTATGTGGTGTTTTAGAGACCAAAGAACAGCTAATGTTTAAAGTACAGAATGATTAACAAGAGACTGTTTATCCCTTTTTCCTCGATATAATTTTATTTCATTAAATATTTCTCAGTTAAATGGAAAAATTTCAATATTCATTTTCCAAAACTTTAACTTCCAAATTCTCTCTCTCTTCCTAAACTACCCCTCCCCAAGAAGACATGCAATTTGATGCTATACATATAAGACTATACATGTGAAATCATGCAAAACATACCTCAACACTAGCCATGTTGTAAAAGGAAACACAGACCTCCTCAAAAAAACCCTAAGATAGACAAAGAAAGTTTTAAAAAAGTATGTTTCAATCTACATTCAGAGTCCTCTGGAGGTATATAGAGGTTTTCATCCTAAGTCCTTCATAATTGCCTTGGATTATTGTATTGCTCAAAATAGCTAAGTCATTCACAGTTGATCACTGTACGATATTGCTGTTACTGTAGACAATGTTCTCCTGGTTCTGCTCACTTCCCTTTTATCAGTTCATGCAAGTTTTCCCAGGTTTTTGTGAAACCATCATGTTTGTTATTCCTTATTGTATAATAGTGTTCCATAACATTCATATACCACAACTTGTTCAGTCATTCCCCTATTGATGGGCATCCTCTCAGTTTCTTGATTTCCAATTCTTTGCCACCACAAAAAGAGCTGCTAAAAATATTTTGTACAAATAGGTCCATTTCTTTTTTCTTTGGTCTTTTTGGGATATAGACCTAGTTGTGGTATTGCTGGATCAAAGGGCATGTGCAGTTTTTATGTCCATTTGGGAAGAGTTCCAAATTGTTTTCCAGAATGATTGGACTAGTACACACATCCACCAATAGTGCATTAGTATCCTTTTTTTTATATCTCTTCCAACATTCATTATTTTCCTTTTCTGTCATACTGGCCAATCTGATAGGTATGAGGTGGTACCTCAGAGTTGTTTTAATTTGCACATCTCTAATCAATAGTGATTGAGAACCTTTTTTCGTAGGACTATAGATAGTTTTGGTTTCTTCTTCTAAATACTGCCTGTTCATATCCTTTGACTACATATCAATTGGGGAAATGACTTGTATTCTTATAAATGTGGCTCAGTTCTCTATATGCTTGAGAAATCAAGGCTTCATCAGAGAAAATTGCTATAAAACTTCCCCCTTCAGCCTCCCCGCCGCCAGTTCCTACATTCCTTCTAATCTTGACTGCATTGGTTTTGTTTATGCAAACTCTTTTAAATTTAATGTAATCAAAAATATCCATTTTACATCCTGGGATGCTCTTTATCTCTTTGGTCCCTTGTCTATAGATTGAACAGGCAAAATGTTTTATGCTCTACTAATCTGCTTATGATACCATCCTTTATGACTAAATCATGTACCCATTTTGACCTTACCTTGGTATACAGTGTAAGATAATTTATCCTGAGTTTCTGCCAAACTTCTTTTTTTTTCCCCAAGTATTTTTATTAGATTTTTTATCTTTAGTTTACAACACTCAGTTCCACAAGTTTTTGAGTTCTAAGATTTCTTCCTCTCCCTCTCCTACCCTGTCCTCTCCCAAGACAGTATGGGATCTGACATATGTTCTACATATACGTTCGCATTAAATTTATTTACACAATAGTCAAGTTGTAAAGAAGAATTACGACCAATGGAATGAATCATAAGAAGGAAGAAAACCAAAAAAGAGAAGGAAAAAAAAGAGAGCAAATAGTTTGCCTCAATCTGCATTCAAACTCCATAGCTCTTTCTCTGGATGTAGATAGCTCTTTCCATCATGAGTCCTTTGGAGCTGTCTTTGAACCTTGTATTGCTGAGAAGAGCCAAGTTTATCAAAGTTAGTCATCACAGAAGCACTATGTCTGTGGTTGTGTACAATGTTCTCCTGGTTCTGCTCCTCTCACTAAGCATCATATCATGTAGGTTTTTCCAAGTTATTATAAAGTGTATATCTTCCCCATTTCTTACAGCACAATAATATTCCATTACATTTATATACCACAACTTGTTTAGCCATTCCCCAATTGATGGGCATCCTCTTAATTTCCAATTCTTTGCTACCACAAAAAGAGCTGCAATGAATATTTTTGTATATATGGGTCTCTTTCCCATTTGTGTGATCACTTTGGGACACAACCCTACAAGAGGTACTGCTGGGTCAAAGGGTATGCACATTTTTATAGCCCTTTGGGCATAGTTCCAAATTGCTTTCCAGAATGTCTGCCAAACTTCTTTCCAGTTCTTCCAGCAATTTTTGTCAAATAATAGGTTCTGCTCCCAAAAGCATGAATCTTTCAGCTTACCAAATACGAGATTACTATGGTCATTTACTACTGTGTATTGCATACCTAATCTATTCCTCTGATCAACCACTCTATTTCTTATCCAGTATCAGATTATTTTTGATGATTACTGCTTTGTAATACAGTTCGAGATGTAGTACTGTTAGGCCACCTTCCTTTACTTTTTTTCTATTGATTCTTCTGACATTCTTTTTTTGGGGGGAAGGTTATAATATTGTATTTTTTCCAATTATATGTGAAACCATTTATTTAAAAATATTTGTTTTTAGTCTTTGACATTCACTTCCATAAAATTTTGAATTCCAAATTTTCTCCTCATCTCTCCCCTCCCCCCACTGCAAGATGGTGTGTAATTTGATACAGGCTCTACACATGCATTCATATTGAACTTATTTTCACATTAGTCATGTTGTAAAGAAGAATCAGAACCAATGGGTGTAATAGTAATTAAGGTAGGACTTTTTGCTGTTGACCTTTAATGATTCTGGCCTTTGTTTGAATGGGGTAGATAAAGTGGGATGTTTTTGTATTTCTCAGCACTGAGAAAATTGGGAGCCACTGATTTGTATCTGATGTGATTTTGGGGGTGGGGAACTTCTCCACACCCAGCCTGGGTGAGGTCAGGGCCCTCAGGCCCTGAACAGGATATGTAAGCACAAAGGTTAGTGTTCTCGCTCAGAACTCTGAGCCACAGCATGAGTGGCCTGTGACTCTGGGCCAGTCATTCTAATCAGCTCCCCGGCTGTACACCCAGATGTTGAAAACTATGAATTGTATTTGATCTGTAATTCAGGGTGCCGGCTTTTCCCCCCAAACTAGGTGGGTGTTATTTTTATGCTGGATTGAAGTAAGATTGTTAACCCCACAATGTTGCTTTCCTTAAGTAAAGTAGATCAAAACAACCTGTGTTGTCAGCTTTCTGGGTGCTGGTTGTTGGTGGATCTTACACCCCCACAGAAGCTGCTAGCTGGATTGTTGATACAATGGGAGAAACCACAATAAAGAAAAAACAAACAAAAATGAAAGAGAGAAAGAGAGAGAGAGCAAATAACATGCTTCAATCTTCATTCAGACTCCATAGTTCTTTTTCTGGATATGGACAGCATTTTCCATCACGAGTCCATCCTTTGGAGTTGTCTTGGATCCTTGCATTGCTGAGAAGAGATAAGTCTATCAAAGTTAGTCATCACACATTGTGGCTGCTACTGTGTATAATGTTCTCCTGGTTCTGCTCACTTTACTCAGCATCAGGTTTTTCTGAAGTCTGTCTGCTCATCATTTCTTATAGCACAATAATATTCCATTACATTCACATAATACAAGTTCCCCAACTGATGGATATCCCCTCAGTTTCCAATTCTTTGCCACCACAAAAAGAGCTGCTATAAATACTTTTGTACAAATAGGTCCATTTTCTTTTTCTCTGATCTCTTTGGGATACATAGCTCATATTGCTGAAACAAAGGGTATGCACAGTTTTATAGCCCTTTGGACATGGTTATTGCTTTCCAAAATGGTTGGACCCTGTCACAATTCTCACAATGCATTAACGTCACAATTTTTCCACCTCCCCTACAATATTTCTAATTTTTCTTTTCTGTCATATTAATCATTCTGAGAAGTGTGAGGTAGAATCTCAGAATTGTCTTGATTTGTACTTCTCTAAACAATAATGACTTAGAGCATTTGCTCATATAAATATAGGTAGCTTTGATTTCTCCTTCTGAAAACTACCTGTTCATATCCTTTGTCCACTTCTCAATTGGGGAATGACTTGTATTCTTATACAATTGACTTATTTCTCTATATATTTGAGAAGTGGGGTCTTTATCATAGAAATGCTGTGCTTTTTTTTCCAGTCTTTTTGCTTTCCTTAAAATCTTGGTTACATTGATTTTATCTTTTTAATTTAATGTAATAAAAATGATCTATTTTATAACTCATACTGCTCTCTGTCTTTTGCTTTGTCATAAACTCTTCATTTATCTATATATCTGACAGATTAACTATTCCAAGATCCTCTAATTTGCTTATGGCATCACCCTTTTTGTCGAAATCACATACCCATTTTTATCTTATCTTAGTATATGGTGAGAAATGTTGGTCCATATCCAGTTTCTGCCAAACTGCTTTCCAGTTTTCCCCAGTAGTTTTTGGTCAGATGGTGAATTCTTTTCCCAAAAGCTGAGATCTTTGCATTTATCAAACACTAGATTACTATGGTTATTATTTACCGTGTATTGTGTACCTAATTTATTCCACTGATGCATCGCTTTATTTATTATCCAGTATCAGATTGATTTTTGATGATTCCCACTTTGCCATACAGTTTGATACCTGGTACAGATAAGCCACTTTCTTTCATATTTTTTTCATTAATTCACTTGATATTCTTGACGTTTTGTTCTTCCAGATAAATTTTGTGGTGCTTTTTTCTAGTTCTAGAAAATAATTTTTGGTAGTTTGATTGGTATGGCAATGAGTAAGTAGGTTAATTTAAGTAGAATTATGATTTTAGTTATATTGGCTTGGCTTGCCCATGAGCAATTAATATTTTTCCAATTGTTTAAATCTGACTTTATTTTGTTTTTATGTAGTTCCTGTGTTTGTCTTGGCCATAGATTCCCAAGTATTTTATACTGCTCGCAATTATTTTAAATGGAATTTCTCTTTCTATCTCTTGCTGCTGGACTTTATTGATAAAATACAGAAATGCTGATGATTTATGTGGTTTTATTTTATAACCTACAATTTTGCTAAAGTTGTTAATAACTAATTTTTAGTTAATTCTCTAGGGTTCTCTAAATATATCATCATATCATTCACAGAAAATGATAGTTTTGTTTGTTCATTGTCTATCCTAATTCCTTCAATTTCTTTTTCTTTTCTTATTGCTATAGTTAGTTAGCATGTGTAGTACAATACTGAATAGTAATGGTGGCAATGGGCATCCTTGCTTCACCCCTGATCTTATTGGGGAGGCTTCTAACTTATCCCTATAACAAATAATGCTTACTGATGGTTTTAGATAGATACTATTTATCATTTTAAGGAAAACTCCATTTATTCCTATGCTTCCTAGTGTTTTTAATAGGAGTGAGTTCTGTATTTTGTCAAAAGTTTTTTTCTGCATGTATTGGGATCATTATGATTTTTGTTGTTTTTGGAATTGATAGGGTTAATTATGTTGATAATTTTCCTAATATTGAATGAGCCCTGCAATTATGGTACAATTCCTACCTGGTTATAATATATGATCTTTGAGACATACTGGTATAATCTCCTTGCTAGTATTTTGTCTAATTTTTTACATTTATATTCATTAGAGAAATTGGTTTATACTTTGCTTTTACTCTCCCAGGTTTAGGTATCAAAACCATATTTGTGTTGTAATAGGAATATGGCAGAACTCTTTCTTTACCTATTTTTTCCAAATAGTTTATATAATATTGAAATTAATTGTTCTTTAAATGTTTGATAGAATTCACTTGTGAGTCCATCAGATCCTGGGAATTTTTTCTTATGCAGCTCATTGCTGGCTTTTTCAATTTCTTTTTCTAAGATAGGGTTATTTGTGTATTATATTTCCTCTTCTGTTAATCTAGGCAATTTATATATTTTTATAAATATCCATCCATTTCACTTAGATTGTCAGATTTATTGGCATATAATTAGGCAAGATACCTCCTAATAATTGCTTTAATTTCCTCTTCATTAGTGGTGAATTAAGTTATTGTGTAATACCAAATTGCTCTTTGAAAAGATTCTACAAATTGGCAATTATAGAAGCACTGAATGCA
Organism: Phalanger gymnotis; assembly: GCA_028646595.1. Lineage (NCBI taxonomy): Eukaryota > Metazoa > Chordata > Mammalia > Diprotodontia > Phalangeridae > Phalanger > Phalanger gymnotis. The sequence goes on along the minus strand of CM053624.1, from coordinate 275,115,484 downwards.
TGAATATACCTGGTTCTTCACAACCCTGCCAGCATCAATCAGTTAATAATAACTAGCATTTATATAGTGCTTTAAGGTTTACAAAGCACTCTATGAGTATATCTCATTTTATCCTCACGATAACTCTAGGAGGTAAGTGCTATTATTATCCCTCTTTCATAGATGATGAATTTGAGGGAGATGGAAGTTACAAGTGACTTGTTCAGGGTCACGTAGCTAGTGAGTATCTGAGGTCAGATTAGAACTCATGTCTTCATGACTCCAGGTTCAACACTTTACTACCACTCTGCCCATTATTACTAATTTAATGAATGTCAAGTATTATTTCAAAATTGTGTTAACTAACATCTCTATTACTATTAGTGAGGTTGAACAATATTTTAAAGTGATTACTAGCAATTTATTTCCTCTTTTGAAAATTATGTAATCTTAATATTTTATCATTATCCATTATAGAGTAAAAATAATCACTGTGGCTTGAATAATCACACAAACATAAACAAATTAATAAATAATATCTAATTGATAATATCTTTTATATTTACATTGTTGACATTTCTCATTGTAGCCTATATCCCCTCCCAGAGTCATCCTTAATAAATCCTCTCCTAGTGTAATCCTTAATAACAAAGAATAAAAAAAAGAGAGGAAAAAATAGTTTGGCAAAACTAATCAACATATTGAATAAATCTCAGGTTAGTGACAGTTTTCCTCACTTACAGTCCCCCATGTCTACAAAGAAGGGAGAGAAGTATCTTCTCATCTCTCCTCTTTTGGTTCAGACTTGGTTATTATTTCACATTATTCGATTTTCAATTGTGTTATTGCTGTTCTTTCCATTTGCATTCTTTTAGTCATTGTGTATATTATCTTCTTGGTACTGTTTATTTCACTTTGCATTAATTCATAATTCCTCATATATTTTAGATGTCAAATTTTTATCTTTCATTCAGTCTAGCATGACTTGATGAATCTATGCTGGCTCTTGGTAATCACTGCTTTCCATTCTAAATGCTCACAAACCATCCTTCTAATTTTATATTCTAGAATTTTGCTAAGACAACAAATCAAGCTTACTGGTTATAGTTTTCAGGTTCTACTCTCTTCCCTTTACAAGAAAAGTGGGACAATTTGCCTTTGTCCAGGCCTGTAACACTTTTGCCTTTCTCATGATATTTAGTCTAGGTAATAGAGGATCCATAAATATGCTTGCTAGATTTTTCTTTATCCCAGAATAATTCTTCTGCATCTGGTGTCTTGAACTTGTTGAGGGCAGGTAGGTACTCTTGTACCATGTCCTCACTTATGTTCAATTGCAATTCTCTATTTGCCATTTTTGTTCTTTTCTCAATATCATTCTCCTCGGTAGAGAAAATAGAAGCAACATATGAGTTGAATAGTTTTGCCTCCTCTCTGTCAAATGTGAAGCAAGCTAGAGGGCATCACACTGGGCCAAATATAGAATCGCACATGTCTCTGTAAAGTACTGGATTCGGGAAATTGAGGGAACTCTTCCTATGACAATCCTTTGTCATCTCTCTCAGTATTGGACCCCTCCAGCCTGACCCCAAATCTCATTTCTTTCTAACCCCTTTAAGGCTCTAGTGATTTATGCTTTGACCCTTCTGCTCCAGACACAACTTTCCATCTCTTGGGTTTTTTTTTTAGTTTTATGATATTGGATTTTTCACAAGATACTTCTATCTTCTTAGGAAGTTGGTGACCATCCTCAACTTCTCTAAACCCACAAGAACCCTGAGAATCACAAAGTCCCAGTCCCAGTTAAGTCTGATGCCCTGTTAAGTAATTTCCTCCTAGGGATCAGGATAGTAGTGGTAAAGAGTACAGGGGAGCTAGTGCTGATTGTTGGCTCAACTAGCCAGTGATATTGATGGAAAGAGAGAAGGGGTGTGGTCTCCTTCCCTTATATTTTTATTTTCTCTATGACTTTGGGGGGCTATGTTAGTTCCAAATTCCTGTATAGTGTCTGGCGCAGGTCAGTAGGACCATTGGAGGCTCTCTGATCACTGAAGGACCCAGACGGGATGAGCAAACTGATGCCGGTAAATTGATTTGAATGTAAATCAACCATGCTTTGGAACAGGTTTAATATTTAACTGGATTAAATATTGAAACAAGCTGTGTTGACATCAGCTGTAAGCCGAGGTACACAGTGACTGATATGCTCTGAATATTAGATACACACCCCATCAGCCATAGAGAAAGT
>CM053624.1:275099985-275113157 GCA_028646595.1 Phalanger gymnotis | reverse complement strand
TTCCTTCCTTCCTTCCTTCCTTCCTTCCTTCCTTCCTTCCTTCCTTCCTTCCTTCCTTCTTTCCTTTCTTCCTTCTTTCCCTCCTTTTTCTGTCTTTCTCTTTCTGTCTTTTTGCATTGAATTTCAGTTTTTAAGTTTCTATGGATATTTTTGATTTTTACATCACCTTCATTTCCCAATGTAGCCCTTTCCTCTCCCTTACCCAGAAACCAATCCCTTGTACAAAGACTTGAACCTAAAGAAAGAAAAGTGTAATTTAGCAAAACTAACCAACACATTGACCCAGTCTGATAGAAATATACAATGTTCCACATCCATAGTTCCTCACCTTGTCAAGAAGGGAGAGACGTGCAGTTTCATGTTTCTTTTGGGAGGACAAACTTGGTGTATATAATTCTAACACATTTTGCAAATGAGGAACCCAAGGCCCAGAGATTTGTCATTTGGTTTTCTTACTCCAGACCTAGTGTTTTTTCTCACTGTAATACCCTGCTGTCCAATCTCTTTGGATGAGGCGAATTTCCCCAATTCATATTCTTATAATCCCTTATACTTTTCAAAACGCAATTGAAACCTTGATTTTTACCCTAATACATTTCTGGAACCCAGGAGATCCTGGAGAATATTATAAAGTAAATTGTATTTTCCCATAGCCATGATGTTATAACTGGTAGTTGCTTTCAGGATTCAGAAATCAAACTCAATAGATTGTTACCCTTAGTCAACAATGTATTGTTAATGCCATGCAATAACTATAAACCTTGGAATTTATTTAAAAGGGTACAATAATGTTCCCAGTCCTATAAAATGGAATCAATGTGCTGTTCACGATGCTTATATGAGGTGCCCTAGTGTGTGCCAAAGTGAACACACCACACATACAAATCCATAGAACTATGTTTAACTCAAATGTAATAAGCTGCTATGTTAAATATTAAGTAAACATTTCATTAAGAGTAGCTGTGCTGTAGAAATCTATCTTGCCCTACAAGAAAGGAAGGGAAAAGGGGATGGGAGGGTAGTGGGATGACAGATGGGAGGGCAGACTGGGGAACAGGGCAACTAGAATATACACCATCTTGGAGTGGGGGGGAGGATAGAAATGGGGAGAAAATTTGTAATTCAAACTCCTGTGAAAATCAATGCTGAAAACTAAATATATTAAATAAAATTTATTTTAAAAAAAGAGTAGCTGTGCTGCCTTCATGTCAATAAAACAGATTTGGAGGTGATCATTGGGATGGCCTAATCTTTTCAAAGAGCTTTCCAGAAAAGCAATTTGGAATTACAATGAACAAAAAAAGTAATACTAAAAGGTCCATATCCTTTAACTCAGAAATCTTGCTGATGATGTAGTAGGTTTTGACCCTAAGGAGGTGAAAGACAGAGAGAAAGAGTTTATAAATACTTAAATAATCATTGCAATGACATTTGTGGAGACAAACAATATGTAGGCACCCACTGACTGAGAAATGTTTAATCATATTACTGTACATTAACATTGTTATGCACCATAATAAATAATGAATATGGAGAAATCAGAGAAAAATAAGGAGCTATTTAGTGATGCTGAGTGAAGTAAACAGGATTAGAGAAATACTGCTTAACAACAACAAAATAATATAAAACTGGATGTTACTCTAAGGGATTTTTGGAGGATATCTTTACAAGCAGAGGAAATCTTTAGGACTTAGCCTAAGACTTCTGGGAGATGTAGTCCGGGATGACTTTTTTTTTCCTATCCTACGATGGACTGAGATTATTGTAAGTACTAAGAAGCCACATGGAAGGACAGAGGTTTATTGGTTTTGTTTTGTTTTTAATTGGTATTGGTTGTTGCTATTTTTTTAAACAGAACTGTAGCAGGTGTCTGGTTATGGCAGGAATAGTGATGGTGGCCCATAATTTGAGTAAATGAAGAGATATTGGCAACTGAGTGGGGAGGCTAGAGAGCTGAGCATTGCATTGAGGCACAGCCTGTGGGGCCACTGACTGGGTACCACAGTTGCCTCTAATTTCAAGAGCCAGATTAGAATGAGTGGAGAAACCGAGGAATAGATGTCTGGTGGTTGCTGACTTTTATTTGGGAGAATTAACTATCAGACCTTCAAATATAATCTCCCTTTCACCTCTCTGTCAGGATAGAACAGAAGGCGATTACCAAGCTTATTCCATCCTATAAAGTTACTTTTCTAATTTCTAAGTATTGTTTTTGCTGCCTAGATAAACTAGATCACTCTAACTCTATGTTAGCTCTATGTTTCATTGTTTGCTAACAGTGGGACTGCAAAAGAGGGGAACAGTCCTTGGGTACTGGTTTATTGAGATACAGAAAGGATTAGTGTTCAAGTCTTTATCCCCTAAGAGTGCCAGGATTTCTCCTGACTGGGAGCAGAGTAAAACAGAGAGAGTTTTGATCTATTGATTTTAAATAAACTTCCCAAAAGACCAAATTGGATCAATCACCCAATCAATAAACATTTACTACCTATTATGTGTCAGAGCTGTGCTAAAAGAGGCAAAAGATAATCCCTGCCTTCAAGGAGTTCACGGCTTTTCCTTTTCCTAAACTGCAATTACTCCCTGTATAAAATTCATTTTGATGAACATTTATTAAATGTTCTATCATGCGCAAGATACTGTGCTGGAGGTGAGGGTAGAGAAAGATAAAAATGAAGTAATCCTTGATATCTTATATTCTATTTGTAGTGGTAGTCTGGAGATACAACTAATATACAATTAATACATAATATATACAATTAATATGTTACATATTAATATATCATAATATATATAATATAATACCAAAATAAATACATTTTTAAAAATCTTTAAAGTTTTTATTGGTATGTCTTATTTTTATGTAACTTCTCTTTTTTCAAGGTTATGCAGCTTCATCTAAGAGAGAGAGAACTGAGTTCAAAACCAGGGAGCCCTGGGTTCAAATCTCTGCCCCTGATACATCTTGCTTATGTGGCTCTGGGTGAACTGCTTACCCCCTCAAGGCTCTAGGCACCTTTCTAAGATGTTAAATTGCAGAGGGAGTGCTGACCTACATTGGTAGAGTGAATTAAGAGGAAAGTGTTTTGAAAACATTAAAGTGTTATTAAAATGTCAATTTATCACTACTATTCTCTCAAATTTCCTGCTAACAGAGCAGAGAGGTTCCTTCCTCCCAGAACTTCCATTCTGAGGAAATGCCCAGGCCAGTCATGCTCCCTCCTTCATTCCTCTCCACTTCTGACCCTCCAATTTTCTCCATCACTCCCCAGCAACCTCTACACTCTGGAGGATAGCTCTGTTCCTATGGTCCCCTCCTTCAATTGGTTAATTCCTTCTAGGTCTCCATTTTGAGGAAGTGAGCAGGCCAGCCATGCTTCTTCACTCCTCTTCTGAATTTCAGGACTTTAATATGTCCTCACAAGGATATTTTCTTTCTCCTTCCCTTCAACCTCTAATTTCTTTAGCTCCTTCTTTTGTGTTCTATTTCCTCATTAGACTGTAAATTTCTTCAGGGTAGGGACTATGTTTTTGTTTGTATTTGAATTTCCTGCTCATGGCACAGTACCTAGTAGATAGCAGGTGCTTAATAAATGTATTGTGTATCATCTATCTGTCTATCTATCTGTCTGTCTATCTATCTATCTATCTATCTATCTATCTATCTATCTATCTATCTATCTATTAGATTTGTCTGTTCTTTGATTTTGCTGGGCAAAGGTACAGCTTCAGATGAATTTAGCCCTATCACCAGATAGAGGAATAAGAGTTTTAGGGGGACAGTAAGTGGGTTAGGGGCTTCTGGCCATACCATGACAAACTGGCATAATAGACCTGAGGGGTAGAAGACTGGGCTCTCACACGCACAGTCTATACTGCATGACCCAGCACTTAGCTACATTCATTTCAACCCTTGGCCAACCATTTTCCTAGTTTATGGCCTGAAGGCAGTATGAAGTCTTGGAATAAGAGGATCTGGGTTTTAGGTCTGCTACTCCCTATGACCTTAGACAAGTCACTTCATCTCTAAACTTTTTTTATCCATAAGATAGAGATAATCATATCTGCATTCTTGATCTCAAGGGATTACTGCTAGAAAAGTGATCTGTCAGTCACTCACCAAACATTTATTGTATGCTTAATGTAAGGCAGCTAGGTGACACAGTGGATTGAGCTTCAGCTCTGGAGTCAGGAAGATCTGAGTTCAAATCCAACCTCAGACATTTATTAGCTGTGTGATTCTTGGCAAGTCACTCAACTCTGTTTGCCCCAGTTCCTCATTTGTAAAATGAGCTGGAGAAGGAAATGGCAAATAATTCCAGTATCTCTGGCCAATCTTAACAACTCAACAACAACAACTAATATGTTCCAGGCATTGTAAGGATACACAGCACTAGGGATGCAAAGAAAAGCGAAAACAGTCCCTGCCCTCAAAGAAGTCATGTTCTAGAAGGGCAGACAACATGCAAACAACTATGTGCAAACAAGATTTTATAATGCAAATTAGAGGGAATCTCAGAGGGAAATCACTAGTAGAGAATGGAAACAGAATCAGGATGTGTTGCAACATTGTTGCTACCAGCTGCTGTGGGGGTGAAAGGCCAACACAAGCCCAATAACAAGGATGCTGCCAGCATAGGTTCTTTGATCTGCTTTACTAAGGAAAGTAGCATTAGAGGGTTAACAATCCTACTTTAATCCAACATATACATATAAACTCACTTAGTTCAGGGGAAAAAGCCAGCATCCTGAACTTCAGGGCAAATACAAACAAATTACGAAGATACATTATAAACAGACCAAATACAATTCATAGTTACAGAAGGCATCAACATCTGAGTTCAGGATTCAAGGAACTCTGGCCCAGAGTCATACACCACTCCTGTGGCTCACAGCCCCCAAGCAAATGGCTCTGTTCTCTCTTTTTATACAGTCTTTGGACATCATCGAACGTCATCTGAGCGACCAGAACTTGGGCGCATACTGTTGGCTCTGGTCTTGGCAACTGCCCTTAGGACCCTGAGGACTTCACGCCCACATAGGGTTAGCACCTAGCAGATAGGGGTTTGGGCCTGGGGTTTTGCACCTGGTAAGGCTCAATCAAAGACAATTAATTTATCATTCTAAAACAGTAAAGAAGTTTCAACTTAAGGCTCAATCAAAGACAATTAATTTATCATTCTAAAACAGTAAAAAGTCTCAACTTAATTGGTATCACAGGATAGACCTTTGGAAAATGGGGGGATTTAAGCTGAGTCTTAAAGGTAACTTTGGAGAAGGCATTTTTGGTAGAATTATGAAGTCAGAAACATCTATGTAGACTATGGAGAATTTATAAAAGAGGAAGCAGAGAGGAAGTGTAGGCACTGAATGTAGATGGCTTTCTCAAGTAATTTAGCCATGAAAGTGAGGAGAGACACAGTGTGGGTGGTCATATCAAGTGAGAGGTTTTGAGAAACGGGGGAGACAACGATCTTCTCTTTTTTAGTGATGATTTAAAAAAAATTTGAACTTAAGAAAGAAAGCAAGGATTACCATAACATAGTAGAAAAGGGAAAAAAGATGATTGTACATGAAACTTCAATGCTATTGTGTACAGCTTGCTATCGTGAGCTTCTTTGTATGCAGCAGGGAAGCACCCAGTACATAGGGAGAGACTGAAGATGATGAAATGGAACGTGATCGTAGGTGCATCTAGAGGAATTTCTCTTAGCAAAGAGAGGGTCTATTTTTTCATGTGAGACTGAGGTGAAGGAGGAGATTATGGGGGGAGTCATCTCGAGACATAATAAGGAATCAGAGAACAAAAGGAGCCCTTAGTAAACGGCTTCAAATGTGTGTGTGTGACATAAGAAACAAGGTCCTCAGCTGAGTGAATGAAGAGAGGAGATGTCAGGAAAGGCTTGAGGAGAGAAAGATGTTTGAAATAGTTGTGGTGAGTATGAAAGTGAATAGATTAGGGAGGGATAAAAGGACTGTCTTATGATGGTGAGAGCCCACTTCAGATTTGGTAACATAAGTTTGTAGTAGACAAAAAAGCATGGTTTTGTGATGTTCTCCAGTGTTATTTATCAGCATGGGAATAGGAGCAGAGGCAGAAGACAGCAAGAGTAATCCAGGGCTGGGGCTTGGCAAGGCAGGATCCATGATAGGCTAAACGGACAAGAGACTCAAGTGTAGAGGATAGCATAGAGAAGAACTGGTTCACCAAGGGATAGGTGTAGGAATGAAAGCCTGGGAGAGAATTAAGGGATGGTAGGACTGAGGATCGTAACAAGGACTAATAACGGGGTCAGGGATCACAAGGCAGATAGGAAGATGGAATGCTAAAAATCATGATTGTACAAAGGAATTTCAGAATCCATGAATGTGGAAGTGGAATACATATGGGTGATGGCATGTCAAGGATCAAACTATCTCTGTGTAGCTGAGGTAGAGTAAAGGAGAAGGTTGTAAGAACTGAGTAAACTGATGAACTAGAAAGTTTGATTTTTTGAATATATAGGAATATATGTATATATTTATATACATATACATGGAATATATATATAAATGGGACATATACAATACATATATACATATATGTATTTCTATGTATACATATACACATACATATGCATGTGTATTTCTATGTATATGTACATAAATATATGCACATATACATACACACATATATATGTCTATGTATATATGGATGGCTCCTAATATGAGAGTAAGAGTTAGGATGGTGAGAAAGATTGTGAGCCAGGCACTGAATTCATTGAGCATAAAAGGAGCATATCCTTGGTATTAGTGGAGAAAAGACACCAACATCCTGATTGAGTGACAAATTTGGATTGAATGAACCTCAAAAAGGGATGGCTTACTGAGTGATACTGGTAGAAGGCTAGTCTGGAGGTGGCAAATGGGAGAAAGAAATTTCAACTCCCTCACTATCTTCAGTGAAATGAATGGTGTCAATGAACGTGTAACCAGTGCTGGAAAGGATAGCCTGGGCTGCCATGTTATCAGGAGGGAACATGAATGATTAGATTTAAGATTAAGGCAAGTTTCATCTTGCTTTCAAGATGCCAGATTGATAACTGTGGAACAGGCAGAGAGCACAGTGGAAGGTCTAGGTAGATCTGGAGTGGGACACAGGTAGGCGAAGGATTGTGGTGGAATGGAGCAGGGGAATGGGCAATGATGAATGGGAATTATGGTTTGTACAGTAACAGCTGAAGATTCAAAATGACTGAGATGAGAAGAGTATGATGGGATAGCAGTATGATACATATTGTGAATGCTCTCTGGCCTTACTCCCCCAGAGCCAGGCAAGACCCATTTGCTCCTAAGGTTTATAAGCTACCCATGAAGGGGTTGGGGTTTCTTACCCTTCTGTTATCAACTCAAGCCTGTACTGTTAGTTGACAGTGAAAAGTACACCAGTTCCATTTAACCACCTAACCTCAACTAACTTTTACAAAAGAAAATTTACTTTGAGAATACAGGGATAACAAAAATACAAAGATTTACCCTCATAGTCTCAGAGTTACACTCTCCCCTGCATGACCTCAATCTCAGGGAGAGTGGGTTCAAACTTTGTTCAGTGTCTACATAACTCTGTTTCTGCCGAATAAGTCACTGTCTCAGTGACCTTGGGCTGGGTCCCTAAGGTAGCTTCTTGTGCCTTGTATAAATGCTGAAGTGACTGTAAAACCCACATCTTGGTATGCCTGGAAACCCAGACTCTCAAGTTCCTAACCTTTTAAAATTCACAAGATTGGAGTCTTTAATCCCTTTACCTAGAACTGAAATGAAAAGATCCAAGACCAAGGATGCATTGGCGAAGAAATTCAAGAGATCAACCCAATATACCCAGAGAGAAAAAATGGAGGAGATTCAGATCACTAGTCTTTTCAAATGCCTCTCTAGACAAAGAACTTTTATTTACCAAGCGTTTAGCAGAATGGAATCAGTCACAGAAGGTCTATGTTCGTTCCATGTTTCTCCAAGGTACTCCCATTACATTTCATCACAGCTCTCCCGGAAGCAGGCTCTGTAGTCTCTCCATGAGTGAGGAAACTTTCCAAGGCCCTCTCTGCATGTGCCAGACCCTTATTATATAACCAGTGAGAAATGAGCCCAGGCAGAGTATCAGTGGCTGGAGAGAGGTTTATTGAGAGAGTAAGGTGGCAAGACTGTTGTTCAAGGCCCTTTTTCCAGTTCCAATTTCATGGCAGTTGATGATTTTGTGTCCTTTGAGATCCAGGATAGTCTGAAGTACTGGGAAAGGCCCTGGGATGTAGACCGAGGCCACAGGCAGGTGTCGGGGCAGGGCAAAAATCTAGTTTGACAGCTGATGCAGGGTTCCCTGGGAAGTCTCAAGGATGAATTTTATCAGTCAGGTTGTGTGTAGTTTGTCCTTCATTCTCGAAGAGGACCATGACATCAGGGAGATGATGACATGACTTGCAATTGACTTGGATTTGAGTGAGGATAGACTGCAAGTATCTGTTAAGTTCTTACTCTATGCCTAGCACCTCAAAGACTTGGGGATATGCAGAAAGGCAAAAAAGATTCCCCAAAACAAAAAACAGTCCCTGTCCTCAAGAACTTTGCATTTTTTAAGTTCCTTTGCAATCTGCTTCAAATTATTTTTGCTTTTTCCCCCCACTTAATAGTATTTTTTCCAATTATATGTGAAGATAGTTTTCAACATTCACTTTTATAAGATTTTGAGTTTCAAATTTTTTTCTCCCTTCCTTCCCTCCTGCCCCCCTCCCCAAGACGGCAAGCAGTCTTATACAGATCATACCTGTAAAATTGTATTAAACATATTTCCACATTAAGAGACATTACATTCTAATAAGGGAGACAACTAAGTAAATAGGTATGTGCAAGATACATTCAGAGTAGATGCAAGGTAGTCTGACAGGAGAAGGGCCAGCTGGGGGTTGGGTTGGAGTAGCACAGCAGGCCTCCTTCAAAAGCTGGCATTTAAACTGTAGTCTTAAAAGACTGATATGTTATAAGTGCTATTGGTTTTCAGCTATCGACTCTCTTCAGTTGGCCTTCTCAGGGCAGGGACTATGTGGTCTTCTCCTGTCTTCTCCACAGAGAAGGAAAGAACAAGATAGGAGCAGGGAGGGGTTGATGAGGAGGCAAGACAGACAGACAGGCAGGCAGGCAGGCACGCAAGCAAGCCGATAGATAGATAGATAGATAGATAGATAGATAGATAGATAGATAGATAGATAGATAGATTTACTCAGTATTTACTGTGGTTTAGACAATTATTTATGCCAATTGCTGGGAATACAAATATTAGCAAAAAGAAAAAAAAAACAATCCTTTGCTCTCCAAGAGCTTATATTCAAAAGAGGAGAAGACAACACACAAATGGGATAAAAAGGTTTTGGGGGTGGGGTGGGGAGTTACCCCTGCAGGGAGGAAGGTGCAAAAATCCAGAGAATTGAGAACTGAACCTGGTTTGAAATATGCATGGCTGTCTTGGTCTTGTCCTCAAATGAAAGTTTTGGTGGGGAACTCAAGAGAAGGGGGTCCATAGAGTCGGATGTAGAAAAGTTTGGAAGTCAGGAGCAGAGCTGGGTAGGTAGGGGCAGGAGGAGGGAGGAAGTAGAGATGGGGACGTAGGAGGTGAGGGTTGAGAGAAGGGAGCTGTGGGTGTATGAAAGGAGGTGGGCTGTGGCATAAAAGACAGGAAAGAGAGGTAACATGAAAAATGTGTTGAATTTTGAGCCAAAATACTGGAATTGACTCAAACAATCCTTTTATGGCTCTCTGTTGAAAGAGCCAAAATGAAACAAAAAATGCAACCGGCTCAAATAAATTCCCTGTCTTCACTTTGGCTTTTAGGACCCTGTGTTCTCACAGATGATTTTTCTTGGTCTTTGACTGAAAGTCAGAGCTTTGGAGCTGGAAAGAACCTTTGCAGTTCATCCAGTCCAAGCCCCTTTTGATGTGGCAAGAGCACTGGGTTAGAGTTGGAGGACTTACGATTGAGTCTTGGCTCCAACGGTTATTTGCTGTGTGATCCTGGGCAAATCACTGCATATTTCTGAGCCTTGGTTTTCTCATCTCTTAAATGGAGATGATAATAGGGGTGCTCTTCACCTCCAGGAGAGAAATGGATCATAAAGTTCAAGTTAGATAATGTTTGTAAAGAGTTTTTTAAAGTAGTATATCAATATGAGTTATTATTATTGCTATTTTGATAAAATGTGTGTGTGTGGAGGGGAAAGGTAGAGGGGATCTATTTCCAAAGAGTTTATATTCATGTGTTCATCATGGTACCGAAGGAGTTTGGATCTGGTTGTATTTCTGGGGGGAAGGGACGGGACAACAAAATCCCAAGATTAATTCCTATTGTTACCATGCTGTGTGTTTATATATGTATGTGTGTTTATATATGTATATGCACATGTAGGTACACATAAAGCATACACACATGTGTGTACATGCATGTATGTATGTGTGTGCATGCATGCATATATGTTTCTGTTAAGAGGAAGGTTATAATAAAGGGGAATAAAGATAGGACCAAGTCACTCTCTATCTCTATGTGCCCTAGATAGCATAGGGTCAAGAGTGTTGAACATGGAGTTACAATGACTGGAGTTCAAAATCTGCCTCTGGTACTAAGTGGGTAACTATATTCAAGCACTTGGCCTCTCTGAATCTGTTTCCACTTCCATAAATGGGAATCAAAATATGTGTTCGATCTACCTCAAAGTGGAAGTGAGTCACAATGAGTCAATGTAGGTGAAATGCTTTCTGGCCTGGAGGACAGGAGTGTCACTCTTTGAAGACAAAATTTGGCTGTCAGGGAGATTGCAGTAGGAGGGGAGGTAGACTTAGGAGGAGATATTCTCTAGATATTAAAAAAAAGTCATCTCAGAAGAAGTGTCATATTGGGCAAATCACTTTTCCTTTCTGGGTCTCAGTTTATTCATCTGTTAAATAAATGGGTTGAGCTAGTTGGTCTCAAAGGGATTTTCATTTCTAGCAACCAGGGCAGTGAGCATAGAACTGGGGGTGGTCCTGGAGAAAAGAAGGTTCTAGGTGACATAATCACTGTGTTTAAGTAAAGGAAAAGCTGCCTTTTAGAAAGAGATTAAGTTTGTTCTGTTTGGTCCCAAAAGGCAGAACCATGAACAGCAACAGGTGAAAGTTCAAAGGAAACAAGTTCAGCCTTGATGTAAAGAAAATGCTTTCTAACAATGAGAGCCACCTCAAGAGGGAATGAGCCACCTAATAGAGTGCAGAGTTCTCCCTCAGTAGGAGTCTTAAGGCAAAGGCTGAAAGATCTGGCAAAAGTATTTCTTATTCAGGTATGGGTTAAACTAGATAGCCCCTGAGATATCTTAAACTCAGGATTTGTGATTCTGGGTGATTGTAATCTATGAATCCATAAAAATCTAGACTCCTTTCCCCACTACCTCTCAATGCTGCCTCTCCTTTTCACCTTTCAAGCTCTGGCTCATCTCTGTCTGTTCCCCTAGACCAATAACGATCTTTTCCTCCTTGGACCTCCCCGTAGCACGAGCCTTGGTAACCTACTGCCTTGTAATCTTGAGTTTATATCTTATTTTCTTAATGGACAATAAGAACCCTGCGGACAGGCAGGGTCTTGGTCATCTCCATGTTCTGAACAGTACAGCCCAACATACCCTAGGGCCTAGTACACTGTAAACCGGTGGCGAAATTGAACTGTGGTAAAATTAAGTCTGGAACTTGCAGTCCCTGATGTATCAAGTCAGAGCTAACTGGTCAGGGGAGTTGAATGCAGCACTGAATATTTGTGTTTCTAGATCATTTGGTGACTGAACTGCCATGTAGCCTCCAAAGTAGAGGAATGTGTTAGATGACCCTTGGAGGACATAGAGAAGGACCGATGTCCATAATTCTCCTCATTTTGCTCTTGGGAGGGCTGCCCTCAATCCCCTTTGCTGGAAGCCGAGAAGAACAAAAACAAGGTGGTTTGCTGTAAAAAAGTACATGATGTGTCTGAGCTACATTTGCCCAGAGAAATAAATACCATGATCCTGATTCTGCTTAATGTAAACTTGGTCTGATGCAGGAATTTTCCTGGGAAAGGAATTTGTGAGCTCAACCTTGCCCATTGTATAATGTGATACTGTGCAAAATCAGTTTGAATCAAGAGGAAAAAATACAGGCTCTTAGACCAGGCTGGAGTGCATACATTGGGGGGAACTTCCTTCTCAGGACATTTTTCCCCATTTAGATGTTGTTGGGGCTGAGAATGCCCCCCACTCCTCATCCATGGCTTCTTCTAGTGCTAGGAGAAAGAAAACCAGTTGCAAAATGTTAGAGCTGGAAAGGACCTTAGAGATTATTTAATCCTACACTCTGATTTTGCAGGAGAGGAAACTGAGGCTCAAAGTGTGGGAGGGAGTAATTTGTTTAAGGTGACACAGTAAATCACCAAGGTTGGATGTCTCCTGAGAATCAATGTTATTTTTGCTCTATCTTACTGAAATCGATTGAAAATCATTGCTATCAGGAAAACAGGGATAGCTAAATGTTGTCCCTGCCATCTCTGAAGCTACCCTATGAATAATTGAAGTAGGTAGTCACCTCCTCTGTGCAAATCGAGGGATGCAGACTTCTTATGGAAGACAGTAAAAGTAATTGGCTTATTTATTATATTATTTATTAATGATATTATTAATTATATATAATAATCGAGATATTATTGAATATCTCAATTATTATATTATATTATATATTCTATCATTTATTCATTAGACATATATTGTCTACCAGTAACAAGCTACCAGTTGGGGTCTTCTGAGAAGAAAATAGACTAGAAGAAGATGTGATTCCTGTCCACATACAGTTCTCCCTCTAATACAGTATGCAAATACTGTTAACACATTTTACAGATGGGTAGGTAGGTGGTGCAGTGGATAGATAAGATATGGACACAGCTGATGATAATGCAAGGCAAAATGTGGTAAGCCCTGAAAGAGAGGAAAGACCAAATGGGATTAGATGTTGATAAGTGACTATGGCAACCAATGATTGTGCCCTGCTGGGAGTGAGATAAGATACATCACCCACGGGATGTAAGATTGGAAAATGAGGGAGCAGGGGCAGCGGTTATGGAGCAAGGTTGAGGCACATTTGGCAGACAGAGTCCCAGACAC
>CM053624.1:275022408-275099485 GCA_028646595.1 Phalanger gymnotis | reverse complement strand
AGTCACGCAGCTTTTCCCACTAACCTTCTCTGATGTCTTTGCTCTTTGTGGGTTGAGAGGTCTGGAACATACCACAGCTCAGTATTTCAGGATGCCAGGGCACTCTCCGCTCGTCTCTTGGTCTGGTAGGTCAGCATCTGGTCTGTTCGCACCGTGCGCACTGGGCTCAGCTCCGCTCCCCTCCGCTCTGCTCCACTGGGGGCTGGGAGCTCCGTGTGGGACAGACCTTACCCAGAGACCATCCAGGCTGTCCTGGGCTGGGGCCCTGCTTCCCTCTGCCACTTTGTAGGTTCTGCAGCTCTAGAATTGGTTCAGAGCCATTATTTTATAGGTTTTTGGAGGGACTTGGTGGGGAGCTCATGCCAGTCACTGCTTCCCAGCCGCCATCTTGGCTCCGCCCCCCCGACAAGTACTATTTCAAGAAGGCAAGTTGCAGGTGTGAAATTTTAGCCGCAGACTATAGCATGAAGAAAGATGCAGAAGTCTTACAAGGTGACTTTGGGGCCAGGGCTCTAATTCAGCCAAATTATACAGTGAATGGATGGGAGATTAAGCTAAGTAGGTTGGGAACAGATTGTGGAAAGCCTTGAATGTCAGACTAGGGAGTTTGGATTTCACCCTTTGGACCAGGGGAAGTCATTCATGGCTCTTAAATGAAGGTGTAGAAGGGAGGGGATCAAGGCAGAGTTTCAGATAGTTAAGTCTGGTAAGATAGATTAGAGGGGCAGGAAATGGAGAGGAATGGGGTACCAACTTTTAACCTGCACCTTATCATCACCAACCTAAAACTAACTGAGCTAGACTCAACCAAGAATGTTTGCTGACCATTCTGCTTGCCCATCAGCTCCAAGGCCAGCGTTCTTTTCCCCACACTACACTGCCTTTTGTAATGCTCAAAGGATCATCAAATTTAGGTTTGCAAGGGAACTTTATAATCATACTTCAGGAGAAAAAATATGAGAAATCAAAGATTTTGCTGACAGTTGCCTCTGCTCCTCATCTGGTTAGGATTTAGAGAAGCAGGAAGTGAATGTTCTTCAGACGTGGGAATGTTTGGGAGGAAGGGCCTGAGGAGAATGAGAGAATAGCTCTTCTCTCTCCTTTTCACCCCCAAGTAGCACAGCAGTTATAGCTCGCAGTTAGATAGAACATTTTGATATTTATTTACAAAGCACTCTTCTCATAACAACACTGTGAGTTAGGGGTATACAAATAATGTTAACCCATTTTACAGATGGGCAGCTAGGTGGTGCCGTGGCTAGATTGTTAGGAAGACCTGAGTTAAAATCCAGCCTCAGATACTTACTAGCTGTGTGAATTCTGGGCAAGCCACTTAACCCTGTTTGTCCCAGTTTCCTCATCTGTGAAATAAACTGGAGAAGGAAGCGACAAGCCACTCCCAGTATCTTTGCCAAGAAAATCATAAATGGCGTCCCAAAGTCATATGGGACTCAAACAACTAAACAACAATCAATAGTGATTTAGGATCAAAAGACCCGGGTTCAAATCCTGGTTCTACTATTATCCACGTGTGTGCCCTTGGACAAATCCTTCCAGCATTTCTTGAGGCCTTAATTATCTCATCTATAAAATAAAAGCTTCAGATTAAGATGATCTCTGAGGTCCTTTCTAGCTTGAAACTCCCTGATTATCACTAGTAGTAACATCACACAGACCAAGAAGAAACTCATTTGCAGTTCCATGGAAGGGCTAGGCATGGATCAGAGGTACAACATGACACTCATTCGGTCCAGGAAAAGGTGGTTCCCAAAGGAGAGAAAGGAAAGGAATGAGACAGGTCCTTGTCTGCCATTTTTCAAGCTCACTCTGAAATTCTATCTGGCCCAGGCCAGCCCAGCTGCATCTTCTCTGAGTGTACGTCTCTCTCCTTTTAAGGTGCCTGTCTGTTAGCCTGCTTTAAAAAAAAAAGTCTCTCAGGATTGTTTGAAAAAGAAATCCAAAAGAGAAAAACCTTAGGGAGGAGAACGAGGGAGCTTCCCAGATCCCTGTGCGTGCGTGTGCGCGTGCGCGCGTGCACACACACATACACACACTTTGGATCCCATCCCTATGGGACCAATCACCAACTTCCAGGGCCATCCAAGTCAATTCAGGTGATAATTATTAGTTTCCTCCGCTCCTGTCCATATTTGGGAGGAGAAAAGGGAGCCAGGTTGTGGAGAACAGGAAGGTAACCAGAGAGATTTGTAACCATGACATTCCACAGTACCTTTAATCAACTCACACATAGAGTCTGGGCCAGCTCCGCTTCTAACCTCCTCTGTGAAACCTACTGGGAGTTCCCTGTCCTCTGAGCTTTTGCTTTATTTATTTATTTTTTTCTTCCTTTTTCTTTACACAATACTGTGCTATACTGGTTTGAGTCTAGTATCTTGCCCTCTTTGGTTTTATTACTATTGAGTGTGTATGTGTGTGTGTGTGTGTGTGTGTGTGTGTGTGTGTGTGTGTGTCTTGTGTCTATAGGTTCCTTCCAACAAAGACTTGAACTGAATGAGTCCTTGACAGGTGGATTATGGGAAAGGTTCTTTTACAGTTTGAGTCAGGCTATTGGGCTATTGGCCAAGATGGCCTTTAAGGTCCTTTCCAGCTGAAATATCCTGGAAGCCAAATATCTGAACAAGGATGAAAGGGTAAACAAAATGGAGCATGAAATCTTCATGAAAACCAAAGTGACCATGGATTTCAGTGACATGAGGAATGGGAATCCAAATCAATCCAACAATTCCACGAAAATTCCTTTATTAGATAAAGTGCTTACTGGGTACTAGGTAGTGAGGGAGGTATAAAGTTTAGATAAGACATAGTTTCTACTATCATTGGTCTGAACAGTCCGGTGAGGAGAAAAGACAAAAACGCAGAACTATATTCAATAATATTACATGACAAGTACATTCGAAAGGCATAAGAAAAATGTCCTATAAAGTCTGAAGTTGGAATCAGGATAAGGATCTGGGAGGGTTTTATGGTAGAAGAATAATTTGAGTTGAACTTTTTAAAAAATAGGAATTTAGGAAGTAAAAAGGGTTTTTTCCATTCATAGGGAATGAGTAAAGGCAAAGAGTTAGTAAAAAGAGTCTTTGGGAATGAAGGAATAGTAATACAGTTTGCCTCAGCATGGGGTATGTGAAAGGGAGTTATTTGAAGTAAAGGTGGTGCCAGATTGGGGAGGGCTCTGAGTGCTAGAGATGAAGTTTGAACTTTGCTTAGCAGGCCCTAGGGAGCCACTGAAGATTTTTGAGCAGAGGAGTGACATGGTCAAAAAGGTACATAGAAAAGATAGTACTGGCATTGTTGCTGAGGATCGATTAGAAAAGGGGCAGAGAAGGGGCAGGAGGATTGGTTAAAAGGTTGTGACATTATTTTCCAGGAAAGCATTACACAATCACCACAACAATGTATGGAAAATACAGCAACAAAAAAATGGAAACTGAACAATGTGAAAATATAACTTGACCCACAAAAGGACATATGAGAAGACATCTTCCTTCCTTCTTGGCAGAGGTGGGGGACTATGGGTGTGGACCTCCACATCCAATGATGGAGTCGACTGATGCTTTGGTTAGTTTTAGTGAATTGTTACCCCACCCTCCGTATTTTTTATTCTTTGTTATGAGGGATGACTGAGAGAGGGAAGAATGGAGGATCTATTGGAAGATAGAAGTGATTTGGAAAAAAAAATGTCAATAAAATTGTTTAAAAAGAGATTAACCCAATAGTCTGGATAGTTGGTATTGTGTACTAGGCTGGTGGCAGCAGGCATGCTGAGGAAGGAATACATCTGAGAGTTGTGACAGGAATGGGTGACAGAATTCAATGACAGCTTGGGTATGAGAAGGGAGGGGCAAGGGAAGACATAGCAGCAGGGAAGGGTGATTCTCATGGAGGAAAATTGTTCCCTTGCTGAGGAAATCAGACCATCAATCTCTCTCTCTCCTTTTTCCTGAAAAAGAAGGACACCAGCACAAACTCCAGCCATCTCCAGGGTTCCAGCACTCCTACGTCAGCATTTATTCCCTGGGGGAAAAAAGATTTTTTTTAAATGTTGCAACCCAAACTCATTCCATCTCTTGAAAAGCTGGTGATTGTTCAGAGTTTTATCCCTTCAGAAAACCACAACTTAGGAATATGGGTCAAAAGGGAGTGAACACATGGGGAATGTGTTTGTGGGAGACTCTTCTCTCCCTGCATGGCTAAGATGTCCCTGATAGCAAGACTCTTTTGTGTTGTAGGCTTGATTATGGTTTGGGGAGGCAGCATCTTCGGAGGACCTAGCAACTCACTGCACTGGGGCATTGCCTGAAAGCAAGACACTGGATTAGAGGGAATTAAGCACTTCCTGGTTCCTCTGGTCTCTTTGAATGCCATTTTAATCTTTGGAGGCAGTGACTGGATTTCAGACATGTTGGATGAACTCTTTCCTTGGTGACAGCGCTTCTAGAAAGGGAAAAAGGAATGACATCAGTCAATGGAACCCAGACAGCATCCTTTTAAAATCTGTGCATTGGGTGGAAGAGCCTAGAGTCACAGAGATGGAAGGGAACTTAGAAATCAGATAATCTAACCAGACTGGGCTGTTCCTTGCTTAAGTCCTAAGCTTTGTTCACACTTTCCCTGGCTTCTGAAGTGCTACCTGCCTCCCCCAACTCTCTCTGTTGTATTCTTTCTTTCAATACCAGCTCAGTTTCCTCCTGTTCCGTGAAGCCCTGTCTGGTCCCTTTCACTGGAAGTCACCCGTCTATCATTTATGACTTTACAACCATATTGCCTGTGGGCTTCTGGCTAACTTTTTGTCCAGTTCTAGGATAGGAGTCACTCATTGTAGTTTCTTACTGGATTTCTTGATTATTATATGGTCAGGAGGGCTTTTCAAGTATTTGTTGGAATAACCATTCAAACAGGCATCTTGCCACAAGTCCCTCTTCTTTTGTTCTATGGATGAGAAAACTGAGATTTCGGAGGGATTGGTTGAGTTAAGACCAGAACCCTGATCCTTGACTTCTAGTCCAGTCCTCTTTCCATGGTCTCATGCTGCTTCTGACACGCAGTGTTTTTTAGGGGAAAGAACCTAGAGTTCTCAGCTTTCTAGCACATACATATGGAGCACCCCTTTAGTTCCTCTGGAGAAAATTGGCCTTGATTTATTGTCTCTCTTTTGAAATGTCTATTTTAAAGCATTTAGTGAGCAATGAAAATGGGAGATGTGGTGAGAGTTCTTGCTAAGCCATCAGTGACCTTTAAAAGAGCAGGTCTTGAATCCCAGGGCAAATCCATTTGCGAAGATTTTTAGAGGAGGCCTTGGCACACAATGCCCCATGGAAGTCTCATAGGGATATAGACCCCTAGCTATCCCATAGGAGGGTAGGGTGTGAAGAAGTAACCAAAGACTCCAGGATAGCCTAGACTTTTAGACATTACTGCTGGGAAGTTTACCTAGAGGGAGCGATCAGAGCAAGGTCAAAGAGAAGAAATCTGAAAGAGGATGCAGGAGTATGGTATCACAGATTTAGGGTATGAAGGGACCTTAGTGGTTATCCGCTCCACATCTCTCATTTTACAGATTAGGGACATGAGCACCAGAGAGGTTTTTTTTAAAAAAAATTGTCATTTTTTATTTTTATATCACCTAGAATTCCTCCTGTAGTCTTCTCCTTCCCCCTTCTAGAAAATCATCCCTTTTTCCAAATAATATTTTAAGAGAAAAAAGAGGAAGAAGAGTAAAAAAATTCAGCAAAATTGATTAATACATTAAAAAAAAAGATGTCCCATGCAATGTTCCACACCTGCTAACCCTTATTTCTGCGAAGGAGTGGGGAAAGGCTTCCTCTCATGTCTCTTCTTTGGTCCTCATAGTTTTGCAAGATTTTGTTTCAATTGTTTTGGGCTTGCTGTTCTTAGCATTTACATTTAATATATAAATGTATACATGTGGATTGTCTAAATATATGGTTGTGAGACACAAGTGATAGATATGAGTGTGGATAGATATGATCTGAGGTATTATCTAGAGAGTCTAGACTGCCTCATCTCCACAGGCAGTGATGTCAAATTCAAATAGAAACAGGGGCCACTCAACCCTACATAAAGATAGCATATTGACTTAGAAAACCACATATTGACATTACCTATGTTGTATTGTGTTTTTATTTATTTTGTTACATATTTCCCAATTATATTTTAATCTGGTTTCTCCATACCACAAAGACCTTTTGATGCTTCAAACAGTTCAAGGGGTCTGCTTTTCCTCCTTTGTGAGGAGTAGTAGAAGTATCATTTGAGCAATGTCTGGAGTTTGAGGAGAGGAGCAGGCATGTCCAGAACCACTAATCTTTCCTTCAGTATCCAAAAAGAATATTGGACAAGAATGATATATATCTGCCACTCCTTGAATATCTCTAGTTTAGTAATAGGAGCTAGGGTTCATAAAGAAAGTTAGTTGTTCTTAAGGGAGAGGGTAACCCTTGGCTACTACTCACCAACTTAGCCTCTGCCCATTAATTGTTAGTTAGACAAAGGATAATTATAAATAGCAAATAGCAAGTAAACTCATTCCCCTCCTCCCCAGTCAATCGAAATCGGAGAAGTTTCAATTAGATTATAACACATCAGATTAGAAGTTGGATTAAAATGTACCAAAGAATATACAAGAGAACATGAGTTCATCAGCTAGAAATAAAATAAGGTCTCAGCTATCAAGGCAGAGGGAATACTTTTACTCAGGGGAGGCCTATTCGCAACAGTCTAAAGTTGCAAGCCTTAGAGGTCAGAGGACATAGACTCCAGTCTGACATTTTAAAAGTTTACATCTCATCTCTCTCTTTGGACAGTGTCCCCCAAGGTCCTCCATTCCAATGTCTCTGCTGTTACCTAGGATAAGTCCCATACACAGATGCATAATGTGGTTCAGCATTCTCTCAGCCAATCAGGAGTCATACATACCTCCCTCCTCACCTGCAGAACACACCACAGCACTATCTCCTTTCCTATCTTACCTGGGTGGAAGTGGGAGTTACACCACACTGTAGTCATTTTATTTATTGTTTTCTGGACTCCGCTTATTTCATTGTGCATCAATTCATGTAAGCTGTTCTGCTCTTCTCTGTATTAACCATATTTGTCATTTCTTACAACATGGCAACATTCCAACACATTTACCAATCACTTTTTGTTTAGTTATCCCCAATCGATGAGCATCTACTTTGTTTCCAATTCTTTGCTATCATGAAAAGTGTTGCTATAAATATTTTGGTACATATGGAGCCTTTTGTCATTGACTTCCTTGGGGCATGTGCCTTCCAGTGGAATTCTGGGTCAGATGACCTATATATTTAATTATTTTTATTTGTACAACTGCAAATTGCTTTCCAGAAAGGTCACACCTCAATTCACAGCTCCACCAACAATATATTAGTGTGCCTGTCTTTCCACAACATTTCTTCCAAATTTGATTATTCTCATCTTTACCAAAATGCAGGATGTGAGGTAAAACCTCAGGATTGTTTTTTTGTTTTGTTTTATTTTTGGCATTCCTTTTATTAACAATGATTGAAAGCATTCTTTCATATGGTTGCTAATAGTTTGTAATTCTTTTGAGAACTGTTTGTGCATATCTTCTGACCATTTATTTATTGGAGAATGGCTAGTTTTTTAAAAAATTTTGTTTGTTCAGACTGGGTCTTACTACCTCACCCAGACTAAAAATGTATCAGTACTTACAGGCCAGATGCCACTAGAGGCAGCTAGTAGGTGGCACAGTGGATAAAACCCTAGTCATGGAGTCAGGAAGACATGAGTTCAAATCCAGCTTCATATACTTACTAGCTGTGTGCCCCTAGACAAGTTCCTTAACCTCTGTTTGCCTCAGTTTTTTAAACTATGAAATGGGTATAATAATGGCCCCTACTTCACAGGGTTGTTGTGAGGATCAGATGAGATAACTGTTGTCAAAAGCACTCTGTACAATGCCTGGCACATAGTAGACACTCTGTAAATGCTTATTTCTATTTCCCGTCCCACTCTTGATCAGCACAGAAGCTTTGGCTAGCTGTTTCTGACCTGGGCTTGTTTCTTCCTTCTTAGGCAGCTGGGTGGCTCCCTGCTCCCAGGGTCTCACCAGAGCAGTGCCAGGCTGAGTGTGGATCCTTGATCAGCTTGGCCCACTTTACCTCAGATTTCCTAAATCAGTCCATCTACCATACTCAGCCTCTCCAACAGCAGGGATTGCACCTATGTGCTACCTGACCCAAATTTTTGGTTATTTGTATTTCTATCAGCTGTCTGTATAGCTGGCTGTCAAATCCTTATCAGGAATATTGGATATAAAGATTTCCCCATAGTTAATAGCTTCCCTTCTCATGTTAGATGAATTAATTTTGTTTCCATAGATTTTCAATTTCACACAAGCAAAATTATCTATTTTTTTGGTAATTGTCTCTATCACTTGTTTGGGTATAAACTAATTCACTCCCTACCTATAATAAAAGGCATATGATCTATTTTTCTAATTCTTTTATGGTATTATCTTCATATTCAAGTCACACATCCATTTTGAATTGATTGTGGAATATGGTGCTTTTCGGGTTTCCCAGTAGTTCTTATCAAATGGTAATTTCTTCTAAGTAATTTGTGTTTTCAGGTTTATGGAACATGGGGTTATTGAGTTTCATTATTTCTGTTTCCCCTTTGTCTCGTCTCTTCTATTGATCTGCTTTTCTATTTTGTAGCCAGTACCGAATGGTTTTAATGATTGATTCTTTATCATATAGTTCATGTTCTGGAAATGCTGTTTCCTGTCTCCTCATGATTTCCTTTGATATATTAGATTTTATTTTTGTTCTTCCAAATGAATTTTGTTATTATTTTATCTAGCTCTGTAAAATATCTTTTTTGGTAATTTGATTGGCATAGCATTAAGTATGTAAATTAAATTTGGCTGCACTGTGATTTTTATTATATTGACATGACCCAGACATGAGCACTGAATATTATTTCAAACATGTAGGTTGTTCTTTATTTAAGGGCCTTCTTCTAACTGAATTTATGTAAGTGCTGAGTGTGTTTTGATAGATTGATTTCTAAACATTATGTATGCATTTTATAGTTATTTTGAATAGGGCCTCCTTTTTGGATGATGATGACAATGATGATATTTAAATAGTGTTGATTTCGAGGGCTTATTTTATAGTCTGAAATCTTACTGAAGCTATTAATTGCCTTAATTGCTTTTTTTGGTTAATTCCTTAGGATTTTCAGCAAACAAATACTTTTGTCTCTTTTCCCCTATCTTTTTGTCTTTAATTTCTTTCTCTTGTCTTATTGTTCTTGCTAGAACTATAGCAAACACAAATAGTAGTGAAATGGGGCATCTTTGCTTTACTTCTATATTTATTGGGATGGCCTCTGGCGTATCCCTATTGTATATAATGCTTGCTTTCGGTAACTATCTATAAACAGGACTGTGAGGTCAGGTTTCTGAGATCGTGGACGTGAAAGCCTTTTATTTGGAGAATATGAAATGCAGAACAAATGTCCTAGATTATTATTTTTAAGGATAATCACAGATTCACAGAATTTGAGAGTTAGTAAGGTCCTCAGGAGTCATCTGGTCCAATTCAATGGACGGACACCCACCGCTGGCCCTCTGGGAGCAGTACAGATCTGCTTGTGGGCAGATTGAGAAGGAGACTCCTTAGCTCTCTTCACCTCCTTCACTCAGCTCCTCCTTCTCTACTTCTTTCTTCTCATCCTTTTTACCACTCAGACCCCCAGCTTTCTCCTCATCTTCTTCATCTCAAATTCAAGTCTTATTTTTCAGTGCTATATGAGGGAAAAGGGGAAAAGCAGGTTCTACTGAGTGCCCTATGTGGATTTGCAGCAAGGTAGAGCACTGTACATGCTTGGAGAATGGATCTTCTATTAGCCAGGCCCACTCACTCCCTTACCTTTATGTAGAATTATTTCTTAGAGCTGGGCTGTCCAAAATATGTCCCACAGTATGATTTTATGCATCCTATCTGTGGGTTTTAATTTTCACAAGAGAAAAAATAAAATAATAATTTGCATAGAATGCATATCAGATTTTTTAATTCCATCACTAATGAATAATCTCATTGATGTTAATTTTCTTTGGTGTTTTTAAGCAGTATTACAGATGGAACATATCGCACGAAATTTTCAATTGATCTGTGGCATGTGTTCTGTCTGCAGACTAATCAGTATGCACCTACCTTTATACTGTTGTGTTGTTGCTTTGTTGTTTTGTGTTTGCTTTAGTGCTTCCTACCGTCACCTATTGTATTGATGATGCGGGCTCCCCGACTTTCTATTAGTGTACTATATGTTTTATTCTGAGCGTGGCCCTCAAATAATTATTTTATTTTAATGTGGCCCTAAGATAACCTAAGGTTGGACAGCTCTGTCTTAGAGGAAGGAAGAAGATGTTGTTTTTCAGTCATTTTCAGTCATGTCCAACTTTTTGTAATCCCATTTGGGGTTTTCTTGGCAGAGATACTAGAGCGATTTGCCATTTCCTTCTCCAGTTCATTTTACAGATGAGGAAACTGAGACAAATGAATTGTGAATTGTACAGGGTCGCACAGCTAGTATCTGAGAACTCAGATCTTCCTGACTCCAGGCCCAGCAACTTGTCCACTGTGCTACCTAGCTGCCTATGTCAAAAAACCAAAGCAAAACAAAAACCTGTTTTCTTTCTTCTAAAGGCAAACTCTTCTTTCTCCCTCTAAAACAAGCTGGTGGCTTGATGCCAGCACAGCTACCCACCCCAGAACCAGGTAGTTCACACATGTGTCATCTTGGCACACTGATGCAATCATTTCTTAGTACTGACATGTGGCCAGAATGAGCAAATTGCATGCCCACCACAGGCAAATATTCCTTTTTGCTCAAGGGGCTTGGAGAGAACCTGGGGAAAGAGTATCTTAGCATCCAAATACTGAACATGTCACCTTCACAGAGCCTAGGTATCCACTGACAGAAATCAACTACAAATGGGAATGAATTATTTATTCTCTGGATTCAATCATGACTTTCCCAAATAGAATCTTCCAGGCTCAGGGAACATGAAGGAAGGCCCCAGAAAACCACAACAGAGGTATTATGGGTAATGACAAAGGAATAAAATAGTGATTTTTTTTTATGGGACAGCATCTTCTTTTGAAGACCTCTGATAATCTTAGGATTTATGAGATGTAGTGTTGCTCAGTAGAGGGAACACTCACTAGGGAGGGCATCAGGAAACTTAGGTTTTCAACCTGAGTGATTTGCTGAGTGACTTTGGAAAAGTCTTTTCCCTCCCTCTCTGAATGTTTCCTCATCTGTACAATGGAATAATAACTCTTGTCATAGAGTTGTGAGGGGCAAATGAGAGACAGATGTGAAAATGATTTGTACCCATTAGCTACTAGACACAAGAGAAGTCGACAAGGATATTTAAATGATTATTATGTATCAGTAAATACATACTGTCTCCTTTTTGCCCTGGTACATTCTATGTGCCAGGAACTGGGCTGAAGTGCTAGGAATACAAATAGAAGCAGAAAGTTCCTGCCCTTGAGGAGCTTACATTCTAAAGGGAAAAATACAACATACAAGGGAACTAAACAGGGTGGGGGAAGAAGGAAGTCTGGGAGGAGAGACGGCAGGGTAGCCTGGAGAAGAATTAAGACATGGGAAGTCTGGGTATCCTCCTTAAAATGGAGCTTCTAGGTGAAACCAATCAAAAGGAGAGGCCACAGGGGTGGAAAGTAACTTCCGAGATATGAAGTCTGGGGCTGGAGTGAGCTTCCAGAGTCAGGAGTGCAGCCATCTTTGTTAATATTGTTAAAAATCCACCACTCCACAAAGATTAATTGAGCTTCCCCGGATATCTAGACCTGTTCTTGATCATACTATAGGAGAGACAAGTGAAATTCTCACCTGGGGAGCATATAGTCAATTGACTATTTTTATTATGGTCTCATTTTGTTGGATGGAGTTCAGATAGAAACAGACCTGGAACATCTCTCTATCCTGCTATTATTATTTGATATTAAGTAGTTAATAAGCATTTATTAAACATTTATTATATGCTAGGCACTGGGCTGAAGTGCTGGGGATACAAATAGAAGCCAAAAGAAAGACAGACCCTGCACTCTAGGAGTTCATATTCTAATGAAGAAAGACAACACATAAAAGGAAGCTAAAAAGTAGAGGAGAAATATTTTTGGAGGCATGATAGAGAAAGAAATATGGAGAACCAGGAACCAGACCTGGAGAGGAATGAATGAGTGAACGTGGCTAGTCTGGGGATCCTTTCTTAAAAAGCAAGAACCAAGCAATCTGAGGAAGGGGAAGCAGGGGAGAAGACTCTCCTGGTGTGAGAAGACTACTGGGCTTTTTCTGATTGAATAAAAATATTAGAATGTAAGCTTATTTTCTGTAGGCTCACTGAAATCATCTTGGGACAACTTCAATAGCAGAAAAATGTCAGGGATGATTTGGAGGTCATCCTGTTCCCATATATATGTTTTTATTTCTTCCATTAAGTCTCTATATTTTGAAAGCTTTCCATTCCCTGTAGTTTCGAGATCATAAGTATTCTGTAGTGTGACATCTATTTAAAACAATTTGTTCTTAAATTTCTATGGCTCTTTGTTCTCACTGATATTATGGTGTGTTCTATGACAATGTTTTAGTTCCACTACAGCTTATTTGTGGAATTCTCAAGGATATTTCGCATCTTTATTTGTGACATGGGAATTTGTCATCTGATTATGAAGAGACAGCAAGCCTCGGGTGTCTAGTTCTGATCACCCTGTTGTGTCTTTCTAGGCTATATCTTACTGCTTGCAGTGATATGTTGGGCATTTTCTGCCGTTTCCTTTGTGATCTGCATCCATCAATACATGTGAGCTCCTTAAGGATAACCGTTCTGTAATTTCTAGTGGTGATGATCTGGTTCTTTATTGCTATCATAGTCTCTTCTGTTTCTGTAAACAGATCCACAAGTCAGCTGTTTATTTAGCACCTACTTTCCTGTCATCATTCTTATCATCATGCTTATAGTTATTAATCCTTTATGATTCACAAACTACTTTTACATCTGTTACACATTTTGATCCTTATGATATCCCTATGATAACAGCAACTGGGGAAAGAATCACAAAATTACAAAATCTCAGGGTTAGAAAGGGGAATTCAACCCAGCCATACCACTTCTAGGGCTGTATCCCAAAGAGATTGTATAAGTGGGAAAAGGACCCACATGTTCAAAAATATTTATAGCAGCTCTTTTTGTGGCAGCAAATAATTGGAAATGGATGGGATGCCCATCAGTTGGGGAATGGCTGAAGAAGTTGTGGTATATGAATGTAATGGATTACTATTGTGCTATAAGAAATGAGGAAGATACAGACTTTATAATAACCTGGAAAGACCTACATGATGCTGAGTAAGGGGAGCAGAACCAGGAGAACATTGTACACAGTGACCGCCACATTGTGCGATGTCTAGCTTTGACAGACTTGACTCTTCTCAGCAGTGTAAGGTTCTAAGACAACTCCAAAAGACTCATGATGGAAAAATCTATCCACATCCAGAGAAAGAATTACAGAGTCTGAATGCAGATTGAAGCAAACCATTTGATCTCTCTTTTTTGTTTTGTTTCTGCTTTCTCGTGGTTCATTCCATTGGTTATGATTCTTCTTTGCAACAAGACTAACGTGAAAATATGTTTAATGTGAATACATATGTATAGCCCATATCCGAATGCATGCCATCTTGGGGAGGGGGGTAAGGGAAGAGCAGAGGGAGGGGGGAAAAATTTGGAACTCAAAAGTTTGTGGAACTGAATGTTGTAAACTAAAAATATATAAATTAATTTAAAAGAAAGAAAAAAAGAAAGCAGAATTCAGTTCAACCCACAATGGGATAAGAATTCCCTCTGCACCCTAATTGACAAGTGGTCATTCCATTTCTGCCCAAAGACCTCCAGCAACAACAAAGACGTCATCCACTTTTGGATAACCCTAATTGTTAGAAGTTTCCTAACATGACTCCTAAATCTGTTTCTTCGAAGTTTCTTCCCATTCTTCCCAGTTGTGCCTCCTGGAGCCAAGCAGAACAAGTTTAATCCCTCTTCTCCAAGAGAGACCTGTAAATACTTGAAGATAGCTATCCTAACCCCTCTAAGCCTTCTCTTTATGATTTTGCAATTCTAGTTAGCCTGGGCTCTCTCGTTTGGATGCTCTCCAGATTATGAAAGTGTTCCTCAAAAGGCGATGCTCCAGACAACACAGTTCTCTCTCTCTATGTATATAGTGAATGGGGTAGAAGGCAGTAAGTAGCCCAAGATCCCATTGACTTTTTCGTCTGCTGTATGATGCTGACTTATTAAACTAGCTGTTCACAAACCATTCACCTTCCCCTACACACACACACACACACACACACACAAACACACACACACACAAACACACACACCTACATCTTTTTCAGACGTAGACATTCTTCCCCTATCTTGTGCTTGTGAAATTAAATTTTGAGCCCAATGAACCTATGTAAAACTTTACATTTATCCTTACTAATTTCTACACTTATGTGAAATTGAAAATTTACAGAAACAAAATTAATTCATCTAACATGAGAAGGGAAGCTATCAACTATGGGAAAATCTTTATATCCAATATTCCTGATAAGGATTTGACAGCCAGTAAGACAGCTGATAGAAAAACAAACAAGCAAAGATCCGGGCCAGGTAGCACATGGGTGCAATCCCTGCTGTTGCAGCAGCTGAAGATGGTAGATTGACTGATTTAGGAAATCTGAGGTAAAGTGGGCCAAGCTGATCAAGGGTCCACACTCAGCCTAGCATTGCTATGGTGAGACCCTGGGAGCAGGGAGCCACCCAGCTGCCTAAGAAGGAAGAAACAAGCCCAGGTCAGAAACAGCTAGCCAAAGCTTCTGTGTTGATCAAGAGTGGGATGGGAAATGGAAATAAGCATTTACAGAGTGTCTACTATGTGCCAGGCATTGTACAGAGTGCTTTTGACAACGGTTATCTCATCTGATCCTCACGATGATATATTCTATATTAATTTCTATCACAATAGAATTAGCCCAACATTCTAGCCTGTGAAGATCTCTTTTGGATGCTATGTCATTCAATATGCTAATTATCCCTCCTACCTTTGTGTCATCTATAAATTTGATAAATATGCTATTTCTGCCTTTCCCCCAAAAAATCATTGATAAAAATGTTCGATACGTTACAGTCAAGCAGAAATCTCATTAGAGACTTCCTTCCAAGTAGCCATTAGGTCATTAATGATTATTCTTTGAGTCTGGCCATTCAACTAGTCTTGAATTGGCATACCTGTATTGTTATCTAACTTACATCTTTCCATTTTGAGTGTAGCATGGTAGAATTAGTGAAATGCTTTGCTGAAATCTAGGTAAACTACTCCTACAACATCTCCCTAAACTTCCAGCCTTCTTCTTGTTCAGTCATTTCAATCATGTCTGACTCTTCGTGACCCCATTTGTGGTTTTCTTGCCAAAGATACTGGAGTGGTTTGTCATTTTTTTCTCCAGCTAATTTTATTGTTGAGGAAACTGTGGCAAACAGCGTTAAGTGACTTGCCCAGGGTCACACATCTAGTAAGTGTCTGAGGCCAGATTTGAACTCACTAAGATAATTCTTCCTGACTCCAAGTCCTAGCACTCTATCCACTGTGCCACATTGCTGTCTCCTCCAGTCTTATCACCCTTTCAAAAAAAATGGAATTGAGATTAGTTCAGCATGACTTTATTTTTAAGTTAAAATATAAATATAAAAATATGAATTTAAAAATGTAAAAATATATCTTTTGTTTTTATATCACCTACCTTTCCAGGAATATCCCTTCTCCTTCCCAAAGAACCATAGATAATAGCAAAGAATAAAAGAGGGAAAAAATAAATTCATTAAAATTGACGTATGAACCAAGTTTGCATTTATTTCCAGTGTTCTACAGTCATTGGACTCTCCCATCTCTGCAGAGAAAGAAAGGAGTTGCATTTTCATGTCACTTATTTAGGGCCAAGGTTGCTCATGATAATTTTATAACTTTCAGGTTCAGTTGTTTTGTTGTTCTTCATCTTACTTATATCCCTGTAGTTATTGCATATATTGTTTTCCTAATGAAACTGCTTAATTTGGTTTAAGTCATTTCATGTATGTTCTCATGCTTCTCTCTGTATTCATCATATTTATCATTTCTTATAGCATTATAACATTTCATTACATTAATGTACCACATTTTATTTCTTTAGTCATTCTCTAATCGATCAGCATCTACTTTTTTCCCAGTTCTTTGCTACTACCAAAAATATACAGTATTATAAATATTTTGATGTGCATTGAGCTTTCCTTCCTTCCTTCCTTCCTTCCTTCCTTCCTTCCTTCCTTCCTTCCTTCCTTCCTTCCTTCCTTCCTTCCTTCCTTCCTTCCTTCCTTCCTTCCTTCCTTCCTTTCTGTTTTTTCTTTCTTTTCTTTTCTTTTTTTTTAAGCATTCAAATCTTTGGGATATATGCTTGTCAGTGGTAACTCTGGGTTAAAGGCTATGGACCTCTGAGTTACTTGACATAATTCCAATTTTCTTTGTAGAGTGGTTGGACCAATTTATAATTCTACTAACAATGTATTTAGTGTGCCTGTCTTTCCTCAGCTCCTCAAAGAATGACTAGTCACATCTTTTATTATCTTGGCTAATTTGCTGGGCAGGAGATAAAACCTCAGAGTTATTTTCATTTGCATTTCTTTCATTGTTAGTGATTTAAAACAGTCTTCCATGTGATTATTTTTCTTTTACATTTAAAAAATTGATATCTTTTGTTTCCACATTGCCTGAGTTTCCCAATGAATCTCTTCACCTCCTCCTCCTCTCAAACAGCTATCTCTTAGAAGAGAGGATGCCCTTTGGTCTAAATCCAGGGAACTAAGAATTTTTTTTTTTTACATTTTCAAATAAAGTTTGATTGTAGTTTAAAATGTAAAAACCATTCTTAACTCAAGAAATACAAAAACTGGCAGTAGGCTGATTTTGGCCCTCAGGCAGTGATTTTCTGAGCCCTACATTAGAATAAAGAATAACAAAAGAAAAAAAGAAGCCAAAACCCAAGAAAGTCCCACATCTTACATAGAGTTTCATGCTTACATTCCCCCAGTTCAGCAAAAAAGGGAGGAAGGGACATTCTTATTTCTTTTCTTTGGAGCTAAGCGAGGTCATCATAATTTTGTAGCATTCAGTTTCTGTTGTTTTATAGTCATTCTTCCCAGTGATATGATTATTGTCATTGTGTATATTGTTTTCCTGGCTCCATTTATGTATCAGCTCATGTGGATCTTCCCAGGTTTCTCTGTATTCATCATATTCATTGTGTTTTATGGTGCAGTACATTTAGGTACACAATTTTTTGGTTATTCCCCATTTAACGGGAACCTGGGGGCCATCTCCAGTAGTCCTGATCTATATGTTGCCGCTGGTCCCAGGTGGCTCTGGAGGAGAAAGTGAGGCTGGTGACTTTGCACAGCCCTGTCTCACTTAGGTCCAGTTGTAAGTGATGGAATCACCTTGCTGACGTCATGATCCTCTTCAAGAACAAAGGGCATACAACAATGAGCACTTATTATATTATCAGTTATTTGCCATTACAAAAAGTGCTGCCATATAATTTTATGGTCTATGTGGGACTTCTTTTTATCACTCACCACCTTGCATTTATGCCTAGCAGTGGGATCTTTAGCTCAAAGGATTTGGATATATGAGTGGCAAAGAACTGGAAACTAAGAAAGTACAGTCAATTGGGGAATGGCTAAATAGATTATGGTAGATGAATGTAAAGAAACACTTATACAAGTTGATACAAGAGAGTTTCAGTGAAACATTGAGAAACTTATATTAACCAAAGCAGAGTGAAGAGACCAGAACCAGAATAATTTACACATAATATTATGATAATGAACAACAACAGAAACCCTTGAAAGAATTAAGAACTCTCTCTATATCTTAGATATCAGATCCTTAGCATAACGTACTCTTAGCTTTGAGATGTTTACTCCCTATGCCCTTTAATAATGGATCCTAGAGTTTTACCAGGTACCAATGTGAAGTTCATCGGTTTGTGGTTTACAGATTCTATTTTCTTCCTTTTGTGAAAATTAGGATATTTCAGAGCTATTAATACCAATTTTGGCAACTGGGGCAAAAGGCAGAAAACACACCCAGGAAAAGCACATCACTTGCCTTCAAATACACTTTTTCAAACAAGCTCAGTTGATCAGGGGAGTGGGAGCAGAAACAGAAATATGAGGGAAGTGAGCCGGGATACAGTCTCTGAGGGGTGTTTGGTAGTTTCCTAAGTTAATTATTGTTCCCGATCAGGTGCTAAATTCAGTTGTTTCTTTGCATATGAAAAAATCCAAGTATTGTTGGTGCCCTGGGACAGAGCCCTAGGCACCCTACCGTAGTTACAGCTCTGTAACCAGTTCAGTAGCCCCTCCCTGGTTTACCAGGACCTTTCAAAGATCACTCCTGGCTCCATGCAGAACCTCTCAACTCCAGAGCTGTCATTCTCCTCCTTACCTTATTCTTACCTCAGAAAACACAACCCAATTTCATTTATCTCCTTAGAGTTTGAATTCTCCCCAATTTCCCCTCTAAGAATGTCAAACTCTGGTTTTGTTCACAGTTGTAAAACTCTACCAATCTTCTTCACTATTGTTTCTACTTCTTCCCCTTCTTTCTAACAGACAGGAAGTATATTCTCTTGCCATCCATGTTTCACAAATGTGTAAACAAAGGCCCAGAGAAATGAAGTGACTTGACCAGTGTCACAGTTGATGTGACCTGAGGCTAATTGCCTCTCTCTGCAGTTAGTGGCAAAGCTGAGACTAAGATCTCTCTGATTTTGGAGATCTTTTCACAACACCCCCCACCCCAAACAACACAAAACTGTTTAATTAAAAAGTGGTAGGTTTTATAATAGCTATAGAATGTCCAAGAAGTTGCTATTAGATTATTAGAGGTATCTGATGGTGCAGTGGATAAAGAGCTGGGCCTGGAGCCAGGAAGAGATGAGTTCAAATTGAGTCTCACACACTTACTGGCTGTGTGACCCTGGGCAAGTCACTTGACCTCTTTATTGTCTTAGTTTCCTTAATTGTGAAATGAGGATAATAATAGCATCTATACCTCACAGGGTTGTTGTGAAGATCAAGATATAATAATTATAAAAAAATGCTTGGCACAATGTCTTGCACATAGTAGATACAATAGAAATGTTTATTCCCTTTTCTTCCTCTTCTAAGAAGAGACAGATCCCTGGAAAGGTCAGGGATAAACATCCCTCTCTCTTACAGGACAGAGTCATAGAGGTAGATATGTACCTGGTACTTTAGTAGGAAAGATAGCTCAATCTACTTTGTAAGGAAGAAAAGGCTAGAAAGCCAGAGTTGAGCCGTATTGTATAGGGTTCTTCATTCATTAGGAGGATAAGGATTTTGGACTCTGTCCTTCAGGGGATGGGAAGCTTTAACATTTCTGAGTAGGAGAATGATGTGGTAAAAGTGTTTTTAGGAAGATTATCAAGGAGGCCCTCATGGTGGCTCAGAGGGGCTCAATCTGTGGTTAAACTAAGGGTCTATGCATGTACCTTTAGGCCTTTTCTGTCTGGCTTCTTGGGCAGAGCTGATTTTTATGACTGTGAGCTGGAGATCACAGAATCTCTGAATGAAATAAGGGCTCAGAGGTTATCTGACCCAATCTCTACCTGAATCAGGAATCAACGTCTCCAAGGAGGCTATCCGGCTTTCACTTCGAAAGAGAATGGGGAATTTACCGCCTCATGATGCAGTCCATTTCACTTTTGGAGAGCTTTGATATGGGTAGGTGATGTTTGGGTGAGGGAAGCTCCAGGATATTAGAGGAGCCACTCAATAGTTTTAATAGGAGACTTCCTTGTGACCTAGAGGCCTCTCCTTATGGAATAATAGGTTTGGGGATAGCATCTTAACCCAGGCCCACGGACACCCTCTGCTCCCCAAACACATATACATATACTTGTATATGCTGTATGCTTGTATATACTGCCTGGGGTCATAATTTTTGTAGCCACCAAATCTTGGCTCTTCTACTAGGCATTAAGTACCTGAGGCCAGGGGTTGTGTCTAACTCATCTCTCTATCTTTCCTAGTTCCTAAGACAGTCTCTCACACAGCAGAAGCTTAATAAATGGTTGTTGAAATGAATGAATAAGGACGAATGTGCATGTGTGTGTATGAGCAATCCAATTAAATGGCCTATTTGATCTTACTTAAGAAACTTCACTTACAATTAAGAGGCAGATTAGAAATCCAGCTTAGTTTAGAGGCCAGCACAATAGTGGGGAAAGATTCCTCCACTTGGAATCAGAAGCCTTTGGTTTGAATCCAGGCTCTGCTTCCTAGTGGTAGTGGGATCTTGAGCAAATCAGTATGCTTTTTGGTCTCTTTTTCCTCATCTGTAAAATGGGGGTGATATGTTGTACTACCTACTTTACAGCATTGTCCTAGAGATAAAATGAGAGGAATTTATAGCTAGGTTTTGTAGCATGCTATGTCAATGGGAGATTTTTTTCCTGTTAAGTATAAAAACTTGTATCTTATTATGTGGAACACACTGAGCTTGACTATCCACCCAGGGATAAGAAACTGGCAGAGAGGAAGCAAGAACCCCAAGATGTTATGACATACTCTATGTGACAGAAGATTTCCCAGACCTACCATATAGAAGCCAGGTGGGAAATTGCCCAGGATTAAAGGTGGCAGTAACAAAAGGCATGGTGCCCTGATTGAACACCTGTCTTGGTGACGATGCTGGGCTCTTTGCAGGAATCAGACCAACTGTCATGAGGCCTTGGTGTGAACGTATGCAGTACAACCACACATAGAAACTCACACTCACAATATCTGCAGTCCAAGTATATAGGCAGTTACAGGCATGCAGCCACACCCAGAAACACACATTCCTCTTTTCTGCCCACATTAGCATTTGATTGTGACTTCTCCATTACCATCTGCTGGTGCTCCTGGACCTCTTTGTATATTTTACTCTCTCATGCTAAGCTGACTCTGCCTCTACCCATCCATTAACTTCTTTGAGTGTTCAATCCTCAGAGGCTCCTCCATCACTCTGTATCCTAATAAGCTATTTGATCTAATGGCCTGTTCAATCATACTTAGGAAACTTCACTTGGAATTAAAGAGGCAGCTTAGAAATGTCGGGAGTTTAAGCCAGCCTGGAACCGGTTCAAAAGACCACCAAAGACCAGACTAGAAATTAGCCCAGAGTCCAGTTTAGCCAAATCCTATCTAGAGACTAACTCCAAGTCCAGCCTACTCTAGCTCAGTCCAAACCAATCTAGAGAATATGTTAGAGCACAACCCAGGACATATCCTAGTCTAGAGAGTAATTTGTGGCCCAGCCCAGAGCTAAAACCAGCATTTATCTCAGCCTAGAGAATATTCCGCAGTTCAGACCAGAGACAAATCTAGTCAAGCCCAATCTAGATAATAATGCAAAGCCTACCCTAGAACCCAGTTTAATCTAGCTTTGCCCAAACCAGTCTAGAGAATAGCATAAATGCTTACTCTGGCTCCATCCCAGGTTAGAAAATGGCCTGGGGCCCAGTGCCCAGACCAAACTAAAAGACAATTCACAACCAATTCTGGCCTTGAGGATAGTTAAAGTTATCCTCAAACTAGCCCAGCTCAGCCAAGTCCAGCCTAGATAATATTCCAGATCCAATCCAAGACCTAACCTAGTCTAAAGAAGAGTCCACAGACCAGACCAGTAGATCTGAGAAAAAAGGCTTAGCCCAGAGTGAAGGTTAGTGTCTATCCAGAGTCCAACCCAGACTAGACTACGGTCTGGCTCAGCCTATTTAGAAGAATACCCCAGAGTCCAGATTGACTCAGCCCAGTCCATTGCAGACCACTGTATAGCCAAGTCTAGAGAAGAATTTGGACCCCAGGCTGGTCCAACTTAGAACAGATGAGACCAGCCTAGTCCAGCTTGAAATTCTTTTTATATGTACAGTGAAGTCTTTCACTAATTCTCACCCCAAAGGATAGGAGTAAATAGCCTATGGACAGAGATGGAGTGTGAGCCAGAGCTATGCTTTGAAAAAAAAATAACAGATCCTTGTGGGGGTTTAGGAAATCGAAAGTGGAGCAGAAGAGTCTGGGTCAGATAGTATCAGAGACAAAGGGAAAATATCTTCATACCACTTAGATTGTGGGGGTCTAACCACAGCTGTGTTTGCAGAAAAATTAAAGAGGCAGGCAGAATGGGAAGATGATGGTGTGGAAAGATTTGCATTGGAGAGGAGACCTTGATGCTAGTTTCTACTTGGTCACTAATAAACAAGGTAATCTGGGGGCAAATCACTAATGCATTATGGACATCAGTTTTCTCTGAAAAATGAAAGTGTTGGACTAGATCCAACTCTAAGGTCCCTTTCAACTCTAAAGTTCTGGGGTAGATCTTGGAAGAAAAACTAGAAACAAGGGATGTAGGGATGTGAGCCCAACTGGCAATTTACCATCCCCCTATAGAATTAAAGGTTGTCCCTAGTGACTCAGCAGGAGAGAGTCAGAATCTCCTTCAGCTGTGGCTATTGCCAATGCTTTTGTAAAATGTTGGATGCAATGCAGTAATTTCTACTTCCCTCCATTATTTGGGGATAATTTAATTTTGACTGTCTAATACACCTAATTTGGGAGCACAGTATAGGGAAGAAACTGGCCAGTAATGTTAGGCTTGGTTTTGTCTTTTTCATGGAAGGGCAGGGAGAGGAATGACCTTACCATGGAAAAAGTTTGGATAGGCCTAAAAACAGGCTCCTTTTCCAAATAATAGTTTCTCCTGCAACTAAAGTCCTCATTTTACAAATGAGACAACTGAGTCTCTGAGAGACAAAATGACTTTGCAGAGTGACACCCGAAGAAATGTTGGAACTGATTTGAACCCAGGCCCACTGATTCAAAGGAATGTTGTTTATTGGGGGGAGTTGGTGGAAAAGTTTTTTGGGGGGCTGACCTATGGATCAGATGGAATTATTCTGTCTAATGTTCCTCAATTACCTTGTATTTATTTATTTGTGTACATTTTATTTCCTTGATAGAATTTATGTTTCTTGAGGGTAGAGACTTTATTTTTTGTCTTTCTCTCTCCAACAAGGTGCACTTATTAAGCAGTTACTGTATATAAGGCACATAGTATGTGCTTAATACATACTTGTTAATTATTTGATTATATGATATAATTCATAAAATAGGAATGATAATAACCATATGATCTCAACATCACATGGCTGTAGCAAGGAAAATGTTTTGTAAACTGAAAAACACTGTAAAAATAGGAGCCATTCTTATTTCAGCCACTGAATCTCCAAATTGGTAGAATCTGATTGACTAAGATTTTTTTTTCCAGGTTAAGCCCTTTTAATGTGTCCTAAGACAGGCTGCTGAGAAAACATGTGCCTTTTTTCTTTGCAGCCAAAAAAAAGAGAGATAAAAATGAAAAAAAAAAACTAAAGATATTTGTAGGGAAAAATTGGTTTTGTACATAGAGCATAACATTATAAACTTAAGACAATTCATAGACAAAAAGGTTAACTCCCACATCTATCACCCATCTCTGCAAAAAGTTTATATGGAACATCCATCCCATCAAAACCAGTATGCTCTCTCTTTGAAATGTCATCCAGGTTTGTCCAAGATGGTCTCTAGCCTGCATGTTTGTCTTGGAATGTCCTCAGAAGGTTCTGTCAATGATTAGACAGCAGGATAAAACCCCCAGAGTCCACTCAAATGGCAGGGGAAAAGAGAAAGGGCAGAAGCTAGTCAAATTTTGTCCTCTTCCCTTATGGCTTCAGAAACCACCTAGACCTCCAAAGTTTCCTTGGCCTCTGCCACCACAGCCCCTTTCACCTCCTCTATGTCTTACTTGGCCGCTGAAGCCACTGGGTTTGGCCCAGTTCTGAGTTACTTTGTTTCCATCCATCTCCCCATCTTCCATGGCCTCCTTCTCAGTTTTAGCGTCTTATTCTGAGTTGAAATCTACAAAACCAAATTCTTTAGAAGACTCTCTCCCAGTCTGTGGCTATCCTGGCACCCGCAGAGCCATGAAGAGAATCTTTCAATGTTTCTTCTGTTGGGTCTTTGGACAGACCTTTGATGAACAACATTTTGGAAGACTTTCCTTACTGTTGCATTAGCTTTCTTCTGCTCCTCAAGCTTCCAGCTAGATGACTCTGCCTTCAATTTCCATTTTGTTACAAGAATTTAAAGCTTCTTTTGCATCTTCCATAGAGGCAAATTCAACAAATATGTATTTTTTAGGTGAGCCTTTGTCGTTCCGGGGCAAGCTGCTAGATGTCCTCTTCTCAAACACTTCCTGCAGACTTTCTTTAGTAGCATTATGGACAAGGTTATTCAGCACCAGAGTCTTCTGGCTTGCTGTTGTTCCTGCTCTCTTGAGTTTTCTTGTCCTTCACTTTTCTCCCCTGGGTAGTCCATGATGAGAACGTGACCATCAATCTCAGTCCCTTGTTTCTCTTCCAAAGCCTTGTCCATGTTTGCTTCTGTCTTAAATTCAATGTAGGCGATTTATTTGGGTGTCCCTTCCTTGATGTAGACCAGTCTGACCTCGCTAGCATCTTTAAACACTTCCTTGAGCTCCTTCTGAATTACTTTATTATGGCAGGTTCTTGACAAAAAGTGTTCTTGTGCCTTGATCTTTCTTGTTCTCTTTTCCTTTTTCCAGCTTCATTCTAGAGCCAAGCACTTTGGAACCATTGAGTTCCAAAGCCTTTTCCATATCTTTGGCAGATTCAAATTCCATGTAGCCAAACTTCCTGATGGTGCCAATGAGTACATCCATGATGGTAAACGCTCTCTCTCTCTCTCTCTCTCTCTCTCTCTCTCTCTCTCTTTCTTTTTGCAAAGAAGTCCATGATGCCAGTTTTTTTTAAGCTCAGAAGTGGTTGTGTTGAAATCCAGATTACCAGCCAAGAAACTGAAATTTGTAGATGTTTTAGTTTCCAATTTCAGTTTTTCTCTTTGCCCCATTTCCTTTTTCCTCTTTCCTGGTGCTTCTTTGATGGACACTTCTTCCTCTTCCTTATCTACTTCCTCCTTATCTTCATCTTCTTACTTCTTCTCTGATTCCTTGGCTTTCCCAGCTTTCCCAGAAGCAGCTTTCCCTTGGCAGGTGCTGTAGCCAAAGCTTCTTTTTCAAAGTTATCCTCATAGTCTTCATCCTCATCACTATCATTTTTCTCCTCATCCTCAGACTCTTGTTTGGCTAGAGCTGTTCCCATTTTTGTGGCTTTGGGTGGCTCAGATTCTTCATCCTCCTCAACTTTGCTGCCCTCTTTTCAGATCCACTGTCCCCTTTCTTGGTGTTCTTTCCATTTTGCTCCTCCCCCTTCTTGGGTTGTGTGCTGCTTTGTCTGGGGTGGCTCCCTTCTTGCCTGGTGTAGTCACTTCCTTGGCTGGGGCTGCAGGCTTCTTACCAGGAGTCATGACTGCTTTCTTGGCACTTGTGGCAGCAACAATACCTTTTTTGGCTAGTGGTACCTTCTTTGCTGGTGTAGCCATAGCCATCTTGCCACTCTGACAGCCCACAATCTCTTCTCAAGTATTTTCTTTTGACATGTCTTCATTCTCACTGTATTCTATCTCCTTTGGGGGAGGAGCCATTTTCTTTGACTCACCCTGATTTTTAGCAGCCTTCCCAAGCTTTACCATGGTGCTTGCATGGGACTAGGAAGCAGAGGCTGCAGATCCATCAGCAGACACCAAGGCAGTATTGGTGGCAGT
Source organism: Phalanger gymnotis (assembly GCA_028646595.1). NCBI lineage: Eukaryota > Metazoa > Chordata > Mammalia > Diprotodontia > Phalangeridae > Phalanger > Phalanger gymnotis. Next base: position 275,073,567 of record CM053624.1, on the reverse strand, counting down.
GGAGATCATGACATCCATAAGCAGGTTTTTGCTGGCAGAGACTGAGACAAAAGCTTTGCTAAGATTTTAATCCTTGTTTAGAGAACTTGATTTCAAATAAAAATTCAGAATCTACAAAATGATATATTAGATGAACATTCATAGTACCATAAATAGGAATTTTCTTCCAGGCCAAGTACCAAAATTGACCCCTGAAGCAAGCAGTATGAAGAGTGAGTGCTCTCACGTGTGTGTGTGTGTGTGTCTGGGAAAGGGATTGAGGTTCAGGGAGAACAGTGACCTATGATGGGGAAATAGCAGTTCCTAGATACTGCACAAGTTTACTGCTGGGGAGGCAGCCACTCAGAAGTGAGAAGGGAACAAAGCAAAAAAAAAGGGTTTCCTCGGTCTGCCATCTGACAGCTTTCTATTATAACTAATTGTTCTTGTTAACAAGGTGCTTAGCCCTGCTATTTCTTTCTTCTATGTTTGGCATCTCAGAGCAAAAGTACTGGTTGGTTCTGTTTACAACATTATTTGCCCAGTTTTCTTTCCTTAGTATGTTTACATTATGGTTCAGTTTACCCAAATCCAGATTTCATGATGTGTTTTAGCAGCAGGTTAGTTGCCTAAATAACACATTTGCATTTTAAAATGCAAGCACCTTCCACTTTATATGGTTTTCCTGCTTCTGTCTATATGATTGATACTGGGATCTTTGAACTTTCTCCATATCCCCTGAGGCAGTGATGTTAAAGATTTATATTAGATCAGGTGATGAGCTACTGCCAAAAAAAAAATCTACTGGGTGAGAAGTGCTGGGCTCACCCATCTAGAATCATAGGATTAAAGCTGGAAGGGACTTTGGAATCATCTCATGCAGCGCTTTCATTTGATAGATGAGGAAAACAAGCTCCAGAGAGGGTAAGTGACTTATCCAACATCATACAACCGTATCAGTCTCAGAAGCAGGCTTTGCCCTAGGTCTTCCTTTAGCATTCCTGGGTCAGAGATCATGGGCCCCTCAGAATTTCTGACTTTTGAGTGAGGACCGATCAGGTAATCGGAGCGATCTGTCCCCCATAGTTTCTTGTCCCTGCTTGCTTTCATTGAGCTTGGCTTTGGCTGATTTCCAGTGACCATCACTTTTTGTATGTCAGCCCAGCAATAATGATGATTCAATTCATTTCAGTGAAAGATAATGCAATTCAGTCCAATTCAACAAATGATTACTAGATGTCTAATATGGTCAAGGCCTGTGCTGAGCAGTAAGCTACAAAGATAACGTAGGATATATATGTAGGACATAAAGGAAAGATGATGAAACAATAATAATAATAACGAGCATTATTATAAGACTTTAAGGGATACAAAACACTTTAAAAATCTGATCTCATTTTATCTTCACAACAACCCTAAGGGTGGATGCTATCATCATCTCCATTCTACAGATGAGGAAACTAAGAAAGACATAGGTCAAGTGACTTGCCCAGGGTCACACAGGTAGGGCCTACCCTCAGTCAGGTTGATGGACTGAGTCGTATAAACATGTAAACTAAAATACAAAAATAATATCATGTAAACTAAAATACAAATCACGAAATCATTGAATGAATAGTAGAGGTCAGAGTGGCTTGAGAGACAGTGACAGAGCGAACTCTTTTAATTAGAGAATTTAGAAGAAGATTCTTGGGGGAAGTAGTACTTCCCTTAAAGAAGGAAAAGAGAAATCATTCCATGCTTTAGGAAAAGACATGTGCAGAGGCCCAAAGGTAAAAGGCAGGGCAAATTCAGGGAACTATGAATAATCCAGTTTAGATGGAAATGGAGTATGCACAAAAGGTATTATTATGAAAAAAATACTGAAAACATGGTGCTAGATTGTAAGGGGTCTTGAGTGCCAAAGTAATGAGGTTAGTATTTTTTTTTTCTGTAGGCAATTGGGAGTCATTGAAGGTTTCTGAGCAAGGGAGTGAAACGATTAAGATGTTAGGAAGATAACTGGTGATAATTGTGAGAGAGCCAAGAATGAAAGCAGGGAGACCAACTATGGTGCTATTATCATAGTCTGGCAAGGTGGTGAAGTGGATTTGAATTAGGGCATTGGCATTTGGTTTGGAAAAGTGAGGATGGATACAAGAGATGCTCCGCTTCTAGGTTTCAGTCCAGACTTTTCTGTATTAAAAACTCCCACTGTTCATCGTCTCATTGTCTTCTTCCCTATGATAGCCTGACTCAGGACAATCTGACAACCAACTAGAAACTTGCCTTAGAAAATTGAAAGGCAGAGTGGGAGCAGGAGGCAGGGAGCAGGGAGCAGAATCCCACCCTGAAGTTAGTGACCTGGATTAAGAAATAAGGGGGAGACTTGGGGCTGGGACTCAGTGTCTGTGTGGGAAGAAGGATCATGCCCCATATTCTCATGTCAGTGACCTCCTTGAGCTCTTAGCCCCTGAGATATAATGAAAAACATACCAAGTTTAGAGCCAAGAGGCCTGAGTTCAAACCCTAGTCTTGCCACTTAACAAGTTTGGGTTAGGGTTGGGGTAAAACCTATGCCCAGAGCTCAGGGATTAGTTAGGATCCAGGTAAAGGCTCATTGTGAAATTAGATCGGAGCTCAGTCTGGGCAGCTACTTTAAATCTCCACCTGAGGAAAGGGGAATAGCTTTGGCTTAGGCTTCACAAGAACAGAGGGTCAGATAAGGCCTCTATTTTCTTACAATCCCAAAGGAAGAGCAAACATGAATCAGAGAGAAAGGCACCATTAGCATAAAGGAGGGAGTTTGGTGGGATGGGACATGGTAATCTAGAGAAAGGTTTCCTCGGGAGAAATGAATGCATTCCAGAGCAGTCCTCAGGGAATAGTTTGTGAAGGGAATCCTGAGATGCCTGAGGATGAAGGGCGAAGTGTAGAGCAGAGTCACAAGAAAAGCCCGTAGAATTAAAGAGCAAAAACTGGAAGAGCCATTAGAAATCATCAAGACCAAGGTCGTCACTTTACAGATGAAGACCCAGGAATCTCGAACAGCACCTTGGGCCCCAGGGGCAAGGTGAGCTCCTGCATCCAACCAATTTGTCCCATTTTCTAGCCCAATAGAATCTCAGCTGACCAGTTCAAATGACCAGCTGGGTGTGGTTTCCTCTATCTTTATGTAATGCGCAGGTATCAAGGTTGCACGGGGTCTGCCATGTATCTTGATAATTGATTGACTGGTGGGATTTCTCCCGTCTACGCTCTTCACATCACTGAGCCCTACTCTGATCAGAAGTTTCCTAAGAGAAGGAAATAAGTCTTAGACAACTTTGAATCTACCTCCACAATGATGGATAAACAGTATCCTGAACACCGTAGTCACTAAATAAACGGAGCGATGAATGAAAGCCTTCATTCATACTCCCCAATACACACATTCTTCCATCGACAGCATTAATGTTCTATAATTTTAACACATAAAATAGTGCCTCTTCTCAGCCTTTAGAATGACAAAACTGCTTCATATTAATACAAGGCTTTGAAGGATTCATGTTCACTACCTCACCTAAGCCTTACAGCTGCTTGTGTTCAGGAAGCAGAGCAGGGATTATTATCTCCTCACCTTCATTTTGCAGATGAAAAGACCTGAGGCTGCTCAATGTCATTCGAACCCAGGTCTCCTGACTCCCCTCCAGAATGATGGAGCTAGAAAGACTGTAAGAATCATCAAGTCTGATCACTGCCTCCCCTCCCCGTCCCCTGCTTGTTCCCATGACTTACATGTTGATTATAGACTGGTTGCTAACCAATTGTTCTACACCAAGCATACATACACTGACCGGTCCATTGAACAAATGACCAGCCCAGGAACTAGCTAGTGAGTCCACATGGGAGAAGGCCCTGGCTCTAGTTGACAGGAATAGAGACTTGGCAAGGGATGAGCTGGTTAACATTTTGCAGAGGCGAGGATGATAGAGAGGGCCATAAATGCAGAGCAGCCTGGTCTGCTCATAAATGCTTTTGAAAATAACATTTGAATGACTTAACGCTTCCTCACAATGAAAGGAGAGTCCTTGCGACGCGAGATAAATATAAAATCTGACTAGAGCCGGTGCAAGACTTGTCGACTTTCCCAGCTGCTGCTGCTGCTGCTGCTGCTGCTGATCAGTGACTGGCTTTAAGATTCAGAGGGAGGATGCCCGTTTTCACAGGCCCCTGTGATGGTCCTCTCCTGTGCTTCACAAATTCCAAATCCCCTACTGCTGGGCCACAATCATTGTGACTTTACCAATTCCTCCTCCTCATCTCCACAGCTGGGCTGGCCTGGGACATCCACCCTAGGGGTAGGAGGAGCATGTCATCCTTCTCCACTGTCTTTATGGGCTGCCCTCACTTTGCCCCTTCTCCTCATCTCTATCCTTATGTCCCTCAAATTTGAAAGCACACTCTCCCTTTTTGAGTTGACAGATTGCATTTTCAGTTCTGTTGTTTAGCAGCTGTGTGACCTTAATCTGGGCACTTTTCTTCTCAGACCCTCAGCTTTCTTCTTCATAAAATGGAGACAATTATACTTGCCCTGACATTTTTTCCTATTGGTTATCCCCCTTATACCTGGAATGCTATACCCCCTTCCTGTTCCCTACCATTTCTTTCCCTGGCTTCCTTTGAGACTCGATTCAAATCTCACTTTCTGCAGGAGGCCTTTCCTAGTGTTTCTCTTCCCTCCTCACCTCAGCTACTCCTCTCTCAGATTACCTTCTTCTGCTCTGTATATGACTTCTGTGTATCTAGTCACTTACATGTTTTCTCTCCTACTTATTCCTTGAGGGCAGAAATTCCCCCAGCCTTCTTTGAATCCCCACTGCTTAGCACAGTTCCTGGTATATAGTAAGCACTTAATAAAGGTGCATTAACTGATGGACTGACTGGTGCCCTTATGGGAGTTGTATGTGGATCACTTGAAATCATAGATGGGAAAATGCTTTGAAATCATGAAATATAATATCATGTATTAATGCACTGATTGTCTACATAGATGATTCTCATGCTTATATACCCAGACTTCATCTCTCTTCTGAGTTGTATCCCTGCATCCTCAGCTTCCTGTTGGACATATCTCCCTAGATGTCTCATAGCCATCTCAAACTCAACATGTCCAAAACAGAACTTGTGGTCTTAGGTCCCTAACCATACTCTTCCTTCATGCTGCATGTGAAGTAGATTCATCTGAAATGTCTGGAAAAGAAGACTTGAGAAGGCTTTTTAATACAAACCAGAGAATTTGTGTTTTATCCTAGAGGCAAAAAAAGATCTGAACTCAGGAAGATGAGTATTCCAAACTCCAGATCTGGCACTCTCTCCACTGTGCCACCCAGATGCCCCTCACAAGATTGTAGTATTGATCAAATGAGGTAATGTGAGGATAGCCTTTTGTTCGCCTTAAATTGCTATATAAATGGGAACTATTTTTATTATCCTTATCTCTAATTCTGAGAATTTTCTGCTTCCTTCAAGATTCAATGTGGGTGCCATGAAGGATATAATGTCAATACAGTCACTCTGTCACTACAGGAAAGGAAGAGATCTCTTCTATCTGAGGGTGGGAGTGTTTTAGGGGAGGCTTTAGGGAGGAGGTAACTTCTGAACCAGGCCTTAAAGGATGGGTAGAAAGAAGTGGAGAAATGAAGGTTTTTTAATGAAATTGTATTATTTTCACTTAACAACTACTTATTTTCTCTCCCCTCTTCCTCCCTTCAAACTCCTGCCCATAACTGTTAAATTAAAATTAGGTGCCTGGCCCTGAGTCAGTAAGACCTGAATTCAGATTTGGCCCCAGACACTCAGATACTAACTAGCCATATGACCTTAAGTCTGGAAAAGTTTTTTTTACATTAGTTTCTTCAACTACAAAATGGGGATAATAATAGCACCTACCTCCCATAGTGGCTCTGAGGATCAAATGAGCTAATATTTGTAAAGTGCCTAGCACACAGTAGGTGCTATATAAATGCAAGCTATTATCATTATAAAAAGAAAAACAAAACCTTTGTAACAAATATACATAGTCAAGCAAGGCAAATCCCCACATTGGCCAAGTCCAATAATGTTCCTCTCATTCTGCATTTTGAGTCACTTTGTCGTGTCTCTGCCAGAAAGAAGGTAGGTGGTGGGTTTCATCATCTGTCCTATGGAATCATAGTGGATCATAGCAATGCTGGGGGTTTTAAGCCATAAAACATTATTTGTTTTCATAATGATGTTATTGTATAAATTGTTCTCCTGGTTCTGCTTACTCCATTATACGTCAGTTCATACAAGTCTTCCCAGATTTTTCCTCATTTCTCGAAGCACATATGTATATAACATGTGTTGTTCAGCCATTCCCCAATTAATGAGCAACCCTTTAGTTCCAATTCTTTGCCACCACAAAAAAAGTTGCTATAAATATTTTTGTACATATGGCTTCTTTTCCTCTTTCTTTGACTGGAGAACTGGTGTTTTTGGAGGTTGAAATTGGGGAAGTTGTAGGAATTTCAGGCAGATGAAGCAGCAGGGAGATAGGAAGTGTGAGGTTTGTTCTAGGATCTGTTAACTATATCAATTTGGCTGACTTATGGAAAATGGGACCCCAGGTCCAAAGCCCATTATTATGGGACACTTTTCTTTCCTACAAAAATTGTTAGCAAGCAAACAGATGCTTTGGTACTGGGATTACAAATATGTTATGAGGATTAAGGTGAGAAAAACTTGGAAAGGTATGTAAATCAGCACCAGATTGGGGGAAGGGGCTCTAAAGTCCAACCTGAGAATTTGGGGCTTGTCAAAGGGAAATTATTGAAGATCACTGATCAAGAGAGTGACCCATCGGTGAGGGCTTGAGTGACTACTGTTGTCATAGTGATTTTCCTCTTTTGGGGGGGGGGCTGACTTTGAAGCTGGAGAGTTACTTTTTTTTTTTTTTGGAAACAACAGATTTGTTTTCCTTCTGGTTTGAGGTTGACGCTGGTTCATGTTTTTTGCTTTTAAGTTTCTCCCCTGGGGTAAGGGAGCTCTCCTCCCTGCACCAACAGTGCTACAGGATTTATGACTGGGTTGGCCCCAAGGTGCAGGAAGGGAGTGCGGGATATCAGCGCTGGAGCTTCAGAACAGCACTTGGAAGTAACTTTTGGGAAGTTATTCACAGTCAGATTTTCTCCAAACTCATAAAGAGAACTTTGCTCTGACATTGTTGTGGCTTTGAAGAACTCTTTTAGCTTTGGGGTGATGAATGAAATTTGGCCAGCAGTGTTGAAAACAGCCAGCTCCCTTGGTAAGTAAGTACATACAAAGGAATGATTTCACTTTGATGGAGTCAAATTGAGGAGGTAGGCTGAAGAAGGCAAGGGTTTGGGTGTGGGGAAAAGGCTTCCAATCAGTCAATCAATCGATCAAAATTTATTAAGCAACTACTGTGTGTCAGGTACTGTACTAAGCATTGAGGATACGAAAAGAGACAAAAGAAAGGCCCTGCCCTCAAGGAGCTTCCAATCTAATGGATTCTTAGAGTGGTAGTTTCAGTCTTCTCAGTATAGTAGGCTGGTGGAGTCAGGACAGCTGGGTTCTAATCCTGGCTCCTTTGCTAACTCACTGAGGCAGTCAGTGTATCATAGTTGTAGACTATTTGACTTAGTTTAAGGAAAATCTGGGTTCAGATCCTGCCTTTGATAATTATTATCTGTGTGACCATTTCATTTCTCATTGTGGTGTACACTCTTCAGTATCTCGCCATCATTTCCCAGGAACCTGCAAGATCACTTGGATACTAGAACTCACAAATCATCAGTTCCCTCTCCCTCTAGGATCCATCTAGGATAGAACTGAGGAGCTCCTTCTACTACTGCCATTTATGGAGAGTGCCCAGTCCAGCCATCACTTTGTTTCCCATGTGGCTGCACTCTCCCAGACTTCACCATACTCCTCCCTGCTTTTGTATTCTTTTCTGTGTTGTCTTCATTTGAGGGTGGGAACTGCCTTTACCATTTTTTTGGTCTTCCCAGAGCTTGACCTAGTAGTCACATAATAAATATTTGTTGACTAGCTGACCATGAACAAGCCATTGAACTTCATTGAGCCTCAGTTTCTCTTCAGTAAATAGTGCTGATGAGGGCACAGTCTCTGGGAACCCTCTCAATGTGAAGGCTGGAATACAGTCTCTGGGAGCCCCCTTGAACTCTCCTTGGGTCTTCCAACTGGATCTGGCCTTCCCTTAGGGCCATGGGCCTTGCATTATCATTGGGCCCAAGTCCCTGCCTAGCCTAGTCCTCTATTGTCCAGCTATTTCCCACACTTAATCCTGATCAAAATATCTGTACCCTAGCTCTGTTACCCTAGCCCTCTAATTGTCTGTCATCTCCATGTAACCTTCAGCTATTTCCCATCCTGGAGTCTGACCTCAACTCAGTCCCATCAAGCTCCTCCTTAGACTCCTCCTCAAGTCTCTCCCTAAACCCCTCCTCTAGTCACCCCAGACCACACCTTGATCCCTCTCACAATCTTTGTGTATATAATCTCCATCTTGCCTCCATGAAGGCGCTCAGATTCAATCTAGTTCAGTAGATCGAATCTGGCCTGCTTGTGGAAACAGGCGTTACAAAGGGTGGGATTTCTTAAGACAACCTATTATGACAAACCCTTAATAAACTTTGTCTTTTCCCTTGGCTGAGAAGGCTTGAGTCAAATTCTTTTGGCAGGACCTGGTATGTCGGTACTTTGGGGTGTCAAGCACCCCTCAGCCCCAAACCTCTTCAGTGCTAGTAATGCTTATCTCATAGGATGGTTGTGGATCTCAAGCAAAATATGAAGCAGTTACCCACACACAGGTGGACATACTTTAAATTAAAGTATGGGGCATCTCTTAGGAGCTGACATAGTTACCTAATGTAACCCACTAGATGGAATTCCAAGCCTTGAATGAACAGTTTAAGTAACTGTGCATGAGTGGGTGGAACCGACCAGTCCCAATTCCTCTTTATTCCCTCTGCTTTGTATAGATGGCACCTAACAAGTCCTCACATCTCTCCCAGGCTTTCTCTTTCAGTGCCTTCCAAGGTTTCTGTTTAAAACTGATGAATTCCCATAATAAATCATAACTAACTGGGGTTATGTTCGCTCTCCTCCCACAGGATTCTAATCTCTTTTCCATCTTCAGCCTGACCTAGTTAGATGATTTCATTGACAAGTAGGTTATATGCATTTCCTGAAACAAATAAAAAACTACAAGATTCACTTTTTAAAAAAGATGATCCAAAGAGGTGGGATTAGCTCCGACCAAACTCTATACATCCTCTACTCGCTTCCTTCAGCTCTGCTTCTCACTGCTGACTGAGACGAGCACACCCAAAGATTACAGTGCTAGGGAGTCATCCCCATACATTTCTTTAGGACTCAAAGGTCAAAAGGTCAGGGAGGACTTGGGCTTACTGTGTTCACCTCCCACCACCTGCTGCTTTTGTCACAATCTACTTTTAGCCACTTGCTAGAAGACCATGCAACTCAACGCCTACAGGGGCTCATTGGGGATTTAGCTGTCTTCTCTTGTTATCACCAACAGAGTTTTAGGGTTTTGTGTGTGTGTGTGTGTGTTGGGGGTCTCAGTCAAACCAAAAATGCAGTCACTGACCAAGGACATACTGAATCCCCAGAAGGGCCAGAGCCATTGTATCCCCAATAAGGAGAGATGCATAGTGATGCTTTGCTCTCTTGAAAGGTTCACCATCTCATAATTTTTAATGTGACTTCTTTTGCTCCACTTATCATAACCCCTAAGGCTACTCAACCCCATACTCCCTACCTCTCTGGTGCCTCAGTAAGGGTACAGAGCAAATAGGTATTAGCTGAGCAGTGGAAGGGGTGGAGAGAGGACAGAAGAAGGGTAAGAAGGGTGCTGTCCAAATGAGGGCTATAGAGAAAATATATTTAACACACTTTGAAAACTTTAAAATGCTAGTTGCTTTCTTCTCTGTGGGCCTCAGTTTTCACATATGTTAAATCAAGTGTCTTACCAAGATGATGTTAAAGGTCACTTCTAGTTTTGATATTCTATTCAAAGGAAGTAGTCATCAAAGAAGGATATCCTCTCTCCCAGTTGGGTAGGAGAGTGTGGAGAGAGGAAGGGGGGCTAGCTCTCCCAATGGCAAGGAACATTTCATGTTTAATGCCTCACATAGGGGAATGGGTGAGGGAAACCCAAAACTGTTTCCTAGTGTGGGTTAAAGAATGGTGTGTGATGAGAGGAGAGAATAGGGTTTGTTGGGTTCTTTGAAGGCAAGGGGCTGCTCTGGGTCCTTAAATGATAGCTCTCAAAAAAGATGCTGAGGATGGGGCCAGAGTCTCAGATAGTTGCCATATCAGAGATGCAGCTTTGACTATTTTAGAAAGGGCTCATCGTCACAGACTCAACTGTAGCAGGTGAATACCCTCCCTTCTTTAATCCCACTTCAAATATTTATTAAATACCTACTACGTGCTGGTCATTTTGCTAGGTGCTGGTGGGGATACAAAGAAAGAGAAAAATGAGCTGGTCTTTGTGGTCAAGGAGCCTACATTCTATTGGAGGCATTTACATAAATAAATACATACAAAATAAATACAAGGGAGTTTGGGAGGGGGTGGAAGGAATTAGTAAAGGCTGGAGGAATCAGTAAAAGCCTCATGCATAGGTGATGCTTGGACTGAGCTTTAAAGAGACTTACCAGTTCTGAGAGGCAGAGGCAAGAAGAAAGTGCATTCCAGGCAGTTAAACTCATGAAAGCTGATGAGGTCACTGGGTGCATCAAGAGAAGAGGGTTCAGACAGGTTTTGGGGTACATCTGTATTGAGGGAACAGGATGTCAATGCTGATACAGTAAAAGACATTGGGGAGTTCTCAGGCAAGTAGGAGAACCAAGAGAGTTCAGTGCCATACCAGGAAGACCCAGAGAGAATAGAGTGTTGAGGAATAGAAGGTAATAATTAGTAAAAAAAAAAAAAAAAAAGCAGGAATGTCAAGAAGGATCGGGACTGGGAAAAGGCCGCAGCACCAAAAGCGACTTAGGGAGAACCAAGAGAGATGCCACAGGTTCTTTACCTAGTCAACTCCCAAAGGTCAGCATTCTGGAAAAGACATCCAGAGAAATGGTGCCCATATTGGAGAAGGTTCTTGGGGAGTCCTAACACTCTTCTCAAACCATGTAGGCTCATCAGTGTCTGAATCACTCTGCTTGACATGCTTCAAGATCTTAATGCAGCCATTGGTTTACTGCTACCCACAGTTGGTTTTTCTCTTCCTCCTTATGTTTCCTAACCATCTATGATGTTGGCACAACACAGTTCAGGTTCAAGTAGTTTGGCATTCAGGATTTCTGACCCAACATGCTGGTGCCCACTTTGCTGCTACCCCTGGCCATAATGTTGACACCCTGGATTACTTAGCAACCAAATAATCCTTAACCTGGAAGCTTCATAAATGGTGAGTAAGATGAGATATTTTAAGGGATGTGGCCAAGATGGAACACATTCAGAGGAGGGCAAACGGGATGATGAGGGAGCTTGAAACTATGTTATATAAGGATCGGGACTTCCTAGGTCCTCTTAGGCTAACCCTTATCAGAAGTGCAAATTTCATCTGTAACATTTCCAAAAGCAAGTATAATAGCTTGATTTGAGCAACTTTGGCAATGAAGAACTCAATACCTACTAAGATCATCCATTCTACCTTTGGACACCTGCCCTGCATTGATTCTGTCCTTTGGTGCCAAGAAGAATAGGCCAATCTCTTTTCTCTTTCTCTTTTTTTTTTTAAATATAGCAATCACCTTCCAACTAATTGTATTCCTCATGCTAAACCTTCTTAATTCCCCAAGTATATGCTGGATGGTTACTTATGGGGGATTATGCAGGGACATGCATCTCTCAGGTACCAGTGTTGGCTCAGAATAGTTGACCTATGAGAGCTTGATTCTCATATGATCTGGCCCTTGTATGTATGTATGATCTGGCTCCCTTCTGTAGATATGCTCTGCCTTATCCAAGTCCCTCTCAAAGAATGATGCTTAGAATTGGACACAAGATATCATAGAGTTCAATCTCTCCCTTTCCTCCTTGCATGCTGGAACCCACCCAAACTCAGTAGCAGGATGAGACTTTTTCTCATTTTAAAGAATTTCATTTCTATGAAGATGATTACATAGAGTGGACTCTATAATCAGGATCTAGTAAAATACTGGCTGTGAGGACACTGGGTACTCATTCAACCATGATGAGTCTTGGAATGACTTTGAGACATTCACGAATGCTTACTTTTTTGGGGGCCATCCCTTCCGTAAACCAGTAAGCATCAAAGCTGTTTGTAACTGGCCTGGGACGGACATTGTGATGCTGGCCAGTGCACAGCAGAGAATGCTGAACTAGCATTAATTTGTTAATCCACACAATTCCCAAAGGCTTAGTGATGCTTTGCTGCTCCTCTCCCAGTCCCTAACCTTGGAAATGACTGGCAGAAATGCAGATTTGGCTTCTTGATAGATCTACAATAAGGAGAAAATACTGTAGTATATTAGGATATGCCTCGGGTTTGGAATCAGAGGTCTTGGGTTCTATTCCAACTCTGTTAGTCACTACCTGTGTGAAGTCACTTCAGTTTCCCAATCAGTAAAATATTAAGAGGTTGAAATAGATGATTTCCAAGGGTCCTTATAGCTTGAAATTCTTTGATCCCAGCAGTCCACATTCATGTTATGCAGAGAAGGTTCTATTAAGTGCCTACTTAATGTATTAGGGCGCTGTGCTACTGCTAGGGATAGAAAGGCAAATGCAAAGCATTCTCAGTTCTTTGAGGGCCTTACAGACTAGCCATGGAGAAAGCATGTGCATATCTAGTCCCCACACACATCATGCCCATCCCTACCTCTTTGCCTCTCTCTTTGCTGTATGTTTCCCACCTGGAAATTCACTCACTGCTTATCCCAATACTATCAGCCCCTCCAGGCTCAGCTTTGTGGGGCCTTCCCTGTGAGAGTCCTCACTCCTCTCACTCCTGCAATATGGACATCTGTAATGCTCATTTGGCCCTTAACACAAATTGTCTGAGATTGTTACATGTAGGTTTCAGATGCGTGTAGATCTGGCCTGCCCACATAGACTGTGGGGGCCTTGAAGGCTAGGATTAGTATCTCCTTAGAGTAAGGCTTCATACATCTCATTGAATTGAATCATGCCTATCCCAGTGCCTTGCACAGAGTTGCCAGTAGCTGGTGGCTGAGCAATGCCTGGAATTAATAAATTGATGGATTGAATAAGTATAACATTTTATAATAGACTAGAAAAATGAACTTAGAGTCAGAGGACCTGGGTTCACCACAGATCTGACACTTAGTAAATGGGTAACTATGGGGAAGTCATTCATCTCTCCAAACATCAATTTTCTCCTCCTCCCTCCTTGCAAAAAAAAATCAATCAATTATCAACAAAATTTATTAAGCACCTATTATGCCAAGAATTGTATTTGGCTCTAGGGAACATGCATGCACACACACACAGACACACAGACAGACAGACAGACACACACACACACACACACACAACCCGTCCTTCCCCTCAAGGAGTTTATATTCTGTTGTATATGTAAACTGATACATATGAGTATAGGAAAAAGGATTTGACTTGTGATTTCATTGACATACTGAAGAAACTCTCTTCACTAATGCAGATTAGCCCCTTCTCTACAACTAACAGTCTGAGAGTTGCCCAGAGCATGGAGAAGTAAAGTAACTCGTGGAAGGTCACACAGCCAGAATGTGTCTGAAGCGGGGCTTGAACTCAGATCTGCTTGGCTCCCAGACCCTCTCTTTCCACTATATACCATGTTGTCTACTCATATATAAGTAGGTATTATATGCCAAAAACAAATCAATAAAAAATAGGGGGGACTGCAAAAAAGCTTCATGTAGAAGGTTGCATTTTAGCTAATTCTAAGGCAGAGGTGAGGAGGGAGTGCATTCCAAGCTTGGGGGACACCCAGGGCAAAGTCAAGGAGGTGGGCATTGTAGGTTATGTGTGAAAAACAGCATGAAGGCCAGGCTAGGGGGACTCCAGATATAGGAAGGGGAGGACTATATAATAAGGTTGGAAAGATAGCTTGTGAAAGTGGGAGCCAGGTTGTGAAAAGCTTTAAAGACAAAACAGAAGAGTTGATGTTTAATTCTAAAGTAATGGGAAGCTGTTGAAGTTAACATCCAGTAGGAAAGTCACAGGGTCAGGTGTGCACTTTGGGAAAATTGCATTAGCAGCTTGGTAAAAGGTGGATTAGTGTGATAAGACTTAAAGCAAGGAGACCAATTAGAAGACTCTTGCAGTGGTCTAGGCAAGAGGTGATGAGGGCCTGAAGTAGGCTAACAGTTGTGTAAGTGAAGAGAACAGGATGTTCCCTTCTGAGAAATGTGGTAAAGATAGAAACAAAAATGAATGGCAACTGAATGGATATGGGGTGTGCATGATGGAGAGTGAGGAGTTGAGAGTAAAGCCAAGGTTATGACTGAGTGACTGGGAGCATGTTGGTTCTCTTGAGCAAAAACAGAAATTCAGAAGAGGGGATAGGTTTTGGGAAAAAGATGAGTTCTGTTTCGACATGGTAAGTTTGTGATGGCTAAGAGAAATGGCAGCTTCGGGGCAGCTAGGTGGTGCAGTAAGTAGACTACCGGCCCTGGAGTCAGGAGGACCTGAGTTCAAATCTGGCCTCAGACACTTGACACATTTGCTAGCTGTGCGACCTTGGGCAAGTCACTTAACAGCAAATGCCCTGCCCTCCCCACTCCAAAAGAAAACAAAAAAAAGAGAAATGGCAGTTTGAAAGGTCCAATGGGCAGGTGGAGAGGTGTGATTGGAGCTCAGGACGTACTAGATTCGAGGACACACTAGAGCTGCAACTATAGATCTGGGATTCATTGGCATAGAAATTATAATTCAACCCATGGGATGAATTCAGCAACTGAGAGATTGTGGACAAAAAAGAGAAGATGAACCTCCAAGATAGAACCCTGGGGGTATATCCGCCTACTGTCAGCACACAGGACCTGGATGGAGATTCAGCAAAGGAGATTGAGGAGTAAGTTCTCAGATGTGTGATAGAACAAGGAGAGAACAATGTCATGAGAACCTAGATGGGAATGTGTCTGGGAGGAGAGGGTGGTCAACAGTGTCAAACACAGATGCATGAAGAAGGGCAAAGACTAAGAAAAGCCTAGCAGATTTAGTAGTTTAGCAACCATTGGCAATTTCAATTGATCAATGAGTTTGGAAGTGAGACTACAGAAAGTTAAGAAATGAGAGGAGAAGAAATGGAGCAATATATTTGGATGTCTTCTAGGAGTTTGACTGTTGAGGGAAGGAAAAATATAGCTTGAGGGGATGGTAGTGTCTAGTGAGGGATTTTTAAGAATGGGAGAGATTTGGTAGGTTTATAGGCAGTAGGGAAGGAGCCAGATAGGGAGAGATTGAAGATTAGAGAGGGGGTGATAATTGTAGGGGATAAAGTAAATGTCCTAACAATCTCACTGAGGTGAGGAAAACACTGTATTCTGGAAAGAGCACTGGATCTAGGGGATCAGGATTCAAATCCTACCTGTCACTTACTACTATAAAACCTTGGTCAAATTACTTAATTTTTCTAGACTTCAGCTTCCTCAGCTAGAAAATGAAGGGATTGGAGAAGATGACATCCAAGGTCCCTAACAATCAAAATCTATGATCCAATGAACCACAAAAATTGTAATATGTGATCTGATCAGAAATGTAAGGAGGACTTCACTCCTCGAAAGCCCAAATGGAGCATGTTAGCTGATGAATTTGCCTCACCGCTGACTCTGACTATGAGGAGGGTGATTGAAGCCCTGTAGAAGGCTGAGTAGAGTTCTCATGATAGATGAGATACACAAAGATTTGATTAGAAAAGGTGGAAGAGAGAACCAAAAAGAGACAGAAAAGGGGGAGGGAAAATGGATATGGAGCTAAGAGTCTGATTACTGTTAACTCTTGTCCATCCTAACAGAAGGATCCATGAGTCAGTCCTTACCCCAACTTCCCTTCTTTTTAAGTCTGGTTTTGGGGCATTGATGAAGCAGTGATTTACAAACCCTCAGGATTCATTGATCTAACACCAAATGACAACATTTTCTTCTACATATTGAGAATTTAGCATGCACCCACTGAGCGAGTCTTTCCCCCTTTTCTGTCCCCTTGATCAAAGCACTGTGCTGATGGTCCAGCACAGAATCTCAGGGATCCAAAACCCTCTGGCACCGGAGGCATGGGAGGATAGAGTTTTGGGAAATGGATGAAGAGAATTTTTTTTTTATGGAATTGACTGTCATTTTTCTTCCATTCTATTTCAAGTAAAGTCCTTGTGTCTTCCTGTGATGTCACATGACTAAATTCTGGCTAGATAATAAGAGCTGGTGAGCAGTTCTAAATAGATGCAGAGCCCAAATGGGATATTGGGTGATAATAACAATCGTAATGATCACAGGTTCTTGAAGCATCATTGATACTGCTCTTGCTTTCAATGACACAGATACTCCCTCCATGTTTCACTAGCTTGCTCCATGGGTGGTTATGATAGCAAAAAAATTAATCGGGGGAAGCCAAACCTTTGTCGACAACGTAGAGTCACAATGCCAGACACTGCATAGCCAAGGTAGCATTGGGGAAGTCCCAAATCAGTGACAAAGAAGCAGGTATAGGCATAGTTTGTTTAGGGGTCAGTAAGGAGACTGGTAGGGTTAATGAGGAAGGCTCATGCTAGGAACAAATGAAAGAGTTAAGGTAGGGAGGACTCCTGGGATCAGAACAAGGAGAGCCTTAAAGGCATTTTCCTCAGTTCCACCAAGAGAACATGAAGGTCAGGGACACATAGTCACAGAAACTGGCCAATCTGTTGATTGACAAAGCTTTGATGGCCATTAACCAGGGATGCTATATGCCTATGATAGGCGGGTGAATAAGATTACCTCCTTTCATTTGCTTTGGACCTAAAGTCAGCTTGAAGGCTAGGAGTCTGGGATGGGGAAGGAATGATGCTGGGGGAGGTGGTACATATACGTGACAGCATTTTCAACACCTTTGACCAAAGACCTCTTTGATATCCTCCCCTCCCCCCATCAGAGAAGTGACTCTGGATCCTGGCCCTGGCATTTTCTCTCACCTTGAAAGACTTCAAATAGGGACCCAGTAATTCATTCAGGTTTGCTGTCCAAGGACCAGCCTAGCCAAATTCAAGAGGCTTGTCCCACCCTGGATGGGGTGGGGGTTGCCTGTCAGTGGGAAATGTGTTTGAGAAGATAAGAGCTGGAGAAGCCCTCCTGAGCCACTAGTAATTAATACATTCAAGTTGACATTTAAATCAAAGCCCAGAGCCCAAAGTCCCTCCCCTCCCCCAAAGGCTTTCTCTGAGGGGACCTGGGAAAGGGCTGGTAATAGCCAGTGTCAGGGTCAGCAGGGAACTCCAATAGCTCCTTGTGACTCTTATTCAAAGAGGAATACAAGAGGATAACATCGCTTCTCCATCAGTGGGTTTGCTTTTAAATTTCTGGAGTTAATTATGTGTGGTGACCAGTCTCTGGGCAGCAGCAGGACTTCTACAGAGCCTGGCTCTGTGAGGCTTCAAAGCCTTCTCTGTCTTCTGACGTCAGTCGTAGTGGGTTGCTGGGATCTGAAAAACAAAGTCAAGGGTATTCCCCCTCCCCCATCCAAATGCCCAGTTCTCTTCTTGGGCAATAAGAAAATGGTGAAAGAATTTTAAAGAAATTAACATGATGGACAAAGCCTTGGCCTGGAAGTCAGGAAGCTGGGGCTTTAGTCTTGGCTCAGCCCCTAACAGATTGTATGACCTTGGGCTGGTTATCTCCCCTGTCTGGGTTTGAACTTTGGAATAATAGTAATAACTAACCTATTTATGGTGTTTAAAGGCTTGCAAATCACTTTACATACATCATTTCCTCACAACAACTCTCAGATTAGTACTATCACTGTTATTACTCCTAGCTTGCATATGAGGAAACTGAGGTTTAATGAAGTCAAGGGACTTGGCCATGGTCATACAGCAAGAAAGCCTCAGAGGTAGGATTTGAGGCCAATTCCTTTGGATTTCCAATCCAGCACTACTCTGTCCTCTTTGCCACACAATCTCTGGGACATATGGAGTGGCTTCTGCCAAGTCAGTCAAAATCTGTTTGTCTCGTGTATATATAATATATATATGTGTATATGTATGTGTACATGTGTATATATGTATATACATACCCACATACACATACATGTATACATATATCTATATAGATAGGCATATCTGTATAGATATATGTATATATAATACACATATGTATATGTATATCAGTCATATATGCCATATTCCTCATTTTTATCAGTTATACTGATTTGGAATAAACTGTCTTCCTCTTCTTTGTGTGCACAAATCTCACCTGTCCTTCAAGACCCACCCATTCAAGGTTATAGGGATCTCTGAACTTGGCACTGCCTGTGTCCCTCATTCACAGTTGATTAATGTGTATAAGAGTAGGAGGAGATCTTGACTTGCATTTTACCTACCTTGACCTGACATTTTCTGTTCATGTGCATTTGTCCGGGCTGTCCTTCATGCCTACCATGCACTTTCTTCTCATCTCTGTCAGCTGAAATTCTCTTCTACCTTCTATGGCTGTGTTACGTGTCTCTTCCTCCATAAAGCCTATTTCTCTGATCTGTCCCCAGCCCTGAGTCTCCAAGATAGAAAGCGAGTTTTTCCCCCTCAAAATTTCTCAGTGCCCTTTGCCTGTGTCTCTCTTTTGCACTGTTAACATTTTATTCTACTTGTATATATGTTATACTTTCACCAATAGATAAGCTGCTTTATGACAAGGATAAAATTTTTATAGCTTAGACCAGAATTGTAAGTTAGCAATTTTTGCTCTAGAGGCAAACATTATGAAAGGAGGCAGGGAGAGATCACAGGATGTTGTGAGGCTGTTGATGCAAAGGCTGCCTACTGTGGGGCAAAAGGGAGGGTTCAGTGCAGAGCCGGGGAGGAAATCACCCAGGAATTAACTGTGGTGGGAAAAAGCTTCTAGAGTTCCCTTTTAAAATTAATTATTCATTCTAACTAGGTTCTAAGCCCAGTTGTTTCTACCAGTTTACAAGCTACAAGTGCTATCTATAGCTTTTAAATTCTGACATCCTGGTGCAAAACCCTGGCTGCTCTGCTCTAGTTAGGATTTTGCCCTCATGCCATTGTACATAGGGGTTCAAAATAGGGACTGAGCCTGTAATTTTATTGATATAAAGAACCTCTGTATGAGAATTTCTTCTGCCAAAGTAGGTTGGCATCTTCTCTACAAGTGAGACTTAAAGAGAGTTGTCTAACTCTGAGAGGTTCAGTGACTTGCCCAGAGTCAAACAGGTAATATGTTGGCTTCTGATTTCCTTCCAATGAGGAATTTCCTTTTTACCTTATAGTCTTAGAGAATACCTAGAGGCATGGAGAAGTTAAGTGACTTGTCCAGGGTCCCACGACCAGATGTAGCTAAAGTAAAACTTGAACCCAGATTTTTTAAAAATCTGAGGCCAGCCCTGTAGTCTTCATACCATTAGTCACCCTTTGCCTATAGTAATAATAATAACAGGCAACATTTATACAGTGTGTTAGAGTTTAATAATGACAGTAGTTAGCATTTAAATAGCACTTCAAGGTTTACAAAATGCTTTACCTACGGTATTTTATTTGGCGGATACCACAACCTGGTGAGGTAGGTTCTATTATCGTTCCCATCTCACAATTGAGATAACCGAGTTCCAGAGAGGTTAAGGGATCTGCCTATGGTCACCCAGCTAGTAAATGCCTGAGGTAGAATTTTAATTCAAGTCTTCCTAATTTTGTGTCTGGTGTCCACAAGGCATTGGTTCAGTATCCATTTCGCCACTTAGTTGCCCTGTGGAACATAATTTCAATATGTTAATCTTTTTGTAGGATTTCTTTGGGACAGCTAGATGGGCCAGTGGATAGAGTGCTGGGCTTGGCATCAGGAAGGCTAATCTTCCTGAGTTCAAATCTGGCCCCAAACACTTAGTGGCTATGGGACCTTGGGCAAATCACTTAATTAACTCTGTTGACCTCAGTTTCCTCATTTGTGAAATGAGCTGGAAAAGGAAATGGCAAACCACTCCAGTATCTCTGCCAAGAAAACCCCAAATGCAGTCAGAAAGAATCAGACACAACTGAAACCACCCAACACTATCCATTAAATAAATGCTTTTTCTGACTACCCTGAAAATCTAGTGGGAGGGCCAAATAGATAACGGATGTAAGATTTTTCACAGTTGCTTTCCCTCTTGGAATCGAAGTTTTCCCATATGTTAAATGGGGGTGATAATTCTCCCTCTGCCTACCTTACAGGGTTGTAGTGAGAATCAAAAGAGATTATGGATTTAAAGAATGATGGATCTGCAGCCAGGAAACTCTGAATTCAAATCCTAATTAGCTGGTTATGTGACCCTGAGCAAGTCATTTAACCTCTTAGCCTCAGTTTCTTCAACTGTAGAATGCGGGTAAAAGTTTTTGCAAGTCTCAAATGAGATAATAGTTGTAAAGTGGTTTGCAAATCTTAAAATGCTATGTAAGTACCATGTAAGCCATCCATTGACACGAGAAGGTCCTGGAGAGTCAATTGATACAAAACATTTTTTAAAGATTTTACCTTAATTTACTACAATTTCGTCTATCTTTGAAAATGCACATTAACTACAAATATGGAAAAATTCATCTTTCTATTTCTATTCTCTTTGCCTTATGGATTAATAATAATATGCCATGTTAATTGATACAGGTTGGTCTGTTGAAGCGTTCTTAAATTCTGGGCCTACTGTTTGCCAACCTAGTTTCTTCCCTCAATAACAGAGAAACAGCTAAGACCATCTAGTCAAAGAGATTTTAATCTTTTTTTTGTGTCATAGACTCCATTGGCAGTCTGTTGAAGCTTATGGGCCCCTTGTCAGAATAATGTTTTTAAATGAATAAAATAAAATACATAGGAATACAAAGGAAATGAACCATATTGAAACATAGTTATCAAATATATTTTAAAAGTTTAAAGATCTAAGGTTCTTAGAACTCTTGAAGAGCAGTGCTAAATAAATCCTAATTATTATCCATCATTAGAGAGGGAAGCTACCAACTCCATTCTCTTTTCCAGAGGGATAGAGTTTATTTGGATTTTGAAGCTGGGCACAGTGAATTTGTCATCTCTGAAAAGCTGCACCAAACCCCTTCCTGGTTAAGTCTTTTGCCCTTGGGCGGTTTCTAGGCTTCAAACACCAGCCTTTCAAGGCAAACCACTTAGAAGGCCCTCAGATTCCATCATGTCTCTTTAAAGGCTGATCACAGGGAATCTTGTGCCACTGAGGATGTTCTTTCAACTACGACAAGCAGCCAGCCTCCCTTTTCCTGATAAAGTCTTTATTATTTATCAGGAGCTGAAGGGACTATGGAGAATAAATGAAGGCCCTGGCAGAATCCTGGGCAATCAGGAGACGAGCGCTTATGTGAACTCAGTGGGGATTGAAAATGTCACTGGCACAAATTAATTAAAGACATTAAGGAGCCCCAGATGATTCATCACTGTCCCTATGTGAGGGGGCCTGACTGGGACTGCTTGAGATCAGGTAGTAATTCTTTTAACACTGAAGGACCAATGCTCCCAGAACTTGGTTCTTTGAGAGGAGGGATTGTTTCATATTTTGTATTTAATCTCCAGTGCCTAGCACAGTGCCCCAGAATACATTAGGTGCTTAATAATTGCTTGCCGATTGATGGACTAGCTCTTCAATTCCCTTCTATCAATCAGTGTACTTTCACTGAGTACCTGCTATATTATTGCATATGCCAATTGCATGGAGAGTAGAGTGCCAGGATTTTGGAGAAATTTCAAATTTACATAAAATACCAAAGACACAATTATATTTTCTTTTATCTGGGGCAAAAACTGTTGGGAGTAGTAGACAGAGGACAATTAGAAAGGGGTAGAGCATTAGGGCAGAGAGGTCAGTATGATGTGGGGGAGGGGGAGAGTAGAAACACAGATGATAATTTGACCATGAGTATAGCTGTGCCAGAGAAGAGGGTAGCCAATACCATGGAGTGTCTGACCTGAGATCCTGTGTGGGTTAGGGGAAAGGCAGGCCCAAGAGAGAAGCAAATAGAATGACAAAATCCTGGGAGTGGTGAGTTGAGGTTGCACTATGTGGTACTGGCCAGCAGAGGACATTGAGGCATGATCTTTGATGATGTGATGGTGGTCTTGGCATACTGTAAGGAAATGCATCCTCCATGTGGATGTATTGTGGTAAAGTCCTAGGAATAGCCCTGAATTTGGAGTTGAAGGCATTAGGTTCAAACGTCATCTCTGCCACTTAATGAATAACCTGAGAACAATCACTTTATTCTTTGAACCATATTTTCCTCATCACTCAAATGAGAAAGATTGGACCAGGTAATTTCTAAAGCTTCTTATAGCTGTGGATTTGTGATTCTATGACCCCACATAATTCCTCTCATCAAGGAGCTTCTAACAGTAAAAGGTTGGGATGTCTATGCCTAAGTATAATGCACAGTATTACATGACACATGCATGAGAAGGCCTAGAAGATTTCCGGTTTGTTAAATAGTCAACCAATCAGTCCACAATCACTTATTGCATGATTTCTGTGTGCCAAGAGCTATGCTAGGTGCTGGGAATTTAAAAAGGCGGGGGGGGGGGGAGAGAAATAGTCCCTACTCTAAAGGAGTTTATATTTTAATGAGGAAGACAACATATGCTTCACTAGGTACATCACTCGGTATGCACAGAGTAGATGAGAGGTAATCTCATATGGGAAAGCACTAGCAACTAGGGAGACTGGGAAAGATCTTATGCTGACTTGAGCTGAGTTGAATTGGATCTTGAAGGAAATGTAGATCCTCTATGAAAGATATAGGCATAAGAGAAATCACACAGGATAAAAAGGCAAGATTAGGTTCCTATCTGCACTATGGAGGGAATACCCACGTTAATAACATCATGGATCTATCGACATTTATTGAAACAAATAGGACCAAGCATGATAGGATGTCTAAAGGGAACACTAAGGAATTAAGGAAAAGTCCATGGAGGAATCAGCATTTGAGTTGAACTTTAAAATTATGAAAGGATTCAACAGGTAAAGAGAAAGAAGGAAGGCACTCCTGGCATAGGGAAATGAGTGAACAAAGACAGTAAGTGTAGGGCTTGTGTAGAAGAAGATGAAGAGTCATCCAGTTTGGTGGAGCATAGGTTATATGAGGTGTAGGAGGGATGAGAAGGAGGGGTGGTAGTTAAGACTGCAAAGCGATGTTAGAACTAAAATAATCCTTAGACCTTTGAGACCTGGCCAAACCTATTCTGACAGAGAATGAACCTAAAGAGGACTTGAGATGGGAAACTCAATCATTCATGGTCATACAGCAAGGTCATGGCCCCTTAGTCGCTGAGTTCTTTACCAAGACAACTAGTAGACTTAAGGGGTGGAGAGTGAGAGGGTAAAGAATTTCAGAAAACATTTTTTCTACAGGCATATTCTCTCTTCTTAATACATGTTTTTTAGCTGCAAGGAAGCTGACTTAATGAGTCATTCAAATAATTCAACTTAACAACAATACAACAAACATGGAGAAGAATCCTTTGCATTATGAAAACTAGGAAATTCAAGCGTACCAGTGATTCAAAAGTCAAGGATTCAATTCAGTTCAACCATTCAATCACAGCTATCATCATGTGCCAACTCAAATAGAAACAAAACTGTGGATACATACTGACTTAGAAAACCCACAAATTAACATTATCTGTGTTTTATTGTATTTTCATCTATTTTGTTAAATATTTCCTTGCTTGACACCTCTGGTGTAGGACACTATTCTAGGTCCCCAGGAAGATAAAAAGTTTAGATAAGACATGGTCTTTGTCCCTGTGGAAATTCCAGTCTGGTCGGAGAATGGCGCAAAGACAATGTTAACTTTTCCATGGCATCTGCATTGAAGAGTTACAAAAGAAAGAGCTATCTCATGTCTAAGATGGAAGGACATTATCAAAGAAAGGTGATGGTGGTAGTAAGGAAGACTTCCTAAATACAATCAATCCTCAACATTTGTGTATTAACTTTCATGATATAAAACATTGGTGAGATTTAATTAGTAACCTTATTTTCACTTTTGAGTTGGTAAACCTGCGCATTCAGGGCTATGCTAGTAGAGGAAAAAATGAGAAGCCCCCTTTGCCCTCACCCTAGAGCCCCAGCTGCCCATGCCACCAAGTACCCTAGTTTCCCAGACAGTCATTACTCACCCCGAGGTATGTGTTTTCCATTGGGAAGCAGTTCAACCACGGAACCAAAAGGGATATTAGAGATGGCAGGTTCCCCCTTTCCCTTTTTCACCTGGGGTTCTTCTGACATCACTGCTATTCCTCCCCAATTCATCCAGGGTTGCCTCTCTTCCCCCCTGCATTTTATGGATAATTTTATGGTTAATGTGTTAGGAATAGCACAGGTTAGCAGGATTGATGTTTTGTTATAAAGAATTAAATGCAGAAAAGCATATTTTCAGCAATCTCTAGCAAAAGATGACAGTTTTTCATGTCACAGGAACCTAACCCCCTATTTCTCATAGGTTCAATGTATCAACATTCACATTTTTTATTTTTGTGCCATTTTCTAGGAGCATTACTCCCATGAAAGTTGAGGATTGATAGTAAATGAATGCATGAAAAAGCATTTATTAAGGACTTAGCAGATGCCAAGTACTCTGCTGAGGACACAAATGGAAAAAAGACAGGTACTGGCTTTCAAGGATTTCAAAACTGCTAAAGAGAATTGATGTTGTGGCTCTTCCTCTAGAAACCAGAGAGGAGGAAGAGAATTTCTGCCCTCATGGAGAACGGAACTCTAGCCTTGGAGCTAATAAGGCATAGGTTCTGATGGCCGTCTTACTACTGACTATTCTGTATGAACTTGAGAAAATTTCTTCTTCAGGGCATCAGTTTCCTCATGTGGAGAATAAGGGATTTGTTCCACACTTTCTCTGAGATCCCTTCCAGCTTCACCTTTTCAAGATCATATGATTCAAATGATTTCCCCGTGCATATGGTTAAAGAAGAAGTGTAGAATAATGAGGAAAGAAAGGTTAGAGTTTAAGTAAGAAATCCAGTTTGGGTTTGATTCCAAGCTCTGCAATTTAATATTCCTGGACAAGGCAACTCACCTCTCTGGACTTCATTTCCTCATCTGTAACATCAGGGCCATGACTAGGAATTCTTGCACCCAGGGCAAGTACCATAAATGACACCCAGGGGGAGTGGCTTGAAGGAGAGTGGGGAAAAAATGATGGAAAGACATGGGACCAAGGCCATTGCAAGGGAGGCCAGAGGGAAGAGCTTATGCCAGGACTACCCTGTCACTGCCAATTTGACAGCTTCCTATCTTGATAACTAGGTACTCAATTCTGTGGTTTCTAAACTGCTAAGGGATTTTAACCCCATTAGCATTCTTTCTATTCAGTACCCTAGAACAAAGTCCAGATTGCTTCACTGTAGTGGTAGCTCTATGTAAAATGAAGGGTTTGGACTAGATGGTTCCTTCCAGATCTAACTGTCTGATGAGGATTTAGAATCCAAGGGTTTAGGGTCTGCTCTCCTCTTCTGAGCCCTGGATGATAGGAAGGAATGAAATGTTGCCCAGTACCACTGTCCTGGAGGGCTGGTCTTTGAAATGCCAAAAGAGACAAGAGCACAGTTAGATAATTCTCCCCACACCCCCAGGCCCCAGGCTCTATGCACAACATTCTGCTTTATGTCTCAGGCAGTGTGTCATTCCATGGAAGGGATAGCAAGTGGCCAGGCACGTGGGCTGCTAGGGATGTCTCCACGGAAACCGCAGTCAAGGCCAGTGTGTGGGTGGACATGAGGACCTTGTGATTCTATTCTCAAGCCCTCTGGGCTCAGGGATTTCTTTTGGAGACCCAGAAAATAGGACATAGCAAAGGACCCCTGAGCCATTGGTCCACAGAGCCCCGGGGTCAGTGTTAGGACTGAGGACAAAAGCTTTATATGGAAAAACCCAAATAAACTAATCAGACCCTCCACCTCCACCCCCTGAGAACATCAGCATACCAGGCTCATTCCCATTATCCCTTCTACCCAGGACCCATGTAGCTGGAATATAGTTTATCTCCTGCAAACAGTGACCAAATCTATGAGACTGAGTAGAATCTAATTTGTTAGATAGCTGATTTGGGGGGCATATTTCTTCTGTAAAAAATCAGTCACATAATTTTTATAGTCATGCTTTGTGTGTATATGGGGAAAGCCAGGCCCTCTGTGAGTCACTAAAATAGCAATCTAATCCCAAGCCTTGGTAAGCCATTTAGAGGTAGAGCCACTGTTCTTGAAGGAAGAAGAGATATGACAACCATGCTCCTCCCTAGCCCCTTCCCCAAAGGTCACAGATATACAAATCCCTGGCTACATCTGAATATCAGCTCAATTCAGAAGAGTAAGCCCTGACTAAGTGTCAATTATATGTAAGGTACCATTTATGAGTGAGGGGAATCCAGGTGTGGAAACTCTCTCTACCAATACAAATCATATTCTATCTATGGCTTTATAAATAATTCCTAGGTTGTGGCTTGAGCTAAATAGAAGTTAGGGTATACTCAGGGTAATTTAATTAGTAACAAATTAATGATTATTAATAACAATTAACAGGGTGAGAAATGTACTCATACTTCCTGAGTCTAAGACCAGCATTGTATCTACCAGGCAATACTACTTCTTTGGGCACTGAGAAAGCATAGATTCATAAAATTGGAATGGAAGGGACCTTAGAGGTCATATAGTGCAAACCTCTCCTTTTATACATCATGGGACCCTATGATCCTAGATGTAGTGTAGTCCAATTCCCCCTCATTTTACAGAGGGAGCAAAGGCCAGAGTCCTTGTCTCAAGTCACATAGACAGTAAGGAGCAGGATCAGGATTTGAACCCAGGTCCTTGACCTCCAAAGCTGTGTTCTGTCCACTTTGCTGCTTCTCATGATGAGCCCAGACTCAGAGAAATGAGTCTCGTGACTGCAAATCCTGTCCTTCTGCTCTCAAGTAGTTTACATTCTTAGCTACCTCACTTCAACAGCACACAATAAACACTTGAGAATGCTGGCTGCCTGACACAAAGCCAAATTTGGTTGAAAATTCCAATTTGAAAATCCTTAAGGTATGTACAGATCCACCTGACAGAAAACCAGCCACGCTGGACAGTCAGGAAATCACAGAACCCAAGGGCAACATAGGGGAAACCCAAAGCTACTTTTCCTGGTGCCCTCCTCACGGGTTAGAAATGTGCTCTGTTAACAACTTCTACATCCATTGCTTTGTCACTCAAGTTTTAAGATTTAAGATATGAGAGATTATTCATAAATTGATCCTAGAATACCTGACTTGGTAGGGACCACAGAGGCTTATAGATTATAGACTTTATTCACAGAAGGAAAGAGAATGAAAAAAAGGAAAGGAATAATCTCTAAACTACAGGCCAATAAATTTCACTTTTTTTTTCTAGACACTTCTAGAACACATTATTTAAGGGTTTGTTAGTAAACATTTAGAAAATGAAGAAGAGTTCCCAAAGACCAGCATGACCTCATCAAGATAAGGTGATAGCACAATAATGTTATATTTTAACAGAGTGTTAACATGTTAGGTCAGAGGAATACTCTTGACTATATTGTTTACCTAGATTTTTTCACAAAAAAATTGTTATTCTAATGAAGAAGATAGAGAGATATGGACTAGTTGAAAGTATAATTAGATGGATCTGGAACTTGTTAAATGGCTAGAACCAAAAAATTAGCAATTAAATTTTGTTTTCAGATTAGACTACTCTCCTCCTATCTCTTTATCTCTCCTTCCCCCCTCACCCCCCCTCCCCCACCTCAGCCCAAGGAAAAAGCAAGAAAAACAAAAGCCCTGTTGCCAATATGTACACTCAAGTAAAACAAATTCCTACATGGGCCATGTTTTTTTTAGAAAAAAGGCTCATTTTGTACTTGAGTGTATTACCTCACTATTATCAGGAGGTGATGGGGCAACTAGGTGACTCAGTGGATAGAGGACTATCAGGCCTAGAGTCAGGAAGACTTATCTTCCTGAGTTCAAATCCGGCCTCAGACACTTTCCAGCTACGTGACCCCGGGAAAATCACTTAACTCCGTTTTCCTCAGTTTCCTCATATGTAAAATGAACTGGAGAAGGAAATGGTAAACTACTCTTGTATCTCTGCCAAGAAAACCCAAAATGGGGTCATGAGGAGTTGGACATGACTGAAACAACTGAAGAACAAACAAAAATCAGGTAGATGAGTAGCATGTTTCATACTGAGTCCTCTGGAATTGTGGTTGGTCAATGTGTTGCTCAGAGTTCCCAAATCTTTCAACGTTATTTGCTTTTACAATGTTGCTATTCTTGTATGAACTGTATTTCTTGGTCTGTTTACTTCACTTTGCATCCGTTCAGACAAGTTTTTCTGTGATTCTCTGAAACTACCCCTTCATCATTTCTTGTAGCAGAATAGTATTCTATCATTTATATACTATTACTTGATGATTTTGTGCAACTCTGCCTCACTTAAATCCAATTCATGTACCAGTCAAGACATTACCTGTGATGTTATTCGTCCTCTTCAAAAATGAAGGACCAACAACTACAACAAAAATCATAACTTGTTCAGCTGTTCTCCTATGGATGGGCATCCCCTAGTTTCCAATTCTTTGTCACAACAAAAAGAGCTGCTGTAATTCTTGTGTGTGTGTGTGTGTGTGTGTGTGTGTGTGTGTGTGTGTGTGTGCAGGCTAAGCATAGATAGCCTTTTCTTCTTTCCTTGATCTCCCAAATATATTGTTTAACTTTTTTATGTTTAACTTTGCTAAAGTCATAGACGACACCTTTATCATATTCACATAGGATTAAACACCCAGGATGGACGGCTCACACATCGAGTGATAGACAAGAGTCATAGAGACTCAGGCAGCGTAGAGCATTGGGCTAAATCTAATAAGATGTAGCTGAATAGAGATTTTCTTTGTTTAGTTGTTTTCAGTCATGTCCAACTTTTTGTGACTGAATTTGTGGTTTTCTTGGAAAAGATACTGAAATGGTTTGCCATTTCCTTCTCCAGATCATTTTATAGACAAGGAGCTGTGCAAATAGGGTTAAGTGTCTCACTTAGGGTCATACAGCTAGTAAGTGTCTGAGGCCAGATTTTAACTCAAGAAAATAAGTCTTCCTGACTCCAGGCTGGCCCTTTATCCACTGGGCCACCTAGCTGCCCCAAGATCTTCTGCTTGAGTTAAAAAAATCAACTTCATCAGTATAAGATGGGTGAGACCCAGCTAGACGGAAGACTATCTGAAAAAGCTCAAGACAAGAAAGCTAAGGCCAGCTTGATCTGTATTCCACAATGAATCATATCCAGGACTAAGGAGCTGCTAGTTCTGCTATATCCTGCCCTGATCAAATGACATTTGGAATGCTGTATTCAGTATTTTAGGAAGGAAACTTAGTAGAGAATTAGTAGAGAAACCCAAATGGTTCACTCCATGTAAAAACCAGTTTATCTATTTAGGGGAAGAAATGTGCATGCGTGTGTGTGGGTGTGTGTGTGTGTATGTGTGTGTGTGTATGTATGTACTATAAGTATTGGGCAGACTATATCACATGAAAGGTAGGGGACCAAGGGAGCAGGGTCTATAAGGCAGAGCTGAACATTGAGTGGAAGTTGCAACAGGTAAATTGAGGCTTGATAGCAGGAAAAATCCCCTAACAACTTAAAGAGTCATTCAAAAGTAGACTCCCTCAAGATGCTGAGGATTCTTATTCACTAGAGGTCTTTAATCAAAGTCTAAGGTACCGTTTGTTGCTTTTGCTATTGAGGGGATTCTTATTCAAAGAAAGGTCAGCTCTAAAAGACTTCTGAGATCCTGTCAAACTCAGAGATTCTGTGAAAGCTTACCATCTAATTCATCCTTTATTGTTAATAGAACATTATTAGAATTTAAAGCTAGAAGCAGAGCCATAACTAGGAATTCTGATGTCTAGGGCAAGTTAAGTTGAAGAAGGGAATGACAAAGACCTAAGGAGAGATCTCAGAGAAATCCCGGGACATCAACCCATTTCAGGATGGTGTTATTTCTGGCAGGCTAATGGGGATGGGGGAAGGGTCAGAAGAGACTGAGGAAAATTTGTTTAGGATCTAAAAAGCCCTCAGAATTCTATCTGGGCTGCCAGTATTTCCCAGGCTGCTGAATCAGCATGTTTCCTGCTAAGGGTATCACACAGGCACTACCTTTTAGAATGCTGGAAGAGCTGGCTGGGCAGGCTGGGGCGTGGGGAGGGCATGATAGCCATATGGCACAGCTTGAGAGAAGGCATGGAGGTAGGACTGGGACAACTGGAAAAAAAAATCATCAGATATTGTTATTCATATGGAGGCAGAATAGGGGGCAGGGGAAGGAACTTTTCACCAACCCCAGGGTCTGGTAAAGTTGGTTTTGGTTCTCCCTTGCAGTGTGGTACTAGCCCTGGAAATTGCACCAAATATCCCTCCCTCCTCCACTTTGTATGACTAATATGTCATTTGTATGTTGCGGGTAACAACCTAGCATCAGTGAGGTTTAGCAAAATATGCAACCCTAGCAATATTCCTCGATTTCTCTGGGATTGCCTTCCTTTATTTCTCTTTCAATGCTAACCCTGATGATGACAGTCATGGGGAAAGTATAGGTATCTGACTTGCCTGCTGCCTTTGGGAATACCCTAACACAGACTTGCTTTTGAGTAGCATTGTTTGGGGCTGGGAGTGTTGAAGATAGGGATCCTCTCCTCAGCTCACTGTCCCTGGAAACCACTATTCATTTATCCTGGACAGTTTGTTGTAGGTGGCATGGAAGAATGGGGACAATCACTGGACTTGGTATCACAGGATGTTAGAACTAGAAGGGCCCTTAGGGGTCATTTAGTCCATAACCCCTTCTTTTTACAGAAAAGGAAACTGAGACTCAAGCAGGGGAAGTTACTCAAGGCTACCCAGCTAGTAAATGTGAAATGGTAAACCAAAGCCCAACTCTTCTGAGTCTTTTAAATTCTGAGCTTTTTGACCCTTTCCTAAATGCTACATTATTCCCTTGGATTTGAGGACAAAAAAGCTAACAATTTATATGGGAAATTACTTAGCCCTTCAGTGTCCTTCAAAGTCCATTTTAAATCATCCTTCCTAAAGGATGTCTTCTCTGGCTCTTCTAGCTGATTCTTCTCTAGACTCTTGCAGGTCTAAGTATTCTTTGTTCTAGGTCTCTGTCTTATCTCTTCCATCAGAATTGTAAGCTATCCTTGGGGCAGGATCTATATTCTGTCCCTTTTCTAAACTCTCCCCTCAATCCCACTGTGTTTAGACTGGAGTTTACACTTAATCTCTATTGATTGTAGTGAAAAGGGTGGGGGCTTATGAAACTTCCTAGCAAAGGGACATGACATTCTTAGATCCCACAGTCACTCTCTGAATCTTGTTTCTATCCCATCCACCGGCCCTAAAACACAAGCCAGGAATCAAGACTGAAGTGACTTTGGGGGAAATGTCACTGCCTTTTTTTTTTTTAGGTTGCCTGGGATCAAAGGATCAGCCCCTGAAGATGCAAAGGCAACCACTAAATTGTCTCTGCTCTCTAGGAGGAGTGATAAAACAGTGCTCAGATGAATAAATATAAGATAATATGAAAAGAATGAAAACTCGGGGGGGGGGGTAGAGAGGGTGGGGAGGTGTGTGGAAGGGAGAGGGAGCAGAGAAGATCTCAAAAGAAGATAGCTCTTGAGCTGAGCCTTGGAGGAAGAGAAAGATGCTGAAAGGCTGAGATGGGGACAGGGTGCATTCCAGGTGTGGGGAATGGCTTTGGCAAGAGGTAGAAGATAAAGTGTGCCTGAAATGGATTATAGCCAATAATCCAATTTGGCCAGAATTTTAGATTACATGTAGTGGAGTAATTCAAAATAATATTGGGGACCTACGTCGGACCCACACTGTTAAAGAGGTTTGGGGTTGAGGGGTGCTCGACACCCCAAAGTACTGACACACTGGGTCCTGCTGAAAGAATTCGACTCAAGCTTTCTCATCCAAGAGAAAAGACAAAGTTTATTAAGGGTTAGCCACATTGAGTTGCCTTAAGAAATCCCACCCTTTGTGACACTTGTAACAAGTGGGCCAGATCAATCTGAGCTGAACTAGATTGGATCTGAGAGCCTTCAGGGAGGCAAGATGGAGATTATATGCACAAAGATTGTGGGAGGGATCAAGGGGTGGTCTGCGGGGACTAGAGGAGGGGTTTAGGGAGAGACTTGAGGCGGAGTCTAAGGAGGAGCTTGATGGGACTGAGATGAGGTCAGACTCCAGGATGGGAAATAGCTGAAGGCTACACGGACTGTAGAAGGCTAGGGTAACCGAGCTAGGGTATAGATATTTTGATCCAGGATTAAGGGTGGGAAACAGCTGGACAATAGAGGGCTAGGCTAGGCAGAGGCTTGGGCCCAAAGATAATGCAAGGCCCATGGCCTTAGGGGAAGGCCAGATTCAGTTGGAAGACTCAAGGAAAGTTCAAGGAGGCTCTCAGAGACTGTACTCCAGGTTCAAGGGGGTTCTCAGAAACTGTGCTCTCATCATTCCCCCCTCAAACAAATAGGACCCAAATTCTTTTGAGATCCAAGGAGATTCCCACAGTCTCACAGCCCATCACTGTGAGGGCATTAAAAGCAACTTTTTTCTTAGAAGAAGTCACCAAAACTTCTTGAGCAGAAATAATGACATCATCAGACCTGTGGAGGTAAATCCACAGAACTTGGCAAATGCATGATAGGTGCCCAGAGAGGGAAGGGTCAAGGTCACCTCCAAAGATATAAGCCAATCAAAAAGTATTATTCAGTGATCTAGCATATGCCAAGCCCCAAGATAGGGATGTAAATACAAGAATGAAGCTGCCACTACTTGCCAGGAGCTCGGATGACTGGAAAGATGTAGGTACTCTCAACACAAACAGGGAAGTTTCTAGAAGAGACAGGTTTAGGGAGGGAAGCTAAAGAATCCACAGTGTAAGTCACTGAGTTTGAGATGGCAATGAGGCATGCAGGTGAAATATCTGGTAGACAGCTAGAGTTTTGGGACTGGAGATCAGAAGAGAGCTTTTAGGATAGCTCTTCCTCCTCCAGATGGCTCCTTCTACAGTGCAGACTGGCTGTTGGAAAGGGTGGAGAGCCATAGGACCTGCTGCAGAAGTAGTCGAGATTCTTGAACCTTTTGTCCTGAATCCTGCTGAGTCCAAAGGTGGTTCTCCTCTCCTGAAGACGGTGAGAAGTCTGTAGGCTGGATCTTGCAATTGTGTCTCTGTACTGGGTGGCAGAGGTGAAACTGAGTCACGGAGAACAGAGGAGCCAGGGAACTAAGAAAAACAGCTCTAAAAATGACAAGAACATTTCATTTGGAAGCACGAGAAAAGACAATTACAAGACATGGAACACTGGAAAATCCCTTGAAGGTGACAGCTGCTGGGGCCTGTTGCTCCTTTAATTTTGCCCTATGTACCCTCTGGCTTCCCAGAAGTCAATTTAACACCCTTTCCCCATTGATACCCAGAATTTGTGACCGGAAAATTTCCCCAAGGAACCAAGCAGATAGGCCCCTTGGGCCTTGGCTAAGGACTCTAGAGTGTTAGGGTACGGGTCAAGCTTTAGTTCTAACTCTTTTTTGGGGGAGGGTCATCTCCATTTCCAAGTCTCTCACTCACATTCTAAAAGGCAAGAAGGCAATCATAATCAACACAGGAGCTTTGGTGCCTGGAGAAACCTGAGAAAGGTAAAGTCCTTGAGAACAGGGATGATGTTTGTTCTATTTGTGTCTTCAGTGCGTAACACAGTGCCTGGAACATAATAAGAACTTAATAAATGGGCATTCATTCATGGAAGTTTGGGAGACAGGCAACAGGGCACCCAGAGGGAAGATAACAGATACCACTAGGCACTGAGGAGAAAAATCTCTTTCACTAGGAAATAGCATGTTGTATATCACACAAGCCTCATGACAGATTCTTCTCATGGTTTAGGACACCCCTGCTCCCCTTGCCTTCTCCATTCCTTGGTGACTTGGACAAATCCAAGTCGCTTTTTCAGTAAGGAGATTCATAAAAGTGAAATGGAGGAAAAAGCAGTTTAATGAATATACTGGGATCTTCTGTATTTGAATATCCTCCCTGCTCTGTCCTCTGGGAGGTTGGAGGGAGGGCAAGAAACAAAATGCAGCATTTTCTTCTCTCCATTTGCCCCTCCAGGCAGGAAAAGCTAGAGAGAAATGTGTCAGATCCTTCAACCTGTAGTCAAATGGCCTTTCTCATGTTTTGAGAAATAGGACAGATATTGGTGTGTTAAAGTTAGGCTCCCGAATAATCTTTGTTTGACTTTATAATGAGGCTATTAATTTTAATCGGGCCAGAACTCTTGGGGCAGGTCAAAGTCAGAGCTGTGTTCCCTCTCAAAGGGAGGAAAGTGGTCCAGAGTTTACCTGGTGTAACAGTAATTAAGGTGGGATTTTTTGCTTTTCTTCTTTTAAGTGCCTTTAATGATTCTGGACTTTGTTTGAATGGGGCAGATAAAGTGGGATCTTTTCGTCTTGGAGTATTTCTCAGCACTGAGACAATTGGGAGTCATTGATTTGTATATGATGTGATCCTGGCAATGGAAAACTTTCCCAGACCCAGACTTTGTGAGGTCCGAGCCCTCAGGGCTCCAAACTGGATATAATTGAGAGGAGCTTGGCATTTGATTTTTGGGGCACACTCATGGAAGGAGTGTTGAGCCTCTGGGCAAGCTGCAAACTGCCCCCCAGCTTTGCAACCCAGATGTTGGTACTGGTAACTATGTATTGTGATTTGAATCAGACAAGGTCTGTCTGTTTATGTTTGTAATTTCTGTTTGCATTTGCCTTGAAGTTCAGGGGGCTGATCTTTTCCCCCTGAACTGTGAATGATATTTGTATGTTTGATTAAACTGAGATTGTTAACCCCTTAAAGTTACTTTCCTTGGTAAAGCAGATCAAAGAACCTGTGTTTGCAGCTTTCTGGGTGCTGGTTGTTGGTGAATCACACCCCCACAGCAGCTGCTAGCAAGATTGTTACTACACCTGGTAGAAGGCATTGCTGTTCCAGTGCATCCTCTGGAGGCCAGGGAGGAGATTTTCTCTGGTCTGGGGCTGGGAAGGGGTCAGTATTATGCAAAGTCCAGGGAAAAATAGGCTGGATGTTACCTATGGAATCAAGTGGATCTTTCCCTAGTTGAAACATTCAAATTGGCAATTTTCCTCTTGATATAAATCTTTTATTAACAGCTTCTTTCAGCAAGCTGGAATTATTCACTCTAAGTCTTTCTTAGAAACACATTAAAAAGAAAGAAAAATTCTTGGGACCCTAAATAGCATAACAGTTGTGTGTGGTACTATGGAAGGTGCTTATCCTTTCTTCTTCCTTCTCTTGTGGAAGTGATTGTGCTGAATATCACCCAGATCTCACCTGTTTCCACTACGCCCCCTTGCCCTTCCCCCACCTGCTTTTTCAAATAGAAGCTGAAATATTAATCATTCACTCCCTATTATAAATATTAGCTCGCTTTTTGTCTATGTGTAGTATAATGGCCTTTATACTCATCAGGTTCCTTTACCTAATATTTTATGGAGTTTCTAGCAGATGAATGAGAGACAATGGGCCATAGTTGATAGAGAGAACTGACATCAAAATCTGGAAGATCTGGGTTCAAATCCTGCCTCTGACATACATTGGGTATGGGACCCTGGGCAAGTCACATAGCATCTCAGTGCTATCAGCAAGTAAGACTAAATTGCAGAGAGGGTGCCAACTTGCACTGGTAGAAAGATTTCCTCTGGTGATGAAGTCAAAGGTCTATTTTCTATCTCTTTAAAGTCCAAAAGTACTTTATGTACATTATCTTATACAAGCTTCACAATCCTGTGACTTAGGCATCATGGCTGCTGTTATTTCTGTTTTGCTGAGAAGCAAAGAGACTTACCCATGGTCACAGAGCTAGTCACTGTAAGAGAACCTATGTCTTTGTGACTCCAAGCACTATACTATATTCACCACAGAGAAAATCCATCATGTTGCTTTAAAGGAACCTGCCATGGATTCCTTCCAGATGTGATTTGGTCACATCTTCACACTGGTCACAGATCACTGCATAGGAATTTAAAATGTGCAGTGCTTGTTTCTCTAGGTAGGATCTAAGTCCTTTGACGCTTTCTGGAAACTCCTTTCAGGAATGCACTTTCCCTGCTTTTTCTATAGACCCTCCTTCCTAGCTCTTTTAGAAGTTACTGACTCAAGAAAGAAGTTGCACAGATAAAGCAAGACAGAAGACCTCTATTATCTTCACTTCCCTCAAGGATAATCATTCTATACCTCAGGAGTAAAGTTTTCCCCTTTCTCTGTCCAGAAGAACAAAAGAAATAACTTAGGAGCTTGGTAACTATAATTTTCTGCAGATCAAAACCCTAAAACTGGTTATTATTATTGGGAAAAGCAGAAAGATATACTTTTTGGAGGCAATGTGGTATATAGTAGAGTGATTCTTGGTTCTGGGAACAAAGGAACAAAGGTTCAAATTTCACCTCTGATATTTAGTACTTGTGTCACCTGGGGTAAATCATTTAACTTCCCTGGAATTCAACTTCTTTATCTCTAAAACAAAAAGACTTGCAGACTTCTGGGAGCCAAGATGGAAGAGTAAGCAGTAAATTGATGTAGCTCTCCTATATTCACCTCCAAACAGCCATAAAACATCACTCCAGAACAAATCCTGGAATAGCAGAGCCAGTGGAAAGATGAGGTGGAGCAGTCTTTTAGCCCAGGAGACTTGGAGGATCATCAAGAAAGGTCCATCTTACTTGAGTAAAAGAGGAGCACATTCCAGGACAGGAAGCATCCCAGCAAGCCAGCAGCAGGCCCCATCTCAGCAAACCAATGGGAGATACTGTGCCCCAGTGTAGTGGAGCAGGCAAATGTCAACACCAAGACCTCCTCCACCCCATATGTCTTAACATAGCCGAGGGAACAAGCAGACCCTAGCTCTGAGAATCACCATGTGTTTTGGTGTAGCCCAGGGTAGACAGGCATCCTCCAGGGACCAGACCTCCATGTGTTTCAGCGTAGCACCAGAGAAATGCAGAAAAAACCCACCTGGCCTCAACACATGACAGATACCACCACTAGGACCCCAGCTCAACACCAGGTAAGCTGCCAGACTCCTACAACTTCCAGCAGTGTCTGCCACACCCTGCCACACCCTGTCAGCCCAGCACCAGACAAAAGGTGTGGGGGCTCAGGTCAACATCAGCACAATACTAGGTAGACAGCCAGGGCCTGCAGACACTGACACTAGAAGCCTGAGGCAAAGCCCCTTCCAGTCTGGGAGCAGAGATCAAATTTTGAAGAAAGGAAAAGGGCCAAAAAAAATTGAGCACAAACAACAACAACTGCCAAAGTCAGAAAGTTATTATGGTGACATGAAAGGCCAACACACAGTCAGAAGAGGACAAGGATGTCAAAATACATGTGGGCAAAACTCCAAAGAAAGACAGGAAGTGGTCTCAAGCCCAGAAAGAACACATGGAAGGGCTCAAAAAGGAGCTTAAAATCATATAAGAGAGGTAGAAGAAAAATTGGGAAAAGAAATGAGAGTGATGCAAGAGAATTATGGAAAAAAAAGACTCAACATCTTGGAAAATTGCTTAAAAATAGAATTGGCCAAATGGAAAAGGAGATACAAAAATCCACTGAAGAAAACAACTCGTTAAAGAGTACAATTGGTCAAATGGAAAAGAAAGTACAAAAGCTAAGTGAGAAAAACAACACCTTAAAAATTAGAATTGGGCAAGTGGAAACTAATGAGTCTGAGACATCATAAATCAATCAAACAAATTGAAAAGAATGAAAAAGTGGAAGAAAATGTAAAAATACCTCATGAGAAAACAATTGACCTGGAAAATAGATCCAGGAGAGACAATATCGCAATCATTGGACTACCTGAAAGCCATGATCAAAGGGAGGACCTGAACAATATCTTTCAAGAAATTATGAAGGAAAGCTGCTCTGATGCCCTGGAACCAGAGGGCAAAATAGGCATTGAAAGAATCCACTGATCACCTTAGGAAAGATATCCCAAAACAGAAACCCCAAGGAATAAGATAGCCAAATTTCAGAACTATCAGGTCAAGGAAAAATTACTATAAGTGGCCAGAAAGAAACAATTCAGATATTGGGAAGTCACAATCAGGATTACACAGGACTTGGCAGATGCAACATTAAAGGACTGGAAGTCATGGAACATGATATTCTGGAGGGCAAAGGAGCTGGACTACAATCAAGAAGCACTTACCCAGCAAAATTAAGTATAATACATCAAAGGAAAAAATGGCCATTCGACAAAATAGGAGGATGTCAAGCCTCAGGCAATCAAACCGTGCATACCCTTTGATCCAGCAATACCCCTAGTAGGTCTGTATCCCAAAGAAATTATAAAAGGGAAAAGGACCTACATGCGCAAAAAATATTTATAGCAGCCCTATCTGTGGTGGAAAAATTTTGGAAATTGAGGGGATGCCCATCAGTTGGGGAATGGCTGAACAAGCTGTGGTATATGAATATAATGGAACACTATTCTGCAATAAGAAATGAGGAACAGGCACATTTCAGGAAACCTTGGAAAGACTAGTATGAACTGATGAAAAGTGAAATAAGCAGAACCAGGAAAACATTGTACACAGTATCAGCAACATTGTGTGATGATCAACTATGAATGACTCAGCATTTCTCAGCAACACAGTGATCCAAGACAATTACAAAGAACTCATGAAGAAAAATGCTATCCACATTTAGTTAAAGAACTCTGAATTATACACTCTGAATGCAGATTGAAGCAAAATAAATAAATAAAACAAAGGGCTTAGACTAGATGATAACTGAGGTCCCAGCTCTTGAGTTATGTTCCCATGATCCCAGCTTGGACTCTTCCTCTTTGAGTCTCTCCTTGACCTCACTTCCTCCTTCTCAAGCATCATTCCCTTCCTCCCAGAGTAGAGTTCATATACTCCTCAGGTCTCAGCAGCTCACCAGGGCCTCTCTGAGCCCTTGTTTGCTTCTACTCTCCATCAGAGATAAAGACTTTTTTGTTGGTGCTGGGGTGAGTAAGGGATGGGGAGATGGTGAGATGGTGGATAGAGCTTTCTACCCCTTAATGAGCACTGGGAAAAGGGTGTCTCGCTGCCTAGGCGGTTCTTAGGGACAGTGAAGATGCCTCTATTGATGGAGTCATTCGGTTTTTAACAATTTTAGAAAATAAAACAGCATTTTTTGCCTTCTCTGTCATCCTTGTAAAAAATGGGGAAATACGTATTGAATTGAATGGGAATTACTACATTCTGCATTCATAGGCAGTGTAGAGAAAGAAATCAAGGTCCCTTTACCTTGAACATGGGCATGCCCAAGAAAATAGGGAAGGCCTAATTTTCTCTCGCTAACTCTGCTTTTATAGATGACTCACAGATAGTCTCAGAGGAGATGAAAGAACAGTATCCTTGTCAGTGATATAGGCAACAGCTGCTGCCTTCTTGGCCCACATCAATTTCTCTGCCTCTCTTGTAGAAAGAGATGTGAATGGAGTGGAGGGAAGCCTAATGGGATAGACTATTTTCAATGTTTTAAGTGAGATTCTGGGGTGGAGCCAAGATGGTGGAGTACAGGTAACAACATAGCTGAACTCTCCCAGCATTCCTCTCCAAATAACTTTAAACTAACTCCTCAAATCAAATTTTAGAGTGGCAGAACCAACAAAAGGTCAGAGTGTGACATTTTTCTAGCCTAAGACAACTTAGAAGCTTGGCAGTGCCACAGGGGCGAGGGCCAGTCAGGAGCCTGGCAGTAGCCTGGGATGGTAGACCCTGGATAGCATGACAGCTGTGGTGGCAGCAGCACCTTAGCCCAGAGGCAGTAAAGGAATCAGATAACTAATCAGAAAGAGATTACAGGGGACCCTTTGCACAATTGGTAATGATTAGCAATTCTGTTGCCCATAAATAGTTCTGGGTCACAGTTCTAGGGTGGAAAAAAGACTTTGTGATTGGTCACAAGGGAGCAGGGGCCCTGGTCACAGTTCCAGGGCCAAGAGGAAGTTGGCTTGTGGCTGAAGGGGAACAGAGGCCCTTCCTGGCTAATGAGCAGAGTGCAGACCAGGAGAGCAGCAACCATACCTCTTCCAGGATAACTCCACCCTAGAAGCACTGAAAACTTGCAGACCCTCAGACCTAGCTCTGAAAATAGCATCACTATAAAGCCTCCCCACCCCGAGGCGAGCAGAGCCCAACTTTAACTTAAAGTTCAAAGTGAAGAAATAGGCTGGAAAAATGAACAAGCAACCACAAAAAGAACTTAAAGATTAAAAAGCTACCACGGTGGCAGGGAAGACCATGATGCAATCTTAGAAGAATACAATGAGGTGAAAGCAGTTACAAGCAAAGACCTATATGTACAAAATTATTTATAACAGCTCTTTTTTGTGGTGGCAAAGAATTGGAAACTGAGGGGATGCCCATCGATTGTAGAATGATTGAACAAGTCGTGGCATATGATTGTATTGAAATACTGTTGTGATGTAAGAAATGACTAGGAGTGGTGGTTTCTGGCAAAAATATACAAAAAATGGGAAAACCTATATGAACTGATTCAAAGTGAAGTGAGACAAACCAAGGGATCATTGTGCACAGGAACAGCAATGCTATAGTGATAATCAACTGTGAAAGACTTGGTTATGCTGAACAACACAGTGATCCAGGACAGTTCCAAAGGTCTCATGATAAAAACATGCTATCTACCTCCAGAGAGAAAGAACTGATGAACTCTGAGGGCAAATCAAAATAAAAGTTTCTCACTTTTTTGTGACTAATATGGAAATATGTTTTGCATTATTTCATATGTATAGTTAACATCGTTTTGCCTGTGTTCTCAGTGGGTGGGGGAGGGTTTGGAGGGAAGAAGAGAATTTGGAACTCAAAATTTAAAAACAATGTTTAAAAAGTTAAAAGTAATAAATTTTAAAAATTTATAGTGAGATGCTGATGTTAAAATTATGCTCTGGCATGGCTTTGTATATTTATTTATATTTATATAAATTTATATACATATATTTATTATATATTTGAACTCAGATCTTCTTGACTCCAGGCCCAGCACCACCAAAGCCTCAGTTCAAATCCTGCCTCTGACAATTACCAGCTGTGTGCAATTCAATGG
Organism: Phalanger gymnotis; assembly: GCA_028646595.1. Lineage (NCBI taxonomy): Eukaryota > Metazoa > Chordata > Mammalia > Diprotodontia > Phalangeridae > Phalanger > Phalanger gymnotis. The sequence goes on along the minus strand of CM053624.1, from coordinate 275,032,113 downwards.
GCAATTTAATGATCCTCTCTGAGCCTCATTTGTAAAAGAGGGATAATTAGAACTGGAGCATATCCTTCACGGCATTATTTTGAAGTTCAAAAAAGAGAGCGCATATACAAGTGAGCTTGGCAAATTTTAAAGCATTATATACCCATGTCCATGATTCCTACTAGGATGATCATAATTATTATGTCACCTCCAAATTTATTTTCTTCTCTGAGCTAAATATCTCAAGTTGTCTAGAAATAAAAGACACTCTTTCTGCCTTGGGGAACTGAGGACAAACATCTAAAGAACTCTGCTTATAAAGCTGTTCATTTAGATCTGTCAAAGACTCCTTTTAAAAATCATGCCTTCTCTTTGTTGGAGCTGAGCCCACTTTGCCCAAGCGTCCTTCGGATGAGAGCCATCTGTCAAGACTGTGGATAGGGCCTGTCTGGGGGCTGACGGAATGAAGCCTTTGGGGAACCAGAGCCTCTGCCTCATGACCCCCAAATTATGTTTTTCGCAGCCAACTAATGCCTCCCCCATATGGTTCCCTTCCTTCCCTCCTACCAGCCTCCCCCCACAGTTTCATGGTTCATGCTTCCCACCAGATAGTGGTGGATGAATTCTGGCCATTGATGAAAGAACTGAAGACTTGAATAAGAGTTTCAGGGCCAGAAGGGACCTCGGGGCATAAAATGGTAGAGCTAGTGGGCTCCTTACTGATGATTGAGTCCAACCCCCTCATTTTACAAATGGGGAATTTGGTGTTCAGAGAGATGATATGGCTTAGTACCTAAGGTCATACGGTAAGTTGGTAGAGAGCCAGGGCTAGGTCTGCCCCCTTGATTTTTATTCTTTGATTAATCTGTCTTTTTTACTACCCACCCCTGTTCAGCAATTTTTTTTTTTCAAAAAGCCCTCAATATGTTGCTGAGTAGTCTGACAAAACAAATACCCATATTGACTGTTTGGGGAAATGTAGGTTTCTATCTGCATTTTAAGTTCATTGCCTCCCTATCAGGAGGTGACTAGCCTGTTTTACCTTTGTTCTTTCAGACTGATGGTTCATCATTATATTGATCTGAGTTCTAAAGTCTTTAGAAACTTGTCTCTAAGGTTATCATTGTATAAATTGTATAAATCTATAAATTGTTCTCATTTTGCTTACTGCCTTTATGCATCAATTCCTAGAGATCTCTCCAATTTCTTCAAAAATGGCCCATTTCATCATTTCTTATGGCAAAATAATATTCCATTCCATTCCATTCCATTCACATACCACAATTTGATTAGCCATTTCTGAAGGCCCATAGTTTTCAGGTTTTGACTCCAGTGAAAAGAGCTTTTAGAAACAATTCTCTCTGTGTGTAGATCTTTGCCCTCTTTCTGTGATTTCTTTGGTGTATAGGTCTAGTGGTGAGGTGTCTGGTTCAAAAGCCATCCCAGAGCCCTTTGTTCCTCACCACTGAGTGTTATGGTGATAAGAAGTTGGGATTTGGAGTAAGAAGGCTTGGGTTCTACTCTGCCTCTGCTAGGTAAATCAATGCAGTTAAGCTAATTTACTTCTCTGGACCTCAGTTTCCCCATCTGTAAAATGAGGGGATTTGCTTCGATGGCCTCTAGGGTGCCTTTCTGATCAAAATCTATGATCCTTTCTTCTGATGTAATAATCATTTTGGTGATGATAGCCCTGGTTCTTCAAAGGACAAATGGGCAAGATGGTGGTGGAACCTCTGCACTCTTCTTATTAAGAATGGAAGGAGTCTCTTGATGCTCCTTAGAAAGTTCTGTTTTCATCTCTTTGCTGACAAGGCTTTTGCCTCCCCTGGGCATCGTAGGAACCTTAGGGAGCTGCATCGTTCCCAGAATTTCACACCAATAATTATCACAGCCTCTGCTCACCGGGCAGCCCTAAGTCACCTTCCTAAACCTTCACGCTTCTGCCTTCTGGCCCTTTCAATTGGATTAGAATTTATCTTTAGGCTCTGCTGACAGATTTACTTTTAACAAGTGCATGTATGTATTAGGCACCCAGTAAACAAAGTGCCAATCTATATATGCTGATAAAATGCCCTCACTTTTATGCCAGTTTCTCCATCAAAAATAAATCTGAGGCCATTTCCTAAGTTCAGCAGTTCCTAAGTTCCTAGGTTGAGCAAGTACTGGCCATTTGACATAAATACAGGAACTTTCAGACCCTATTATGATTGACCACTCATGGTAACAGAGGCCTCGTCCCTTTGTGCAGTCCTGCTGCATAGCTAGATTTTTTAATTCCTTCTCCTTCCCTGTACTTCAAAACCATTTTGCAACCCTTAAGCAAAGAAGAAAATTTTCAGGAGTAAATTAGACCATCTCTAACTTAACCGCATTGATACTTTGGTACAGTAGAAGAATGTGTTGGCCTGGGAGTCAAGCAACCTGGGTTTTGGTGTCAGCTTTTTAACTAACTTGCTGTGCAGCCTTGGGCAATCCTTTCCCTTCTCTGAGGCTCAGCTTCTCTATCGGTAAAATGGTGGGCTTGGACTAGAAGATCGCTAAGGTCCTTTACGGCTCTTATATTCTATGATTCTGATTCTATGCATACCATAAGCTTGAGTAAATGCAGTACTCACTATATGAGATAAGAGTATTTATTTTACAGATGAGGTAGAGTGGAAACATCACTGGATTTGGAGTCAAGGGATCTGGATTCAATCTCTTTTGTTACTTGATATCTGGGTGACATGGGACAAGTTGCTTTATTTCCCTGGACCTCAGTTTCCCTATCTGTAAAATGAAGGGATTGGACTAGATGAACTCTAACGTTTGTAGCTGATAATCAGTGTTCTATGACATGAGCTGTGACATGAAACTGAGCCCCAGATAAATGAAGATCCATGCCTGCTGTCATACAAGTAGTAAAAGCTAGAGCTGTAACTGAAAGTCACCTCTTAAAACTCCAAATCAGTGCTTGTTTATGACATCACATTTCAAATGTTGCCATATACTCAGTGAAAATGACACTCTACATGCAGTGCCATAATTCATTTCTTCTTTTCTCCTTCTTCCTTCTCTCTCCTGCCTTTCCTTTCTTTCTTCTCCTCTCCCTCCTTCCTTTCCTTTCTTCCCTTCCCCCTCCATACCTTCTTCATTTTCTCCTTTCTTTCTTCCCTCCCACCCTCCCTCCTTTCTTTCTTTTCTTCCTTCCTCCCTCACACTCACTCCTCCCCTCCCTTCCCTTCCCCTCCCTTTCCCTCCTCTCCCTTCCTCTCCTTTCCTTCCTTCTACAAACTCTCATTAAGCTTGGTATTTAGCCCTGGGAGAATGATAAAATTTAGGTAAGGCACAGTCTCGGTTCCGATGGGGTTTCCATTCTGGGAAGGGAACATGGCACAACACATATATGTCAAATACTCACTGTCCCAGAACTACTTTAATGATTACTTAGCTCTGGGATATAGACTTAGCATTGGAAGGAATGTTAGGTTATCTTACACAACCCTCTTATTTCACAGATGGGAAAATGAAGTCCAGAAAGAGAGGTTATTTGCTCAAGGTCACACAAATGTTAAATGGTAGAACCAGGATTTGAACCCAGCTCCTCCAGTTCCAAAGCCAGTGCTCTTTCTACTCTGTCATGCTTCCTAAACAAGTAGCACCCAACAAAGTGCCCAGTGAAGCCTGAGAGGTGAAATCATTACTACCTAGAGGAAATGAGGATAGCTTTTTTGAAGAATTGACATTTGAATTGAATTCAAAGGATGGGTAAAAAGTTAGGAAAGAGGTAAAAATAATATCAGATAGGCATTGGAAACCATATGAGCAAAGGCATGGGGGGGTGGGAGACCCCAAGGCATATTGATGACAGGATTAGTCATTTAGATGAAGTATAAAGTATGAGAAAGGGAGTAATAAGAGCTAAGGTAGGAAGGGAACGATGACAGATTATGATGGTCCTTGATCACCATGTTTATTATCATGCTTATGGCTGTCCCCTCCACCAAAGTGCTTGTACTCCTCACTATTGCCTCCTGGAACTCCTGGTTTCTTTCAGGTCTCAACTCAAGCCCCACCTGAGATGGGAGATCTTTCCTGGTCTCCTCAGAAGCTAGTGCTTTTCTCTCCAAGGCAGCCTCCTTTATCTGTGTATGTCTTGCCTGTGAATATGTGTGCTGTCTCTCCCATCAGAATGGAAGATCCTTGAGAGCAGGTCCTGTTTCACTTTTGTCTTTGCATCCCCAGAGCTTAGCACAGTGACTGGCACGTAGGGGGAGCTTAATAAATTCTTATCTATTGGCATAGAGTAGAAGCACATATATAACGTATCTTCTTATGGATCCCAACATGAAGGGAGGTAGGATAAAAGCACGTGAGTCGAGACATGATAGAGTCACAAGAGATCTAGGATAGGATCAGAGACGTTAACTAGCCATGAGACACTAGACAAATCATTGCACTTCTCTGTACCTCTGAGTCTCAATTTTCTTGCTAAGAAAACACTCATCATCTATCGCATTTGCATTCCATACTCCACAGGGCAGTTGGGAGCAAAGTGATTAAAAAATATCCAAGTCATATTATAAATGTGAATTGTTATTGTTTATTTGTGGACTTTGATGGTGGTCAAACTGTCTCCGCACAAGTCTAAGGGGAGATGTAATCTCAAAGAGAAATTCCCCACTTTGTAGCATTTGCAGAACAGGCTTTGTCCGGGAATGAATGCCAGCTGTCCCATCTGCAGCAGTGGCTCAGCCCTTCTGGCAGGAGCAGAACACAGATAAACAGCCACATCCCACAAGGCCTGCCTGGAGATTGTGAGAGCCAAATATCTGTCCATCAGCCCGCAGCCCTCTGAATGAGGACTTGTGGGAGAGAGACGGGTAAATAGACCAAGGGACTGACCCTGGACTGTCCCTTCCACACTCAACATTCTTTGTCCTCATATAATACTTTGTAGTGGTATCTCTGCATAAGATTCTGACCTAGAAGGAACCTTAGAGACCACCTAGTGTAACCTCCTCATTTTAAAAATGGGGAAACTGAGTCCCAGAGCAAGGAAATGAATTACCTGGGGTCACCCAAGTACTAAACAGCAGAGTCAGGATGTGAACTCAGGGTCTTTGATTCCTACTTAAATGTAATTTATATTCCCCTTTACTGCCTCTCACCAAGGCTGTGTCTACATGAACAAGCCAGTTTGGAAAGAAACCAGAGTTGAATTTAGTCAAACAAATGCTTATTTTGAACATAATCTATGAATGAAGATGTATTTACTGAATCATAGAAAACAGAAAGAGCTAGAAAGGGATGCTGGAGACCATATGGTTCAACCTCCTCATTTCTGAAGAGGAGAGAGCTGAGGTCCAGCAGGGAGGAGTGACTCAGGCGACACTTCAAGGTGGGAGTGGAGCTGAGAACCCAGCCTCCTGACTCCTGATCTGAAGCTCTTCCCACCCCCATTCTGCCTTCGCTTCCTGAAAGTCTGGTGGCAGCGGTCTCCTGGCTGTCCTCTTGAGCTTCTCTCCCTGCTTCAATCACCCCCTCAAATACAGATTAATCTTCCTGAAGTCCAGCTTGGACCGTGGAGCTTCCCTCCCCCAAAAGCTTCCCTATTGCCCGTTGCACTGAGTTTGGTAAACTCCATAGTCTGGAGTCTTGGCCCTTTGTGATCTGGTGGTGTTAACCTTCCAGTCTTATCTCCAATGGTTTTCCAAACTGCACCATCTGCTTTGACCAGTCTGATCTCATCATCCCATAGAGTCACAGACTCTATAGCCAGAGAAGACCTTAGAGGGTATCCAATTGAACCTGGAATGAATTGAATGTCAATCATGTCCTTGGTCCTATGCTGGAATAAGGATGGGGGGAGGGGATACCTGACAAGAGACTGTCTCTGATTTGGAAAGGTCATGATTGAGTTCACAGGACTTAAAACTAGAAGGCATCTCAGAAAGCATTTACTCCAACCCTGTCATCTAAAATACGTGTATGTATGAATGTAGGGATACATGAACATATGCATGTATGTATACATATAGTTTCCAAACCCTTCATTTGCTATATATACACACATGTATGCAACCAGTCATTTTTTGGTCCTGTCCTCCTCTTTGTGACCCCATTTAGAGGTTTCTTGGCAAAGACACTGGAGTGATTTGCCACTTCCTTCTCCAGCTCATTTTATAGATGAGTAAACTGAGGCAAACAGGCTTAAGTGACTTGTCCAGGGTCACACAGCTAGTAAGTGCCTGAGGCTGGATTTGACTCCAGGCCCAGTGCTTTGTGCATTATGGCCCCACCTAGCTGCCCATCTATATATGTACATATATGTAAATGAGGGGGTTGGATTAAATAATTTCCAAGATGCCTTTTGGCTCTAAATACTGTGAACTCAATGGTGACCTTCTCAAAGTCAGAGACAGTCTTTTCTCAGGTATCCTTCCACACACACACACACACATATCTATCTTATCTATCTATCTGTCTGTCTGTCTGTCTGTCTGTCTATCTATCTATCTATCTATCTCCCTGTGTATATGTGTGTATATATATATATACGTACACAGACAATATGTATGTATATATACATATATAGTACATGTTTTAAGAATTGCTTGAATTGAGGGTTAAAATAAATGTAAGCCATATATAGTTTTATATTTATGTATCTATCTGTCTCTATATCTATAAAAATGAAGGGATTGGACCAAATGTATCTCTCTCTCTCCCCCTCTCTCTCTCTGTATATATATGTGTATATATATATATATACACACATAAATATGTATATATATACACGTGTATGTATAAACAAACATTTGTGTTTATATACATACATATATATATGTATATACATAGAGAGAGAGAGAGAGAGAGAGACATGTTTATACATCTACATATATGTACGTGAGGAAACTAGGTATCAAAGAGGTTAAGGGCTTTGCTTAAGGCCACAGAGAGGTATAATTCAAAGCCATGTTTTCTCATCTCAGCTCCAGGCTCTTTCTATCACTCTTGCTGGGGAGACCAGACTTATGGAAATGGACCATTAAAGAATTAGGAGTCATTTACTAACAGGTTATTTGAATTTAAAACCTCTTATTTCCCTTTACTACTTGTTTGTGTACAAAGACATAGCCTAAGTGAAGAAAAGAGGGCAATTTTCCAGTAATTTGGTCAGACTAATCTAGAGGAATGATTAGGCCAGAAAATTAAGGTAAAAAATCTTCACTAAACTAGTTAACTACCTTGATATCCCTACATTTAACTCTACTAAAATTCAGCCATCATTTATTATCTACTCTGTGTACACCAGGCATAGTCCCTTCTCTTATAGGTTATACAGTTAGGTAGTGGGGATATGACACATAAGTAAATAACCACATTAAAACAGAACATAATATATATGAATTACCCCCCCACACACAAAGCACCTCTATCTTCCCCTATGCATAGAATGATTTATGTTAAGTGAATATGAAAGATAATTTCTGATAACAAGAATCAGGGAAAGATTTCTATAGGATGGGAATTTTAATTTGAACCTTAGAAGATTGGTTGAATTTCAATAGACAGAGATAAAAGGGAAGATGTTTCAGGCATGGAGAACTGAATGAGCAAAGGTATAGAGGTGAGAAAGAAAGTATGGGAAATGTACAGCAGATGTAAAGCATTCTGTTTTTGTGGAATATGGCAGATGTTATGGTGAAACAAATTAGCAAAGGGTGTGTGTGTGTGCGCGTGTGTTGGGGAGATGAGGAAGAGGCACGACAGATTGCAGATATCCTTAAATGCCAGATAATGAAGTTGGCCATTATTTGGTTGGCTATGTGAAACCAATTCTAGGGTTTTGAACAGAGGAGTGATAATAATGTCACTTGTGCAGTATGTAGAGGAAAGATTGGTGACAGAAGACACTGGAATCAAGAAGACCAGTTGGAAGATTACTATATAATCCAGGCAAGAAATAATGAGCTCTTAAGCTAGCATAGTAGCAGCAAGAATGGAAAGATAGATATTGCTTAGGTATGAGTCAATGAACTTGGTGATTGATTGGAAGTAGAAGGAGGGGAAAGGGTAAGCAGATGACTGAGCTTTCAATCTGAGTGACTGTGATCACCAGGAATAGGGAAGTACACAACAACAACAGGGAGGTAAGGAAGATTAGGTTTACAAAGAAAGATGAAGAATTTGTTCTTAGTCCTGATGAGTTTGAGACCTCTGTCCTATCCATACTGATGTATAGGTTGTTGTCACTGGGATTTCCCCCTCAGACCATGGATTTTTTAGAGACTTGAATTCCATTCTCTTTGGTCTCAGGAATCACTAAGTCAAGAGTAATTGTCTTTTTTATTTTACTATGTTATGGAAATGATGGTTTTATTCCATAAATTTAAAAAAAGCAAAGTGTGTGTGTGTGTGTGTGTGTGTGTGTGTGTGTGTCTGCATATGTGTGTGAAATACTTGGGGGATTTTGCTGAGGGGATCTTAGTACATACACACTCACACTCACATATGTACTTATATACACATACATACATTCATATACATGCACATATATCTTCAAAGGTTTTCTCTAGCTTTTCCATACTTCTGCACAATCTCCAAGCCAGTGGCTTTGAATTTTGCTTTTTCTTTTTAAAAGATTTATTGATGCCTTTTGTCTTTGCATTGCATTTGCAGCCTGGCTTCTTGCCCCACTTTCCAGCCTTCTTTACACTTTGCTCCCCTTTTCTCCCTCTGCTTTCTAACCATACTAGACTATTTGCTGTCCCACATGCATGAAGCTCCATCTCTCATTTCCTTGCCTCTTCACTGGCTATCCCTCCTGTGGGGAACAAAGTGCCTCTTTTCTGCCACAGCCTCTTGGTACCCCCGGTTCCCTTCAGCCTGTGTGCCTCCTTATTCATGAAGCCTTCCCTGGACCCACTGGCTGTAAAGCTCCCTCCTTTCCAAATGGCTTTGGACTTATTAATATTCCTTAAATACTCATCTATGTACCTGTTATCTCACCCATTAGAACCTAAGAGACATGAGGGCAGGGAATTTTGCTTCTGTCTTTGTATTCCCAGCTGTTAGCACAGTACCTCTCGCGTAGTAGGGGCTTAATAAATGCTCATTGATTGGTTGATTCCCAGATATTTATCACTTTGCTTTCTTTGCCTATCCAGCATTCCCTTGTAACAAAGAAAAGCACTTAAACCAAACGAACCAGCACAGAGATAATGTCTGACAGCGTATACAGCATTTCTCATCCATAGTCCTCCACTTACCAAGGAAAAGAAGGAAATACATTCTTTTATCTCTTTTTCATGACCAATGTTGGACATCATAATTACACAGTGATGGAATTCACTGCAGTATTCTGTTCATTTTCATTATTGCATACAATATTATTTTCTGGCTCTGATTACTTCATCTGGCCTCAACTCATGCAAGGCTTCTTCTCTTCCTCATATGCAAATCTTGCTTTTCCCATTGCTTGCCAACCTGGCCCAATTAGTCAATCAACAAATGTTTATTGAGTACTTGCCATGGGCAAGATCTTGTGCTTTAAGCCTAAGGAGAGGTGGGGACAAAGAGAGCCAAGGTGCTCAGGGAATGCACAGTGCAGGAAGAAAGGAAATGATGAAAGATCTATTTGTGAAGATTGATATAATATCTGGCCTCAGACATTTACTAGCTGTGTGACCCTGGGCAAATCACTTAACCCTGAGTCCCTCCAGAAAGAAAGAAAGAATGAAC
>CM053624.1:274978672-275021908 GCA_028646595.1 Phalanger gymnotis | reverse complement strand
TACCCCGAGACCATCCAGGCAGACCTGGGCTGGAGTCCTGGTTCCCTCTGCCCCTTTGTGGGTTCTGTATTTCTAGAACTGGTTCAGAGCCATTTTTTCATAGGTTTTTGGAGGGACTTGGTGGGGAGCTCACGCCAGCTACTGCTTTCCAGTCGCCATCTTGGCTCCGCCCCCCCCCTCAATTCTAATTTTTAATGAATTGCTGTCTTCATTTTGCTTTTGATGCTCCTTTTCCAATTGGTTGATTTTACCTTTCAGGGAGTCATTTTCTCTAATTAGATTCTGAATCTCCTTAGCCATTTTGCTGATTTTATTTTTTAAAATTGGTTCTCATCAGTGATGTTTTTTTCCCATTTTTTCTTTTACCTCCCCAATTTTGTTTTTAAAATCCTCCTTTAGCTTTTGCAGGAATGCTTTTTGGGCTTGAGACCAGTTCACATTCCCTTTTGAGGTATCAGATGTGGGTATAGTGTCAATGCTGTCCTCTTCTGAATTGGTATTTTCATCTTCCCGGTCTCCATAAAAAGAATCAATGGTCCTTGTTTTTTTTTTCTTCTTCATGTTGGTTAGCTTTTTCCTGGCTTTACAGTGGATTTCTGCTTTTGGAGCTCAGGGAGCTCTGTCCCAGGTTTCTTGTTTTTGGAATTGTGAGCCTCATTACTGGATTTGTGTGTTATGGTCTCTGGTTTCCTGAGGTGTGGGGGAGGGGTCGTCTGGCTGCTGGAAGTCTCCTCTTCCCCTGGGTTTGTTCTCCAGAAAGGGTGGTCACAGGTGGTCTGTGCTGGTGTCTACCACTTCCCCTGGCTATGCAAGGGCATTTCTGGGTTCCTGGTGTTGACCCTTGCTGGCTCCACCCTTCTAGTACTCAGGAATTCCTGCTGTTTGGCTACTGAAGCCCCAGTTCTGGTTCCAGGGTTTTTCCCAAGGTATTCTCTGAGTCAGGGAGGGAGGAAGAGATGACAGCTGTTTACCTGGCCATTATGTCTCCAGGAAGTTTAAGAAGGTGGGTTTTAAACCTTTGGGCTGTAAGCCTCGGGATTAGATGTCTCGCAGCCACAGGTGCTGCATTGCTGCCTCCTGCTACTTCGATAGACTTCGGTCTTGTGCTGGGAAGCCTGGGGATCTCCACTGGTTGCGTGTGCCCAGCTTTCTCCCAGCTTGGATTGCTGGCTGGTTTCTGCAGCTGCTTCCACTTTGGTGTGGTCTGGTGAAGTGCGCCGAGCGCTCTCCCAGCCTACAGATCTGACCTGTCTACCTTGAGGATTCTCCTGGCTTGGAAATTTGCCCCACTTAGTGTACTAGTGGCTTCTTACTCTCTCAAATCTGCTCAGATTCACTTTTTTAGAGATATCTGACAGAACTTGTGAGAGAGCCCCAGTCAGACACTGTTTTTACATGGCCATCTTGGCTCCACCTTTTGTTTTTGTTTCAGAACTCACAATTTTAAAAAATAAACATTAAAAATTTTAAAATGTAAACTATGTATACCCTTTGACTCAGCAACTCCACTATTTCCAAAAGATGATTGGGGAAAAAGAAAAAGAACTTAAATGTTTCAAAGTGTTTATAGCAGTTTTCTTTGTGGTGGCAAAGAACTGGAAGTTGCAGAGATGCCCATCAGTTGGGGAATGGCTAATACTGTGTTATAAGAAATGATGAACGCAATAATTTTAGAAAAACATGGAAAGACTTGAATGAAATAATGAAGAGCAAAATGAGCAGAACCAAGAGAACACTGTATACAGTAACAGCATTATAAATATTGCATACTGTAACAGCAATATTGTTTTAAAAATGACTTTGAGTGAATAAATTATTTGGTCTATTATAAATTCCCAAGTTAACTATAAAGGACATAGGAAGAAAGATGCTATCTGCATTGAGAAAGAACTGATAAATAGAAGCATGTATAGAATTATTTTACATATATGCATATGCACACACATATGAATGTGCACATATACAAATATGTGTATATATGTATATATATATATGTACCCATACATATACATATTTGTGTCTAATGGTAGCCATTTGTGGGGGGAGGGAAGAAAAAAAAGGAAAAATTTACATGATATTTTGTTGAATATTTAAAAAGAATAACAAGTTGTGCATAGAAGATTTGCAGTTTCATGCACAATTGTCTTTTTATTATACTATATTATGGAAATGCTTCTTTTATTTCATAAATTAAAATACAATTTAAAAGACATATATGTACACACACATATACATATATATATACATACATATATATATATATGAAATTGGGAAATAGGTAAAGGAATAAAGAAAAATTTTTTTTAATGAAAAGTAATTTAATGAAATGCAAAAGGTGTCACAAGGTAGTATGTAGTAAGTGCCAAATGCTCAGGTTTAGACATTAAATGCCATTTAACTTCAGAGGAAGAAAAGACCCCTTACTCATAGTTACAGAAGGTTTTAAAGAGGTGGAATTTAAGCCTTGAAGATGTCTAGGGTTTGAGAGATAGCCAACAGCACCTCCCATGAAGTCATGGTCCACTCTTCACTTCAATACTCAGGTCTAAACTTTGGCCTCTCTCTCACCAGGGGATGGAGCTAGAGAAGAGAATTTTGTTTTCTAGGATTATCTCTTGCATTGCAAGCAAAGCAATAACTCAATGGCAGTTTTTAATTAAGTAATTGGGGTACAGTGTAGAAGGCAGGGGCTTGGGAGTCAGTTGACCTGAGTTTGAATCTCAGCTTTGCCACTAATATGCTACGTGATTTAGGAGAAGTTATGTCTCTCTGTCCCTCAGTTTCCATATTTTGTTAAGTGAGGGGCTTGAAATTCATCAAGGTAACTTGCAGATCTGAGATTCTATGACTATGCTCCCTGCTCTCCTTTAGCTCAGAGAACTTGCTTTGAGAATAATGGATGTGAAGGCATTTTGTAACATTTAAAGCACGAGAGTGGTGTGAGAGCAAACCAAGGTCTGGATGGGAACAACAAAGCAGGAAGATCCCAGGGGTCATTTAGGTCTTCTAGTAACCTGAGCTTTTTTTGTTTTGTTTTAAATAAGGTCAGGGGAAATATCAGAGGATTTTGCTTCTGATGTCGATACAGAGCCAAGTTTCTTCCACCCCCTTAATTCTCATGCCCCTGGAGGTTCTGAAGTACCTGGCTTTCCAAAGGCCTCCCTGCTGGGCTTCAGGCTGCTGATGAAGGTAGGGGAAACAGAAATGGTATGAGGTAGCAGCAAATAAGGCAGAGTAGCTGTTAATTGGCAATTAACTTAAAGGAAAAATTTGCAACATATCAACTATAGTTCAAAAGTTCCCTCCACAGATAACAGTGCTTGACATCTGTATACCCATTTTTACTCTTTCAAACCACTTTTGATACATCTTGCTTTGGATGAGGGGGTGCAATGTGTTAATATTGAAATCTGTAAAACAGAGGCAAATGCATTGGCTGGGGCTTGGGAGGCTCAGGGTTCTAGTCTCATTTCCGTGAATGCCTTGCTATGTGGCCTTGATCCTCTCTCTGGTCCTCAGCTTCCTCATCTGTCTTGGGAGAGAGTGAGGTTGGTGACTGCACAGCCCTGGCTCACTTAAATCCACTTCACTTGCAAGTCCAAACATCACCTTCCTGATGCCATCGGTTCTGTTCTAGAATGAAGGATGAACAACACCTTGGATCATAGGAGAATGGATCGAGTGGACTCTAATAGTCTGTGAGACCTTCGCAGCGTGGTGGAATCTCAGAATGTCAGGATTGGAAGGAAGCTCAGACACCAACTTATCCCATGCTTACCTGAAGCCTGAGTCTTTTTTAAACCATCTCTGGAGAGGGGAGGGAGGGAGAAAAAAGAAATTTAGATGATAACTTTATTATATATTTAAAAGTAATAGTAAGTTGTACACAATAGATTTGCAATTTCATGCACAATCATCTTTTTTTTTTGAATTATACTATGTTGTGGAAATACTTGTTTTATTCCATAAATTAAAAGTAAATAAATAAATAAAATAGTGGATTAGGAATAAAATAAAATATTCCTGACAAGTGATCTTTCAGTGTGTGTGTGCACTCACCTACACATGCCTTCAACACTCCCCCACTACCATGAGCACATAGATCATATCTGTTCTATAGAGCATATGCCTGTTCTCCTAGAGCCCCCACATAGTGATCTGTGCTTTGAATTCAAATGCAGGTCCTTCCTCCCTTCCTAATATACACAGCACAGTGAAGTAAGAAGCTCAAAACCACTGAGTTTATTTGAAGGAAATAAGATTGTTGAGACAGCTAGGTGGCACAGTGGATAGTGCAGCTGCCCTGGAGTCAGGAGGATCTGAGTCTGGCCTCAGACACTTACTAGCTGTGTGACCCTGGGCAAGCCACTTAACCCTGATTGCCTAATAGTAATAATAATAATGTTGTCTTTTCACTTCTACCCATTGTTATCAATAATTTCCTGTCATAAAGCTCAGAGATATGGATAGGATATGGATTAATGTGTATAAGGAAATTCCAGAGAAAGAAGCCCCCTCTACCAATGAAAGTAGTCACACAGACAGCATGGATCAGAGCCTTGTCTCGCACCCTGATCTTTCCAGCTTTGAGGCCAGCTCTCTAGTTATTGCACTGTGTGCTTCCTTTCAATCCTTAATAAGTGTAGAATTAATATTATGTTTATTGATTTTTATAGTAAAAATAGCTCGCATTTATATAACACTTTAAGGTTTGCAAAGCAGTTTCCATATGTTATTTCACTTGATCCTCATAACAACTTTGTGAAGCAGGTACAACTATTACCCCCATTTTGCAGAAAGGGAAAGTAAGACTGAAATGTGCCCCAGCTTAAGTGACTTACTTGCTGGTAAGTATGTGAGGAAAGATTTGAGATCAGGTCTTCCTATTTTTAATCTACAGCATAACCTACCTACATGTTTCTTGTCTCCTTCCCTTGACTGACTATAAGCACCACAAGGTCAGAGACTATGACTTATTGGTCGTATTTTTCCCTAGCACATAGCCTGGCAGGCACCCAATAAGACTAAATCAATGATTTGTATCTTCCATACCTAGCACAGGGCCTGAAGATAGTAGGTGCTTAATAAATGCTTGTTGACTGATTAGAACCCAGATTGCCTGACTCCTGGTCTGGGAATCTTTCCATTGTGGGGGATTCCTAGTCTTCCAAAGTTGAAGAGGGTACATGAGATACAGTACAGGACTTATCCTTACAAGAATACTTATATCATTAGAATAAAAGCTCCTTGAAGGCAGAGATTATCTTTCTTTTTGCTTGTATTTGTATCCCTGGTACTTAGAACAGTGCCTGGCACATAGCCAAGTGCTTAGTAAATCCTTTCTCCTTTTGGCCCTTTCTCCTTCTCTCATTCCCTCCCTCCCTCTCCTTCCCTCCCTCCCTTTCTCCTTCCTACCTTTCCTCTCTCCCTCCCTTCCCTCCCTGCCTCCTTCCTTCCTTCCTTCCTTCCTTCCTTCCTTCCTTCCTTCCTTCCTTCCTTTCTTCCTTCCTTCCTTCCTTCCTTCCTTCCTCCCTTCTTTTTTTCTTTCCTTCCTAGGTAGAAGTCATTTCTTGCTTTTAAGAGATTCTTTTCCTAAACTAGTTTTTAGGAGAGTTTGACATTAAATACAATACATATTGCCTCCTGGTTGAGAATAAAAGCAATTCTATTTTTCATTTGCTCTTGATTTCACAAAATGAACTCATTTGAGTCAGTGCTTAGCAAGAAAACAGAGTAATGGATGACAATACTCTCCCAGCACACCCCCTCCCCCCAAAGGACTGGAACAAGGAAGCACCAATAGAATATAAGCTTCTGGAAGGCAAGTACTGTTTTGCTTTTTGCCTTTGTATTCCTAGCACCTAGAAGAGTGGCTGTCACATAGTAGGTGCTTAATAAATGCTTTTTTCAATTGAATTGCATTGTCCCAGATTGAACACTGACCCCTACCTCAAATGTGAGCATGAGCGCACATACACACACACACACAAACACACACCCATACACCACATGAAGGAGAAAGCTCAAAATCAGTGAGGTTATTTAAGGAATATAAGATTACCTCTCCCTCTCACTTTTATCCACCGTTGTTGATATCAACAATTTCCAGTCATAAAGCAGGAGATAACTCCAGGCTTGTGTGGAAAGAAGATAACTTCAGCACCCAGATGAGCAATTCACTTTGTAATCCTATCCAATTGAGAGGCCAGGGATGGATAAAGCTTTTTGCTGACATTGATCAGCAGGTCAGGGGGAGTGGGGAAAGGCTAATTTAGCTCAGATGGTTAAAAGGCCCAAAAATGGTGCTTATAAAAGGATATGGGCTCATTCCTCATAGGAATGGCAAGAAAAAAAGTAAAAATCTCTCTTAGTGTAGGGTGCTGACTATCTATAGAGGAGAATTAGCTCTTCCAAAGGACTAGGACCAATGCCTTTGTCTTAGGGAGGCTCCTTTGCCTCTGTCTGCCTCCCTCTATCTCCCTTCTTAGCCCCTGAGCTGTGCTTTGAAGAAAGCTAAGAATTCTGGGAGGTACAGGTAAGGAGGATACAGGGAACCACCTAAGCAAAGGCAAAGAGGTAGTAAATGAGTGAGAGGTATGAGGTGGGTTGGAAGGTTCATGCCATATGTAATAAAGCCATATTGACTGAGTAAATGAAATAAATAACCAGCATTCTAGATAGTCAACTTTTTGTTATCCACACAGGGGCCAAAACACCAAATAATCCAAAAGCCAAGATGAGTCTAGTAGGCAGGGGAAGATAAAGTTTCCATGTTCATTGGCAAATGTTAATCCTTGATTTAGGGGGTAAGAGAATGCTTAGTGTCTGATACAGGCATTGTTGAAGTGCTGTACTCATGTGGTGGTGGTGGTTGTTGAGTCCTTTTAGTCTGACTTTCCGTGACCACATTTGGAGTTTTCTTGGCAGAGATACTGGAGCATTTTGCCATTTCCTTCTCCAGCTCATTTTACAAGGAAACTGAGGCACCCCCCCCCATCCCACGCCCTTGGACATATCTTAAACCAAGACAGATTTGTGGTAATATTTATATTAATATTAAATAGGGAAAAAGCTAAATCTTAAAATATGTTGTTGGGTTAAAATTCTAGAATAATAGTCATTTATTCTTCACCTTAGAAGTGTTTGATTAAGCGTCAGAGGCCAGACTTGAACTCAGGAAGATGAGTCTCCCTGACTCCAAGCCTGGTGCTCCTTCCACTGTGACAACTAGCTACCTAGGGCTAGAAGTTAAGGATGCAAAAATGGTAAGAGAACAGTTGCTCGCACTCTTAAGGGAAGATTGCCATTGGGAAGATATAACATGTTACACTGAGAGTAAATGTGAAATATATACAAGGTAATACATACATTTATATATGTATATATTTATGTGTATTGTACATGTGCATGCATGTATATATGTGCGTACAGATATCTATACCTATCTATGCATGCATGCACGTATACCCATATATACATACATATATAGGTATATGTATATACACACATACGTGTATGTGTATGTATGTATATACACACACACACGCCTGGAACACTCTCCCTCCTCTGTTCTGACTATTGGCCTCCTTGGTTTTCTTTAAGTCTCAACTAAAATCCCATCTTCTATAGGAATCCTTCCTGCTTAATTACAGTGCTTTCCTTCTTTTAATTATTTCTTATTTATTCTGAGAATAGTTTGCTTTGTATATATTTGTTTGCATGTAGATTCCATTAGATTATAAACTCCTTGAGGGCAGTGACTGTCTTTTGCTACTTTGTATCCAGTGCTGGGCCTGGCAGAATATGTATTGAATTGAATCAAATATATACATACAAATACAAATTTAATTTGCATTTGTATTTGTGTGTGTATATATATATATATATATAGTAATACAAATTAATTTCAAGGAGAGACCACTAAGGAGAGAGAACTGACAAGGAGTTTCACTGTCCCATAATAATATCCATCCTTCTTTAGACAGTGACTTTCCTAAAGCACTCTCTCATCCAATTGTCTCATTTTTAACCTCACAACGACACTTTGAGAGAAGTAACACAGGTATAATTATCCCCATTTGATAGATAAAGAAACTGAGGCTTAGAGAAGTAAAGTGGGTTTTGTGTTATTAGAATTAGAATCAGACCAAAGATTCCTGACTCTTTTTCCTTGTATCTTGCGTGTATCTGGTTGCTGCATGTGATCTCCACCATTAGAATGTGAGCTCCTTGTGGATTTTGCCTTTCTTTGAATTGCATTGAAGATATGAAGGACTAGAGCACAGGTGGACAGTCTGCATTGGCCTACCCCAGAAACCTTTTTTCATTGAGTGCAAAGTCAGAACTCAGAAAACAAACAAACAAACAAACAAAACAAACAAACAAAGGGTGGCTTTGCTGCATTGCTGCATTCCCATATGCCCATACAGTGAAAGTGACTCTACTCACATCCAGTTAGCACTGGTTGTAAGGCAGAAAAGCCCAGAGGGCTGCCTCTTCCCTCCCCAGTGCCTCCCCCCACCTCCACTCCACTGGCCCTTAGGCCATATGACTTGGAAAATAGGCCTGTTCTTTTGATCTTTTCTTTAATCCTTTTTTCATTCTAGGTGAAGGGAGAAGAGTTATTTATCTGACTTGGGAGAATAGCCATTGAGATCTAGGAGTCCAGGAATCTAGGTCCTTGGTTGTAGCCAACCCAGTTATAACAACCTTGGAAGACTTCAGTTTTCTAGAAGCTACCGCTGACAGCTTTGGACTTGAACTTGGTTAGGCTAATGCTGCATAGGAACTGAGCTAAGATGTAAACATCATCCCCTCAGACAAGTTGGCATGGGTAGATAATGCCCCCGAGATGGTGGAGGAAATATTATATAAATACATATATATACATACATGCACACAACATATATAATATATACATGTTTTTATTACTTTGTATATATTTGTATATCATATACTTGTATACGTATGTCTCTATATATCTATATATCTATTTATTCTTACCATAACTTTGAAGTAGATATCCTTTTATAAAAGCTAATCTGATGTTAAATGGCGAAATTGAAGGAGAGTCACTGGGCCCCTAAAATGAGGAGCAACACAACCAGTGAGGGTTTGGCCGGTGACAGGGAAATATGACTTCCCAGGCCAGCAGGGTACCAGAGAAGCTTGTGGGGGTATAAAATATAATAGCCCTGGGTTTGGCCCTGAGAGAGTGGGGCCAGAGTCAACTACATTACATTAACATTTTGTTGTAAATCCAAGCATTTCTAGTCTAGGGAGAGAATTGTCCAATGTGGTATATCCCACCCCCTATCCCATGCCCTTGGACATATCATAAACCAAGACAGATTTGTGGTAATATTTATATTAATATTAAATAGGGAAAAAGCTAAATCTTAAAATATGTTGTTGGGTTAAAATTCTAGAATAATAGTCATTTATTCTTCACCTTAGAAGTGTTGATTACCATTATGTGTCTGCATCTAACCCCCCAATTTAGAATCATAGGTCTATAGCTGGCGACACCTCTGAGATCACTTAGTTCAATTCTTTCATTTTACAATAGAGGAAACTGAAACCAAGTTGGGGAAATTAGGTAATTTACCCAGGTTATGGAGATAATGAGTGTCAGACACAGGATTTGAATCTAAGTCTTTTCACTTGAGAGTCAGAACTCTTTCCATTGGACCACGCCATTCGAGTGAAAAAACTGAGGGCAAGAGCCCTGTCTGGTCATCTCTGTCTTTTCCTTAGCAGAACCCAATATAGGTCTTATATATTGTAGGGGGTACTCAATAAATGTGTTCAATGGAGAGATGAATCTCTAATAATGTGAACTTCAGGCACTTGGGTTGGGGAGATACTTGGAGAGCACAGAGACTCAGAGCCCTCAGCCACCACACTTTGTCAAAGGCTGAGTCAAAGTCAAAGTGCCATGGATGACTAGTGAAGCTGGAAATTGCAGGAGGTGGGGGAAATCTCTAAAGAGATCTCTGGTTTCTGGACATTTAATTGCACTGGTAAAACAGTGGGCCTGTAGGATAACACTGCTCAACAAAGAACCAGCATTGTAGATGGTATTTTTTTCCTTTCCACAAACAAGTAAAAGAGAGATTTCCTCTTAGCAGTGAGGAAGAATTTTGATAGCAGAGCCTGAGCTGATCTATCAGGACTTGAAGGCAAAAGCTCTAACAACAGGATTCACTTGGTTACAAATAGGAAGATTCATTGAGATAGATGGGCAGGGAAATAGGTTATGAGAGAGAGAGAGAGAAAGAGAGAAAGAGAGAGAGAGAGCCCTAGATTTTGGGCTTCCTCAGGCTCACAGGATATAGACTGTAGAGCTGTAAGGTATTTGAGATTTTCTTTGAGATTATCTAGTTCCCCCCCCCCCCCCCCTCCATTTTAAAGAGGAGCTTTAAGCTTGAAGAGCTGAAGCTTGACTTACCCAAGATCCCACAGGGACTTGGTGATAGACCTGGGTCTAGGGTCCTACCTCTGGGCTCTGGGTCTTTTTATGTTTTCCATTGTACTATGTTACCCCCCCTAATGAGAAGATTATATTCAAAGAAAACTGGACTCTCCCTGCCATTCTCTGTTCCCTTTGTGTCTCCAATCTTATGTCCTACATTCTATTTCAGACTCTAGAGTAGGTCCATATTATCTGGGTGCCAGGGGGGCATCTAGAACCAGATAAGGTCCTCATGTAAGTCTCCTCAGCTCTCTGCTGCTTTTCTGGGCTTGGGAAGGGGAAGGTCAGGGCTGAGTGAGCTAAATCCTTAATCTGTTTTCACCCAAACACAAACCATGGAGTCAGCTTGTTATGACTGAAGCCTGATCCTAAAATGGAATATTTGGCTTCAAAGAGCCAGTTGCCTCCAAATGTGAACTTGAAACTACCCTGGAAACTCAGACAGATCAGTGCCCCAGTGGAGAAGATTCCCGGGGCCATGAAACAAAACAAGGGCCTCCCACGTTTAACTGAATTGAGCTAAATTGCTGATGTTACTTGTGTCTCTAGCCTTTTTGTAGAAAAAACAGGAGCTTGAGTATTGAAGACTCTTTGAAAGTCCTAGTCCTTCACTGCTCCTGTCTGCCTCTCACAGATAGTTCATCAGGCATTGAACACTTCCTTGGTTATGGCTTTCTGACAAATAATGTCTCATAGTGTGCTTAGAACCCCCAACCCAGAGTTAGCAAGACCTGGGCTCAAATCCTACCCCAGATCCTTATTAGCTGTGTGACCCTGGGAAAGTGACCTGATTTCTTCTGAGGTTGTTTCCTCTTCTGTAAAAAGGAAGATAATGATTCTTGCATGATGAGTGAGGCTCAGATGAGATATGCAAATGTGTTATTAATATTCTGCAAAATGTGTCTGGATAGGTCTGTATAAAAGAAACCAGTGACATTATGGTAAAAAAGCCTATGTGACTGATGGGACTGGCCACCCCCACCCCCATCTCTTTCTTCCTTTTACATTAAACCTCACCGACCATAAGGAAGAAAAGGAGTAAAAAGTGCACTTTGTCAATTCATTCAATTGAACTGGTAAACATTTATTGAACACCCACTGTGTGCTTAAGCAGGAAGGTTGAGCGGGCATGATGGGGGAGGGCAGGGAACTGAAGAATCACAGTAATCAGCCAGCAGGTCTAGATCAAACACCTACTCAATGTAAGGCGCTGACTTCAAAGTATAGGGGATAAAAATAAACACTACCTTAACGGGGAGCTGCCACATGTTCAGGCTCCATCAGTCTGCCTGGCTGATGCAATTTCTCCATGTGGAGGATACTTCTAGGAGAACAGTAATGATGTGTAAGGGAAATAGTCCATACCTTGGAGAGACTGTGGGGAATGTACAGACATTCCATAAGTGGTTCTGGTAGGCCAACCATATGGAGAAGGAAAGGCTCTCTGACTGGCTTTGGAGGCATTCAAAACAGTCATCAGCTTCAGCTTACTCTGCATCATTAACTCTTTTGACTTTACTTGGTGGTTCCTTCATTCACCATCTGTGGTGAGAGAACTCTGAATGCACTCCAAGGCCCTATGGCTTTGAGAAACAGGCCTCGGTCCTTGGCATTTTCATTTGTCCTTTTCCAACCTAGGTGAAGGAATTGGAGTCTCCGACTTCAGAGGTCAGAAGAACAAGCCGCAGGAATCCAAGAACTGGAACCCAGGCTGGGTTTTGCCGCCAACACAGCATCAATTCCCTGAGGGACAAGGAGCAATCTCTGGGAGTGAACTTTAGGATACCAGCCCAGCAGAAGGCTTCACTCGGTAATCATTCCACATACAGATGTGAACTTAGCGGGACTGTTGCTATGCAGGGCTGTTATGACCCTAACCTTCCCTGTACTCCTTCCCCCAACTGAGGTAGTGTAGCAGAGATTGGAACTGGGAAGGAACTGGGAAGAAATATTTGTATTTTGTTCTTGCTGTACATTCTAAGTGAATATCTCTTTGTAAAAGCTACCCAAGCCTAAGTGGTTAAATGGACCTGGGATACTAGCCATGGATCTATAACAAGGGGGGCAGGACGGGAAAGCACGACCAGTCAGGGTTGGAGCCAATGACAGTAGCAAAGAGAGATGTTACTTCTTGGAACTCTGAGGGGAGATAGTCTGCCTAGCTCTGAGAGAATAAGCCACAGCAAATCCAGCATAATAACAACACCTACAACACATTATACGATAAAGCTTGCAAGGTACTCAGTACCTATGGCCTCATTTGTGACTCACACATATTCTGTGAGGTTGGTAAAATAGGTATTACTGTCATCCTTGTTTTTACGCATAAGGAGAAGCACTCTCAGAGACGTTAAGCGACTTGCTTATAGTCACACAGCTATTGTCAGAGGTTGAATCTGAACCCAGGCCTGCCTGACTTGAAGGCTCACAATCCATGATGCAAAGAGATATGTGAGATACAGTCTCTGTCTTACTTTAAAGGATTATGGAGGTGGCTTGTCAAAGGTGGCAGGTCCAGGGTTTCAAGCTCTATCTTCTGATTCTAAATCTGGTATTCCCACTACACTGCACTGAAACTTTTTTGTTCTGTTCTTTGTCACCATGTATAATTTCACTGGATCTTCACAACAATCTGGTGAGGTAGGAATTGTCATCCTCATTTTACCGAAAAGGAGGCTGAGGTGGGGAGACCAATTAGAAGGCTATTATAACAGTCCAGTTGAGAATTGATAGGGGCCTGGACTGAAGTTGTGGTTGTGTAAGTGGAGAGAAATGGACATAGAGGAGAATTGTGGTGAAAGTAGAAATAACATAATTTGCCAATAGATTGGATATATTGGGTGAGTGAGAATAAGGAGTTGAAGATGATACTGAGGTTGTGGGCCTGGGTGGTCTAGAGGCTAATGCTGCTTTCGACAGTAATAAAGAAGGGGGTGGGTGGGTTGGAAAGAAAGATAATGAGTACTTTTTTGGTCCAGTTGAATCGGGGTGGGGGGAAGGGAAGAGAAAGAAACAGACATGGAAAAAGACATAGAGAGACAGAGACAGAATGTGAAAGAGAGAGACAGAGAGAGAATGTGAAAGAGAGACACAATATGAAAGAGAGAAAGACCTAGACAGAGATAGACAGAGAGACAGAAAAAGACAAAAAGAGAGAGACACACAGAGAGAGAGAGAGAGAGAGAGAGAGAGAGAGAGAGAGAGAGAGAGAGAGAAAGAGAGAGGGAGAGAGAGGTGGAGGGGGGCAAAGAGATGGGGAAAGGGGAAAGAGAGAAGAGAGAGATGGAAAGAGAGAAAGACAAGACAAGACAAAGACAAGACAAGACAGAGACAGACAAAGACAACTAAGGCACTAAGTATTTACTGTATGACATGCCCATGATATTAGACTTTAGGCCTTTCCCCCTTGGGTCATCATGGTGGTATGCGAACGTGTTCATCCTAATACATGGCTTGTGATGCTCCAGCACCTCCATCCCCCACTTCACCCCAATACACACCCTTACACCTAGTATGTGAACCACAGCATTGAAATTCTGAATAATAACACCTAAGGTTTGGGTTGTCCTTAGTAACTTAGTACCTACCAGTCCCCACAGCCAGGACCTTTCCAGGGTTATACCTGTTTCAAAAATCTGGCTAGCAGCTGTTGTGGGGGTGAAAGACCAACACAAGCCCAACAACAAGCATGCTACCGGCACACTGCAAAAGCCCAGGTTCTTTTGATCTGCTTTACTAAGGAAAGCAATGTTAAGGGGTTAACAATTTTACTTTAATCCAGCATACAGACATCATTCACTTAGTTCAGGGGGAAAAGCCAGCACCCTGAACTTCAGAGCAAATACAAATACAGAGATACATTAGAAACAGACCAAATCACAATTCAGTTACCAAAAAGCATCAACCTCTGAGTTCACAAGTCGAGAAGCTCGACAAGGGCTGGCCCAGAGTCCTGCACCACTCCTCCTGTGCCTCAGAGCTCTAAGAGAAAGCCAACTCCTGGTTTTATATCTTTTTCGGGGTCAAAGGTGAGTCACACATGAGACTCACCCACATGACCTGAAATTGTCACAAAGAGGTGACTTAAACCCATATGGTCTAAAAGCCTCTGATGTCCCAAACATGCCACTTAAACCCATGTAAACTAGGCCCTCCCCTGAGGCAAGGAGGTCACTAAGGACTCCCAATCTAATCAAGGAAACAAAGGCCAAACTCTCCAAGGGTACTTGGTTGAACTGAGTGCTAAGAGCCCATTTGGGTTGCCAACACAATGCCCCTGCTCCAAGGGTCTGTCTCTTCTCTGGTCCTGGTCATTCCTGGTCTCATCACCCTCTGAGAAGGCATCACGAGGCTCCCTCATGGGAACTCAGTCTAACAGAAAGAAAAAGAGCTTATCTCTGACATGGAAGATGGAGTCTCTAGTTTCTCTAGGTACTTTGATTCCCTTTGTTCTGGATAATGAACACTGCCTAGAATACATTATCTAGAAAAAAACATGGTGCCCAAAGCAATCAAGTCTGCTCCCTCCGTTCCCTGTGATCTGCCAGAGAATATTGGGAGGATATCTTCTGAGTGTGTGTTCCCTCCCGAGATTTTGCCGGATAGTGGAATGGTTTGTTGAACAATGAACAAATCTCTTGCTCCTTTGAAAATCTTTTAATTAAAATCGAGAGGCAGTGGACCGGAAAAAAGGTATTAGCGCTTAGCATAAAACTAGGAGATATGGAGCATTCTCCGTCGACAGAACCATGGCAGAGGGAGACAACAGTCTGATTTTTAATTCCCTAAAGATTAATTTTATGTTTTAATTAAAAAGATGGAGGAGAAAAGCAGGTGAATATGGATTTTTGTCAATCTATTTTTTTCTCCCTCTTAGAGGTTATAAAGTCTTAGCAGTTCTGGAAATTTTGTTCATAATTAGCTTTGAACTCCACAATGGTAACATCCAGGGGGAATCAGAGAAAGAAGGGCTGGTGAGTTCAGACAAATTTCTCAAACCTAGAGGGATATCTTAATCTCCCTCCTAAGAGTAATAGGAAGTTTTCTTCTTGTATACTCAAGGAACCTGACTGATACCCCAATCAGACTTCTGTTAACCAGCCTGTGTGTTGGGTGGTTGATAGCAATCTTTTGTTGTGCATCTGATTTCTGAAGGTGTTCATTTCTAAAATGTCCCAGTCTTTCCTTTTCTTGTTTTTATCAGGTCAGCCTATCAAGCAGAACTGCATCTTGCTCTGCTGGCCGAAGATCTGGGTAAGCCTCAGGGGTGGATATCATTCCAAAATGTGGTTCTCCCTGCTCTGGCCTGGAAATGAAGATGAAGGTGGAGGGGATTGGGTTGAGTGTCCACAAAATCCAGGACAGTCCCTGGACCTAAGAAGAATTATTCAGGTGAGAATTTAGGTGCTTATGAAGGCATGCATGAAAGACTGTAATGTAGCTGAAAGTATAGTGAAAAACTGGTCTTGGAATTAGAAAGCCTAAATTAAGTGCCTGATTTACTATCCCCTGTATGCCCTTAGGCAAATCACTTCCCACTGTGGATCTCAGCTTTTTTCTTTTTTACCTGTAAAATGGGAGCAAGGTGAGACTAGTGGAGTGAGTGGTCTCTAGTGGACTTTCCAACTTTAGTATTCTAAATAGCCAAGTTGTTTCTATTTTATGAAATCTGGGATACAGTTTATTTGATTATAATCCCCCCAAACCTACCAAAAAATAAATAAAGTTTTCTATGGAATAGAGGTTTGATTCTTTGTAGCAGCCGAGGCATAGGAAAATTTGAAGTTTCAAAGTTTCCCCAAGACCCCCAGAAGTTCAATGAGAATGGAAAAAAAAAAAGAAGTCTTTGAAAAAGTAGGGTTTTATTTAATCACTTAACAGAAGTCTGAATCTGTGAGTTCAAAGAGTATAGCTAAAAGCCTGAGATAAAAATAGGACTTTACCACCTTTGCTGTGTGGGCATGGTGGATGTTAGTCAATGGATCTACCCACTGTTCCCTAGACATGTGTAATAAGGCCACAGAAAGATTGGCGTTCGAGGAAGAGAATTGGGTTCTCTTCATTATCGCTAGGTGAGGGTTGCAATAATCAACATATCTAAAATGTGCTGATTGCTGAACAGGTACATAAATTGGTAGAGACCACTGCTGGGGCCTCTATCCTAGCTCCCTCGAGGACTTTTGAAATCCCCTGCTATTGCCCTTCCCCCATCCCTCTTTTTCACCCACTCACCCTTTGCCTTTCCTTCAAGACTCAGCTCTGACCTCAATTTCTCCAGGTAGCCTCCCCTCGCTGCCCCAGCTCATATTTATCTCTCCTTCCTCTCTCCCAGGGGTTCTTCGCCTTTTGTGAGTCATGGACCCCTTTGGCCATCTGGAGATGCCTATGGATCCCTTCACAAAATCAAGTGTTCATTGTCCTTGTTGATCCTTTGTTCTGGAAGAGGACCAATGACATCTTGGGCTGGGGAGAGATGGGTGGAGGTGGTAGTGGAGGATATGATGTCCTGACTTGCAAGTGAATTGGATTTAAGTGAGGCAGAGCTGTGTAAAGTCATCAGCCACACTCTTTGCTACAGAGTCATCGGGGTCCAGCAGCAAGACGTAGGTCAAGACTACTGTCGATGGTCCTGCTACAGTGGGAGACCTTGGCCTTTTTAAGCTAAGGTCTTTCCCAGGCTTCAGTTTGTCTATGGCAATGCCCATTCAATAATTAAAGGCTAGGTAAGAATTGAGGCAAAAGGTGGCCTGGTTTGCCTTCACAGAAGAATCGATGTGGAAGGGGAAGGCCTTCAGAGTTTCATGCCAGAACAGAAAAAATTGCTATTGATACTCATTCTGAATCATCAAAACCGAACCAATGAGCAAGTGAGGCTTGGGCTAGGACCTACTATTGACCAATCAGTGAAAGCCAGAGTGATTTGGGTTCAAAGGCATAGTCAAGTAGCTCTATTTGCATCATAATGGGCTTTATCAAAGCCTGGTTTTTCAGTTATATTTCAAGAAACCATAAATGAAAACTACATGAATGAAAGAGTTAATTGTCATAGTTTAAAAAAACACACAACAATGATAGAATAAACAGGGAAAGAAAAAAAATCTAGCCCCCAAACCTGAATGCTATATAAAGTAAGATACATAGGATTACAAAGGAAATCAGTTATATTGAAATGTAGTCATCAAAGTCCTAAAACAGAACCTACAGATCTCAGGTTAAGAATCCCTGCTCTAGCCTTTAGGGGCTACATTTCTCATCTGACATCCATTGTATGCTCACATGCCATTGTTACTTTAACCATTTCATTGGATGTCTGGCTAGTTTCTCCAACTAGGCCTTGACCTCAGCAGATGTTTCAGTTTTTATCCTTGTAAGTACATAGGATAGTTCTAAGCTCAAATTAATGATATCTAAAATACGAGGGCGGTCAGGTGAAGTAGATAGAGTACTACTCCTGGAATCAGGAAGATCTGAGTTCAAATCTGGCCTCAGAAATATGACCCTGGGCAAGTCACTTAACCCTGTTTGCCTCAGTTTCCTTGTCTGTAAAATGAGCTGGAGAAGGAAATCGCAAACTGCTCCAGTATCTTTGCCAAGAAAACCCCAGATGGGATCACAAAGAGTCACACAGGACTAGAAACAACAGAACAGTAACAAAATACAATAGTGACATTTGCTTTGGGCTTTCCGTTTTAAAATACTTTACCACTGATCATTGGTAATGATTTATAGTTTACAAATGGCTTTCATCATATATCATTGGATCGCAGATGTAGAGCTGCAAAAGATTTTTAGAGGTGACTTAATCCAACCCTTCATTTTGTAGATGACGAAACTGAGGCTTGTGACTTTCACAGGGTCACACCAGGAGCAAATAGCAAAGTTGGGATTCCAACTTAGGTGCTCTGACTCTAAATTCATTTGTCTTTCCAACCCTCATGATCTCATTTGATCCTCACAGCAACACTATGAGGGAAACAGGGATGTGTAGTCGTCTCCATTTTCCAGGAGAGAAAACTGCAACCTGCTGAAATGGGGAAGTGCCTTGCCCAATACCACCCAATTGGTGAGTGGTAGAGTGGGGACTAGAATATATAGCTTGAGATACGTAATCCCCTTTCCAGGGAGATTTCATTTTAACAGGGGCAGATCCTCACTCTCTTTTTGGAAGTTTAAGTACCAGGGAGAGGCCGGATAGAGGAGATATTTTGAGGTCTGGGATAGGATCTGGAGCCCTCGCTTTACACTGTAGGAAATCATCCTCTACTTGCCAAGATACATGGTGAGCCCTTCCTGAGAGCTCGAAGCCCTTGGCCTATTCTTTGGGGAGGGATCTCCTGTTTGAAGAGAGTATCTCTGTGCCTGTTACATGCTCTGCAATGTAAAGTAGAAAGGGCATCATCCCAACCTTGTTAACGTAGACAGGAAGGTAGAGGCAGGAAGATCCTGCGAAAAGCCATCACAAAGGCCACACATAGGTCTCTGTCTTACTCTAAGGCTTCCTGTAGGCACCAGCTAAAATAGGAAAAGCCCAGGCCTCTGAGCCGGTCTTTGGGCTAACCATAATCCTCTGGAGCTACAGTTATATGGTTTGAAAAGAGGAAGAACATGAAAGACAGGTGAGTCCGCATCATATGAGAATAGTGTAGCTCTGGGGAATCTAATTATCTGGTGGCTTTTGCTGTGTTTCTATGTCTGTAGGAATATGTCATTCCAGCATAAGACCAGAGCACACCGAAGGACTGAGCAGTGAGGACAGTGTCATAAGCTCATATGTATCCTCCACAACATCTTCTGAGCCCTTGCTTATTCTACTGACATGTCCTGTTTCAGTGGTCTTGGGACCCTGGAAGTCAGCTCTCTAGGAATCCTAAACCCTACTGTAAGAAAAAGCTTAGACCTAAGCATCCTTGAGATGCTAATGAGCTCTGAATAGGCTAGTGTCTTAGGAATCTGATTAATTGAAAAGGGTAAACTCAATTAGGGCAACTCATTAATTCCTAAGGCTTAAGTTATTTACATATGCAGATTAAGTCTACTCCTTGCATAGGGGAGGCCAATTTGATAATGAATTATTGTAAATAGTACTTTGATACAAATCATCAGGAGGAAGAAGAAAAAAAATCCACCAATACCCATTTGGAGAATACTCCATTTGGGCTTAGCTCGTTTTTCCTGTGAGAAGTCAGCAGATTGCTGCCTTGAGGTTTCACGGATGGTCCAGGCAGCTCCCAGTAACCCATCTCTTTTGTCCAATTAGTAGGTGCTTAGATTTGTGGTGACTGGTTCGAAGTGTTCCTCATTAACCTTCCACGCAAAGTTCGTCAGTCCTACTTCATCCTGGCTGCTCACGAGGCCCTTTTAGTCCTCAGTTAATCAACCAGTAGGAAACCCTAGAACTCTCTAGGGAAACATGCAATTAATGTCCAGTGTCAGGGGAGGGGCAGGCTGAAGCAGCCTTCTCATCTGGGTCCTGTGGAGGTTAAACTGACTTCTCCCAAGCAGAGAAAAAATAGCATGTTTTTAATGAACCAAAGCTGGCTCATAGTGGTAGCACCATAGAATCTCAGAGTGGGGAACCCAACCTGAGCAGGAATCCGTTACAAAGCAGAACCAAGAAATGGTCACAGAGTTGGAAGGTCACTGGAAGACCTCCAGAGATGGAGACCTCATGCCTCAATGAGGCAACTCATCTCTCTTCATGACAACAATCGTTAGGGAGCTTTTGCTCTCACAGAATTGAAATCTACCCTGCCTCAAATTATACCCTGTTGCTCTTGATTCAGTCCTCTGGGGCTGAGAAGATGGAGTCTAATAATGCCTCATGTATATGCCAATCCTTCAAGCACTTGAATGCAGTTATCATGCCTCCCACCCCAACAATCTCTTCTCCACATTAAACTTAACTTAGTTTTTATCCTTACATGACATGGCTTCAAAGCTTTGGGAGGAAGAACAATTGCAGTATAAAGGGTGGGGGTGGGGTGGCTAGTATTTTTTTTAAATATATTTTACTGTGATGTTTTGTTTAAAATCAACACAGTGGATAGATCGCTGGACCTGGAAGCAGGAAGACCTGAGCTCAAATTCTGTCTCGGACACTAGCTTTCTGACCCTAGGACAAATCAATTAACCCTCTTTCTGCCTCAGTTTTTCATATCAGGAAAATAGGCACAATAATAGTACCTATCTCACAGGGTTGTTGTGAGTATTGAATGAGATATTTGTCAAGTGCTTCGCAAACCTTAAAGTGCTATATACATGCTAGTTATTATGATATATCCTTCCCCATGCTTCTTCCCAGAGAGCTACTGATGGTGGTGGTGGTGGGGAGGAACAACAAAAAGAGGAGGGGAAAGCAGTTTTGCAAAATTAATAACAAATGAAAGAAATATGGTACTAATGTAATGTTCCATACTGATCGTCCTTCATCTCTGCAAAGAAGTAAGAGGAAATTCATCAATGAGCATTTATTAAGCACCTACCATGCTAAGCAGCAGCATACAAGGAATATAAAGACAAACAAAAAACAATCCTTGCTCTCAAGGATCTCATAATCTAATTCTCATATTTCTCCTTTGGGATCAGGCTTGGTCGTTATACTTGGGTAACCTTCAGCTGTGATTAGTTTGTTGTTTTCTTTCCATTTGATTTGTTGAAGTCATTTCAACTAGGTGGTGCTACTGCCTAGAGCACCTGGTTTGGACTCAGGTAGACTCGAGGTCAAATGTGGCCTCAGACATGTGATCCTGGACAAGTCACTTAACCCTATAGGCCTCAGTTTCCTCATCCGTAAAATGAGCCGGAGAAGGAAATGGTGAACCACTCCAAGGAAACCCCCAATGGGGTCACAAAGAGTCAGACATGACTGAAATGACTCAACAACAACAAAGTCATAGTGAGGCAGCTAGGTGATATAATGGATAGTGTTGGGCTCAGTGTCAAGATGATCTGCAACCAAATTCTTCCCCAGACACTCACTCACTAAGTAACCCTGGACAAGACACACGAAATGGGGGGGTAACATGAGCATCTACACCACAAGATTGTTGTGATAATATATGTAAAGCAATTTGCAAACCTTAGAGCACTCAAGAAATGTTAGCTCTTGTGGGTCCTTGTGGCTTTACCTGGGTTCTGTTTATTTCACACTGCATCAGTTCATATATCCTCTCATGCTTCTCCAGATTCATCATTTCTCAGGGCACATTGATATTCCATTATATTCATGTACAACAAGAGCATGAGTGCTTCTCTAGAAACTGTGATTGGAAATAATACAAGGAACAGGTTCTTCTAGCATATGTCCATCTATAACCAGTGGTGAGTGAATTCATTTATTTAGTCAAAAAAGTCAAACCATTCAGATGGTTATAAGCTTTGAATATGAAATTGTGGAATCATGGCAGTTTTAGTTCTAAAGTGAACCTTATCAAATAATCCATCAACATGAATTTATTAAGTGTCTGCTATATACCAGGCAGTGTGATAGATATTGGGGACACAAATACCAGAATGGGATGAGCTTACATCTAACAGGTCAAGGCAACACATATAGGGGAGTGGTGGATCCAAAAGGGACCTGATAATTTAATCAATATGCATTTATTAAGTATGTACTATAGGCCAAGCAGTGTGTTAGGTACTGGGGATGCAAATACAAAAAGGAAATGAGCTTACATCTAATATGTGAAGGTAACACTTATAGAGGAGTGTGGGTCTAAAAGGGATCTCACCAATTAATCAGTCAACCAACATGCCTTTATTAAGTTCTCACTATATGCTAGGAAGCATGATAGGTTCTGGGGATACAAATAAAAAACAAGATGTACTTACCTTCTAATAGGGGAAAATAATATATGTGGGGGAGGGATGGTCAGGAAAAGGAGTTTTAGTTTCTTCTAGAGTCCTTCTAGTCTAGGTAGTCACAGGGATTATGAGTTGAACCACAGGGCGTGCCCTTTCCGATAGTAATGTTGATATCAATTTAATTATTGTTCCCAAGGCATTTGGTGGAAAGGGGAGTGACTGCTGGGAGATGGTGTCTTGGTAGATCACTGGGTTGGACCTTAGTATTCCAGATATGACAATCACATTTAATGCTCTCTATCACTCATTTTTAATGTGTTGAGATTTTTCCTACCACCCAAGATCCAGGTGAAGCCCCATCTCTTCCATGAAGTCTTGCTGCATTTCCCCTAGGCAGAGGCAATCCCTGCTCCTTCCAAGCTTCCTCCCCAACACCTCTTGTGTAATGGTTGTATTCCATCTCTCACTTTTCATACTCATGTGTCATACTCTCTCTATTAGTCTGTGAGTTCCTTGAAGGCAGGGATTGGGTCTATTCTTCTTTGTCTTCTCGTGTCACAAAAGACTTTGTACTACATGAAAACTATGAATAAAGTTGACACTTAATAAATGATTGTAGAATTGAATCTGTTGGGCTTGATCCATTCTCTCTTTTTATAGATTTCATGACTAAGGTTGAAAGAGAAGTCACTTGAATGAGGGAACAATAGAAGGATCTCTAGACAGGATCTTAAAAGAATTGAGTCCTGGCTTTTGCTCTGCCAACAATGCACTCTGTCATCCTGGGCAATTCACATCCCACGTCTCAGACCCTTCCCTGTCTTGTCTCTGATGTTCTGTGGTTCTATAAGACAAGAAAAAATCCTAGGGGAAAATGGGGTAGGGGAATATTGTTATGGCTTGTTGTCCATATGTGTCACACCACCTTAGGACAGATGACCTACTCAGGCCTCCCAAGCTCCCCTATTGGCTCAGTGAAGAGTGTAGTCTGTTGTAAAACCACAAGTTCAGGGATTTGTACCAAGGACTTGACCTTGTTAATGTTCATCAGGATGTGCACCAGGATGGCTTTGTCAAGCTGGCCAGTTGTTGATGTGACTTCCAAACTGTTGACGTGACATTGGGCCAGCATTCCAGTGTGTACACGACCTTGTAATAATGATTTCAGGAGCCCCAGAACGAAGGTGAAAAAGATGATAGAAATGTTTGGGATGGGGTTTTCACAGTTTGAGTTTTCACAGTTTCACCTTTATAAGGTGACTATCCTGTTCAGTTGTGATAATTTGTACCGCCCCCTGACATGCCAGAGCTGCTGGGGTGAATTTGCATACAGGCTTGTAAGTTTTGCACATTATTCTCCAAGGTTTCAGGGGCTTTTGACCTTGGAAGGAAGTTTCTTCTTGGAAGAAGTCCTCAGGCTGAGTGTATTGGTAATTAAGGTGGGACTTTTTTTTTTTTTTACTGTTTTCTCTTTTAGAATGCTAAAGTAATCAAGTGCCTTTGGTTAAGCCTTACTAGGTGCAAAGCCCTAGGCTCATACTCCTTTGCTGACTAGGTGTGAACTCTCAGACCCTAAAAAGGGTATAAAAACTCAGAGGTTAGCATTTTTGTTTGAGGCTCTCACTCACTGGAAGAGTGTTGGTGTGGGGACTCTGAGTAGACTCTGGAGCCCCCCTGCCTTGAAGAAACTCAGATGTTTTGTTTGGGACTCGCTCATGGAAGGAGTGTTGAGACTTTGGGCAAGCTGTTGTTACTGCCCCCCAGTTTTGCTAACCCAGATCCATTGGTGCGGCTCTTTTTGGTAACTATGTGTGTGATGTCTGGATTAGACAAAGCCTGTCTGCTGAATCGTGTTATTTGATCTGTTGATATTTTCTGTTTGTAATTTCTATTTGTATTTGCTCTGACATTCAGGGTGCTGGCTTTTCCTCCTGAATTAAGTGAATGATATACGAATGTTTGATTCAAGTGACATTGTTAACCCCATCACGGTTGCTTTTCTTAGAAAAGCAGATCAAAGAACTCTGCTGGCAGCTCTTGTTGCTGGTCTTTTTGGGTCTTACACCCCTTCAGCTGCTGCTACCGAATTGTTGTTGCAGAGAAGCCATAGGGAGAGATGGAGAGGGAGGACCGATTGAGCAGAGCATGCATGAAGGTGAGGAAAGTCAAAATGAGCAGGTTGAGAGAGTAGACTAGAGTGGAAAAATAGCTCTGGTGGTTGATGAGACTACAGGAGTCCAGTCCATAGTGCCTTTCTTCTTCCTACTTGGAGCAGTGCCCAAGGAAGCTGGCCTCCATTTACCTGTCTGACCACTCACTTCTTGTTTCCCTTCATATCGGTGGGTAAAAGGGTTGATAGTGGGGACCTCTCTACCAGATGCAGCCATCATATCCTACAAGTGGAAGCCTGTTCCTTTAGATCTTTGTTTATTTACATATCTATGTTACTTGGAACTGCTATTAAATTATTTTTGTCCAAATCTATTTGGATTGGGAAAAGAGAATTAAACTCAGAAGGAAGAGGATATTTTCTCCATTCAGAAAGTTGAGGTTAAAGGTTGGGGGGTAGAGAGTCAACCATAGAAGAAATTTCTGTAATATTAGTAATCTTCAAAATATCTCTACTTCAGACTGCCTACGACGAACCCAAGAGAGAAACATAACAAGAAAACAATCCAGTAGCAATGAGAGGTAAAAATTAGTTTGATTGTTTGAGTGGCCACCCCACATATAGCCAGTATCCCACCTAGCTAAAATAACAAGTCTTAATCATAGGATCATAGATTTCAATCTGGAAGGGACTTAAGAGGTTATTTAGTCCGACCTTTGAATTGATGGATAAGGAAATTGAGGCCTAGAGAAATTAAATGACTAGCCCAAGGTCACATAGATAACAGGTAGCAGACTGGGATTAAATATAGGAGCAAGACCTCTGAGACTTTCCCAATTAGCACATCCTTCCTAATGTTATAGTTACCTGATTCAAACCAATACTTTCCAGAAGTATCTTCCGTTTTCCAGGGAGATTATTTCCCCCAACCTTCTCTTCCAATCAAAAGGGTCTCCTCATTGTCCATCAACATGAAATGTGTACACTACTAATGCCATTCACTTCACCTGAAATGTGCTCCCTGTATTTTACACCCAATGTTAGTGCCATCTGCATTGTGAAATGTTTGATTTCCACTATCTAGAAATTATATTTCCCTCCAACTTCTAAAACACTGCCTCCATACCTTCCTTATCCAATTAGAACATCCTTCCTAGTATTGTAGTTACCTGTGTTCAAGTCTGATTTCCCCTATTAGGTTGAAAGTTACCTGAGAACAGGGACTAGGTAGATTCTGCTGAGAAGGATGTGTACATAGAAAATGCTGGCTGAATGCATACGTGTTGACTCAAGAATATGGTGGTGTTCATGTCAATAAGATAGAAGAGATAAAGATTTCTGAGAGGGGGAATCTATTTCTCCTAGAGAAGACAGAAGACTTCTTTCAGACGAGTGTCAAAATCTATTTAAAAACACAAACACACACGTCTTGTGTAATTTATTTTCTTTGCTCGTGGGAAATTCCCATTTGAAACATAGATATATTTTCCCATTTAATTAAAATACACCTGCCTTGATAGATTAATCCCCTTTAATAAGAAAAACTCACATTGTCCTCTCCAGTAACCTTTGGATGAAACATTAATTAAACGTGGCAGACTCTGACGGTGCATTGAGTTAGCAGTGTG
Source organism: Phalanger gymnotis (assembly GCA_028646595.1). Lineage (NCBI taxonomy): Eukaryota > Metazoa > Chordata > Mammalia > Diprotodontia > Phalangeridae > Phalanger > Phalanger gymnotis. The sequence goes on along the minus strand of CM053624.1, from coordinate 274,995,891 downwards.
AGGGGAAACACAGACCCCCTCAGATTCATTGCACAGTCAGAGTTGTACTGCCTCTCTCCAGGACTGGTGTCTTTTGTCAGCAAAACCTGATATTAAATGGAAGTTACATAAGCAACACCTGTCAGCATTTTCTGTTTGCTTCAATGAAGAAAAGCAACTTTCAAAATAAAGAACAGTCAGGGTCGACTTAGCGAAGAGAGAGAGGAGAGGGAGAAGGGGAAGGAGAGAGAGAAAAAAAAGAGAAGGAGGAGGAGGAGGAGGAGGAGAAAAGGGAGGGGGAAAGGGAGGGGGAAGGGGAGGGGGAGGGGGAGGGGGAGGGGGAGGGGGAGAGGAGAAACAAAGCAAAATGCAACTGAGGTCAGGAATATCTGGGTTCAAATCCTACTTCAGGTACTTATTAGGTAAATAGCCCTGGGCAAGTCATTTAGCCTCTTTTGGCTTCAATTTCTTCTGTGAAATGGAGACAACCATGACTGAAACACAAGGTTATTGTGGGGCTCAAGTGAGACAATGTATGAAAAGTGCTTTGCAAACCTCAAAAATTCATTGTTGGTGGAACTGTGACCTTATCAAACCATTCTTGAGAGCAATTTGGACCTGTGCCCAAAGGGCTATAAAAATGTGCATACCGTTTGACCTAGCAATAGCTCTTCTAGGCTTGTATCCCAAAGAGATCATAAAAATGGGGAAAGGTCCCACATGAACAAAAATATTTATAAAAGCTCTTTTTCTTTTTGTGGCGACCAAGAACTGGAAATCGAGGGGATACCCATCAATTGGGGAATGGCTGAATAAGTTTTGGTATATGAATGTAATAGAATACTATTGTACTATAAGAAATGGGGAACAGGCAGACTTCAGGAAAACCTGGAAAGACTCATATGAACTGATGCTGAGTGGAGTGAGCAGAACCAGGAGAACATTGTACACAGTAACAGCCACAATGTGGGATGACTGATTTTGATAGATTTAGCCCTTCTCAGCAATTCAAGGACCTACAATTTTCCCCAAGGACTCATGATGGAAAATGCCATCCACATGTAGAGAAAGAACTATGGAGTCAGAATGCAGAGTGAAGCAGACTCTTTTCTCTTTTGTTTTGTTTTGTTTTCTTTCTCTTGGTTTCTCCCATTCATTATAATTCTTCTGTGCGGCATGACTAATGTGCAAATGTGTTTAATAGGAACGTATATGTACAGTACATATTGGATCGCAAACTATCTTGGGGAGGGAGGGGGAGAAAATTTAAAACTTATGGAAATGAATGTTGAAAACTGAAAATAAATAAATTAAACATTTAAAAAAAGAATATTATTTATTATTATCCACAAATGGGATGCATGTAAGGAGTATTAAGAAACCTGTGAGGGGCAGCAAGGTGGCACAGTGAGTACAGCATCTACCCTGGAGTCAGGAGGACCTGAGTTCAAATCCGACCTCAGACACTTGACACACTTACTAGCTGTGTGACCTTGGGCAAGTCACTTAACATCAATTGCCCTGCCTTGCCCCCTTCAAAAAAAAAAAAAAGAAAGAAAGCTATGAGAATTTCCTCTTCTAACCTACTATGTTGCCTGAAATTGTTTTGTTTGAGTGTCATTCCATTGGGAGCTAAGTAACTCTTTCCCTTCCCTGTCAAAATGTACCTCACCTCCTCCAGGGATGGGGTGGGGGCATATATTCAGTCCCTAAAACTTCAGAGGGAGCAAGTTTATCTGACACTGTCCCTCTGAAGAAGAGATCCTGGTAGGAAATCTGCACTGGAGCTAGGGAAAAAAGTCAAGGGCACAGAGAGGGCACCTGGGGGTGTCTGTAGACAAACTTTGCTGAGCTGGTCTTTTGTTACAGCCAGGTTTGCAGCCGCCCTTTCCCTGTTCTAATAGGAGACATTAAGCTGCTTGGACATTTAAAGAAAATCCTAAAGGTTCCTATCTTCTATCTCTTACCAACAGATAACAGAACATTAAAAAGAAAGATAAGACTGGAGCCTTCTGTATCACAGATTTAGCATCTAAGGAGGGCTCAGAGCTTAAGTTTCATACCCTGGATATTTTTACCTCATTTAGAGCTTGCCAAAAAGATGGTCGAGGAATGCATCCTAGCCTCATATTTTCCTGTTGGCTTTGGACATTGAAAAGTTTTTTTTCCCCAGCTTCCTCCTAAGCCTGGCTGATACCTAGAGTGACCCCCCAATCCTAACCTCAGGATGCTCATAATTCAGGTCACAGAAAGACCCTTAATCTTGCATACAGCCTCAATTCTATCCAGAACCAAACTGAATCCTGACCTAGCCTCACATTGAGCCCTGGTCCTGGAGAGAGGCAGATCCCCTAGATTCACCACTGACCTTAGCCTCAGACTCAACCCAAACTCTGTACCTAGACCAGGCCCAAACTATAGCTCTGGACTTAACCTTAACCTTTACCCTCCCATGACCCCTGACCCCAGTCTCAAGACTGACACCTAATCCTGTCTATAGATAGCCTTGGTAAGGAAATCCATGTCACAAATGCATGTTTTTGGTCATAAAAGAGTGATGCTCAGTACTAATCTATCCCCACAATATAACCTAAAAACCATATCTGCTTATTGGGAGTTAATTACATTTCCATACATAGACCTAAGGATACTTTTCTTGAGCATGTTCAATGGTCTTCTTCATTGCAAGACAGTTCCTAAAAATGGTTTGGAATTAAATTTGGTGGACAATATTGATCTGGGGTAGAAAAGTTGATCTATGTAACCTTTGGCTCACAGCCCATTTGCATGATACTATCCTCATTGGCAGAAATTGATTACCCAATGGTTCTCTCCTCTGTGACAGTCATAAATCTCTCTGAAAGCAGCTTGGTGGTGCAGTGGAAACAGCACTGGGCCTGGAGTTGGGAAGACCTGAATTCTAATCCTGCCTCAGATGCTAGCTGTGTGGCCTTTGGGAAGTCACTTTTTTTCTTTCATTTGGAGGTCCCTTGGAATGGTAGCACTATGATATTGTAGGAAAAGACATGATCATGGGATTGGGGTCCAGTAGAGATTGGAGATGATCTCCATTTTAACAGATGAAGAAACTGAGGCTCAGAGAGGTGAAGTAATTTGTCCACAGTCAGCTCACATAACTAGTAAGGGGCAAAAGCGAAACTTAAAATCTTCATCTCCTGATCCCAAATCCAGTGTCCTTTCTGGTATACCAGGCTAATTCAAAAGACCTACATTCACATCCTGGTTCTGACATTGACCATCTGTCTATGTGATCCTCTTTAAGCCTCTGTTTCCTTTTCTGCTAATTGGGGATTATTATATCGCCACCCCTACCTCACAGGATGGTTATAAGGAAAGTGCTTTGTAGACTGAAAACCACCATAAAAATGTGAGCTAGTATTATTATAGAACCACTGGGGAAGCAGGAGCAGATGCAGGCCTTGCAAACTCTAGTAATAAATACCAATCTGATATTCATCCTGCTCGTCAGTGTAAATAAGGATTGTGGGAGGCAGAGGTTTTATTGAAACTGCTGTAACAATCAGATGTAACTGGTAATTCTCTCCAAGGAGTCCTATGAATTATCGAGTTCTACTAGAGTTCATCATCTACGTTCCTGTTCTCCAGGGAAATTACCTTGTAGGAAACAGGGATGTTACGTTCGGAGGCTAATTGTTCTGTTCCCGTCAACATCTTTGTGAAGTCATTAGCAAGCCTTGACTGAAAGGTACTACTGAACAATGAACACTGCTTTTCCTGGTTCCCAAGGGAAAACATGTCCTCTGTCCTTCCATCTCTCCATATGCCTGTTTGCACAGCTGGGGAAGAGGGCATCGAGGAACACCTGGTGTTGGGGATTGTTAGAGGCCAGTTAATGTCATGGCACAGGTGGCCTCCCATTGTCTAGAATATGCTCCTTCCTCCTCTCCCTCTGCTTGTCTGGTAGAAATTCTAGCCTCTGTCAATGCATAGTTCAGTTACCACCTTCTACACTGGGCGTCTCCTGATTCTACCATCCCCACCCCAATAGTTGGTATTCTCTTTCCTTTGAAATGATTTGTATTACTTTGCAAATACTTGGCACTTACTTACCAATGTGCAAGTTATATCTGCCCTGGTAGAACTTTCCTCCTCTAGTAGAACAATTAAATTTCTTGAAGGCAAGGGCTAGTTTATGTTTGTCCCTATAATCCCTGCATCTACCACAGTGCTTTGAACACAGTAGGGATCTAATAAATGTTTATTGACTAGAATTTAAGGGATTTTATAGACTATCTAGTTCAAGTCCATCATTTTGTAGGAAACTGTACACCAGAGGGGCAACTAAGTGACACAGTGGATAGTGTGCTAGACCTGAAATCAGGAAGGCTCATTTTCATGAGTTAAAATCTGGCCTCAGACACTTACATGCTTTGTGACCCTGGGCAAGTCACTTATCTCTGTTTGTCTCAGCTCCTTCTCTGTAAAATGAGAAGGAAATGGCAAACCACTGGAGCATCTCTGCCAAGAAAACCTCACTAGGGGATCACAACTGAAAGGACCAAATAACAAGGAACACCAGAGGGGTGGAGGGATTCCATACACAAATAGTATGCAGGAGAGCTGAGGTGGGAATCTAGGCTCTCTCATGTGAAACCCAGCACTTCCCCCCAATTTCATGCTGTCTACTGACAATGGTTGGAGAGGTACTCCTAAAGCAGTTTATTCTCTTCTTCACAAATCCTACTGGTCTTAAGAACCACCAATGGGGGTCTGCTGGAGCCAGCTTATATTGACTCCTGAGAACTAATTAATTGCGAAATTTTTCAGTGTGAGCTCACACCTTGGAAATCAACATATGTTACAACCCAGGGCTTGATTTATTGTTTTATTGATTGTCTAGGCTGAAGAAAGTGATGGAGCGAAAGTTAATAATATATTAATCTTAAAAAAATAGATCACACTTTTCAGAGAGTTTGTAGTTAAACCTTTATTGGTACATCTTTGAATACCAGGCAAGAGAGTGTAGGTGACTTTCAGCAGCTGATTTCGTACTTACTTATAGAGACTCAGATCAATGTTCACCATGACTACCCCCAGTCATCCCCATCCCCTCCATCTCTGAATTTCTCTAGGAGTTATATACAGACTGTTTTGTTTGAGTTTCATCTCTAACCAGATTTAACCAACTTGACATGTAGGGAAGGTAGAGATTATGGGAGCTCTTCCAATGTCTCCTCATACTGTAAGCTACCAGAGGGCCTTCTCTGTTCCTTTTCTATTTCTTCTATAGGGACTCATGCAGGGTTGGAACCCAAAGTTAGTACATAGGCAAAACTTGATGCAGTATATTGAATTGAGTTCGTCTTCAATGATCATTGTTTCCCTCCGCCCTTCCCAGCCTCCAAACCTGTGGAGAGTGACGCCTGACTTTTTTTGACTTGGGGCACCATGCTTTAAGATTTACACATGCATGAATGCAACACAGGTATATACACACTTGTGGATACGAGCAAGCATATATGTATTGGCTGGTTCTTGTCCTTCATGCTTGAAGAGGACCAAAATGATATCACTATGTCAGGGCCAATATGTGTATACACATTCACTTACATACACATATAAAAGCACCAAAGCATGCCCACATGCATGAACAAGTGAACCTTCAATGAGTGTTTGTTGAAAGAATGAGATGCCAGTATATCATTAGAAGAAATCACAAAATAATAACTATGGACCAGGCACTATGCCAAGCACTTTATAATTATCTCATTTGGTCTTTCCAACAACCCTGGGATGTAGGTGCTATTATTGTTGCTGTGTTACAGATGAGGAAACTGAGGCAAACAGCAGTTAACTCAGTAAGTCACTCAGGGTCTGAGTTCAGATTTGAACTCAGGTCATCCTGACTTTACGTGTGGTGCTCTACCCAGTGTGCAAACCTTGCTGCCCCTAAAATCAAACTGGCCACCCATTAGCAGTAATAGCTGACATTTACATCACACCTTAAAGCTTACAAAGCACTTGTTCTGTACATTATCTCATTTGGTCATACTAACAATCCTGTGAGGTAGGCATTAAGGGTTTATAATCATCATCGCCATTACCATTATTGTAATCATTTCCACTTTACAGAGGAGGAAACTGAGACTCACAGAAATTAATTGACTTGCCAATAGACACATAGCTAACAAATTTCAGAGGCAGAATTTGAAAGAAGGACTTCCAGATTCCAGCACTGGCATAAATGCCAAACTTGGAGACAGCGAAACCAGACACTACCTGTGTGACCCCGTGGAAATGACATAACCTCTCTGAGTATCACGTCTCCCTTCTCTGCCCTTGCTCTGCCTCAAAATGGAGATTATAATAGCATAGGGTTTTCTTGAGAATCAGATGAGATAATGTATATAATCTCTTTGCAAACCTTAAAGTGCTGTATAAATGTAAGCTATTATCATTACTCCTGCTCCACAATCCTACACCATCCTTATTGGCTCCCTATGTCATTCCCCACAGCAATTGTTTCAAACCTTTCCTTTCTTCTGCCTCCCAACAGTTATAGTAATAACGGTGCCTCCTACATCTTCGAGAAGATGAATGTCTTCAGCTGGGAGCCTCCTCAGCCACCCCCTCCCCTTCCACTCCTCCAAACTTCTCAGTATCATGCCACTGTCTCTCCTATTTCCCTCCAATCACAGAAATCTTCCTCTATGTCCTGTATTTTCAGTCTCTCTTTCTCACCATAGTGTTCTCATTTGCCTGCAAACATGCTTAGGTCTCCTCAGTCATATAAACTGTCTTCCTTTTGGGCTTTCTAGCCCATCTGCCTTCGATTTCATCTCTCTGCTATCTGCTATGCCTGATGCTTTCATTTCCTCACTATCCACTCTCTCCTCACCCTTCTGCAATCAGGTATGTGCCCCTATGAACCTCAAACAAATCACTCAACCTTTCTGAGTCTCAGGTTTCTTAGTTATAAAATGAGGGGGTCAGTCCCTAGTAACTCTAGTTCTATGATCTGATGCTTCTAATGATAACAATAATTCACATTTCGATATTGCAACCCTGTTGGCTAGGTAGTACAAGTTACTACTTATGACTGGACAGCAGTTTTAACTAAAATTGCTCCTTCTAAACCAAGAATTCTTAACTTGAGGTCCATAAACTGGGCTAAAAAATTTGACAATTGTATTTTGATATGATTGGTTTTCTTCATAATCCCATGTATTTTATGTTATGCATTTAAAAACTTTATTATGAGAAGGGAGCCATAGGCTTCACCAGACTGTTAAAGGAGTCCAGGTAACACACAAAATAAGACCCCCTTGCCTAAAGTCCTCAGTGGTCTAATTGCCAAATGCTGCTTTATGGACCTCACCCTCTTTTATCTTTCCAGAGCTTTGGACATTATTGACCACTGCCTCCCATTGGATACTGACTCTTTACCTAGCTTCTGAGTCCCCACATGGTCCTCTCTTTCTATTGTCTGCTCAATCTTCCATCTTTTTCATGGTGTCTTCAATCTTACTCCTTTAAGATGGGTGTTACTTGAAATTCTTTTTTGTTCTTCTCTTCCTATATTCTCTCTCATGGCAAACCCATAGATCCCCATGACTTCAACCATAAAGATGACCTACAAGTCTATATTGATAGCCATGACCTCTCTTAGGAGCTCCAGAACTGTATCACCAACTGCCTACTAGATCTCTTCATTGAAATGTTCCACGGGCAACTGGAACATATCATATATAAAACAGTGCTCATTATCTTTTCCCCCATATCATTTTTCCTTTTGACTTCTTCATTTGGAGCCACTATTTGCTCAGACTCTCATATTCATAACCGTGGCATGATATCTGGGTAGTCCCTCTCTTTTTCATGTCTTAGATTCAATCAATTACCAGGGCTGTGGTTTTGGCCTTCACAATATCTCACTTCAGTATTTCCTCTTTGTTTCATCTGCCATCAGTTTGGTACAAAGCCTCATTGTCATCACCTGAATTTCAACAATGGGTTACTAGCACATCTTCCTTCCCTCACTTTCCCACCTCTAATCTACTCTTCATATAAGGCCAGAATAGCCTTTCTTACATAAATCATCTCTATTAACTACTGAAAAAAATCATACTTCTCTGCCTAACAATCGGGGAATTAGGCACTTCCCCTGCATTTCCAGTCCTCACTCATCACCTTTTGCTACAAATTAGACTAAGCCCTGCCCTCCCCAACATTGTGCTCACCCACTTCTGTACAGCTCATGCCATTTCCTATGTCTATGACCATCCTCCCCTCTCCTAGTATGTGAAATTCCTGCTCATCTTCTAAACAAGGTAAATGGTACCTCTTCTGCAAAGGCTTCCCTGATTCCTCCTGTCACAAACAGCTTCTCCCATTGGATCTTACATAACACTGTGCTTTGTATCTCTCTAATGCTCTTATCATGTTACATTTTGTATCGTAGATGTATTTCTTCTGTTGCTAGATTATAAATTATGTGACTATAGAGAGATTGTCTTATGTCCACTTTGTATCCCCCCAGGTTTCAAACCCAGGTATTCAGCGCAGCATTTAAAACTCGTGGTTGAATGAATGGCTGAATGAATGAATGAATGAATGGCCTTCTTCACCAAGCCCCTTCCACTGTTGAGACAGAAACTGAGAATGATGCAAATGAGATTGGCTCCCTCCTTGTTACTCCCTCCCTTTAGCTGTGAAAAGAAGTGATAATTGACCTCATCACACCCTGCAATGGTGACTGATAAATTCTTCTCACAGCAAAAGAAGACAGGATTACTGATCAGAGTCACCTGAATAAAGAGTATATTGGGTTTCACATAAAAAAAATTCAGCAGAGGAATCTATGGCAAGCTGGGTGCGTGACCTTGGATAAACCCCTTTCTACTTCTCTCTGAACCTCAGTTTGCCTTGATATTCTTATTTTGTTTGCCTAAATTTCCCTCCTTATACCAGCTCACAGTGTGACCCAAGGTTACCTCTTCTTTGATTCGAGCAGAAGAAGCCATATTGTCCTCATTCTATTAAAGATGCAATTGAGGACTAGATGGTGGGAGAAACAGCTTGCCCAGGGCTCCCAAGGAATCCTTGGCAGAGATAGAATCAGAACCCAGGTCTCTTGACTCCTAGTGCTATAAACGCTTCCAACTTCTGTCAATCAATTGAATTGACACAATTAACAAGTTCCTGAGTTAATGAGTCACTCAACTACAATTACAGTAAAGAAATATTTATTGAATACAGACAGTGTTAAGGGCCCAGAATTGAGTTATGGGGGAATGATGTCATTCCTGTGCTTAAGGAACTTACATTCATTAGGAGATAAGACAAGAGCACACATGACTCCAACACATGACAGATTGTGGTGAGAAGGGGCTCTTGAGCGCCTGCCCGTATGGCCCTGGGAGAACCATCTTCTCTTTCTGTATTTCATTTTCCCCATCCTTAAAATGATAAGGTTGGACCAGCTCAAAGGTTCTTAACTTGGGGGTCCATGGGCCCATGGATATATTTCAGGGTTTTTGTGAGCTTGGGTGGGGCAAAATGACATTTTTATTTCAACATAATTGATTCTCTTAGTAATTGTATTTTATTTTATATATCTAAAGAGAAGGACATCCAAAGTCTTCTACTAAGCTGCCTAAAGGGTCCATGTTATAAAAAAAGGTGAAGAATCTCTAAACTTAGGTCCTTTACAGTTGTGACAGTTTAGGGTGAGATCCCATCCCATGTAAATATTCTTTGTTCTAAGATCCCTTCCAATGTTAATACTCCATGTCCTGGGATTCTATGACTTTATATGGAGGAGTCTTTGAGTACCTACTATCTGGCTAGTCCGGTGTGAGGTCCTGTGGAATGGAGTAGGTTAAATAAGGGTCATGAGGTCCTAGACTTAAAATTGGAAAGGTTCCTAGAGGCCATGTGGTCTACACCCCCTCATTTTTACAGATAAGGAAACAGACTCAGAGAGGTTAAGTGGCTTGCTTATAGTGAACCAGTCAGTTACTATCATAAGCAGGATTTCAATCCAGCTCTTCATGCCCCAAGGTCAATACTTTAGCCAAAACACTTTGTAGTATCAGGAGCAAAGTTGGGGGTGGAGGGAGGACAAAGAAGAAAGAAATGCAGACACTGCTTTTGCCTCCACAGTAGTTGGAGGAGGCATGACTCACACATGGAGGGAAATGCTAGAGAACAGTAAATGTTAAAGGGTCTTGGCATTAATTTTCAATAGCTTACTCTGAAGTAGGCTAATCCTATTTCAGGTTTCCTGAAGGAGGTAAGATTTGAGCTGGGCCTGAAGGTTAAATATAAAGATGGAAGGAAGGATGTCGATATGAGGAGCAAGAGGTTTTCCCCATCACCCAAGAAACTATGACCACACACTGTACATGAAGTATATTTGACATAGGAAAATGAAATGAAGCCCACCCTTAAAGCTGAGTTATTTTCTAGTGGGAGTGAGGAGGGCAAGCAGAATTTTGCCAACTCTTGTGAGTTTACTACACTGAGGAATACCTGGCCTCACTTACTGAGAAGGTTGATTGATTGATAGCTCAATTTTCCGTAGTCCTCAAATGGTTCTAGCATGAAATCCAACAAAGGGAGTGCTAGGCAGTTCCCACAGTCTTCTGGATCTCTACCACTGAGCTCAAGCCGTTGGGGTCTGTCTGGTCATTTTGTGTCTGGATTTTGGATTGTTCTTAGCACAGAGAGGGGATACCTTTGATGCTATGCTTGGGGTCTCATAGACCATATTGACCTTCATGGTTTTTGTAGCCTCTAGAATAAGAAATTCAGAGGATGAGGTTGAAGTTCACTCAGTTGGAATTTGGCATCACTTGTGGCTGTGGTTAGATTTGCGGCAACTGGAGAGTTGAGATTTGGCATGTATAAGATTGTCAGGCAAACTTATCTGTGTTTTCCTCTGCCTACCATGACTCAGTCAGTAATCCTGTCTTCTCATATATACTGGGAAGATGTGAGGACCACCTTCGAAGCTCTGTGAATGTCTCAGCGGTAGTGAGAAAACAGAGCCCAGAGCACTGCCTGTCCCAGGCTTAGTTCCAGGGATGACTCCCCCACAGCTTGCCCAATTTCCTTCCTGAGTCTCCAAAGGGGCAGGAACAGGGACAACCATTAGATACTAGATGGGGTCAATCCTGGGAGTCTATTCCAGTTAGTCATGGATTCATGGAGTGATAATACAGTACAGGAGAAAAACTTTAAACTGAGAATCCAGAAATCTGGGCTCTGGTCTTATGCTGCATCAAGGCAGTTAGATTAGGAGGTTTTTAAGATTCCTTCTGGCTCTAATATTTGATGGTTTATGTAGTGATTCCCTGGATAAACTTGTACAGGCCGTCATTATAGCTGAGAGACAACTTAGAGATAATATTTGAGTCTGACCATCTCACTATGGTGGAATAGATCAGAGGGTGTGGTGCAGTGGAAAGAAAGCTCAATCTGGAAACAGGAGACCTGGGCTCAAATTCTCGTTCTGCCCTTCATTAGCTGTGTGCCCCTGGGTAAGTCATTTAACTTGCATGGACCATGCTTATCCACATTATGAGGTATTAAATGCTGAAGATTCCTTCTAGCTCTAGATTTAGGAATCTATGAGCCTACAGTTAACCTGTGGCTAAAGGAGTTCTCAGCTGAGTTGGGAGCTCCCACGTAGGCACAAAGAGCAGGGTATAAGGCCAAAATGAGTGAGTGAATAAGAAAGAAATAGAATGATATGAAGGTTTAGAGGGGGCAAAACCATAATCCCATTCAAGTATCATGGAAGGAAGAAGGGGGCCTGGAATCAGTGACAGTTAAGCAGAATCGTGTTAGAGCAAGAAGAGATCTTACGGTTCATTTAGTTCAGGATTTCTTTTTTCAATAAATTAATTTATTTATTTTTAGTTTTCAACATTCACTTCCATAAGTTTTAAATTTTCTCCCCCTCCATAATACAGCCTGCAATTCAATATAGGCTCTACATACACATTCATATTAAGCATATTTTCACATTAGTTGTGTTGTATAGAAGAATTAGAATGAATGGGAGGAACCATGAGAAAGAAAAAACAAAACAAAACAAAAAAGAGAGCAAACAGTCTGCTTCGATCTGCATTCAGACTCCATATTTCTTTTTGTGGATGTGGATGGCATTTTCCATTGAGAATCTTTTGGAGTTCAGGATTTCTTAACCTTTATTTGGTGTCATGGACCCCTTTTGGCAGCCTGGTGAAGTCTGTAGATTCCTCAGAATAATAGTTTTAAATACATAACACAAAATGTGTAGAATAGCTACAGTTAACATTTATATGTGCTTTAATGTTTGCAAAATGCTTTGGAAAGAATAGTTTCATTTTAGCCTCATGACAACCCTGGGAGGTAAATGCTATTATTATGTCCATTTTATAGATGAGGAAGATGAGGCAGGAAGAAGTTAAGTGACCTGCCCAGCTATTAAGTATCTGAGGCTGGGTTTGAACTCAGGCCTTCCCATCACCAGACAGAATGCTCTATTCTCTGTGTCATCTTGTTTACAAAGGAAAGCAATTTTTATCAAAATAGAGTTATGAAAATATTTAAAAAATAAAACATGCTTATGGAAACCAGGTTAAGAATCTCTAAAGTCTAGCCTCTTTTTTTATAGAGGAGGAAAGTGAAGCTCAGAAAAGGAGAGGCTTGCCTGATGTTACACAGCTGCTAAATGGAAATGCTAAATGATTCAAATCAAAGTTTCTATGACTCTGGGTCTAGCGCTCTTCCCAGCGTCCTTCCTGCTGTATGACACTATAACCCCAGGACCTTAAAAGAAACATTTAATTGTGGAATATTTTAGAAGGGGTGTTTTTTCCTGGTAAACCTCCTATCACCCTGCATTTGGCTCTTGCGTGAGAGCCCAAAGGTAGTAGCCTTTCCCAGCGGTACGAAGAACTCATTCTCTTTATTTTGCAAATTCCAGAGAAGCACTTTTTTGGAAAACTCTCAATCTCCCTTTGACTTGTTTTTTCATTGCCTTGTTACCTGGTCTCTCCTCAACCTTCTTCTCCCTGTTCCCCAGGAGAACAGATGAACACATACATAAAATATTAGCACTGGAAATGAAAGAAAAATTTTCATGTATTTCATTGTGGCTAGAAAGAAATAACTCATGAACCTACCTTTATTTTTCTTGTTCCTTACTCCATCTTAGTTCACATAAGTCACATCAGAGCTGAAGGAAACTTTAGCAATCCAGTCTCAAACTATAATTTTATGAATGAGAAAACTGAGGCTGTGGAGTTTAAATGACTCGTTCAAAGTCACATAGCTAATTTGCGACTAGAACCCTAGAATATGGAGTTTAGGAATAAAGACAAGTTTCTTATTTGAACAGTGCTGTAGTAACTGAGACTTAGTCAGAAAGGCCATGTTCAAAGTCTACTTTTCTAGAGCATGGTCAACTCCTTACTGGATTATAAGCTCCTAAGGAGACGGACCATTTTTTAAAAAGTCTTGGTATGCCCAGGGTTCAGCAAAGGACTTGAACATAGTAGATGCTTCATAAATGTTTGCTGATTGAATGAATAAATGAATCAACAAACTGCTTCATATTTCTAGTCTAGATTCCCACATAACAACAAAAATCACTCATCTTGCCCTAAAATACTTGAAGAGCTATCTGATTGGCCAAAAATAGTCATGTTTATTGGCTGGAGAGGCCAATCACATGGGTAGCAAGGGGAGAGGGCTATTGAAAATGCAGTTATGAGTTTCTTCCTACCAGCCTTTTGTATGGAAGAATGGGGAGTGGTCTTTGTTTCTTATTTCTTTGATTGTGCTTGGTTTTCAGAGGGCATGATTTATAGACTGGCTAGGGAGACAGGACACACAAGGAAATAAGAGAGAAAGAGAGAAGACAAATAAGTCTTCTACTGTGAGGAACAGTCAGAACTCTTGTGCTGGAAGAATTCAATTTAATTAAAAAAAAAGAACATGCCCTAAACATCATGTGCAGGACTCTATGACTGAGGTTAGATGCCAAGCTCAGTGGAGGGTAAGCACACTAGGTTAGGGGAATGAGTGGGTAGAGGGGCTTAGGTGGATCATCGATGAGCAGGAGGATTTGGAGAGGATGAGTGAAGTCACTCATGCCCTACAAAGTAGAGAGAGAGAGAGAGAGAGAGAGAGAGAGAGAGAGAGAGAGAGAGAGAGAGAGCATGTGTGTGTGTGTGTGTGTGTGTGAAGATAAGGAGGTAGGAAGGCCAATGTTGGTGAATAGTGAAGGGAATGGCCTAAGGAAACACACAATGCATATTTGGAAAGCAGTGAGAGATAATGTAGAGGGGTGAGGGAAGCAGATAGGGGGCCTTGAATACCAGATGGAAGTTGAATCAGTGTCAAAAAGTTAGCAAGGACTTTAGTCCAATCTTATTTTTCCTAATGAGAAAAGAACTTATGAATGAAAAGAACACCCCAAAGTTAGTGCAAGAGATAGGATTTGAACTCAAATTCTCTGTGCTCGATTACAAGTCCAATGGTCTTGCCACTATACCATTATTGCCTTATCCTAGAGGTCATGAGGAGTCACTGGAGATTCTCAAGGAGAGAATAACCCATTGGTCATAAAACCAATTGTTTTAAGACTAAAAGTATTTTAATATTTTTGTGCCCTTGTTCTGCACTCTGGGACTACATAGAAGGCTAATCTTTCCCCCAAACCCTATTTTCAATCATCCAAAGTACGATACAAGGGAAAAGTGACTAGCATCTAATCCCAAAGCTAGTCATTTTTTCCTTGTATCATACTTTGGGTTTAAATCCCAATTCTTCAGCCCATTGCCTATGTAGCTTTAGATAACTTTGGAGAGATTTGTGAAGAAGAAGGCCAGATAGTGTTGGGCCTCAAGTGAACCAGACAGCAGGCAGCTAGGTGGCACAGCAGATAGAGCACCAAGCCTAGAATCAGAAAGACTCATCTTCATGAGTTCAAATCCAGCCTCAGACACTTACTTGCTATGTGACCCTGTCACTGGCAAGTCACTTAAATTCTTAGTGCACCAGACAGCTCTTGAAGACTATAAATGACAAATGATTTGCTAATCTGCATTGGCACAGAGACTATCCACACTGGTTGAAATCCGTCATTGCTGAAATGGTGAATCTGCCCTCAAACTCTGCAAAAAATACAACAATCAGATCCCTCACCTCAGAAAAACAACATCAGGATGCCTGCATGCAAAGCGAGGTAAGGAATGGGGAACTGAATGGAGAGGAGCCTTTCTCAAGCGAATGGAAAAAGTTGGGGGTTAAATTAACCTAAGAGTTTTCTATCCTAGACAAGTGTGTCCAAAAAAGAAGGCTTGGATGGTGGGATTTTTTAAAAAAAAGTTAACAAGAAACAGACAGTGTTTTACCTGGTAGACTTTGGACAGGGCTTGGATGATAATTTGTTGAAGATACTGCTTCAAAAAAGGATGAAACATGGTCAAATTGATAGCATGCTGGGTTTGGAGAACCTGGGTTCAAATCCCACTTCTACCACTTGGTGATTTTAGTGTGAATCCCTCTGTGATTTTAAGCAAGTCACTTAAATTTCTTGGCCTCAGTTTCCTCATCAGCTGGAGCAGCTGCCTCTCGGTCCCTTCCTGCTCATAATGTCATTTCCCATGATTGAGGTTCTGAACCCACACTGAGATTTTAGGAAATTAAAGGGAAAATACTCATCCATAAGGTTAAGGATGTAACTTAGCCTGAAGAAAGTTAGGGATCAGAAAAAATAAATTTCTGCTTAACTATGTATTACCTGTGTCACCTTGGGTAGGTCACTTCCATGTGTTGGGCTTCAGTTTCTTCATTTATAAAATGAAGAGGTTGCATTAGATGACTCAGCTGGTAATAAACTCATGCAACACATCACTAATAACTATTCCTCTATTAATACTTGTAGGAAAGATTCTGCCAAATCACTAATATTAAAAGAAATGCAAATCAAAATAATTCTGGTGTTTTACCTAACATTTAACAAATTAGCAAAGATGACAAAGATGGAAGTATTTAATGTTGGTGGGATTACATGAAGACAGTTGGATGAATACACTATTGGTAGAGCTGGGAATTTGCCTAACCTTTGCAGAAAACAGTTTAAAATTGTGCAAAAAAAAAGATGACTAAAATATACACACCTTTTGACTCAGAGATGCTACTGCTGGGCATATATGTCATGGAGGTCAAGACAATAAAAAGGTCCCATCTATGCCAAAATAGTCATAGCAGCACTTTGGTAGTAACAAAGAAATTGAAACAAGGTCTCCCTATTGATTGAAGAATGGCTAAAGAAATCATGGCCCATTAATGTGATGAAGTATTATTGTACTGTAAGAAATCATTAACATGAGGAATTCAAAATCACAAAAGAAGACATATATCAACTGATACAAGGTGAGGAAAAGAGAAGCAGGAAAACAATTATGATTACAGCAATATAAATAGAAAGAACAACAAAATGAAACTGTACTTTGCATTATTTTAGTAACTAAGTCTGGCCCTGGCGAAGCTTTGAGAAAATGTACCTCTTTCCCTTCACAGAAGAGGTGGGAGATTGTGGGTATGGAGTGTTCCATATTTTGTCAGACATGTTTGATGTGTCCGTTGGTTTTTGCTAAACTTAAAAAAACAATCTTTGGAACATGTGAAGGCACTCTGGATTTGGGGGATATATTCAGAGTTGAATATGATATGAAAACCAAAAGCATCAATAAAACAAAAAAATAGCCATTTGTCACATTTGCCCTGTGTTTCCTAATTTCCAGAGTGCCAGCACATCTATTGGGAAGTTTGGTATTGAATGACATAAGAATTGCCATCCCTATCCTACAGATGGACAAAATGAAGCCCAGAGGAAGGTAATGATGACTCATAAAAAGTGATACAATTGTAGAGGTGGGACTAGAACCCCATGGTCTTTATAATACACCAGGCAGCCTCTCAGTAAGGTCTAGTAAAGGATGAATATTGAAAAAGATTTTTTAAAGTGTTAGGCTACATTGTTTGATGAGAGACTCTAACAGGGAATTAATAGACCTAAGGGAACATGTTCTTGATACTGGGGAGCATAGCTATGGTGTCAAACATCTTCTTCCTTTTGGTACTACTAGTGGTAGACCCAAGACTGTAGCTTGGGTCTCCTGATTCTTAGCCCTGGCTTCTTCTCCTGCTTAGAGAGTGGTCATTCTTAGGATAGCATCACTAAAAAAAGGCTGGGG